>JARFJB010002005.1:202500-927500 GCA_036346205.1 Vesta saturnalis | reverse complement strand
TTTTACATACATTTTCTTCATAAAGTTTTTTAATATAATGCAAGGTAAGTCAAAAAATTAATTAAATATGAATGAAAATGGTTATACTGTATTAATATTTTATAGAAGCGGGCGGCTTTGGAATTTTTTTAAAGGTAATATGTATTCTAATTATATTATCTGAACATGAAGTTTTAAACGTCATTCTGACAGCTTATTTATACGTTTTTACAATGTTGCCTATTTTCGTTATGAACGTATAAAAAAGAGGTTGCAAAGTTACCCTAAAAAAATTATAATTCAAATTATTTCAATTCTTTTAATTTTTAAGTTAATATCTAGTTGTATATTAATCTCTATCAGACATGAAGTTTTAAACGTCTGTTTGACATAGATTATTGTTTCTGTTTTTACAATTTTGCATATTTTCGTAATTAACTTATTATAAAAGAGGTTGCATAATTTTCCTAAAAAAATATTATTAAAATTATTTCATTCCTTTTAATTTCCATTTTGTAGGTTGGAAGGTCGTATGGTGTTCCACACCAGATATTTTAAACGATGTATACAGGGTGTGGCGCGAAGAGTTTTGATTAAAAGTAATGGCGGATACAGTTATGTTAAAAATCTGAAATTGCAAAGCTGTAGGTTTTGGATGACGCTGAGTTCAAATATAATATTGTCCTGAATCTGGCACTTCCAGTTATACCGGAAGTAGACGTCAACTTTGGTATTTTAAATGGAACCTAATATTTTTTATTTTATTTTCGAATTCTGCATGAAATTCTAGATAAAATTTGTGCACAATGTCCTCTGCCAAAAATGAAGTATATTCGAGATATTTCGATTTTTTTTTTAAATTTTGAAAAAATCCTAGACCACAATGAATAACGATTACATTTAGTTATTTTTGTTTGTAAGTTATCTAATTAAATTAATACAAAATACCTAGTCAACGTTTTTAATGATATCCACAATTAATAATCCTTTAAGGCTATTGGTTACTTTTCAGAATTAATAACTTATGAAAAAATAACAAAATGTAACCTTAAATAATGGAAATCATGGCCTACCTTTTACTAATGTTGAAATAATTAAATGTTATGTTTTAACTAAGATAATGAAATATCTCAAAATTGGTTTATTACACCAAAACTAAGTGAGTTAATGCGTTATCAAGACGATGCAAACCGCGACTTAAAATTTAATTAGCAATATAAACATACTGTTGACTTATTAAGCTATCAATGAAACTATTATAAGGTACAATAAATAAAATAAATTTTATTCTCGGTGATAATGTACCAAATGGTCACTTAATTATTAATGTTAATTATTACAATTATTTTGGTAGTGCAAACAATAAACTTTATTCGACATGAATCAAGTAATATTAACTTATCTGTTAAAAACTTCCATGTTCAAACTGTAAGCTCATGCATGAGAATTAATGGTAAATGGTATAAATCAGCAGAGCAATCAAATTAGAAAGATAGGGGTAATGTAGTAATTAAATTAAACGAGATTCTAATTTTTCTTTAGACCATTTGAGGTTACAAAAATTAACGTGACATAAATGGCTTATAATGTTTAAACCAATGTGACTAATGTATTTCGTAATTGTGAAAAACAATTTGTATGAATTTGTTTGTAGATATTTTGGACTTGTAATTTTCTTTCTAAATCTGTAAAAGCGTAAAGCTTTAAAAAATAAAAAAAAATCAATAATACAGGATCTATTTAAATAATTAATCGGATATTTCACCTTATTCCAGTGCTTTTTATACCCGATTTAAAAATAATTTGAAATATGTCAAATAAACAGATACTATGATTTTAAAGAACAAAGGGTAATAGGGTAGGTCACGGTAACGATATGTAAAAAATTAAACATAAACAATAAAGGACTAAACTAAATCTAATAATATGGTTGTAGTATTACCGGTTTGAAAAAATGATTCACATGTTGTTATTAATATATCGCGCAGTCCTTTTACTAGTTTGTTGGGAATTATTATTTCGTGTAAATGATAAAGGTGTAGTTAATTAACACATCTTTTGCTTTTAGAATTTATAAAACTGAGTAGAAATGGTTTATTTTTGTAGAACTGAATTAAAATAATATCAGAAATATCGTATAATTCTTCAAGGTTCAAATATTAAAACGCCGTTTTCTGTAAAATGTAAGATATGATGTAATCGTTGAAAATTAGGCACCAAGGATACTGTCGTATGTAGTTTACCGTCCTAAACTTGTTAAGTTAGTCATAGCACTTAGAGGAATAATTTGTATGGCTACAATTTGAACTATAATAAAAACGAACTGCGTGAGATCATGTCGGTAAATTGCAAGACAAGCTGTTGAAGCGGTTTTCACAGGAGGCGAATTTTTACGAACAGTTTCGGAAGTTTTCCCGCACTTGAAAATTTTAAGAAGTTCACCTTTAGGGTAGGGTAGAAAAGAATTAGGTATTGTGGTTTAATAATCCAACAGGGCGGATAATGGTTAATTTGTGCTAGGGATCGCAATCGAGGGACGTTAGGGCAGTCCCGCGAAAAAACGTCTTCTCGACTTCTGGTGATCGAACCTTCGTTGTAAAGGGGTAGTTTCCTTCTCGTTAAACCCCTACTGGGATTATTGAACTGTTCATCCATCACGAGTCAAACTGTCGTAACGATTTTGTGTAGTTGAGCCAAGGACGTGTAATGTGTTTTAACTAATGTATTCATAACACTCTGGAGCAGTCATCGCTTTTAATTCCGGAATAATTCGATGTTCTCTCCAAGTGCCAGACAATAAGTTTACAGCTCGCCAATAACAAGTAACTTGCAGTGAATTAATACATTTTCGTATAACGTTAACGACAAATAATAATTAAGCAGTTCTGAACGCAACGCCTAATAACATTTGTAAATAAAGTGTAAATATTTAGTCTGTAATATATCGTACAACCAAGTTGGATATTAATCGATCCCCCTTTGGCTTCCTAAATCGAGACCCCGACGTTTCCAGGAGGGAATTTCGAGCGTAGCTATTACATTCAATGCCTTATTTTCGCCAGCACCAAAGTCAGCCTCCAAAAGTCAACCTCCCGTCTTTCACCAAGTGTTTCGTATAACATATGGGGGAAGTGCACCTGTAATAAGGTAAATCTTATTGTGCATTTACTGTTTTTTTTTTGCTATTCATGTCCGATGAACATTAATAAATGTTCTGTTTTTTTTTTGCATTGTACTCAAGATTAAATACAGTTCTTCGTTGTTCAGTTTTAGATATTTTAAGGTAGAATATATATATATATATATATATATATATATATATATATATATATATATATATATATATATATATATATATATATATATATATATATATATATACAGGTGACAATTTTAACTAGCTTATATGGGTAAGTTTGTTATTATAACAGCTACAGAGTCGCTTAAATTAGCAATATTATAATAATATAGTCAATCAAATGACGTTTTGAGTTTTGACCAGTGTTGCCAACTTTCGTAGTTATTTAGAAAAAAACTAAAAATGAGCCAATTTTCAAACTCAAATATCTTTGAAACCGTGTATATGATAATATGATAACAATAAAAATATAATATGATTAAAAGAACTAAGCAAACCGATGTTCTGTTATGTTATTTCTACGTTGCATCTCCCATTTTAAAGATGAATTACTCAGTCATTTGTGAACTCATTAGGTGAAGGCCAGTTCTTTCAAACTACAAAAAAATATACTGGGTGTTCCATTAAAAAGGTCAACAAAAAACTTGTCAAAAATCAGCCATTTTTGTTGTGACGTAATCGAAATCGATAGAAAAAAATTCAATCCATTCAAACCACACTTGTACTAAAATGAAACATTTCAGTACAATCCGCTCCTTTCTATCTTGAATCGTTCAGAAGTTATAGGGAGTTAAAATGGGAAAAAATATAGGTGGACACCTGGCAGTATAACATGCACGTGTGCAAATAATGTTGTAAATAAATTAGTTTTGTTGTTTTTATTTAAGAAAATCCAATCACACATTGCAATTACTATATATTATAATTTAATTATAGTTTAATAGTTTAACACATCTGTAAAGGTTTAAAATAACCAGTGTACAGGAAAATAAAAAAAAAATCAATTTTCCCTTGTATCGCAAGAACGAAATAGACTATTCTGGAAGGATCGGCAGATTATTTTTGTAAAAGAATTAATTAAAGCTTTCAATTTAAATGCCTGTAAATAGACGAACTGTTTTATTCCTTAAAATCCCACACAAACTTGTACAGTGTATCACATTTTTTGTGGTGTTTCAGGGCGTCTCGGTTATCAATGAAGATAGATAAGATTGGTAATACTCCGCTGCCGAGCTAATGTTTCCGTTTTGATAATTGTTATATCTCGCTTTTGCGATAAAAGACAAAATTAATTTTTCTCAATCTTTCAGTATTTCTATTATTTTAAAAGCTGTTGTACTTATACTTTTTGAGATATCAATCATTTCTGTTATAGGACACCCTATATACTTTCAGCCCATTGAATGCACCTATTTTAAAGCGCTATGGAAATATATAATACTCTTTTGATGCAATTGAGAAATCCGTATTTTTTTTGTAAAACCTACAGTAAAGTGGAGAGCATATTTTTTGGCCATATCTACGCCATAAATGTTAAAGAAAGGGTTTTATGGATACAGATTACATCTGACAAAAAATTTCAAGTGGTTCTCAACATACACAGACGGCTTCGCAAAGCCATCTGTCAACGAACTAAACTGCAATTATCCTTACAGAATTCTTTTGCTACCTCATCGAAGCTAAATTTTCAAGAAGTATCGATTTATGTGATGCATAAATTTGTGCTAACGTAGCGCTTACAAAATTTAATAATTCCGAATTTTAAATTATTTTTGGATTCTAGATGCAATTATGAAACTTTATTTATATAGGTTTCATGCATGTAAAATTTACGGTTATTGAAATAATTAGAATTTTATCCAAAAATTGCATTCACTATTTTATTTTTTATTTAACTATTATTATGTACCATCTTGTCATTTATATTTTGATCAAAGAACGACCAAGCTTAAGCCTATGTTCTGAAAAAGAAATATTAGAGATAAATGCAACAGGGTTTATCTATGTGCAAACCTGCGTAACTTTATTACACTGTGTTAAATAAGATCAAAAACCACACAATTCTTCATGGCTTTTACCTATATCTCATCGTTTTTAAGTTATTTTGATTTTTGTATATTATTTAATGTTTCAATGGTTTTTCTTGTGATTTGCAGTAGCCATCGAAACAATTTCCCACATGACAAATATTTGACCTGCAAGTTGTTGCATTTTGATAACTATTTAAGATTGTGAACGTTTTGTGTGTTCAATAGTAAAATAATGGATTACTTTAAAAGTCAATCAACTTATATGGGGTATGTGTTAGAAAAGACTCAAAAATATCGTCTCCTTGCTCAAAAGTTATATGAAGTATCCCGCTCGACACCAACCCACTCGGTTCACTTTTAAAAAAAATTGGTGGAGAAATTCGATTCTACTGGCAGTATGGATTATGTAAAACGCAATGTGGTGAATAGAAATACGAGTAACCAATCGGACAACTAGGAAAGTATCATACTTGCCACATTGAAGTAGACTAGGAATTAGGCAATGATGACTTCGAAAGATGTAACGGTATAAACGGGTGGTAGAACGGGATTACAGATAAAATTGGCCTTTTTGCCCCGACTAGCCAGCGTATGGGTGTAGGTCAGATGTTGAAAAATTTTGCACATCCAGAATAGTAAAACGTACGTAAGTCACAATAGGGGATGAAGACAAAATCAATTCGGTTAAGGGCGCCAGAATGTTTAGTAGTCAAAATAAGGGTCGTCGTGCCAAAATTACGAGTACATAGCGTGTCTAAACATAAAAAAAACATACGCTTACCGATCCGCAATCAATCCCAGGTGTGCTGGACAGCAACTCAGAAAACCACCTGAAATAGGGCTTCAAAAACACTACACGCTTGCCAAATAAAAGCGTGATAAATACTCAATAACGTTACGTTAATACACCTCAGTGTAATAATAAGGCATTAAATAATAATCAAAACAAAAAAATAAGCTATAGAATGAACTCTAAACTGAATTAATACTCAACTAAAAATTAAATAAAATACTAAATATTAATAACGCTATTACTCAATAAAACAAAAAAACTAACTTCGTTACGTTAAAAACTAAATTACCGGTAACTTGCAATTTGCAAAAAAAACTCTTATGTAACACAAAAGGGTTTTCACATAATTAAAACACATTTATAAAACCTAACAAACTATAATAAAGTAATAAAAAAATAAGGATAAAAATAAAAAAATGCAAACATACGATAATGCGTATCAACAAAAAAATACAAATGCTTAAAAGGCGACAGGATGTCTGATCAGAAATCTGCTTTACGCCAGTCTAAATCGTTTAACCTATAAATATATAGTTCGTGGATAATATACCCACACTACAATAGGGTCAATTGCCCTTTAATACTAAAATAAATAACAAAGTGTGAAGGCGGAGCGTCAAACTACAATTAGTTACACTAAATAAATTTAAAACAACTTAATTTACCAAAAAAAAATACGACACCGCTTCCAAACTTTCATCAACATAAAAAAAATAATTCGCAACACAAAAATCTTGAAATATTCAATAAAAAAAAACAATATTATTTTACCTTAAGGTCTAGAATTACACCTCTCCTGTGTTACAATAGAAAATGATAGTCGATTACTGCTATTACGGAAATGAACTCTTCCTGGTCTGGAAAAATGATGAATAAAATGTTGACTATTGTTCTATGATACCCAAACAATTCCTTGATTGAATCGCGTTAAAATGTTACTGCATAAATTCAAAACTTCTTTTAAAATAATAATTTGAGCGTTCAAAATTGCTTGTTAACTTAAATCTTTTAGCTTTTAATTGGTTTTATTTCCACTAATAATCCAAAATGTTAATAATTTGTTTTAAATAACTATAAATTTTAATATATTGCGAAAGTTTCTTTATCTTAAACACGCTTTGTACGGTAAATAAGCGGCACTCAAGAATGTTGACTTTAAATAAATCACTGAAGCACTAATACAACACGACGATGTCCTCTGAGTAACTTTACGTAAGATCGAAATCGGCACTAGGTATAATCCTTTGGTGATGAACAATTTTAATAAAATCCCTTCACAGGTCTTCTTCAGAAGTAGCTAAACTACCCTTACTACCCAAAAAGTACGTTCGTTAAACACCACAAGGTCCAAAATTTCAACGTTCTAAACCACCCCTTAAAGCGTAACAAGCGGCACCGTATTAGTACACGAGAGCGCGATCAGTTTCAGAATCCAGCAAATTATTTACAAAAATCCATCTTTGATTTTGCATCCCACTACTCATAAAAAATCTTATCTAAGTTAATTCCACCAATTAAAAAAAACGGAAGGGGAAGATTTAGTACCCACAAACACCAAAATTCGTTTTCGTCCGTAAGGACTCGGTACTTTCCAAAATCTCAAACGTCAGCAAAAGTAACATGTACAGCATCTCAATGTTTCCCTTAAAGTACGAACAATAAAGGCCCACATGCAATCTCTATGATTCAAAACCAGCATATTCACTATTACACTGAACAACTATACTTAAGCGTCTTTATGTCGCCAACATGACATCATACACATATAAACCTACACTATTTATTTAAATTACTTAATTTTCTATTATATTTTACGGAAATCAAACGAAATAAACCTTAATTAAACTTATATACAACTATTTACAAATAAGCGTTAATCAGACTTCTATAAACGAGGAATAATAAGGAAAAACAACCTAAATTTCGGAATAATTCACAAACAAAGAATCTAAAGCTCACCATACACACACCATCCCTAAAGCTCGCTACACACGTTAAACAAATTTACTATAAAACTAAACTTGACAACAAAAAAAAAATGTATATACGGAATCTAACTAAGTGAATAAAACTATAAACAAAATTACGCACTACGTATACAGGGTGTTCAAAATACCCTGACAAAGACCAGGAGATTCATTGTATGATTGTATGATTAATTGATAAATAAAGTCATTGCTTTGCTGGCTAATTCTTGAATGCTAATAGCATAATTGCGGCGCTGGTCGTGGTCGACAAGGTTCAGTGCCTGCACTAACTATATTTTGTATGGAAAGATCTTTAAATCATTTCTTAAAATTCTCCATAGGGATGTTCGGGACGTTCGTAATTTCCTAGAGTCTCCTCGTTGATGTTTCTGGTTGTTCTTCAATATCGGCTCTAACTCGTTCAATATTGTCGTCATTGCGATCCTAGTGTGGTCTGCCAGTCGGTGGAGGATTCACCAACCCTTCTCATCGAAGTGTGTTATAAGTTTCCGAATTTTCGTCGCTGATGGACGTGGAAATGGTTGCGATACGCTCTTTGTGTCAAAATAATAGAATTGTTACTTTGGAAATAAAATTCCACTATATTTAGCCGTTCTTCCTGGGTGTAATTCATTATCCTATATCTCCAAAGAGTCAGCTACTGTATGTACCCGTAAAAAATAAATTGAACCGACAGCAAACAAGTTATTTACATGTCAAATCCTACTCCTTCTTTGGCCTACCCAGTATATCCTGGTTTTACAGAATTTTCAGAGTGGTGCTAATTACTGGATATTCTGTTAACGGAGAAAAGGAAAAAAAAACTAATTTTCACACAAAGGGTCATATTTTAAATTATGCGGACTTCAATAGGTTATTAACGTAGGACAAATTAAATTTGCATTTTTTTAAATGAAACACGATGTATTATCTTCTTGTTACAATTACTACACATTTCCCTAGTTTAAAAAATATAATTTACTGGTGTTTGGAACGATAAACGATACATCCAATTCTACCTTCCGTACTTTAGGGATTTCTGGAAACGCATAATTAAGAAGCTACTTTGTGTATTGAATCTGTTTGGTATCTCTGTAATATTTTATTGTGTGTATGTAGAATACAGAACAATTCGAATTTTATTTTTTTGGTTATAATTGTATATAATTTGCCAAATTAATTAGGATTTAGGTAGTCATTAAAGTTTATTACGGATTTCCTATACCGATACTTACTGGTTTTTGAGATTTCAAAAAAATACGTGTTTAGTTTAGAATAAGTTAATTAGACACCCTGTATAAGTCTTAATTTTAAAATATGGATCTTAGAATTTGCACATTTTGAAATAAAAGTATGTTTTAATACATTTTATGATTATGTCACTTTAAAATCAATGTAATCCACATTAAAATGAAACATAAAAATAGCTAAACAAATTATATTCTTATAAAAATAATTTTAAATTATAAATTAATTTAAAAAAATTAATCTACTAAAATCATTAATTGAGCAGTAATGGTTAGTTACTAAATCCACTAAAACAAAGTTAATCACAAATAATGTAACATTTATTTTATAAACTAAGTTTTACGTTTTGATAAGTGAAGTAGTAAATCAAAATTTATCGTTAACAAATGTTCGAAAACGTAAAACACTTTTAGTACATGGATAAGAAAGATTAACACTTTTCACAGTTTACTTATGAAAACCGATTTGGTAATTATATAGTGAAAAATTTATGATCACGTGAAAAACTTTCCTAGTTTATGTAATATGCTCGATTCCGTAGCAACAGATGGAAGTCTTAAAACCGTCCTCGGAGGAACCGATCGTGGAATCTGCTGAGTATAAGAACTTCGCAAGAAACTTCCGTTTAATTGCACTTCTTAGTACTGTTTATAAGTATTAGCGAACATAAAGGATGTAATTTGATGTCGCATACTCTTCACACATGAACATTTGACTCTACTTAGCAAAGAAGTTTAGTAGGTTCATTATTTAATTATTTGTTCCGTTTTCACAGTATAAAATCTATGTCAAAGCTGCCAGTGTCAAATAAACACTAAAGTTTGTGACAGTAAATTTAAAATGACCCGTATAAGCTCATTGGGAGGGCCGTGGGTAGTAATATACAGGGTGTCCGCGGGGGAACTACGAAGAATTCGTATACGCATTCTTTGAACAATTTTAAGCAAAAATGATTATGTGCAATTTTTCCAAATTCCTAACCCCTAAGGAGATATGGGCGGTTGAAGAAAAATGTAAAAGTAAGTAAAGAGAATACTCTTAACAGCTGCTTAAGTCTTGAAATTATCTAAAACAACACTTTTAATAATAATTTTCATTAACAAGAGCACAAAATGCACATAAAATAACGAGATGACAAACAAAACTGGTTACAGTTGTTCAAAATGAGATCCACACTGTAAAAAGAGCAATTTTGGTTACCTAGCAAGTATTGCCACAATAAACTAAGAAAATGTGTCTTATTTGAAGTTTCATGTCATTTGTATTAAACATTATTTGAATGTAAATGCAATTTATCATCTGCTTTGTATCAATTATAATTAATTTAATTACAATTAAATCATACCTTATCAATTTTCAAATGAGGAATACAGTGATATGGCATTCCTGTACTGACTGTTTAACGGTAATTGTTATGCAGCACCAGCAGAGTACAAATATTGTTTTCCAAATAGTCGTGCTCCTGCTGACAAAACGATAGCCTTAGAGAAACAGGAAGTTTTCTTACACATCGAAGTGATCGAGAGTCTCCACGACATGCGTTTGCAGAAGAGGTACTGAGAGAAATTGAAGTCGATAGCCGAACGAGCATTAGGCCAATAAAAGCAGCCACTGGTAGAAGTAGGACCACGATTTCGAAAATTCTTCGCGAAAATTTAATGCATCCGTATCACCTTCAACCCATTCAGCACTTTCTTCCCGGCGATTTGGCTCCAAGAGTTCGGTTTTGTGAATGATAACATGCCTGTTACACTCTTTTGTGATGAGGCAATTTTTTCTTGTGATAGAGTGATTAATAGTCACAATGAGCACGTTTGATCAGATGAAAATCCTCATGAAATTACTATTATCCGATTTCAACATCGCTTCGCGGTTAATGTTTGGGCCGGAATTATCGGAGACAGTCTCATTGGACCCCACATTTTTAATGGTTACTTAAACTTCGAAATGTACAAACAATTGTTGAAAGAAGATTTACCAGCGTTGCTTGAAGATGTTCCCTTAATAGTACGTCAAAACATGTGGTATTTGCGAGATGGATCTCCTGCACACTACGGGCGTATTGTAACGGAGTTTTTGCACAGAAAATTTCCCAACCGATAGATTAGTAGAAACGGACCTGTACATTGGCCGTCCAGATCCCCAGATCTCACACCTTTAGACTTTTATCTGTGGGGCCATGTTAAGTAGTTAGTGTAGGGGCGGAGTAAACCATCTTCAAGAGAAGAATTGATTGAACGAATTTTTGATTCATTTACCAACATTCGTGACAAATATCGAATGGAGAAGAGAGCTGCGAAGGCATGTGGAGGTTGGTGGATCTTATTTTGAACAACTGTAACCATTTTTGTGTGTCACCTTGTAACAACCTATTTTTGTGGTTGTATTAAAAAATATAAATAAGAAAACCAGAATTTAAAAATACTAAAATCGAAAAATAATTAAAAAGAATACAAAAAAATAAGAATTAATGAGGTTTTAAATCCTTAACATGAAAAACACCTATGACATGAAAAACACCTAAGGGTTTATTATCAATAGGGGTGGCCAATCGGTACGTAGTTGGACCAACCAACTCAATAACTTTTGCTTCAATAAATTTTGGAGCTAACTTTTGACTATAATTTTTAGTCGCAACCTCGTTATTTTATGTGCATTTATGTGTTATGTTGTGTTCTTCTTAATTTGTTGATGAACATTGTTATTAAAACTTTTGTTTTATATTAATTTTAAGACTTAAGCAGCTGTTAAGAGTATTGTCTTTATGTACTTTTACATTTTTCTTCAACCGCCCATATCTCCTTAGGGGTTAGGAATTGTGAAAAATTACACATAATCATTTTTGCTTAAAATTGTTCAAAGAATTTTTCGTAACTCCCCCGCGGACACCCTGTATATTACTGAGGCGTTTATAAAATCTGAAACACAAGAACACAACTAAACAAGATAAACCTCACAAGCTTTACTACGGAAGGTTGTTTAAGCGCAGAGAACTGAAGGTCAACATCCTAATGGTTGTCTCTGCACAAGAGCTGTGAGTAATTAACCTTTATTTATTTCTTGTGTGCGAATTGAAATAATACATTTTGAGTAAAATTGTGCTATTTAAAATTAACTTTTTAATGTTTAGTGAAATTTACTGCCTGTTTAGAGCGCTCATGCACACTTTTTTTAATTATCCTCTTGTATTGATAAATTATAAAAATGGTACTTATCTAGAAAGCATAATTTCAAAAGATGCTGGACATTTCTGGGCATTCTAATTGCCTCAGGTGGTTATTGTATTTTGAGTAAAGCAGTAGTTAAATAAAAGCCGTTTTTCCTCGAGCAAGTCCTCATTGTAATTAGGCGAATTTAAAACGTGAGTAAATTGAGATAAAAAATCGTAGAATATGGAAATTACCTAGTCGAAGGGCGGTTTACGAACACCCAATGGATATTGTTTTTTCTCTCAAGGAACCCAACAATTCTCATTTCTCCCCCTTAGCATTTTCCTGAACTGAATTCGTAAATTCCATAATAACCTTCATCTTGGTTGTAAAACGCTGTTTAGTTTGATACCCAAGTTGATATTTTACAATATTATGAGTCTGCAAGCCCTAAAACTACCCTTGAGGGGTGATTAGTTTCATAATTTTATTTACCTTGTTTTCGTTAACTATTTTCCATCCTCGTGATACTCCACACGGTATACTTAGTTCAGAAAACTTAACTTGCTTGCTTGTTCAAGGGTTCCGTCTCTACCCGATAGGGCATGATTTCGGGGAGAAGTCAAAACATGTAGTTCTTTATTTCTTAAGCAATTACTAAATATCAATTTTGTTAAATACATATTTACCTTTGAACTTATTCGTTCATAACAAACTTATAATAAATTAATATTAGTCAAGTTGCTTTGGTTTGTGTGAATCCTTGCGATATTGCAGGCTCACATTCCATTAGTATAAGTAATTTGATTATATTTAGAATTTACATCAGTTCTACATACATAAATACAAAATTTGCATCGATTGGGCTTGAATCTCCATGGCGCAGATGGTTAGCGCGGCACTCTAGCAAAGTACAGGTCGTAGGTTCAAATCCTACTCGAGGTAAACTTTTTATTTATGTATGTAATAAAATTAATAATAATTTTTAATTACATATTTACCTTTGAAAGTTTTTTTTAGTTGTGTTCTTTTTCAGATTTTATAAAATATATATTGCTACCCACGACGATCCCAATAAGTTTGGCTCATTTAGGATTTACTGTCACAATTTTTAGTGTTTATTTGACACTGGTAAACTCATTACGATGGTAGTAGGTAGTAATATATGTAATTGCGGTACTTATAAAATCTAAGACACAAGAACTAAACAAAATAACAGACTAAGAGCGCACATTGTTATTTGTTATTTTATTCTCAGTTCAGTTCTATAAAGTTAGTTTAATCAAAACAAATTTCACACAGTTTACCTTACTCTGAGTAATTAACATTTCCAGTTCTGGTTGACTTCTCAAACTGCCTAACTTTAATTTCATAACTTTGATTAGGTCAGTGCACCTAGATATATCCTCATAAATAAAAATACAAGAAAGTTTTATAAAAAATATGTATCTATATTAACATACCTCACTCACTGACCGCCTCACTCATCAATCAACGCCCAGATTAGATCGTTATGTAAAGAAATCTCAACCTTGGGTGACATGCACTCCTTACGACGTAGACGCACACTCTGTCTTCTTCTTTTTGCCCTTTTATTGCGCCCAGAATTGAGCATATGCTTCCCCTTTCATTCTCCAGTCATCCTTGTTCTGTGCCATGCTTGTCCACTTCCACCCAGCAACTTTCTTTATGTCATACCATCTTATAATAGGTCTTCCTCTATTTCTTCTTCCGTCCCACGGTCTCCAATGAATAATTTTTCCATTCCACCTACCGTCCTTCAACCTAGCTATGTGCCATGCAAAGTCCCATTTTAGATGGATAACTGTGTCAGCTATGTCGGTGACTTTTGTTCTCTGTTTAATCTATTCATTTTTTTTTCTGTCTTAATGTAACGCCTATCATTATCCTTTCCATCGCTCTCTGTGTGACTGATCCCATGTCTGGGATCCGTATGTCATTACTGGAAGTACTCATTCGTCATAGATCTTGGATTTAATGTGTTGGAGAATCCTTTTGTTTTTAAAGATTTTTGATAGTTTGCCGAATGTTTTTGTACCTAGAATCTATACGTGCGTTATCTAATTCGACTATGATTCCCAGTCTTCGATTGAATCGAAGGCCTTCTCATAATCTATGAAGGCCATGTGGAGCGGAAGATAATATTCAATTGCTTTCTCGATTAATATTTTTCCTGTTAGATGGTCACATGAACTGTATTCCTTTCGTAAGGCAACCTGTTCAACAGGTCATTGAGTTTCTGAGTTATTCGATTGGTAATTATTTTTGTCAAGAGTTTATATAGTTGCGACAGTAGACTTATCGGTCGATAATTTTCTAAACACCTTCTATTTCCTTTTTTGAATAGAAGTATCATATTTGCTATATTCCATTGGTCCGGTATTCTTCCTTGCTCTAAGCATCTGTTGTACAAATTTTTTAACCAAGGTATTCTTCTGTGGTTATTTCGGAGATATCTTCGGAACCAACATTCATAACCATGGTTTCTGCGAGCTCTTGTGGTTTTACTATTTTTGTAATATTTTTCAATTATTTTTATAATTTTTGATCTGTTTATTATTTCTATTCCGTTTTCATCTTTCATTGCTATGATTTCATCTTTTCCTTTTTTTCTCCTTAAGCATTTGAGATTTTTGTTTCTCTATTACTTCTACTGCCGTTCTCTCGTATGTTTTCCCGAGATCTTTTCTTATCATTTTTCTTGTTTATCTCCTGATTTGTCTGTACTCGTCTGTTGTGTATAGGCCATCTTTATACATGTTTCTTCTTTCTTCTATCTTTTTGATAGTTTCGTCAGATAATTTACTCTTTTTAGTATGTTTTCTCTTAGCTATTTCTAATACCACTTGGTTGAGTGCCTTTGTTATAGTTTCGGCCGGCTTGTTTATTTATTGTGGAGTGTCTTCATTTTGGGTCCTGCCGTATGTACTTTCTCTTTATAGGTTGCACTTATGTCTTTAAGAGCTTCTATGTCTATGTATCTTCCGGGTTTCCTTTCATGTTTAATCTTATTTAGTCTTTCATTTAAACATATTACTGTTCTAACCATCCGGTGGTCACTTCCGGTATTAAATGAATCTAGTACTGTTACATCTTGGATCATAGTTCTATTTGATGGTATTATATAATCGATTTCATTCCTTCTTCGGCTATTTGAACTTATCCATGTCCACTTTCTTTTTGGCTTCTTGTTGGAAAAGGTGTTCATAGCGCATAGTTTCTGTCCTTCTAAGAAGTGTGTGAGCATATTTAATCTATGATTTCTTTCGCCCAGACCGTGTGTTTCTACGTATATTTCTGTTTCGTCTTGTCGTTGTCCTAGTATAGTGTTGAAATCACCCATAACTATATCTTGCTTACATTTGTTTTCTTCTTTTGCTGTTATTATTTCTTCGTATAACGTTTCCACTTTTTCGTCAGTGTGGGGCATACATTTTAATTATTTTAATCCTATGTTTTTTGGTTGTTTCGATTATTATATAGGCTACTCTGTCTGATACTCCTTTGATGGTTTTTGTGTTCGCGATTAGGCCCTTTTTAATAAGAAAGCTTACTCCTCTGACTTTCATGTTCATTTCTCTTAAAGATAGTGCATTTCCAGATTGTAGAGTAATGAG
The DNA here is from genome assembly GCA_036346205.1 of Vesta saturnalis. Lineage (NCBI taxonomy): Eukaryota > Metazoa > Arthropoda > Insecta > Coleoptera > Lampyridae > Vesta > Vesta saturnalis. The sequence continues at coordinate 911,557 of JARFJB010002005.1, read as the reverse complement.
ACTACTTCCCTTTCTTCTTACTTCCGAAAGACCAATTATGTAATATTTGATTTTGTTTGATCCGTTTTCTAGATCGAGTAGTTGTGAGTCGCTCAGTAGGGATCTACAGTTGTATGTTCCGATAGTTATTTTATCCCCTTGACATGTCTTAGACAATTTCTTGCCTCCCACAGAATCTTTGAGGCAGCCTGATTTTGTATCAGTGTAGGATTCCGAGCCTTGGGTCTACCCAACCAGGGTATATCCTTCTTTTTGAAACTTGGCATGTTAAGGGATGGATTGGAATTAAAACAAAACGCTTACCACTGCGTGTTGACGAGTTGGGTAGGATTGGTTTGGGATATTTGTTATAGGATAGGATTTAAGGGTTCGTGTAGGCAGGGTTATCAATGCCTGCAGTAGACCTGTTCCCAGCGGGGATCACTGTAAAGTATCTACCAGCTAAGGGGTGGAAATTAAGGGTTGAAAAAATAGGCCTTTTCGTAATTCCCGGGCAATTCTGATTAATAATCGAACGGACCCATGTTTCACGGTCTTAAAAGCCGTTAAGTCCAGAAACATGAAAATTCATATTTAGATGTTACTTAAGAAATAAAGAATCACTTGACTTCTCCCCGAAATCATCCCCTAAAGGGCAAAAACTGGAGGGATCGACAAGGAAGCAAATTAAGTTTTCTAAACCAAGTATACTGTCTGGAGTACCATATTGTAAAATATCACGTTATATAATTTACGAATTCAGTTCAGGAAAGTGCTAACGGGGAGAAAATGGGGTGAGATGAGGATTGTTGAGTTCCTTGAGACTTATAACAAATGCACCTTAGAGATATTTGTTATTCAAATTAAACATGATTTAGAGTGTATGTTTAAAAGGCGTTTCAAAAAGTGTGGGAAATAGGGGTTTATTCAACGCCCATGTCAAACCGGTTAGGTTTCTGTTAGTCTGTTAGCATACCATTCCGTTGCGAAAAATACAAAAAAAAATATGAACTAAAAAAAATGTCTATCGGATGTCCAGAAATCGCCAAATTGGCCTCGTGAATTAATTACATTCGATAATCTACGAGTTTTATCTCACATGTTCAATTCGGCCTGACTACTCCGAGAGACATGCTCGAGGAAAAAGGCCTATTACTTAATTACTAGTTTACTCAATATTCAATAACAACCTGGACTGTTATAACGCTTCAAGGATCTTTTGAAATTGTGTTTCGTGGATAAGTCGTCTTTATAATTCATCGATACGAGACAATAAATAAAATGCATGAGCGCTCTAACCACGAAATAAGTTTTTACTTTCATAAAATTTCATTCAACAAAAAAAAGTTAAAAAAAATTAAATTTCAGTTCCCAGATACAAAATAACAAGGATTGATTACATACAGGTCCTCTGCAAAGACAAACAGTAGGATCTCCGCGCTTAAATTCCCTTCGGTAACGTCAGCCAGTTCGTATGACAGTTCATTTAAATGTTCATCTATATTTAAACATGACGTCTCTGTTTTATCTTTATAACGAAGTAAAATGCCCCTTTTCATGCTTTACATTCATTTATGTCGCCTGATCTTTACTACGACAGATGCTTACCGGACGATTTCACTCACAATAAAACAATTAGTATGAGCACGTAATTTTTACGCCAATATCCGTACTTGCGAATTTCGGGATAGCTATCATGACATAACCTCAACTTTCGAAATACCCACGACATACAGGTTGCCCATCTCAAAAGAAAACGTAAACCGGAGAGCATGGTGTTTTTAGAACCTTATTGTTCGATAACTAAAACGAAGTATCTCACTGATGCAATTTCAGAAGCTTAACCAAAAATAAATAAATAAATAAGTAAATAAATAAATAAATAAATAAATAATAAATAAATAAGTCAATAAATAAATAAATCAATGAATGAATGAATGAATGAATGAATGAATGAATGAATGAATGAATGAATGAATGAATGAATGAATGAATGAATAAACGAATGAACGAACGAACGAACGAACAAACGAACGAACGAACGAGCGAACGAACGAACGAGCGAGCGAGCGAGCGACCGAACGAACGAACGAACGAATGAACGAGCGCGCGACCGAACGAACGAACGAACGAATGAACGAGCGAGCGAGCGAGCGAACGAACGAACAAAAACAAACAGATAAATAGATAAATAAATAAATAAATAAATATATAAGTAAATAAATAAATAAATAAGCAAGTAATTAAATAAATAAATAAATAAACGAACTTAAAAACTCTAAGCTTGCGGTTTGCATGTTGTAACATAATGTCCATCCGTTTATGCGCGTCATAATTTTAACCTAATACACGTTGCATTGCAACTTAATTACCTATTTATACTTTCCGTTTCTTCCGTATCATTGATTACGCGATAATCGAATATTTTGTTGTGATTTTCGTAGACCTCGTAGTAAATGCTTTACCAATTAAGTACGTTAAGTTGTCTCAACACTGCAATGACTTAACATAGATAGTTAAAATTAAAATAAGATTAACATATGCACATCCTGTTTTCCATGTATCACAACAATGATACCTATAGTGCTAACGAAAAAGTATTTCCATGTTAGATTTTGTATGATTCTACTAGATTCTTAATTTTTAGTTATGCATGCTTTTACGACATTCAAATGAATGTTTTTCACAACTTTGCAATTATTTGATTACTTGATTAAACTAAATTTGTTATTTTTCATTCTTAGCTTTTGTCCGTGGGAGGGTGTTTTGAGTTGGCAATCTTAAGGCGGTAATAGTACGTAACCTAGAAAGATCTAGCTATTCTTCACTAAAATAAAAAGAGATATTGTATTCTCCTCCAAATAGGTTTACCTACCTGTAAAATAGATTTATCTTTTCGTTGTCATCTTTCATAATTTTATTCGACAAACTGAGGTAATTTAAGAAGGGTTTATGATTAAAAACTTAAATGTCATTGGTTTTTAAGTAATAGGAGGCTATTTTAAATTTAATCTTTTTGATAGTTCACAAGAAGTTGAAGTACAGACCAGAGCGATCAAGATCAACTTGAATAGAGGATTGAGAGCTAGTGGAGGAGGCGGTTGAGGGTGTAGATGAGCGGCTATAGTAGTATTTCGCCTCGGCGTATCTTTTACGGTATTAACATCAGATATGTTTATTGTTTGGATATCCTGAGTGCTATGGTTAATGGAGTATCCTTTTTGGCATAACCTATTTGAATGAAAGGATATAAAGGCCCAAAACGTCGTGTGTAGTTCACAATGTGCGTGAGCTGATTGCTATTATACACAACAAAGTGTGAAATCTGTAGTTCGAATGAATGGAATTCGGATATTTGGGGAAAATTGAGTGATCTAATTGATTTGGTTTGAAGATAAACTCCTTCAAAGATTATTACTTATTAACGGATTGATGAACAATACCGTTTTGCGGTTTTAGTACTAATAGTACTTTGATACTATTAAAGTAAGTTGTGAAGTGATAACCAAATAATGCGTGCTGGAAATTTTTGTGGAATTGTCAATAGTAGCTTTTAAGATTTTGGAAAATTGGTTATGTATCTTGAAGATCAAACGCAATTTGGATATACGATATGAAAGTGCAATACTAGTAGGGGTTAGGTGGATATTACCCATGCAGATATTTGGAAGGTGGGGTAGACAACTATTCCGTAAGCATTATTGAGGCGTATACTCTTGATTGTCTTGTTTATTTGACTTGAACAGGATTATCCCTAATAAATATTAAAATTTGTGTGTTAAGCTCAAACGAATCTTCTGACTAAGATTTGGTTGACTACAATTTTAGTGATAGATTAAAGTAGTAATTATTCGCGTATTCATATTTTGATAAACGCTGATCGTTTGAATTTACCGAATTTTGTAGTTTATGATGTCTTTGTTGGTCTGACGTATTAACGGATAACCAAGTTAGTTCGTTGCTTTCCTTTTGATTCACCGACTGTCTTTGTTATTTTTATTGGTCCGTTTTAACGATTATTAAAGAGTAACACTCTTATAATGCCAAAGTCGACTTGAATATTTTATTAGTGTTTCTCTTCTTTTAGTTTTTTTTAACGTAGGTAATTAATGAACTTTGCGTTTGTTTTTAAATCTTGATTTTTAGAAGCGCGTGTATCGCTAACATATCAAACGACTAAAGTAAACTAATTTTAATTAAACTGCATATCTAGTACATGCTGTTCAGCAGTTAAAAACACAGACTTTTGGCGAAAATGTGCAATATTTTTCAAACAAATAATAATAAAAATAAAATAATTACAGACTACCGGACTGACCAGAAATTTTGTTTCGCAATTTTTAAGATATGTAGTTTAATTAAAACTAGTTCACGGTCAACTTGATATTATCATATTATCATATTATCTCAAAAACGGTTAAATTTGACATAGTCAAAGGTTTTAAGTTTTCTATACGAAATAAACTAAGAATTGTAAAAACAGAAAATAATTTCAATTCTACCTGTGGCGTAAAAAATAGTGACGGGGCGAGGGGGGCGACCATCGTCTTTACTACACCAATGCAAAAGGTTGAAAATAAATTTTTCCAGCAGCATTTCAGCGTTTTTAAAAAAAATCTAATTCCGCAAAAAAGGGAAATTACAGTCGTTTAAAAGATATTCAAGTAAACCGGTTTTTTATTTTTGAAATTTAACAACCTGTACTTCGAAAACAAAGCGCTTGAGGACCTTACGTTCTTGTATCATTATTTTTCATTTATAATAGATTTCACTTTTAACACTAGCACCGCCGGCTATTGTATATACCTATAACAGCCGTGGCCGGTCATTTAACCTCTGGCAAGAAAGGTAATTTGGGACGTATTCTTGTGTATTTTACACTTGATTGTGAAAGAAAAAAAACACATTTTAGGCAAATATTCATTTTAATTAAATAAAAATCTAATTGATTCTGATACATTTAGAATTCGGTATACTTTTACGTGCTGTATTACGCTCTACAGTTCAAACAAATAACGGTCTTTGTTACACTTCCACATGTTCCACAAACATATTTGTTACACATTGAACAAACGCCAGCAGTTTTATTTTTGTCGCATTTTTTTATTTGGCACTGATGACGTTTTAGGTTTCGTTGTATCAGATGTGCTGGTACTTGCACCAGAATCTTGTTTCGAACTGAAATACTCTTTTCTTAGTTCCTCAGCTAGAATGCTTTTATTTTACTGTCTACGACTTCCTTATAAACTATCCAGGCGTTGATTGTGGCAAGATCTAAAACATTCTAAAACACATGAACTAACCGTCTACGTGAACCAGCTTTCGTGGAATATTTTCTAGCCATTTGATCCAACACATCTACCTCAAACTTTGTTTCATTGTAATACAACACTGTCTCAAGTTTCTTCTTTTTGCCATCATCTATAGCCACAGTTGGATGTAGCATACTTAGCAATATGACATTTTTATTAACTTTAGCCTGATACATTGCCATGGTGCTTTTATCATTTTTCATTACTGTAGTAGAATACAACTTTGCCCTTTTATTCTTGATATAAATTGGTAATTCCCTTCTTGCCCGGTTCATTGTTCCTACTATTGTTGTGTTCTTTTCTGCCCATATCTAGGAAGGGTTCGATTAATTTTAAAACAACATATTCTGGTTGTTAGGACGCATATCATCTTTTACTAAATAAGGACAACCATTTAGGAGATATTTAGAATTCGTATCAAAAGCTAGCCAAAATTTTACACCAAATTTATCAGGCTTATTCGCCATGTATTGTGTAAATCTGCATCTAGCTTTAGTAGGAAACAGTTGTTCGTCTAGTGCAATGTTTGATCCATGAACATAGCAAGTTTTACAGTTACTAATAAATTTATCCCATATTTCGGACGCCAAAGCAAACTTATCACTAACTAGATGTTCTTTTCAGGTTGATCGAATATCAAATCTTCAAAATCTCATGATTTCACGAAATCTATTGTGTGACATGGTCTCACGAAAAAAATGCGGTCACCAAGTAACAGACCATAAACTGTCAAGCTGCAATGTTCTTGCGCCGTAGGCACCATGAGCTAGCAATATTGCAAGAAAAGCCTCAACTTCTTGAAGAAACAATGACCACTTTGTATCATATCCTAGTTGTCGTTTAGCTTCAATTTCAGTACATTTCTGAATGTGTTTTAGCGTTGTGTTATCTATAAACAATCGAAATGCACATATCATAGAGTTGGCAAACACATTTATTTTTGAACAAGGAGTTGGTCCAGAAGTATTTCGCATAACATTTCTTTGAACTATACGGCCAACATAAGGTCCACGTGATTCCATAACTTCCCATATATCATTAGATTTGGATGATGTCTTACTCCCCACAGGTAAATGCATGTAATTTTTTCGTTTGGGATGGTGCCAATGTCATCACTAGTTTCATTAGATGTACAAGGATCAGAAGTGGCATTATTTACACTGACATCAGATTCTTCACTTTTTTCACTACTTTTGCCATCAACAGGAACAGATTCATCACTTTCACCACCTTCGGAGTGGTTATTTGCTTTTTCGAATTTGCATTCGAATAAGTTTTCCAACTCCGCAAGATAATCTAAAGCCTGCTGTTGTGTAACACCGCGAGACGACCACATTTTTTTACTACGAAATTAACCCCGTAATAAGTACAGAAGTATCTCACAAGAAAGTTCACTTGCAACTAATTTGAAATCTCAAAGTACATGAATATATAGATCTGTATAGAAACAAGTTATAACTTACATTTTTAATATCTCGGGCGCGTAGGTAAAAATAGCGAAGGTTATTCATTATTTCGGACACAACTAAACAAGTTTTGACTTGCTGTAAACATCTAAAAATTACCACAATGATAGTAAAGTACATTGTTTTATCTCAACGTTGTATTTATTTTTGTTATACAACCTCGAAGCTGATTATGAATATATGAACGGTCAAAATGACGGTTCCGACAGTTATACAAATACTACAAAAAAAAACTCTAAAAGGGCTTTTCTTAATATATTTTTTTACATTCTAAAAGTACATAAAAATCTAGAAAAATCCATAATACCTCAACACCGTAACTTCAAGCGCAACGGAGAAGCAACATTTTAAAGAAGGCACTAGGTCAAATTGGCCGCCGCGGCAGTTCTAGTGTTATTAAAGCGTGTTCGGTCAAAGCAACGCTCCGTATAAATATTAATGTCTCATACGGTTGTAATTTGTAAACTGGTTAAAACCTACCAAAACGCTTTAATATCTTTGACTAATTACCATTTTAGGTGAAGAACAAATTTCACCAGCTTAGCTACTAGAACTGTTAAGCCACGGATAATTTGCCTAAGTGAATGTATAACGAGCGAGTGCTTCCTTTAATTTTTAGTATGGGCGTTTGATAAATAATCTTATATATACACTAGCATATACTTATATCCGCAAAAAGTAAGATACATTATTAGAGCACTCATGTGAAATTTCCGCCACGAGCACAAATGACCGAGTTGTTTAATCACATAGCTGTGGTTACAATGTATCCCACGCATTGCGTTCAAAATTTATCTATATTTTTTTAATTGGTTTATTTTTCTTTGTATTAATAACAACTTAACGAATATTAAATCTAAACAGCAGCTAAATCCACTTTCTCAAAATAACGTAAGTATTTCGAAACTACGTAAACACAACATAATCTAACATTTTGCAAAATTTTTGTCCAAAACAACCATTGGATATTTGGATGTCGTATGCAGGATAAAGATACCATAGTGGGTTCTATTTATACCAAATATGGGACGGAGATAAATAATTGCAGATTATGTTGTTTAGGAGTCAAAATAAAATTTTGCGTGACGAGATAGAACATTTATACTCAATGTTATTTTTACTTCGAATTACTATATGATTTTCTATTTATTCGTTTAAAAAACACCGTACGTTATCGGTAATTATTTGTAATAGTGCATTAAAAGGACAGTTCAATATCTCAAATGTTAATTTTTGTTTTTACAAAGATCGTTGGCAAGTTCAGATGAAAAGTACATATAATAATTAAAGATAATTTGTCATAGTTTCAAACTCAAAAGACAAAAAATGCGGAACTTGTAAGTAATAAATCAAAAAACATATCCAACATAACTTTATGTTTACCCAACTACAATCAGGGTAAAGTATATAAATATTTCTCGAAGTGTTTTGCCAAAAAACAAAAAACAGGGAATAAATCGCTTTAGTTTTAAATAACTTAGAATGATGAAATCTAAAAAATGCATTCTAATCGTCAATAGTGAAGTATGTGTTTGTATTGCTTATGATAGTCTGTAGTAACTTAAGCACAGCAATGTAAAGAGAATGAAAATAGCATTATTTAGTGTAAAATTGTAGTAGTTAAATTCAGTTTGAGCGTGCGTGCGTGTGTGAGTGTGTGTCTGTATATTAAATCAATGACAATTTATAATATAATTTTAGTATAATTGATTTTACCTGAATGAGGAATTGGGAATAAATCCCCGCTGTTTATTAATCAATAAGCAACATAAAACTCCTTTAAAGCATAGAACCAACAAATAACAGCAAAAATGAAAAGCAGCTTAAACTACTCATATACACAAAAAAACAAACAGTAAAACTTCATACACATGCGAGCACACACACGCACGCGCAGAAACACACATACTCACGCACATCCACACGCACATGCGCACACACACACGCACACGCACACGCACACGCACACGCACACGCACACGCACACACACACGCAAACTACACGCACACGCACACGCACACGCACACGCACACGCGCGCACGTATACGCAGACGCACTCACATTCGCACACTCACACGCACGCGCACACGCACACGCACCCACACACGCACCACGCACGCGCACACGCGCACACGCACACGCAGGCGCACACGCACTCGCACACGCATACGCACACGCATACGCACACGCACACGCACACGCACACGCACACGCACACGCACACGCACACGCACACGCACACGCACACGCACACGCACACGCACAAGCACACGCACACACCCATACTCACGCGCACACGCACACGCGCACGCACACGCACACGCACGCACACTCACACGCTCATACATACGCACACGCCCGCGCACATTCACACACACGTATACGTACATGCAGTAGCACACCTACACACATACGCACAAGTACACGAATGAACGCTTGCATGTACTAACGCACGTACATTCACACACACACACACACACACACACACACACACACACACACACACACACACCACACACACACACACACACACAGCACACACACACACTGTCAGGGTATTTTGAACACCCTGTATACGTATTGGTTAGGTCTTTTACTATTTAGTTAGATTCCGAATCTTTTCTTCTCTTTTCTTTCAATTTTAGTTTAAGAGCTTACTGTAGATAATGCATATTTTGCTTGAATAGGTCACGCTGTATGTAAAGAAATCTTAGGAATGTGCAATTGTGCATTATCTTTACTCATTGTAGATAGGAGGTACGTATTTTTTTTCGGGTGTAGTTACGTAATTTCATTAATAAAAGTCAGTGAAGTTTTTGGGATTTTGAATACGATTTTCAGGTTGATGCCCGAATCATATTTGGGATTTTATTAAGATAAATTCATTTGATTTTTTACATAGTTTCATAACAAAGAAGTGTTGTTATCGCGTTGGTGCGGTACTGTCGCATCCGTGCAGAAGACCAATTTGAGAGTAGGAATGATGGTTTTCATCCATATAAGTACTACGGGTGGGCGATTGGTAGCACTTTTGCAACAAGATATTTGTGTCGTGTCGTGGGGAAATGCAGATGTATGTAGCAGTTTTTTCGCCTTCAGTCGAGCTACCATCGTATATTTAGGCGGGTTGAAATTTTTAAGTTCAAATGGTTGATTGGTTTGTTTAATTGAATTTGTATGAAGGGGAACGTTTTTTTAATATGGCGGAAAAGTGAGTTTGAAAGGAAAAGGACTCTGCCCTAAGCTTTTGACGCGTGTGTGGAAAGTCGTTCAAACTAGCGGAATTTGGGGTTTCATAATTGTGCGAGCTCCTAGTGAAATTTCATTAAGTAGTGTTGAAGACTTGCAAGATTAGTCGAATAAAACCAAGTTTGGGATATTTTTGTGAAGTAACATTTCAACCGGGCTCGTTCATTAATTCAGTTTATTGGAGAATAACGGATCTTCGAATGCGTTTATGATAGAAATATGGGTTCGTGTTTTTTTGTAGTGCGAACCCGAGGACAATTGAGTTTCGTGATTAACGAGATATAATTAGAGAACCCCCTTTCCTAAAAGTTAAGTGAACGTAGTGAACGAACACCCAACCACACCAACTGATTAAGATTGTTTTGTTAGTAATTAAACTCACTAATTTAAATTTGCTGAGTTTTTTCTTAGTCGAACCTTAACATCTTTGCGTTAAAAGAAATTATTAAAGTGATCTAATCTAGTTACTACTGCTTCATTAAGTTACGAGACGTTACTGGTGTCAATTCTGGAGAATTTTGTAAACTAATTTAAAATCAAGTTGAATACGCGATAGCGATCTACTGCGAGTCGGTATTGCCGTCATCAAGGAGTAACACCGAAGACCGTGGGCCCGCTCGAGCCTTACACGACGCTTTCGTGGAGCAAGGATCATCTCCTAGTTGCCTGTGTAACCTAGGTAATTCAATTTATATTCTGTTTGTTGGTCTTGCGACCTATGAGAGTAAAATTTGGTTGTGTTTTATGTGAAATATTTTATGCAATGTGTGTTAACGAAGGAACCTGTTGGAAGTAATTATTGTTGAATTTATTGTGTCATTTTGTTAACATTTGCGGACAGTTTCCTTTGTCGATTTAGAAGCTGTTCAAGGTTTTTGAGGATACTATTAATATTTTATGCATGGAGATAAATAAAATCTTACCTTAATTTCTTTATGTAAGATTTGCGTACGAACGTAATTCAGGTTTATAGAATTTCTTTAGGATACTATTTAACTTAAGATAGTTTTGCTACTGGTCAGAATTCAATGAGGTAAAAGGTTAAGAGTAGACGATTATCATTTTATCCAAATTGACATGCTGTTTAAATTTTAATTGTTTTATTTTGAATTAATAGATGTTTGTTAGTTGCTATTTTGGAGTAATTATTTTAATATTAAGCCTTGACAAAGGGTGACGATATATTGCTCAAATAGGAAGCGTCGCCGAGTTTTAATGAGAGAAGTTTGGAGTTTTTTTGTTTTGTTTTGTTACAAAGATTAAGTTAACGTAACGTAATTTACCAGTTTAGAAAAGCTTTGTAACCGAATTGAAGTCAGTTTGGTATGTGTTATTTTGATTTGTTTAAGGAAGGTTAGTAAGTTAACGTAGTGGGAACCTTAGTGATTTGTATTGGGTATTGAATTTGAATATTGCTGCACAGATTAAGGTGCAGATTTTGAAGCCTTTTAGGTGAAGCAGCATTGCGGACACCTGGATCTACGAGCGTTACTATTTGGTAAGTGGAGTAAGTTGGGTATTCGGACCACTACGTACCGTCGTTTATTTCGCGTTTTAAAACACCCTGGTGAGTTCGTTTGGAATATACTAGCGCCTACCGAAACCTATTGGGACATTTCCCTGATTTCGACCTTGGTAGATGGCGTATCCTACGGAGAAGAAACTGCTTTTCCCGATAGACCCTCACCCGCACGCCGAGCTAGCCGTGCAAAAACCAGGTTTATCTGTTACATTGTCCTAGTGAGCATTTTTACCGTAACACACACACACACACACACACACACACACACACACACACACACACGTATCTGCACAAGCATACGCATGAACGCTGACATGCACTAACGCACGTACATTCACTAACACACACACACACGCACGCACACGACCGCACGCGCACGCGCCCACCTACCCACCCTCCCACCCAACCAAGCAATCAACCCCCCCCCCCCACCACACACACACAAATATATAAGTACACGCGCTCTTACGCACACGTACACATATGTACGCTACAATACACGTACGCAGGCACAATTTGTTTTTATTAATACTTCTCTAACATTTTTTAGTTTCAAATCTTGCTTTAGTTTAAAAGAAACAAAAAAATAGTTTACCTTACTCGCTGATATTCACATAACTTACCGCGATGCCAACCGCTGGAATGAATAATAAGAAAAGATGTAAAATGCAAATCTATAAGCTTACTGTATGTATAAGGAAATGTTCCCAGTAAGTTTGTGACGTGCGTAAATTAATTGATAGCATTTTTTCGACATTTCATACTTCACTGTGTAGTTTGCATAAATGTACCGAGCGTTCCATTAACCCAGTGGCGTTATCTTGGAAATAGAATATCGCAGAGCCTTAGGTTAAAAATCATAATAAAGCTGCACATGAGAAAAAGCTGAAAATAATCTTTCAATTCGTAGAATGGACACTTGGGGGCGTAATAGGTACAGTAAATTAAAAGTCAAGCTTTTCGGTAAAAGGTGTCAAATTAAGGCACGACAAAGGTATTCGTATAAAAAAAAATTATAGAATATTGTTTGTCTAAAACTCATTAGTCTACCTCTTGAAATAAAGTGGTAGGGAAAGCATAAAAACATTTAAAAAAAATAATAACTTCAGTTGGCTTTAACCAAAACTAACAAACTTAGTCTTAGTCTCTTAGTCAAATGGAACTATAGGTTAATTTTGTCAAAAGGATAACTAACTACCAAATAAATTTGTAGGAAACTGCAATTAAAGATAATGTACTATTTTTTAGTGAGACACCCGGTATAAAAAATTTCGCTTATGTAAAATCCTATATTCGCTACTGCTTTAATATACGTGAGCAGCTATTTTCTATTTAAATTATGATTACTGAAACAGATAATCATTTAACTGTTCTTTACATACGTTTATTTACTTTTATCTACTACACTAAAATTTTCGATAATTAATTACATTCTGTCTTCAAAACTTCATAACTGCGTTAACGGCGTCTAAGTAAAACTTCGAATTTTTTTCTTTTGACAATTTCACTTCCAGGAAAATTCAAAAGCGTACGTGTTCCAAATTGGGTGCCTAAAACATTCTCTTCGTATTGTTAAACGTAACCAATTGATTGTTGGTTGTATGATTTAAGTATTGGATAAAAGATGAAAGGTTAGTAAAGCCTATTTTATAACATCAAACTACTGCCGGTTTAGACTAGCAAATTTTACTGTAAATCGTATGTCACATACTCCCTTTGAACTATCTCGTGTTGCTTCGTCATGTTACACTTTATCTAAAAGGTTAATAAGAATTTTGTTTAGATGTTTGTAATTTGAATACACGTTTACTTACCTATGTTCTATATTAGTATATTATGTGTTTAACTTATATTTACTAAATGTAAACTGTTGATTACCTGTTCATTATTAGTCAGTTAATATGTTTGGTGTCGTGCATTTTTAAATCGGTTACTATAGTTAGTTTCGATAACTTTTCACATTACTGTAGTTCTTGGTTAAATCTGAAATTATTTCCTTTTTAATCTCTGTATAAGTATAAAGTATTATAATGCTTTCTTCTTTATAAGATAAAACGTTGAGCTATGAGTATTTATCCTTTTATTTGTTGTTAAAGTTGTATTACACATATGAAAATGTAAACTTTCTCCATTATCACACATAATAAAATACTTATCTTTTTTGGGTTTTTTAATGGTGTATTTTAAATTATAAAATCTAAACGTTTCGATAAGACTTACTGTTATCTTAGTCAGTAGTAATATCTGTTAAAGATGTTGTAAATAATTTTGTCAAAGTTCGTTAGAAGGCTGATGTTTATGTTTTAATTATTCAACTTTGTCAAAATTGTTTACAACATCTTTAACAATTTTTAACAAATATTACTACTGACGAAGATAACTGTAAGTGTTATCAAAACGTTTGATTGTATAATTTAAAGTACACCATTAAAAAACCTAACAAAGCTAAGTATTTTATTGTATTACAGATATGTGCACACTAAGTTATTTTTTTTTTTGCTTCAAGCTACGAGAGCTAATTTCTATGCCCCCTTTAGCTTAACGGTTTAAGTAGCAATTTCGACATAAATTAGTCCTTATTACAATTTACAATTGGTGCTTTACGTCATGTGACTGTATTCTGCAGATTTAAAATTGAGTTACTTTCTCACTGAAATTCTTGTCTTATTTATACTTGTTTCTTTATGTATATGCGAATTAAAATTTTCTTTCAGCTTTCTTTTCCCCCTTTTGGATTTTTAAGGTTTCATTTTACAAAGTTCATGGCGCACCATTATTAATATAAGGCTCAATCTTACCAACACTAATCTAGAGCAAATAATCAATATTCTGAGATCGCAATCCAAGCGCTCTAATTACCCCGCTAGCTGCTGGCTTACACTTGCCAGATTGTACTGGGTTAAAGCCTTTCAGTCACAATTGTTCTGTGGGATTAATAAACCAATGATAGGTTTGGTCATTATATTACAAGCACAAATGGTGACTGACAACTAGTTGAACTAATAATGGTGGTTCTTCGTGTATTGAGACTTTACAGAGCTTCATATTCTAGAATAAAAAGCTTACTGAAATAAGTTAAGAAGAAATTTTATTATATACAACTGTATTACCGAAAATTGCTTTCTAACTTATAAACTTCCGGAAATCGTTGAAGTTTGAGCATTTCATTGTTCTCGAACTTTGTTACGTAACAGTTTGTTAGTGTTTTCGTTTTGCAAATGGGTTTATTTCTGTGTATCAATATTAGGGTATAAAAGAACGTATAACCACTACAATTTTTGTTTGTAGTAAATGGCGCATACATCATATTGTCATTATGGCTTCATCTTTATAGTTAGAAAAACCAATCACCACAAATCTAAGTCTGAAAGGGGTTTCATAGAATGCAATACTCACAAAGTGCCGTTGCAACCAACTGGCAATTACTGAGTTTGAAATATGGAAGCTTATAAAATTATTTTTAAAACCCTTAATACTGTATCTATTCATTCCAACAATGTTGTCGCCTCAAATACGTTCATTCTTTAAGTATTACAGATTAAACGCATTTGTTTAATTTTACTCCCCGATATTTAAAACCATTTTAATTGTTTCCTTAAACGGGAGAAT
This sequence comes from Vesta saturnalis, assembly GCA_036346205.1. Classification (NCBI taxonomy): domain Eukaryota; kingdom Metazoa; phylum Arthropoda; class Insecta; order Coleoptera; family Lampyridae; genus Vesta; species Vesta saturnalis. The sequence continues at coordinate 896,419 of JARFJB010002005.1, read as the reverse complement.
TTTAACAATGTGTAAGCCTTTCGGCGCCTTTCTTTATGCGAATTTACTGATTAATAAGATCAAATATCATTAAGCGATTTATGAATTATTATTAGTGAGTAAAATATCTAAAGTTTCTGGAAAATTTAAATTATGTGATTTCCTTGCACTTTTTATATTTACTAAAACGCAATAACGCGAAGTTAAATGTTTATTTGGTGTCTTTTTTAGTTGGTAAGGATTAAGTGATACTTGCGTTCCTTTAAAATCATCCGATACTGGTTATGAGACTGAAATGTAATGCTTTAAGTAATTTCAACCGTTTTGTTTGTTATATTATGTAGGAAAGTACACAATACAGTTAGGTGCTTTCATAAATAACTGGATATCAGATTATGATAACACTCCAGCTTTGTTGCCCTTTTTATCGATCAATTAATTCTTAGTAAAACATTAATATTTGAAAGTAAATAACAATATACAATATACAAGTGATAATCCCTCATTTCTTGTCCCTTATCGAAACGAAATTATTTTTTAGGTTTATTTATAACAAACAAAATATACCCACGTACCACACAAAATAAAAAAACATCGAACGCGTTTCGATAGCTACGCTATTATCATCAGCGGTCTACTAGGGCGAACTAAAGGAATTTTCTAATATACATACATCAGCTGGTAAAAGTGAAAGTAAAATTTACGAAAGTTTAATGATTTCTGAGTAGCCTAAAGGTGCTTGATCATCATTATTCATTAGAATTTGTTTGTTTTTGAAGATCTCTAAACTTTCATAACTCTCAAGTTCATGTTTATTACTAACATGTTTGATTAATGGTCCACATCTACTACTTTGTTTGTTTCTATTTGTTCTCTAGCATTACCTAATGTAGTTACGTTCTTAACCCTCATCCTATGTGTTTGTTTCCTAACTATATTCATAACCACTTCATCTGAAAACCCATTGTATGCAGCAATTCCTTTAATAGTGCGCAATTCTTTATTATAATTTTGAGCTGAAAGAGGAAAATTAAGTAATTTATGAACCAAAAAGTTAAAAGCCGCGAGTTTATGCTGTTTACAGTGGTTTGAGTAATTGGTTATGAATCTTGTACTAGTTTACTACTATTTCGTGTTACTACAGTATCAAGGAACGGGACACTGTCATTTCTCTTAAGTTTGATTGCTGGAAATTTTGAATTTAAAGTTACTACAATGTTCTCAACACTACAAATTTTAGTATTAAAGATGGCAAACACATCATCCACATTTCTAATCCAAACTATAGGAAAATAAGGCAAATGGCGTTTTAAGTCTGTCTCAAATTTACCCACGAATGGATTGGCTATAAACGGAGATAAGCTATTGCCCATTGTCGTACCATGTTATTGCTGGAAAAATTGATGGTTAATTTTGAAAAAGGTTTGTTTCATGCACAAATCTGTTAATTTAAGAAAATCTTTTACTTCTCTATCGTCCAAATGGTTTTGTTTTAAAACATCTTCTAAATAAACTAAGATTTGATCAATTGGAACGCTCGGAAACAGTGAACAAACGTCGAATAGGACTAAAATTTCATTTTCTGTAATTTCAATGCTTTTAATTTTATCAATCCAAGCGATCAAGCCTTAGTTTATTTAGAAGATGTTTTAAAACATTTTCGTAAATTAACAGATTTGTGTATGAAACAAACGTTTTTCAAAATTAACCATCAATTTTTCCAGCAAGAACATGGTACAACAATGAGCTTATCTCCGTTTGTAGCCTATCTATTCATGGGTAAATTTGAGATAAACGCAATTCGCGTTATTTCCCTAGAGTTTGGATTAGATATGTGAATGATGTGTTTACCATCCTTAATACTACAATTTGTAGTGATGAGAACTTTGTGGAAACTTTTAAATTCTAATTTCCGACAATCAAATTTACCTATGAGATAGAGGCAAATGACAGTCTCCCGTTCCTTGATACTCTGGTAACAAGAAATAGCAGTAAACTAGATATAGATATTTATCGTAAGGAAACTAGCACTAAAAGATTCATAACTAGAGCTCGGATTATATGCAAAATGCGTATTCTATAATATAAATAACCCATCGAAACTACTTTGTTTATACAGGAATCGCATAATTTAAATCCGATTGACACCAACTTAATTTGGATATTTACGTGATGTGCATATTTTGCATATTTCACTCATTGAGTGCATTTTATTGCATATTTCTTCAATTGAAAATTTTTTTTATAATTAAAATGAAAAATTACATTTATTCTATATTCTGTATTTCAGTTCAAATTTATGATGAAGAGTTGCGCACTATTAAAGGAATTCCTGCATACAATGGGTTTTCAGATGAAGTGGTTATGAATATAGCTAAGAAACAAACACATAGGACGAGGGTTAAGAACGTAAGTACATTAGGTAACGCTAGAGAACAAATAGAAACAAAGTATGTAAAGTTACCAAACTATCCTGCTTATACAAAAGATCTATCTAAAACCTTTTCCAAAATTAATTTGAAAACAGTTACTACAACAGATACTAGTTTTCAAACTCTTTTAGGCAATCCAAAAGATAACGTGGATATTAAATTAATTGTAAAAATTGTGAACAAATATATGTGGGGCAAACTAAACAACCAATCAAAATTCGCTTTAAAGAACATTTAGCTCATATAAAATACGAACGTTGGGACAAGTCTGCCGTAGCCCTACATATGTTGGATAAAAATCATGTAGTAGATAAGGTATTAATAATCAAACATGTTAGTGATCAAGGACGTTTAGACTACTCATAACTCATTAAACTTTCATAAATTTCACTTTCACTTTCACTAGATAAGCAACGGAGCGTTAATCGGTTTATTTAGTTCACGCAGATTACGAGACAACCGCTTGACGGATTTCGCCGATTTTTTTTTATATATAAAGGTAAATTTGTGTAGCAAGAAATAACAGAACCAGAATTTGGTTTTAAGGTTTTAATTTTTTTACAAATTTGATTTAAATTTTGCAAAAGTCTAGCACCCGATGCTAATATTTTAAGTTTGTTTTGAAAGAAACAATTTCAAATCATATGTTTACCGCAAAATTTTGCGGGGAAAAGCTCGTTTAGAAATTTTCAAACTACTAATATTAGTCGATAATTCTATATACAGGAATATACTTTCCGATAGAAGGCAATCGTTTACTATGTAGAATTTAGAAAAATATATAATTATAAACTGTTTTGGTAATACAAATAATAATAAACTAAATAATTAATGATTTTTATTATCTGTTATTGTCTTATTACTCTATTAGTTAATCTCATTAGTCATTAATATTATAATTATTGTTTTATATGTATTGTATACGTATTATTTTAAAAATAAATGTATAAAAATATTTTGTTTATTATTGTGAGTAAGATTTAGTGCATATGCTGCATATTTTTGTGCATATTTTACAGATTTTGGATGCTATATATATATATATATATATATATATATATATATATATATATATATATATATATGCGCATATTTTAACTAATCTTCGTGCACATAAATCCGAGTTCAGTTCATAACCAATGACTCAATCACTGTAGACAGCATAAACTCGCGGCTTTTAACTTTTTAGTTCATAGATTGCTTAATTTTCCTCTTTCAGTTCAAAATTATAGTAAAGAATTGCGCACTATTAAAGGAATTGCTGCATAAATGGGTTTTCAGATGAAGTGGTTATGAATATAGTTAGGAAACAAACACATAGGATGAGGGTTAAGAACGTAACTACATTAGGTAACGCTAGAGAACAAACAGAAGTAAAGTATGTAAAGTTACTAAACTATCCTGCTTACACAAAAGGTTTATCTAAAATCTTTTCCAAAATTAATTTGAAAACAGTCACTGCTTCAGATATTAGTTTGCAAACTCTTTTAGGTAATCCAAAACATATATTGGATAAGCAGGATAGGTCGGGAATTTATAAAATTAATTGTAAAAATTGTGAACAAATATATGTGGGCAACCTAAACGACCTATCAAAATTCGCTTTAAAGAACATTTAGCTCATATAAAATACAAACGTTGGGACAAGTCTGCCGTACCCTACATATGTTTGATAAATATCATGTAGTAGATAAGGTATCAATAATCAAACATGTTAATAATAACCACCAACTTGATTGTTATGAAAGTTTAGAGATCTTCAGAAACAAACAAATTATAATGAATAATGAGGATCAAGGACCTTTAGGCTACTTAGAACTCATTAAACTTTCATAAATTTCACTTTCACTTTCACCAGATAAGCAACGAAGCGTTACTCGCTGATCGTATACATGAAAATTTCTTTAGTTCGCCCTAGTAGACCGCTGATGTAGCTACCGAATCGCGTTCGGTGTTTCTTTAATTTTGTGTGGTACGTGGGTACATTTTGTTTGTTACAGATCCTGCCACAGTTCCAGTGTTCCTGATTTGTCAGCTTAATTTATAACCTTTAAGTTTCTGTCGTTACCACGTTTCTATTAAGTAATCTAAGACAGTATGGCCACAAAGTAAATTTAATTTAATGTTGAACAAAGTTAAGAAACATAAAATGAACAAATGTAAACTAAAGAATGTAAATGAAAATTAATTGCTATTTAAATTGCAATTAACATTTACGGTGCAATTTGTAGTTGTCTGTGACGTTTCACATTTTTATATTTAATGAAGAATCGACCGTTATCAATACCTACCAAGTGAACGTAATGGCAAGTATTTCCTAAAAAATTGTAAGTACTATCCACCAGTAATTGTAAATGATCATGGTTTTTTGGTTTTAGCGTCCGGCACTCTTGTTAATAAAATAGTGTCTAAATAATTTTGGACAATTCATCACGACGTAATGCTCCTTCCACGCCAACAATCAGACAAACCTAAAATATTTCAATTTTAGAACCAAAAGGAGTACTTTTAATATTACCTTAGCGATTAAGTATTTGGAATCTGGAGCTTCATTTAAAATTTTTTTGAACTTCTGCTTTTGCAAGTGTTTTTGATTTTTTAGGCTGATGACCATGGGACTTACTTTTTAGGTATGACACCAGCTTGGAATATTTTCGTATATCTATACCATGCTTTACATTTAATGTCGATTTCAACATTGAATAATGGCTCCAGAGATAAGAAATATTTACATTCTCTGAAAAAGTGTTTGCTTTCTTACCATTTCGCCACGTCATAAAGCGCATATAAGCTTCTTCATAAACTTCCCGTAATTTTCCAGAGAGAAAATCTAAAGTGGCTTGTTTTGCCGTCTTTTTAATCTTCGGCGGAGTGCAGTTCGGGTCACTATCAGTGTGACACATTTCTATTTTATAAAAAAAATATTATTTAGTGAAATAAAAACACTGTGTAGTTTTTAATTAATATTTATTGGATAAATTTTAAATTTTACAGATGGTGAAATAATGTGAAGATAGATGGCGCCACCGGCGATGGCAAATTTCTGGAATTCTGTTCAGAGAATATAATCACTCAAAACATTTCAATAACCTTACCCTAAACTTGTTTAAAACGAAAAGAAAACGCGAAATTATATAGAATATCAATACTTACTTATGGCTGAAAACGTTTGTGATGAACATGTGAAAATTCTGAAATTGCAGTTATTGAAATAATGACATCCCATGAACATCAATCAATACAGAGCTGATGTGTGATCAAGGTCAAATTACTTTTTGTACAGTTGCCATGGGAAAACGTTCTAATCAAGAAATCAGGTACTTTTGGTACGAAGTACTATCTCAATATAGCATCTTATTTAGGTGAAAAAAGAAAGTTGTAATATACATCATCAGCGAGTAAGGCTTCGTATATCTGGTGAAAGTGAAAGTTTAATCAATTTTGAATAACCTAAAGGTCCTTGATCGTCGTTATTCATTAAAATCTGTTTGTTATTGAAGATCTCTAAACTTCCATAGCAATCAAGTTCACTTATAATTAACTTGTTTGATTAAAGGTGGCTTATCTTCTACATGATTGTTATCAAACATATGTAGGGCTACCGCAGACTTGTCGCAACGTCTGTATTTGATGTGAGCTAAGTGTTCTTTAAATCATTTAGTTTGCCTTACATATATTTGTACACAATTTTTACAATTTATTTAAAAAATCCGGACCTATCATGCTCATCCACTGGATCCTTTTGATTGCGTAAAACGGTTTGCAAATTTGTACTGAAGACCTTTTGTACTTGGTGGTCCATTAATAAAGGAGGCCTGCTGTATATGAGAAACTACGCATCGCACAGTTTGGGGAAAAAATATTGTAGTAAAAGTGACCGAAAGAAAGTGCTGGAAATTAGTTTCAAGTTCCTGCGATGATCGCTAGGGGCCGCACATGAACACCAAGTTAGAAAATTGGAGTTTTCTCTTAAATCAGCGTTATAAAGATATGTCCGAAATAGTTTTTTTTTTATAAAGTACACAAGCTTAGAAATATTTTCTTTTTTTAGCATTTTCTCTATCTTGTTAAATAAGGGAGAGTTAAATATTCACTTAAAAAAATGTCTTAACTTCTTAACTCAACCGATTTTAATATACTAAGTGTCGTTTGAGAGGTACTTTTTGGGTGCTCCTCATAAAGTATTAACATTGTCGGTTTAGTTTTTTCTAGACGGCAGATGGCGTTTTGTCACAAAGCCGTAAATTTTTGCAATTTCCGCGAAAATTTGAAATATAAGGGTATAATTATTTTTAATTCACGAAAAAGAGCGTGAAAAATATAGACATTGTGGAAAACCGCAAGCCGATATCATCGTTTGTTACAAAGATATGAATAAGAATAAACGTAAAAATATATTTTACCAGTAGCAGAATTGGAGAACACATTTAACTGTCATTAATTATCAACCTTTATTAATTATTAAACTATTCAAACAATAGGAATAAAATTTAATACGTTAAATGTCTCCTGGGGGGGGGGGGGCGTCTCTTCAATTTAAAGCGGATAATAAAATCATTTTTTTAAATTATATTACATTACGAATTTCCTTTTTATAATATCTGTGGCGCTAAAAACGACCGATGTAATCATGTAAACTTTTAGAGGATTGAGACTTTGACCGCTTCCGTTATAATGGAAGTTAGGTCGACGACTGATCTTTCGACATTGTGAGTAGTGCGGATTTCGTGCGACGAACGAGGTGTGACGGATCTAAGAGATGTTTTTACAAGGGAAGAAATCTGATCTGCAGTGATTGTGATACGGAAGTCTGTGCACATATATTAAACAAGTGATTATTCGCTTATAATATGGTCAACTATAGAGACATGCTGGAAATTAAGAAACGTTGGAGCCCTGTTGCTTATATGGAACAGTGGCAAAGTGTGAATATTGTGAAAAAAGCAGATACCGTTTCTATTGGTAACAGAATCTGCAAATTGAGTATGGCAGGCCATAAGTAACTTTATTGCATTATTGATGGCAGAAATGTGAGTAGGCCAGTCATTAAAAAGAAGTGACCTTTAATGATGAGAGGAGCTCGTTGAACTATTGTGGGAGCTAAATTGTAGGAATGTTTTGTAGATGGCAAAGTCAAGTACGCATCGCTTGTTAAGTTTGGTTTCTGTAATGGCTAGCACTCGTATGTTAGTGTGCAGCAAGTTTTTAACAAGGTCGCTTCCTACGGACGCCGTATTCATTAACTGTCATTATCAGATTCATCACCTGGACGTATTATTAATAGTTTTCGCTGTAGCAACCCTACGATCAAGAACTAACTGATTTAGAAAAAGGCGAAGCAAGTTATGAAGTCAGGTATGGGATTCAGAAGGTTAGTGGGACTATCATCTCCCGTGCAGGATGTGGATGGGGGAGAAATCGCTGTCTCTACGGTGTGTAGGGAATTGCACGACTAGTTGCACAAAAAAGGAGTAGGTAGCGTGGAATCCACTTGTTACACGTTGGAGTACTCAAACGCGGAGAGGTAAACGCTTGGTGACTTTGACTATGCCTAGGATCGCTTTGGTTACTTTGAGTAGGTTGACGGATTCTAGAATCTCCTGGGGGAGGAAATTCTTGCCTAGAAAACAAATCACGCTAATCAAGAATAGCAGTTTGGGTTAGTAGTTGGAACGAGAAAGTGAGGAACTGACAATTGCGTTAGTATCAATAAGGGGTCTCCGAAAAGATGCTGCATCACAGTTGGCCAGGGTTCGTTGGTTCAACGAGGCAGATTCGATTATGATTCACCTTTATGAGTAACCACGGAACAAGGGATATCTGGGTGGTGCAACAGAGGGAGATATTGCAAATGCAAAACCTTCTGGAGGGTTGCTAAGAAGGTTTGATTGAGGAAGATTTAGGTTTGACCTAAAGTGACAAAATATTTACAAGTCTGAAACGCAATCGGGGGGATATGGCGTAATTTATTCAAGACTATCATTTTATTAAAATAATTGTAATGTACACCTTGGACCTAAATGGTTTTCGTGATAGGGAATCTCGGAAGCTATAAGAAATAGAACCAAATGACTTGTTTTTCAGCAGCTCCTTTTTATGAAACACATATTGCTATAATTGTTTGTTATAAACGAAAGTTGACATTTGGCGAGTTTTAAAAATGGAAATATCTTGCTTGTTATTAAAGTTACATCTTAAAAAACACTTTCTTGCTGCCACTTTTTTAATTAGAATGCTAAAAGAATTTCCAGTTAATTTAAATGTTTTGAGTAAAATCTTAATTTCTTCTCAAACAGACTTGTTCGTGTTTTAGTTTGTTTTAGTGAATATTGATAAAAAAATGAATCAGCTAGTTTTGTTGTAGAACGTAGAAAGAAATTAGTGTAAGCTTAAAAAACTTATTCAATATTATAATTTGTGTTTAAAAGTGTTTTAGTATGTAAATGCAATTTGTAGGAAGATTTGGATAACTCCTTATAAATGTTTTTCGAGAGAGCGGAGTAGTAGGGGGTATCTATTTCTTGGAAAAGACCAGTTTTGCTGACAGATTAGCTTAGTATTTTGAATATTATTTGCCACATTTGCCTATTATTTCAATTATAATACTGCTCACATGTTTATATGAGGAGTGGGCCTTTTGTACACAAATAGTTTAGAAATTGCAAGAATAATTCGTTTGGAGAACACAATTAAATGTTTTACCAAAAAAACACATCCGAAATTAAACAGTCGACAAGTAAAATACACTACACCGAGTGTAAAATTAGTGCGTAATTCTGATGTTGCTCCGTATTTCAGATAGAAAAATCTTTAAATATGAAAGTTGTGTATTAGCTTCTTCTTCCTAACCTTAAAATATCTACATCTACAGGATGTTGCATTTTCGGATACCAGTATCTAACTTAAATATTTTAAATTGAATACCCTATATATTTTTAAATATTCTTGTCTACCTGGTAATATATATTTTTTTAATTAGGATCAGTCGTTACAGAGTGATTCAACTAATATGATGTAAGCAAACAACGAATAAAATCTGCAGTGGCCACATTGTGACAGATTCATCAAAAATGTTTTGTCAAACGTTTGTCAAGATCATCTACTGTCATCCGAAAAATTAAAAGTAATATTTTGTTGTACAGGGTGTTTGCTACGGTGGCACAAAAATTTAATATTTCGATTGGCCATAACTCAATTTTTTATTTTGTAAGTGATTCAGATAGAGACATAAATTCTCTTTCGATTTTATATTGGGTTTCCTCTACCTAAAGTTAAAACTTTTTAAATTATTGCAGTTTTAACAATAACAGGACCGTGTTATGAGAATTGTAATTTTTAAAAGGCTGTGGAAGTATCTACAAAAAACAAAAACAGTTATCTGTCATATTAGTTCGCAGTAAATTAGCATTTGTGTGTTGTGCTGCATAAGTTCATTGTTTTGTGCATCAGAATGAATATTTCTAGGGAAGAGTTGAGATGATCCATGCATTAGGAGAATGTCAGTGGATTAATAATAAATTGAATTCCGAACCTGAACTGTGCCGTTTTTACCGATCAAGCGACTTTCAGTAGCAGATGCCTTCCTAATCAGTCAAATTTCCATCATTACGCTACCGAAAGCCCGAATTTCTGACAGCAGTTGATCATCAACATCAGTTGTCAATAAACGTATGGGGTGGAATAGTCGGAACACAAGCTATTGATCCACATTTTTTTGAGAGCCATCTTAATGGTCAAATGTATATCCACTTTCTTGGACATGAATTGAACGACATGTCCTTGAGAATGTTGTCCCTAGATTGTGGTACCAACATGATGGTGGACCTCCACATTAGACGCTAAACGTTCGAAATTTTTTAAGTATTAGATTCCCTGGTCGCTGGATTGAACGAGGTGATCCACAGAACTGGTCTTCAAGGTCTCCAAACCTACCTGTACTACATCTTTTTCCTTTTGGGCTGTATAAATGACAGTGTATACCAAACTCCTCAACTACTAGTGAAGATATGAAAGAGAGAATTCGTGATACTTTTCGCCAAATTACCCATGACATGCTAATTGGTGTTCAACGTTCATTTACGGAACGAATTGTAGGTAGCGGACCGCGAAAATTTTACCATTGTAAGAAACGTTTGTCAAATCGCCATTGTTACCGCAATAGAAAAGAGAACTAGTGGATTTTTTTTATATCTTGATAATACGTCGTAATTTGCTAATGATTTCAAAATATTTTATTTGTATATTTTATGTAAGGAATGTGGGATTGTTTGTAACTAATATTAGACTGAGGGTTGAAACACATGTGTTTTGAGGTCTGACTAGCAGGTGTATGCTTAAAAGAATGATTCGTAATGTAAAAATGTCATTAGCTCAATAAGTAGTTGTGTCGGTACAGACCGCGATCAAAAGATATCTTTGTTTGTTACTTGGAAACTCAAGAGAGAAATGTAGGGTTGTTACGGACGAATGCATATTTTTAAAATTAAGATGTCGTGCAATAATTCATATGAAACTGTTCCAACGTAAATTAATGTTTCTTGTATTTATATTACTTTTGAAAAATGGGGGTTGATTTCGGGAGTAAAGATAGTTAGGTTTGAAATCGGAGTGAAAGTTACAGTTAGAGTGCCAATCGATGTTGAGTTAATTAAATGCCTTCACTGTAAATAGTTCACCTTTAAAATATTTCGTGCGTGTACATTTTCTTTTGAATTAGCCAACACTAGTTTGTCTTTTCTTTCGAGTGTTAGTTGTAATGTGTTTTTCACGTATTAATCTATAAATAACAGTCACCCCTTTTGAAGTTAAACCGGTAGGTTAACGATTTGTGTCAGTGACCACTTAAAGGAATAGATATTCAAGTGTAAGGAGGTATATTTATATAAATGAAATCTCGCAGCAAATGATTTACCAGCCTAGATAACATATTAAATACCAAACATTGCCTTGCAAGGGTATCTTATTCGTACGCTGGCTCGTTAAGCTGAAATCTGCTAAAATAAAAGACAGTACATGGCCCTCTCACTGTGGTATTTGTGCGAATTAGCATTTTTGTTTGTTGTTTATATTTATATTTTTGTAAAAGTATATAAAATAGTGGTTGAAGTGGTTTAAAAATTTAATAAATGGGTATAAAATGTTCTCTAAAACAGAAATCGTTAAACTAACTGGAGATACAACCCATTCACCACAAATAATGCCGTTGGCTCAGTCGGTAGTTTAAAGTAGGCCGATTCAATCTTTTGATTTGTTTAATTACCACAATTTCTGCTCGATTACTTCCACTAAACATCAATATAATAACTGCCATGTAACACTAATAAAAATGATCTCGGACGCCAAGTTATTTTTTAATTATGCTCGGAATAACTAAACCGAGGTTGTTTACAATAAACATTCTACCAAAATGTAAAAAAAATAAAAAATATACAAACTATGTTTATTAACAGTAAAAATGATAGGGTTAAATAAAACATATATCTTAAAACTAGTTATAGCCTTAAATTACTAATTAATTGTTATAAATATAAATACCTGTACAAAATATAATAAATCCTCTTGAGAACCCCTGGTATTATAGAAAATAAATGCGGAAATGCAAACCAAGGTGATATAATCTTTGTATGAATGTTGCGCAATATCTCGAAATAATACTTTACGTTGTAAACCACACCCAAAATGGAATTTTCCTTCTTATAAATTTATCTTCATGAAATTGAATAATCCGTTTATTGCATTTTCTTGAAATTTTAAATAAAAAATGGCTATCACAAATGAAAGCGTACGTAAAAATAGAGTTAAACGTATAATTACCATTAAATTAATGGCACTTTTCACAAAATTTAGGGGAGACCCAAAAAATGGTTTACTGCATCTAACAGCGTACCACAAGAAGTGAACAAAATGGACGCTCCGAATATCTGGTGAAATAGCCGTGCGCGAATAAATTTGCACAAAGAATTAAGTCAACGATGACGCGTTGCGCGAAAATATTGAGCAGAAAAAATAATTTAAAGAAGTGGGAGTATAAACCATTAAGAAAATATGCAACTTAAGTTACACCAAAATGCAAATTAAGTTGCCTACCTCATACTTACAAATCATTAATAAATATAATTTTTTATATTTACAACTAAACGAACGAAGAACATAAATTACGGTATATTTTAATACAACTCAAAATGGGTTGTTACAGGTGGGCAAGTGAATGGGTACATGATACCGCTGGTTATTAATTGTAAAAGGCAATTGTCAGTGGGTACGCACTCCCGGGGCCAGACCATTAAACACCTCGAATTTTATTTTTATTGCTGTATAGATGAATGTGTACCCTGAGAAAGGAGCACTGTATTTTTCTAACGCCCTCAAAGTTATACATCGGTTACGATGTTGTGATCTATTTATAACTTACCGTTGTAAGGGTTTGTTTTAATGAGTTTTTTTGTGTCAGTGGTTAGGTAGAATTATTTGCTTTTGAGCTGATTTTTCTTTATATGTGATTTATTGTAATTTGACTTATGTATTTTATGCTTTGGTGGTCACTAAACAATTGGGTACGTGTAAATTCCTTGCCTGTTTTCTTTTGTCCTTGCCTTTACCTTATTATCACCTGTGCAATTTCACTGTTGTTGTATTTTATATGTACCATAATTTGCTTTATTGGTTTATGTGCTTATTTACTTAAAAACCGGCACGATTGGTTTTAAAAGGCCCCATGTTTGTTATTACGATTTTTATTATGATTATTTATGACCCAATTGTGCGTTTGGCTACATGTGTTTTTTTCTTATTGTGTTTCTGTGTAACTAAATTGCTTTTCATTCATTTTCTCTTAATGTTATAATTTTGTACGCACTTTAACCTGATTTAATAATTGCCAGGAAAGTCAAAGTACCGCAGGCAATTACTTGGAGTAATAGTAACATTATTGGCAGTCAAGTCAAGATAAATCACTTAGCGATTGCTTTGTTGTTGAATTTGCATTATTGCAAATAAGTTCAAATTACGCTTTTCAAGATAGGGTACCTGGGGGACGCTACAGAATTCAACTGTGTTTGCAACAAAATGGTGGTGTGTTTGAACACTTACTGTAAACTGCCCTGGTATTCCTTCTACTAATTTCATTATGTAGGTGTTAAAATTTTGTAATAAAAATAAGTCGTTGCTTTGTGTTGATGAGTTGATCAACATGTTTTTTTATGGTAATCTTGCAATATGCAGTAATGACGCTCTCGAAATATTTAACATAGCCTTCGCATAACACGGTCCTGTTATTCTTAAAACTGTAATAATTAAAAAAGTATCAACTTTAGGTATAGGAAACCCAATATAAAATCGAAAGAGAATTTATTTCTTACTCTGAATCACTTACCAAATACAGGGTGTTCAATTTAAAAACATTGAGTTATGGTCAATCGAAATATTAAGTTATTGTACCACCATAGCAAACATCCAGTACAAAGGAAATAACTTTTAATTTTTCAGATGACAGCAGATGATCTTGACAAACGATTGACAAAATATTTTTAATTAATCTGTCACAATGTGGCCGCTGCAGATTTTGTTCGTTGTGTTTGCATACGTCGTATTTTTCCTATAAAGTTGAATAATTAAAAATAAGCAGGGTTTGCAATTTAAAACATTTAAGTTGGTTACTGGTATCCGAAAATGCAACGCCTTGTATACTTGTAGATATTTTTAGGTTACGGAGAAGAAGTTAATAACACAATTCATATTTAAAGATTTTCTCTATCCAAAATAGTTACGGAGCAACATAAGAATTACGCACTAATTTTACACCCTGTATATCAATTCAGGCAAATATATTGCATTTAGCTAACAAGATTCAAAACTGATACAGTGATACTGAAAGTAAGTTTAGGTAACAAATAATGTTTACTTTCCTTGAGGTGAAGAAGCTAAACATTAAAGTTTAGTAGCAGTTTGAGGAAGGAGTGTTAAACTTTTACGAGTTTCTTAACGATGAAGCAAGAAATTCATTTTCATAAATTCAGTTCACACGATTTTTTTTATTTCTCCTCCTGAAAAAATATATCGGTGGAAAGCTTAGGTATTTTTTGTCTTAAAATGTTACTTATATATTACAGCGTTACTAAAACAGAATTAGTGCAATGTTATATGGTTTTACCAGTGTTTATTCTGCTTTTTGAAATATTTCGATATCTTCATTTATCATAATTACGTCTTAGTGTGCGAGAAAAGCATTAAATTAATGTTCTTGTCTAAAACTTTCATTTCTCAAATGATCAGTTGAAATTTGAGTAAAAAATTACATAAATTACCGAAATACTATTCACAGAGGATATAAATTAGACATGAATCACGGAACTTGGTTGTAGACAAAGCAAAAACACAATAAATATTGTCCAACTTCCCTCACTGGACATTCCAATTTCAATGGTTAAAATTAATGCAGTACAGTTTGTTTTGGAAAACAGTTTTTGTGTGAATTTTTTATGTAACGAAAGTGAAGTAGCAGGATTATCACTTTTTTGCTTTTAATTAGTAAATTTGCATAAAAATTAGCTTAATGTGAAAACAGAAAGGGAAGCGTATACGAAAAGAGGTAAGATTAAAATTAGTTAATTAATATGCTTATATGAAATGCGTAAAGATGACCTTACTCTGTATCCAACCTACGTACTGTATTTAATCATTAATTACAAACTAGATGAAACCTTGAGGTTGGCATTACCGTTAAACATTATGAATTATGGATGACATTTGCAAAACCAACGTTCTTTGATTTTCAAAGTGAAAACCGACAAAGGAATTGATATAACTTTTTATGATAATCATAGGGTATTGCGGGAAATCTGTAAACATATGTGAAGACGTTTCCATTTAAATGAAAAAAAAGTTTCGAATAGTAATTTAAAAGTTGCAAATTCTTTTTTTAGATTCGAAACGTGCAAGTGGATTTTCTAATCGATTCTCTAACAAAGACCAGAATTAATTTTCTATTAAAATTTTCTACTCATGTCTTATTAACTTTATCCTATTTTTGCAGTATTTTATATTCTGAGATTGCCCAGTGTGCTTAAACAAATCCTTTTCATTATGTTTCTTTTTCAGTTATTTTTCATTAAAATGATCTCGTGTAGTTAGTTTTTCTTTTGTTATTTCGGCCTTACTAATTTTGTATGAAACTTTCATGTATTTGAATACAGAATAGCAACAGTCTAAAGTTTTGCAACTGGTGGTTTTAGTCAATAAAGCGTGCATAATTAAAAGTTGCGTTTGGTTTAATTTAAGGTAGATCTGACGTCATTTGGCAAATGCAATTGTGAGATTAGAAGCACGAAACGAATTTTAAGATTAAAGCAGTTTATTTTAAAAAGAAATTTTCATTGTATTAAATTTGACCCGGTATTCCGCAGTATGAAAATGTATACAAGTCCACCAACGCATGCTAACGGACAGGCGCTGTTTCTGCTTAAAGAAATTATTGAGTTTAGATCAGAGTATTTGCACATGCGTCGTATATATATGAACGTGATATATTTCGGTAGGTATTCTCCATCGCGGTTAGTACAACATATTGTAAAAGATGAAATAGAGAAGGACGGTAATGCAGAATACAACAAATATTTATACCGGTTATACCTAGTGTCTCACCTAAAATGTATTTCAATCAAGGTACCTGAGTAGTGAGTATTGACGTTTGATGAGTGTTCGCATTAGCGTTATTATAAATAAAACTGTTGATATTAGTGATCTTAGAAACATGTCCTACTTTTTTTGTGAATGAAAAATTCTCGCATTTTTATTAATAAATAATTTCATTCAATACACAATTATGGCTGACGAAGAGCTTATTGAAGATTGGAGCGATTTAAGTAAAAAATTGGGATTGCGTGTACGCAAAGGAGCGCTAAAAAAGAAAAATGTTTATAATATTAAAAATCATAAATTTATTCCACGATTTTTTAAACAACCTACATTCTGTTCTCACTGCAAAGATTTTATTTGGTAAGTCACTTTTATTTTTATTTTTAAATTTTCTCTACTTTTACTACTTTAAGAAATTTCCCGCTCATTTTTCTGCGCTTCTTTGTCTACAAAAATACGTACTCTTCTACTCACTTCTTGTTCATAAACTACAATCTGCAGGAGAATCATTTTGCAAAAAATCTGCATGTTTTAATTATAGCTATCAAAATAAACAAACGCAATTTAGAATTGTTTTGTACGAAAATTCCACAAAAATGTTTGATTAAATTTTTATGCTAATCAATAAAAGGGCTTTATCGAGATCAAAATAGGAATCACAAAACGGAAGGCCAATATCGTACGTTTACTGAATAATAATATTTTTACATCAAAAACAAAATCCAAATAAACGATAAGGATTTTGAAAAGCGTTTCAAGTAAAAAAAAAAAAAAATTATAGTGCACAATCCTTTGTTACGAATGAAAATTATGTAAATTTATATTTGTCTTTCTTTACTATTTTGCTTGGAAAAATCTATGCAAAACAATTATTAATTTATTCAATTCCAATTTTGTTATTAAAATGCCGAAATTTAATAATTGAGAATTTTTAATTAAACTTGTTACATTTCTTTGTTAGATGAGTCCACTTTAGAGATTGAGTTAACTATAAATTATGTTCAGTTATTTGTACAGGGTGATCAATAATAACATTAGGGCGCATTTCTATCGAACACAGAATAATCACAGTGGAACTTTAATATTCGTAAGAGAAATAATTACTGGAATAAATGAGTTTGTAGAAATGTTTTTTGAAGTATGCAGTATAGGATTGACGTGAATAATAAGCAAATGAAGCAAATTTCAGAAATATTCTGTGCACATTTTCAATATTTGGACGTGGGGTACCAAACCAGTGAAGAATAATTCAATGTACAGGGTGGCAAACTAAGAATGCGAGGTACTGTATCTGGGAACTATTCATCGTAGAGGCCTGCGCAAAAAAAGTTATGACTAAAACGGCCAATACAAAAACCTGGAAAATATTTTCATGTTTCTGAAATGGCCGCTAGGGGGCGAAACTGCAATCTTGAATCTAAAAAAGTGATGTTTCTGTGAATTCTGCTATATTAACCTAATAAAAAAATAACTGATCTTTGAAGTCGAGGATGATCTGAACGTTTTTTGTTTGGCATTTTTTGACGTATCTATAAAAATAAAGTGGTGGGGGGTATTCAAAGGTTTCCTTAAATCATCCCCCGTATCTTCGAAACGGCTAATCCGATTTTAACAAACTTGGGAGCGTTGAAAAGAGCTTTTCTTGGGCTACTAATGTTAAAATAATTGAAGTTTTGTTAAGTTTCACATGTCGTCGCTAGAGGGCTTTGTTCAACATTCCGACAGAAACGATTAATTTTTCGCAAAAAAATTAAATGACTTTTTTTCATGTACAAGTAGCTAAATGATGCCTAAACAAGCTCGCTAAAACCGCATCTCGATATCTTGTTCCTATCCTAAAATATCGGAATTGTTTCTATTATGTAAGCTGTAGCCCTAAAAAGGACCGATTTAAAGGAAGAAGGCTTTAATGCCCCCGAAATGCTCGAAATGCTGACCATCACTCTGTGCATTGCTGAGGCCTCTTATGGGTAGACAAAACTACAGCTTCAATTTCGGCTCTGAATAGGTTACCTGGAAATTGAGATTTTAAATGTTTGTAAATTTATTCACCAGAATAGAATCACCTTTTTTGAAATTACTAGAAATTGCGATTTTAACTATTTGTAAATTTATACACCAGAATAAAATCGCCCTTTTCGAAATTACTACAGGCAAGTAAGCAATGCTAAAAGTTATACGAAAGGCCTATTTTTGTTTGTTTAAATACATATTCACTATGGATATATACGAAAAATACAATTAATAGAAGCAGGCAATGGAAACAGATACCTAAACAAAACATACATAATCCTCAAATTGTCAATAGTTGTCAATACTTTCGCGTTACTTTGAACAATTTTTGTGCTTTCAAAATGCGTTTTACGAATAATGAAACTGTTGATATGCTTGCGGTTTATTTTGAATGTCTTCAGAATGCCACAGTAGCTAAAAGAGTTTACGCGGCTCGATATCCAAATCAGCGTCCTTACGTTGTAAGAGTTTTTCCCCGATTAGTGGCGAGCTTACGAGCCAATGGTAGTTTTCGGCCTACGTTTTAACGGCAAAGAATTGGAAGAACACAAGAAAATGTTAACTGTGTACTGGGTTATGTTGAAGGAAATCCTCATGTTAGCACAAGAGCATTATCCACTGAGTTGGGTATATCACGGACAACGGTTCAAAATATTTTGAAGGACCATAGGTAAGTTCTAATGGCCATCAAAATATATAGGTATTCTATATATTTTAATTTAATATTAATGACCTCTAGTTATTCTTTACTAAAATTTGAAATTTAATTTTTAGAGTTGGTTTTTTTACGTTTCTCAAACTGTTGTATTAATAGCAGGCTGATGTTTATGTTTTAATTTTTCAACTTTGACAAAATTGTTTACAACATCTTTAACAATCCTTACAAATATTACTACTGACGAAGATAATTGTAAGTGTTATCGAAACGTTTAGATTGTATAATTTAAATACACCATTAAAAATCCCAAAAAAGATAAGTATTTTATATAGGTATTCGTTTAAACTTTTTTTAATTACTTTAAGAATGCACCCATATCATGTCGTTTTGCATCAGGGTTTGAAAGAGGAAGATTTTGATCGATGGTTAGACTATTGCCATTGGATGTTAAGGATCATACTCGAAAATAGAGAATTTTTATTTCAAATTCTTTGGACCGATGAAGCCACCTTCAGTAGTGACGGGAGAGTCAATCTGCACAATGTGCATTATTGGTCTGCAGAAAATCCCCATTGGTTGCGTGAAGTTCAGCGCCAAGGATGTTGGAGTTTAAATGTATGGTGTAGCATACTAGGAGGCAGAACTATTGGGCCATATTTTTTCAAGCAACCCCTAAATGGCAATGCATTTCTTGACTTTTTGGCCAATCAATTACCGTTGTTGTTCGAAGATGTGCCTCTGGAAACAAGGCAAAAATTATTTTTACAGTTGGATAGTTACCCAGAACATTTTGCTATTAATGTGTGAGAGCATATTAATGCAGTATTTCAACAGCGTTGGATTGGAAGAGGAAGTCTGTTTCCATGGCCTCCGCGATCGCCAGACTTAACTTGCCTCGATTTTTATTTAAAGGACATCGTATTTCGGACTCAACCTACTACTAGAGAAGATATGAAAAACCGGAATCGTAACGCAATACGTAACATACCGAGAGCCGAAATTGAAGCTGCAGTTTTGTCTAGTCATAAGAGGCTTTAGCAATGCATAGAGCGTGATGGTCAGCATTTCGAGCATTTACGGGGGCATTAAAATTGGTCCTTTTTAGGGCCACAACTTACATAATAGAAACAATTCCAGAAAAATATAGTTAAAAAAAATAAAAATTTAAGGGATTTTCGTATAAAGTTTTCTTTGGCCGATATTTTAGGTTAGGAACAAGATATCGAGATGCGGTTTTCGGGAGCTTGTTTAGGCATCATTTAGCTACTTGTTCATGAAAAAAAGTCATACCAATGCATTTAATTTTTTTGCGAAAATTAACCGTTTCTGTCGGAATGTCGAACAAAGCCCTCTAGTGACGACATGTGAAACTAACAAAACTTCAACGCGCTTAAGTTTGTTAAAGTCGGATTAGCCGTTTCGAAGATACGGGGGGTGATTTAAGAAAACCTTCATTTTTATAGATACGTCAAAAAGTGCCAAACAAAAAAAGTTCAGATTATCCTCGACTTCAAAGGCCAGTTATTTTTTTATTAGGTTAATACAGCAGAATTCACAGAAACATCACTTTTTTAGTTTCAAGATTGCAGTTACGCCCCCTAGCGACCATTTCAGAAACATGAAAATATTTTCCAGGTTTTTGTATTGGCCATTTTAGTAATAACTTTTTTTTCCGCAAGCCTCTACGATGTAGATACAGTACCTCGCATTCTTAGTTGGCCACCCCGTACACCTCACAAGAGACATCCAACATAATGTTGAACTGTGAAAATCTTTCTTACGATAGATAAAACGTTAGGACTTATTTTGATACTACACCATACCATTGTAGGATCAATAACATTTAATTTCTTGTCAAACATAACACCCTAGTCTGTAACCACGTTTTGGCGCGTAAAGATACACCATCAATATTATATTCATAGTTTTTTGATAATGTTTTCCTTGTATAGGAAACTACAAGATACGTCGAAATATTCAGGGACAAACGATTAACATTACACCAATTACTAATGTTGAGATTTATTGTAGCTTACGTTCATCTGATTTAAAGGTAATGTCAGTAAAATATTTTCATCACCAGCATATAATATATGGTGAGACGAAATGACAGTAATGAGTCATTAATAAACATAGGAAAAGTAGCGGACCTATGGTCGATCCCTGCGGAACACCAAAAGTTGAAATAAACGCAGTCGAGACATGATTTGTATATTTGACATAAAAATTTAGCACATTTCATTCATAAATTGCGTAAGAGTCAGTTTTGTTTCTATGTTTAATTTGACATTTGTCAACAAATATTTCAAAATTGAATTTGTTTCTAATTTTATGGAAACGATTACAAAAAATTTTCTTCGAAACACGTCGTAACATTTTTGATACTCAGCCTTATATTTAACCCTCGGCTACGCCTCGGGTTAAAAAGAACGGTCTCGCACCAAGAAATGTGTAAACAGCGCACTAATTACGAAAGTAACTATTGCAGAACTGTCTTACTACCACTTATTCTTTTACGAAAAACTTGAAGTAGATATGGGAAGCCCTCTTAATCCAATGATGTGATAACTCAGTATATTTACTTGGTAGAGTATTTATTTGGAGGTCTAAGAAAAACATCGCAAGCATGCTGATGTAACTACTGTAAGTTCTTTTAGCCCACAGCATCTAACCTTGACATGAAAAGTTTAAAACATTAGTTATGCAAAATTCATTTCAAAAGACTTCCGTTTGCTATAGATATGCTGATGAAACTTTCCTTATTTTGAGACATGGAGACGAAGAACTAAATGAAATTTGTTTTGTATAAACGATATTCATCCAAGTATTTAGTTTACCATTAAAAAGGAAAATAATGGAAGCTTACCATTTTTAGATATATTAATTTTTTAAAATACAAACTTATTTGTTACTAATGAAACCCTATGCGCTTTAAGCTTGAACCTGAAGTGTTTAGGAAATAAGATCGAACTTATTGAAAACTTTATTGACGATTATAACTTTTCACTTTTATTGATATGTGAGCATTGGGTTTGTAATACAGATATTGGAAATATCAGCATATCAAACTATAAATTATTGTCACATTTTTCGCGTTCAAATCAAAATCGGGGCGGGTCTTCAATATTTGTAAAAACACGGTTTTTATCAGATTGTAGTCCAGTTCACTATATTAATAATCTGTCTATTGAAATGGTTATTGAGTGTTGCACCATTATTTTCAGGAAATCCTACTGCTTCATAAACGTATACAGACCACGCTCTTCTTGTACAGAAAAATTCATACATGTCTTGTTTTATTTGATAAAGTTTTACATCTAGCTACAAAAAATTGTAAGTGCATAATCATTACTGGCGATCTAAATATAAATCAACTTAGCGACAATAAACAAACTAAGAAACTTTACGACCTAATTTATTTGTTCGGAATGTTGTCGCTAATATCCGATTACCAATAGACTGTGTTATCACAAATGTACCCAATACTATAAAAACAAATAATTTTGATCCGGACATATCTGATCACCGTTGTCAAATCGTTGAATTGAACGTCGCTAAGGAAAACGTTAATAATTATCAATTTCTTATATTTTATACATTAACGAATTGTCACTGATTCTAAAGTCAATATCCCATTTGATTAATTTCTACGAACATTTCTAGACACTGCATGTTCCAAAAAAACAAAAAGAAAGAATCTAAACTGTCAAAAGGTTGATAAAATTAAATTCTCTTTACATTTAAACGAAAAAAAAGGAACTATTGCAGAATCTAAATTTGCTACGTGAAAGAGTATATGATGTCAATCTTGTCAAACGGTACCAAACCTTAAAAAAAGGTTTAATACTATACTAGAAAAAGAAAGTTCTAATGTAATCTAATCAATAATTAATCTAATAAATGTTGAAAGATAGGTGAAATGTAAACAAACGAGTATCAAAATAAGGGAAATCTACTGTAAAAATGAAACTTGAACCAGTACCAATTATATGGCTGCAGTATTTGGCGAATACCTAGCAATAGACATTGTCAACAAAATTACTGAGCATTTTGGTACTATCTTAGGCGAGGAATGTATAAGTAACCCAAATCATGTTTTTCACACCCGTTACAAGTTGCGAAGTCATTGAGATAATAAATAATCTACCCAATAAGAAATATACTGGTTTAGGTGAAGTACCGGTCCGTGAAATAAAATATTGTAAAGAATTAATAGCTCCTCATATTGCGAATATTATCAATGAAAGAGGGTCAATTTCCATCAACCTTAATATCAGCTTCCATAACTTTACTGCATAAGAAGGGTGATCCCAAAAATGTTGACAATTATCGAGCTATGGCTGTTTTGATCATATTTTCGAAAATAATCAAAAAGCCGTAGCCAAGGGTATTGTAGTATATTTAAACAAATTTCAATTGATAGCTAATTGTAAGCATGGTTTCAGAAATGGCTTCTCGACTGAATTATGTATTGCTGAATATCTACGATTTGTTAATAGTAAATTAGATATCGGTGAATACGAGGAATCTGTATTTTTTAACTTAACTCGAGCTTTTGACACTGCAGATAAATCTTTTGTGTCTGAAAAGTTACATAACCTAGGAATTCGAGGCTGTACTAATAGCAGGTTAGTGTCATTTCTAGAAGAAAGGAAAATTATGTTACGCGTTAACAACGTTCTTTTAAAGGAATTTAACATAGATTTAGGAACTCCACAAGGTAGCATGTTGGGACCACTTATCTTTCTCGTATATATTAATGATTTCCCTAATTTTATACCACATAGTAAGCTGATTATGTATATTGACGATACGTGCATGATCATATCTGATCCTACAAAAAATACTCTCATAAATTCATCTTGGAGGGAGTTTTCACGTTGGTGTTTTAAGAACAATCTTTAATTAATACAGCGAAAAACTGTTATTATCGAGTACTACAGTATGCGGAGAAAACGATCTATCGATGCATTTCTTTTATATATTTTATTATGGTATGGGGACAGGGGTTTTTATTTTACAAAAAAGAATCCTCGGGCTTAAGTTTGGCATTAACCGAAGAGCATTCGTGTCGGGAAATATTCAAAAGTAATAAAATACTAACCATAACCCTTGTATACCTTCTGAAGCTGCTAAGTTACATTCATTCAAACAAGCAGAACTTTCGGAGACACTGCGATACTCATGCCCATAACACCGGCACAAAAAAATTAGTAACTGCCTAGGTTAAAAATACTTACTGTTCCAAAACATCACACATAGTTTGAGTAAAGTTGTTCAATATGCTTCTTTCTAAACTAAGAACAATTGAATGTAATAGCATCTTTAAGCGAAACGTATAACACTTATTACTCAATAATTGTTTTTACAATACTAATGAATTTTCCTCCTTTATTACAGAATGTTAATATTATCGGAATGGGACGTTTGAACGCAGCCGTTTGAACGTCGCCATTTGGACGCCGCTGTTTGGACGTAAGGACGTTTGAACGCAATATTAGATAGATAGATATAAAATCAATTGTCCATTAAATAATTGTGCAATATACCTCTTAAATATTCAATTATATTACGGTTATTGCAAAATTGGAACAATCACAATAAAACAACTTTACAAAGTCCAATTTTTTAATGAAGTGATCCAGTTACTGGTTTTTGGTTTATATGAAGACGTACTCCTATACTCACTAAGCTGATTGCTGTATATGACAATAGGTAATAATGTAATCATTACCAATAATGATGTGAAAGGGAGAAAGAATGAAATTCCTAGACGCGGCCTAATTGAATAGCGATTATGAAAGGTGAAATTTTCACCTAAAAGATAATTAGGGGATAATTAATAAGTAATAAACTTTACGAAAAACGTAGGTTCAATTAGATCATGTTGTTGTGACAGAAATGGAATTTTTTTTTCGACTTTTACTTATGGAGCAATACTTCCATTATTTTTCAATTCTGCGTTCGAAAGTCCTTGCGTCTGGCGTTCAAATGTCCTCGCGTCTAAACGGCGGCGATCAATCGGCTGCGTTCAAACGGCC
The DNA here is from genome assembly GCA_036346205.1 of Vesta saturnalis. Taxonomy (NCBI): domain Eukaryota; kingdom Metazoa; phylum Arthropoda; class Insecta; order Coleoptera; family Lampyridae; genus Vesta; species Vesta saturnalis. Next base: position 871,664 of record JARFJB010002005.1, on the reverse strand, counting down.
GCATTTTAACGTCGTAGACCGTAATATTATGTGCTATTTGTATTATGTTGACGAGTCTTATTCCGTTGGTTAACGGAGATAATGACAATACATAAATTACAATTACAATGGTTTAGCTAAAACCTGCGAATACTGAAAAATATATTCTTAAACTATCAAATCACCATATATATCAAGAGGTTAGCCTAAGTGAATCTCGGGTGGATCCTCCTGATGAGTTTGTGACCCTGAACTTTTGGAAGATGAATTTGATGTTTTAAAAACGTCACTACAAGCTAAAGCAGGGTCGACAACCTTTTTGATCTTCCGAGCTACCTAGCAAGTTTGGAAAATTTCGCGATCGCCATTTCTTAGTTGGCATACCTTTATTTATATTTCTAGGTTAACCGCTAATGGTAATATTTCCGGTCTACGAAACAAAAAAATTAAAAAATACATATACTTCAAAAACATATTTATTTCTATTAGAACAGAAATCAAAATATTCAATTATTGCAATCTAAATCTAATGTGAAGCCTGGCACTGTTTTTCTTCAGCTAATTTTTTGTAGTTTGTAGTGAACTGTGAAATGGCAGTCCTCAAAGTAGCATCCAAATGTTCGCTGGTCATTCGCGAGCGAAATTTCTTTTTTAAAAAGTTCATATTCGAAAATGACGACTCGCATAAATAAGTGGAACCAAAAAAGGAATTTGTACGAAGGGCCGCTTCCCGAAGGAATGGATATTTTGTATCGGCTGTAGCAAACGTTTTCAATTCAGCGTCGTTTTGTATGGTAATAATTTCCATTTCTAGTGGAGTAGCATCCAGATGACTGAAAACAGCAACTATTTCTTGAGCCTTAGTTTCAACGTCGCAGGGAGAAAACGGATTTGAAAGAAATCTAGCAACGGGTTCCAGCTTCCTAAATTCCTCAAATCTTCTTGTAAAATCGGCTATCAAGTGTTCGATAATCTGTACGTATTTTTTGGTATCACAGTTTTCCATTCCATAATTATTAATAGCTTCTTGCAAATTCGGAAAATGCTTGAATTCGCCTTTTTCAATATTGGTCTTCCAGAATCCTAACTTTCCACAAAATAATTGAACTGCAGAGATCATATTAGTAATCTTTTTGTCTTTCCCTTGAAGTTCTAAATTTAATTCGTTAAGTTTTTCTGTAACGTTAAGAAGAAATGCAAAATCTGTTAGCCATTTTGGATCATTCAGTTCTAAGTGGACAAAATCCATTTCTTCCAAAAAACTTTTAATTTGTGGAAGTAGTTCCTTAAATCGCCGCAGTACTTTGCCATTACTAAGCCAACGAATATCCGCATGTAGAAGTAAATTTCCATATTGACATTCCAGTTCATCCGTAAGCTCCTTGAATAATCGCCGTTTTAAAGCATGAGCTCTAATACTGTTAATTATTTTTATTACCAATTTCATAATGTTGTCAATATTTAAAAATTTTCCGCAAAGCGCTTGTTCGTGAATTATGCAGTGATATCGAAGAAACGGAGGGAAGAATTCGTCTTTTTGACATAATGAAAAAAATCCATTATGAAGGCCGGTCAAAGCTGGCGCACCTTCTGTGATTATACTAGCTAATTTTTGAAGAGGTACAGAAAAAATATCTTTTCCGGTAGTTCTTCCAGTCAAGGGTATAATTTTCCAAAATTCTTCTTTATTTGGAAAATCATCGAAGCTCATTTTCACACAGATGCTTAGCTGCACAGTGTCAACCACATCATTGGATTCATCCATCTGTAAACTGAAGAATGCACATGATTCAATGTCTGTTTTCAATTGACTGCTTAAATCTGATGCCATAATTTCAATTCGACGAGTAACTGTGCGCGCTAAAAGTTCAATGGAATCAATGACACTTAATATTTCTGTTTTGTTTTTAAAGTCAGCAAAAAGTTCTACCGCAGCTTCTTCTTTTACGATTTCGCCGTCAGTAAATGGTTTTTTTCTCCTACCTAACATACGAGAAACTTTGTATGGCTATGGTAGCAGCGACGCTTTTCTTAGTTTGTTTGGTAAAACTCGATTGCTTTGACGATAGCCCAGCTTTCATACTTCGAAGTTTTTCTTTTGTTATAACTGAATTCAGTGGAAATTTGTCGTTAAAATTCCCATGTTTAGTGCAGAAATGTCGTTCTAAATTTCCACGCTTAAAAATTGAAACACTATCCCGACATATAAGGCAGATACATTTACCTTTCACGTCAACAAAGAAAAATACTAATTCCCATTCAGGATTATAGTGATAGTTTTTAACTTTTTTATTAATTTTCACGAAAACTGCTTAATTCTGTTGAAACTGTTCAATTGAAAAGAAGGAATCCTCAATGTAAGTAACTTCTAACAATAAAGTACAAAACACACAGCGTCTTTTGGTTACCACTAATAACGACTAACACGCTTACGACTAACCACAGGGGAATTAATCTTACACTACGCAGGTTAAACTCCTGCTTCACTACCGACTCCTCCACTACACCTACTCACGTGCGAGTCACATTCAACATTTGCCACCTAATATTCACTTCCTGCTTGCAATTTGCGCCCAATTGCCACCTCTCAAAATTATAAAATGCAGAATCTCTCGAAGATCGCCTTTTAATGTTGTTATCGATTCCTTTATAAGATCGACCAAAAATTGTCGCTAGATCGACCGGTCGATCACGATCGACCGGTTGCCGACCCCTGAGCTAAAGTTTATTTCATTAAAGAAGTGAATGATGTAATTAAACTTGATAGACGTAACATTAATCAACAATCCCCGCTTAATGTTGCTAAAGCTTTTCTTCTTTTCATAACGTTACGGATGAAATTGAAATAATATTAATTGATCATGGTATTAAAAGTGTTGTTTTGAAACCTACAATAAAGATTAAAAATCATTTAAGAGCACATAAAGATGATTCAGATCCATTGTTGTCTTGTTTTTGTGGAGAAGTATACATTGGAACCAAAAAAATTAGCTTTGATATTAAACGTAAACAACACATAAGATTTTGTATACTGAATTGTCCAAATAAGTCTACAGATAATATGGAAATTTTATCAAGGCAAACTTATTATTATGTTTATATCCTACAATACTATATTGAAATAAATAAACGTCTAAATAACTTCATTATTATTTGATTTTCCTAAACCTTGAAGTAAATAATGTACCAATTAAAATTGTTCGTCTTTATTCATCATAGTGCTGCAACGATTTAACATGTAGTTAAAATTAAAATAAGATTAAACGCATACATCCTGTTTTCAATGTACAATAACATGATAACTAGATATTTGTTGGTATGTCAAGTTTTTAGTTGTGAATTTTTACCATTTTTTTTAAATTAAATTTTTCCATAACTTTTTGTAATGAAACTATGAGACGTTTAAATTTTGTTAAATTTGGTTGTTGATTATGGTATTTTTTATAGTTACTTTAATCTATTATAGTTTTAGCTAATCTTTGGTAAACTAGTTCCCACAGTTGGCGTTCAAAGTAGCATAGCAGGTGTGTCATTGCGTTTTCGTATTTTATGAACTTGTTTTGACATTTTCTTTTCTTCTTTTCTTGTTCTTACTGGCGACGATAACTGTGCTTGTTACCGAAACATAAATTTTGCACAATTTATCTTAAAATATACGATTTAAAACACCAAAAAAACAGTAAAACTCATTTTTTAGTGACGTTCTGATCAAAATTTAGAAGGTTTTGATTATTTACACGAGCCGTTGGATTTTTAATTAAAATTAATCTTTACTTTTGCCGTTTTTCAAAAACACGGTAAAATTTCCAAAATTAAACTATATACCTAACAACTCAACATCCACCGCTTTACAAAACCTGATAAATTATACACTTGAGGCACACCATAAGGGTAGAATCAATTAATTGTGACCTACCTAAATCTTGCGTTTGATCACGATTTGTTAATATAGAGACTGTACACATACGGAATTAAGGATATACCACTGAAATTGTTGAAACGATTTTTATGTGAACGGTAGCAGTATAAATATCGAAAATTTAATTCTAAAAAAATTAAGAATTCCATAATCGGAAAGTATCAATTAACTAACATAGTGCAATATTTATTTCGATTAAGGTGGCTAGAATTTTAGGAGTAAACACGAATCTTGATGCATAAATAAGAAAGACCAAAGTAAACTAAAGCGGACTTTTCTATTTCGACGCCCTTCAATCAAGCAGACACATTATCAGAAAGGACACATATTTCAGTTCTTGGCCGTCCAGACGACCAACGCAATTGGTGTATAAATACAGATTTTGAGCGAAATTGAGCACCAATGCTAACCAATTCTCAGGGTAATCAGAATTTATCCTTTATCAGGCATTTTGCCGAGATCACAATCAAATTGGTGTATTAGCAAATATTTTGAGCAAAATTTGGCCCTAACTAACACCTGTGGGTCACAGACTTTAGCTCTTGGTTATCGAGGGAACCCATTTTGTTGGAACCCCAACGAAACTGGTATACAAATATAGATTTTGGGCGAATGTATTTTTCCTGACCTCAATAAGGTTAGTGTATAAATATAGATTTTGGGTAACATTCGGTCCAAGTGTTGACAAACACTCAAGAGACAGCAGATTTAGAACTCGGTCGCAACTCCTATGAAATTGGTATAATACAGTTTTTGATAGACTACTCTTTCGACGTTATGCACGTACTACACGGCCGTAGTTTTAAATTGTAGTGCTTGTTTTTTTTTACAAAATGCGTTGGTACATCATCAAGGTGAGAACAAAAGAAAGGATGCTTTGTGTTTTAAAGAAGAGTTAAATATTTACTTTTTTTTGTAGCTGTGCACAAAATGCATCCACATTAAGGCCTTAGATCAATACGAGGAGTTAATAATCAATGTAATGTTTTGTACAGCGCTATTGGTAGTGTTACTTCCAATTTTTTGGAAGTGTAAAATGTTTTCTCTTTCCGTTCTGCCGCTTTAGATGCGGTAGCATCATACATCGCCGGTTCACCTCCTTATTCTACATCCGTGGTACATATTACCGACAGTTTCCTAACGGCCTGACTCTGTGTAGGAATAAATCCTTATATTTACACAAGTATTTGCACTTAATACAGAACATTGGTAACAGGTGTTTCTGATTTTTAACCTTACTCTTTACAGAAAACGATTGCCAACTTCATACATTTTTTTTTGGAAGTTAAGTTTCCAACTTAACGGAACTGTATTGGAAGTGCACTTCAATTCAATGGAAGTGGATTGAAGGTACAATTCCAATTTGGTGGAAGTGTTTTTTGGAAGTGGAGTGTTTTGTACAAATATTTTCAAGGATATCTACCACTCGGGTTACTATTTTTTTAATCGTTTTACATTCTTTCTTGTAAATAAATACAAATTGCTTTAGTATACAAGGTGATCCAAATCAAATGCGCACCATTGGTAACTTTTTTATTGTTAAAGCTACAACAACAGTTAAATTAGCAAACTTGCATAATTTTCTCCACTGATTAGAATAGTCGAATTAAAAAAAAAAAAACAATTGAACATCAAGTTTTTGAGTTTTTAGACAAAATAACACTTTTTGAAATGGAACACTATGTATATTATTTTTTTGTAAGAATAAAAATGGTTATTATAAACTTTTTGCTAAGATTAAAAGTAACCTGAACTAATTCTAAACAAATTCAGAAGGTTATGGAAACACATCACGATATTTATAATGAAGTTATGAAGATATAAAAAAACTAAATTTAAAAAATACTGAAAACCATTAAATTGATTACCAAACAACATTTTGTTTTAGGTTCTAGCTCCATAACCCTATTGAAGAAGGTGTTCAAAAACTCTACCTCATTCTAGAAGACCTTCGTCAAGTCGTTTATGAACATCTTTTACATTTTTCAAAACGGCCTTGCCATCGATTTGACAAAATTATTCTCGAACTGCATTTTTGAGAGCATCTACATTATTGTATCGTCTTAAATAAATGCGATTTTTCAGATAACTCTACAGAAAAAAATCGAGTGGGGTCAACTCAGGTGATCTTGGAGGTCATGAAATCGGTTCATTAGTTCCAATCCACCTGTCATTAAGAAGATTTTACAGAAGATGACTAGTTTCTGGATACCTGTGAGCAGGTGCTCCATCCTGCTGAAAGTCTCTTGCATAAATTCCTTCATCAATAAAAAGTCCAATAATTCTAGATGAAACTTTCCCACACCAAACGTTCAAACTAAAACGAGTCTGAGGAGCTTTAGCATGTGCTTGCAACGAGTTTCCTCATGACCAGTAATGATGGTTATTTCTGTTAAATATTCCACAATTAGAAAAGTTTGACTCGTCACTCCATGTAATATTTCGATAACTATTGGCGTTTTGTTGACAATAGTTAATATAACAATGTTCCTTCAGTACTCTCAGAATCGTACCATAGGTCAAATTGGAATCTTTAACAATGTCCCTTATCGAATTATTGCGATAAACGTCAAAAAAAATGACCAATAACATCTGTTTCAACTGCTTCACTAATTATTCAATTCTTTTTCAACCCCCTTTATTAAAACCATTCTCATTAGTTTACAAATTCCGGTAGAGTTTCAGAAAATATCGACGATTCGGTTGATCACGAAAGGGCATAACTGCTCGTAATATTTTTTTGCTCTTAGCGAACATTTGTTATTCACCAAGTAAGCTTACGACATCTCATAAAAAAACATTTTCAAACCACACAAAGGACACAATTATCAGTTCTATTTTCAACCGATAATTACGCATTAGACATAAATTAAGGTCATGTGTTTCTGTAGCCTCCTAAATTAGTTTAGGTTTCGGATATTATATTACCAATTTAATGAAGATCCTTAAAAAAAACAATAATGTACATGTTCTATTGAAAAAAAATATTTTTTTCTAAAAACTCAAAAACGCGATTGTTTTTTAAATTTTACTATTGTAATCAGCGGAAAAAATTATACAAGTTTGTTAATTTAACCGATTTTGTAGCTTTAACAATAAAGAAGTTACCAATGGTGCGCACTTGATTTGGATCACCTTGTATAGTCAGGAACTATTATTTATTTTATATTGGTCTTTCTAGCTTAATGTGTTGTAAACCGTAGTTCAGTGAATTTTTGTTTACAAATTCGCTAGAAAGATATCACTAACTAAATTGTATTTTTACGTAGTGTGTATTATTTAGCAACCAACAGAGAAAAGTAGTAAATCATAACATCCATTACGCTAGAAGTTCATTACCTTTCTGCTGTTTGATAGTAAATAAGATGTACTGCGTATCATTACAATCTATTTTCTGACCTTTGTTTTACATTTTTTTTATGTTGTTTTTTTACTATAAGCAAATGTGTATTTATCTGTTATCACCGTCTAAATAATGAATATTAAGATACGTTGGTTATTTCACATATTTCTACAATGGTAAATAACTTTGTTTAGAGCAAATACGACATTAAACAAACGTGGGATTTTATTTAAATAACAAGTCGTTTTTGTAGACTCTTGAAAAGTCTGATGTTCATTTTGCTTTCTATTAATATACTTGTAACCAGTGGAAAAATTACACGAATTTGCTAATTTAATCGACTTTCTGAATTCAAAAATAAAAAAGTTAGAGATTAGCCAACGTGGTTCTTTACTATGTTTGTAAAAAATAATAAAATAGCCTTTAATAGTATGGTTTAACAAACATAATTAATTACCAGCAGGATATTCTTTGGCATTTTCATTAAAAAAATAAAAACTCGATTACTACTAATCAAAAATTCCTCACATCTACTGATCTCACTTCAATAAAATCATTTTTCACGAAAAATCTGCAATTCCCCATTAATTTAATTAAAAAATAATTACATGATTGCTCATCTGATCGTATAATTCGCAAATAAAATGTTATCTAAAAAATCGTCGTGCTTCAAAAATATAAAACATACATAAAAATATATACAAGCATAACTGTGTATACTTAATTCGTCAGTATTTACGAAATATTTCCGCACTTTCTGCACTTCACAAAGTTCTTTCCTTTAAAATTAATTAAAAACGCGTAGATACGGTGTTACGCAATACACACACTCTGGATGCCTAACTGAGATTCGAAAACGCCACAGGAATGATCCTTTGCGATCCCCAATAATTTTCGTAACACACAATAGTTTATTAAACGTAAATACAAAAAAAACTCGAAATACTATAAATATAGCCTCAACGCGATACCTATAACAGGCAGTTTTCTATTCATCTCCCACACTGCACCTTCATTACCGGTCCTTCAACCTATGGCTCGACTACATGTTTCGTGGTTAATTACTCAACTTTCATTAAGTAATGGAATCAAAAGTTAAAATTCGTCTCTTCCCGATTACATGAAAAATACGTACAAAAAGTATTCACGCTAAAATGTGATATTCATTAGTTCGTACGTCCTAAAATTTTTTACTTAATCTATGCTTAATTGCACCTTAATTAGCTGTATCGGGCGTCGTTATTTTTCTTCCGTATCACCTGTTACGTGTTAAAACCTACTTTCTTGTCTGTTTATCACTGTTACACTGCCAAATAAGCCTATACATTGTAATTACATCAATTATCAATACCGCAATCTCCAAATATATTAAACGTTTGGCTTAATTGCTACAATTAATCACCTAAAATTAAATACTTGCTTTCCACTAAAACTGTGCTTTAAGTTTATGCCCTCAATGCTGACTCAATAGAAACTGGTTATCGTGAAAAATGAACAAGCGCGTCTAGCTTAAGATAACAAACCCAATTTTGCAATAAATAAGTAAAAATTTATTTATCGCAAAACAGACGTACAATTAGGTAGTCATTTTAAACAAAGAGGATTATTTTGCTTCAGTCAAAGAACTCTTAGATTCAGGTCCTTAGTACCTAGAATGTATTGCTTTCCTAAGATTCATAAACCAGGTAATACTATGCGACCAATTGTTTGTGGTATTAATGCACCTACTTATCTGCTGTCCAAATTGTTATCTAGTAAATTTAATAACTCCCACCAACAGTCCAACTTCAGTTTCAAATTCGTATAAATCTATTGATAAAATTAAAAACATTGAACTTACAGAAGATGAAATTTTAGTTTCATTCGACGTTTGTTCACTGTTTCCGAGCATTCCAATAGATCAAACCTTAGTTTACTTAGAAGATGTTTTAAAGCAAAACCATTTGGACGATAGAGAAGTAGAAGATTTTCTTAAATTAACAGAGTTGTGTATAAAAGAAACCTTTTTCAAAATTAACCATCAATTTTTCCAGCAATAACATGGTACGACAATGGGCAATAGCTTATCTCCGTTTATAGCCTATCTATTCATGGGTAAATTTAGGAAAGACTTAAACACGATTTTCTTTATTTAGCCAGAGTTTGGGTTAGATCTTCATCTTTAATACTAAAATTTGTAGTGTTGAGAACATTGTAGTAACTTTAAATTCTAAATTTCCAACAATTAAAAGACGAATACGTGTCGTAGTGGATGGCTTTTTTTCAAAAGAAGTTAGCATTAACGCGGGCGTACCACAGGGATCCGTTATAGCGCCTACACTTTTCTGCTGTACATAAACGACCTTATTTCTTCAACAACTAACCCCTTCCATTGCTTTGCTGACGATAGCACTCTTCACTGTAGTTCATCTCAGTCTACTCATAGTGATAATTCACCTTCTATGTCAAATCAAGAAATTAAAGCTGAAATGGCAAATTCAATCAACAAAGACATTCAACGTATTCTCGAATGGAGAAGCAATAATCTAGTTAAATTTAATGCTAACAAAACTCAGTGTTGCCTTATGTCCGCCAAAAAAGATCGATCATTTCCTGTTGTAAGTTTTCAGACTCTATTACTCTGTTGGGTATGACTGTATCTTCAAATCTCTCATGGGTTGACCATCTTCTGTCAGCTACCAAAACAGCTGCTCGTAAAATAGGCTTTTTGTACAGATCTAAGCAGTACTTTACCTCTCGACAACTCCTTCTGCTGTATAAGGCCCAAATTCGGCCTCATCTGGAATATAATTCTCACCTTTGGGTTAGTGCTCCCCAATACGCTATCGATATCGTTGATCGTATTCAAAAGAGAGCGATAAGGCTTATAAATGACCCGTCCTTAACTTCTCAGATACATTCCCTTGAGCATAGAAGGATGGTTTCAGTTCTTTCTTTGTATTATCGTTATTACAATGGCTATTGTGCTGGTGAATTACATTCCTTGATACCATCTCCGGCTATCTTTGCGAGAAACACTCGGTTCGCTCATTCACATCATCAGTATGCAGTACAAATCTCCACTTGTCGTACCAAACGGGCGCAATCCACATTTTTCTACACGGCTTCTAAACTCTGGAATGATCTCCCTAGTTCCTGTTTTCCTCTCACTTATGATATGAGAAAATTTAAGGTAGCTGTTCATAGGCATCTATTGGCAATTCATTATCACTCTATCCATCCTCCTAAGTGTTCCTGAGTGCTTTAGCACGATAGGCTTTATTTAGCCTGTTCAGATCCACAATCATAAAAAAAAATCAAATTTACCTTTGAGATAGAGGGAAATGACAGTGTCCCGTTCCTTGATACTCTGGTAACACGTAATAATGGTAAACTAGTAAACTAGTAAAAGATTCATAACCAATGACTGAAATCACTGTAGACAGCATAAACTCGCGGCTTTTAACTTTTGGTTCATAGATTCCTTAATTTTCCTCTTTCAGTTCAAAATTATAATAAAGAATTGCGCACTATTAAAGGAATTGGTGCATACAATGTGTTTTCAGATGAATTGGTTATGAATATAGTTAGGAAACAAACACCTATGGTTAGGGTTAAGAACGTAACTACATTAGGTAACGCTAGAGAACAAATAGAAACAAAGTATGTAAAGTTATCAAACTATCCTGCTTATACAAAAGGTCTATCTAAAATCTTTTCCAAAATTAATTTGAAAACAGTCACTACTTCAGATAATAGTTTGCAAACTCTTTTAGGCAATCCAAAATATCAAGTGGATAAGCAGGATGGGTCGGGAATTTATAAAATTAATAGTAAGAATTGTGAACAAATATATGAGGGGCAAACTAAACGACCTATCAAAATTCGCTGTTAAAAATATTTAGCTTATACAAAATACAAACGTTGGGACAAGTCTGCAGCTATGCATATGTTTGATAAAAATCATGTAGTAGATAATCAAACACGTTAGTAATAAGCACGAACTTGATCGTTATGAAAGTTTAAAGATCTTCAAAAACAAACAAATTCTAATAAATAATGACGATCAAGGACCTTTAGGCTACTCAGAACTTATTAAACTTTCATAACTTTTACTTTCACTTTCATCAGATAAGCTGATGGTATATATATATATATATATATATATATATATATATTAGAAATTTTCATTAGTTCGCCCTAGTCGACCGCTGATGATGATAGCGTGGCTATTGAAATGCGTTCCTGCCACAGTTCAAGTGTTCCAGATGTTTCAAATATTTCTCCAAGTCTTCCTACAATCGTGCTTCCATGTTCAGTACCACGTTTTCATTTAACTTTCCTGTCACAATCAGTTGATGGTAGACGTGTAGATCACGCAAACATCGTTAATGTTTCCTTGATGTGTAATAGTAATGTTACTTATTTTTGTGTTTTATTTATTAAATGTAATGCTTATGCCATTCGTGCAATGTAAACTATACATTCAACCAGATTTTGAAATTTATCTTGACTATCGAAAAATGAAAATAATAAGGTCGTTCCAACGTTACACATTTTAGTAGCTGTCTATTTCTATAAATTTTAAAATTGGATAAATAACCGTAATTGAATGCAAATCATTTCGTTGCAAATTTAATTTATTCTTTACGCAGGTCGCATCTAGACATACCACACAAAATGTAGTCGTTTACGTAATACTAAGAGAGAAGTCATTTCATGCCCAGTATCCCTTTATTGAGCACTATATTACTTTAGTATCTCTTGATGAGCAATCACCGATAATCCTCAATGTCTAGGTATATTAACGCTAAGGTCGCTGCCCGTTTGAAACATTGCTGCGTCGCTTGTCAATTTCAAGCTTTGGTTTCTATATGCGGGATACATTGTTCATACATCAATTTAATATTTTGCGAAAAGTTTCTGGCAGCAAATTGCTTACATAATTTTATTTAGCGTTATACTACTTAAAAATTGTTCTATTCAAAGGGGTTAGAATTTCACTTTCCCCTTTCTTCTGTTGTAATAAATGGAACTCGTTAGGACGTCAAATGTTCAAACGTTATACTTCAATATTACTCGCGGTTAACCAATCTGTTAATGACTGCTATAATATTCAATAGAAAACTAAAATTGGAAAAGGCTTGAGAACGTTACAATTACGATCCCAGTCAGGAATTTGTATTTAGAAAAACCCACTCAGTGCAGTGGATGCAAATCAGGTCAAAATAGATCCTAATTATTAATCGCAAAAAGTTCGCGTTAGAAGACTGTTAATCTCTTAAAAAATTTCTTTTACCCAGCTGTCGTAGTCAGCTGCGGCAAGTGATGTCACGCCATCGTCGATATGAACTAAAGATATCCAAGACTGTCTTAACTTTTTCCGTAAAACAACTACAATTTTACTTATTAAACAAAGTTTATTTCCATGTCAATTCCAAGTCCGCTATATTGTTACCAAACGAAAATTACGGAATCTTTCCCGAAAATTTGTTGTGGATTATAATATTCATTCAATGTTATATTGAAACCCTAAATAGAAATTCTATTTTGTTGTTACACATGGATGTCTAAGTTTTGCGTAAATTTTTGAAAATTACAAGGTTATTTAACTGGGGTAAGTCCCAAAAACGTCCCACATACAACGAAATTTAACTTCTACGTACGAAACTTTATTTAACACTTAATTTTGTGAAAACTGTTCATTTTATAATTAACCATATAATTTATGTAATATTCTAAATTAAAAAAAATGTAATAATCTGTTATTACTTTCTAACGCATACAAAATGAGGCAAAATTATCTCCAAAATTAATTATTTGTCAACCAATACAATGCTTGGTTTAAAATGAACGAAAACTACGTTCAAAATCCGGCAAATAGTGTAGATAGTGTAATAGAAATATGTCTTCTAATATGACGGGAGTGGAGAAGTCAACAGTATACAGATTATTAAAAGAACAACAGGATGGTATTTTGAAGAAGGAAGAAGAGTAAAAAACGTCTAAGTGAAGAAGAAAAGATCTCAGTCGACACTACACTGGATTCTACAGGAACTTAACCTTTCGTGTAAAAAAGTTAATCGAAAATCAATGCTAATTGATAATCTCCAAATTGTTCCTTGGTTTACTTGTGTTTTTTGAAGAATATTTTGAATAAATAAATAAACGTTCTACCAGGAGCTGTAATTATTCCGGATAATGCAAGTTACCATTCTAGACAAGTCAAGCACTTACCAACAACTGCATGGAAAAGAGGAGACATTGCCAAAACATCAAAACAGATACAATTTGAAGAAACATTTTCAATTATTTTATATTAATGAAAACATCAACATTTTGAAATAGCCACATCTAAAATAAATGTTTCACGCCTTTGAATTGTTTGATGATTAATCTACAATTTTTAAAACACTGATATCCCAACCGCACGTCTATGAGTTGTCTGATCTTCAGACTTAAGTCGAATTTTAAAGGGTCGTCTTTTGTTTACCGTTTTACCTGAATCGTCTTTATTTAACACAATATTTTGTAAGCGGCACATTTACAGCAGCTTCGTTTAAAGTAGCCAGGTTTGATACTGATTTCTGTTTGCCGCTTCCATGCAAAAAACGACATTATTTCACTGATAACATGATGTATTACTCTCTGATATTGTGGGGCATACTTTACCTCTAATTTTAAAGTGTAATATCCGAAATAGTTTCTTAAAATTAAAAAAAGAAATAATTTGGAAATAATCCTACTAAGAGCATACTTAATATCTTTTCTTAAAATTTGAGTGGAATAATTTATTATTAATAATTAATAATTTATAAATTCTTCGTGCATGGGTATTTCCAATTATTTAAGGTTAACAACATCCGCTCCATCTCCAGGAGCGATAGAAAAAAAAAGTAATTTATCAATAATGGTTGACTATCACGAAATTTAATAATGTAAAAAATTTTTATAGTTATAAAGTACACTAAGTTTTAAAAAATTTGCAAGAATATCTCAAATTCTGAAATATGAACTGTTTCGCACTAACCGCGCAGAATAGCGAATATTATGCTGGAGGCTAACATCCTACTGGTCTGTTTCAAAGTTGTATATTGTCGTTTCAGTTGAAATATTCAATATATTTACTTTTACTTAAGTTGTTAGATGCAAAAGTTATATTAGTGCGTGATTAACTTTTTATTTCTTGATACTCATGATAATCTGTTTTATGTTGTTGCTTAGACCTTTAATGTTAATAGATTAATTCAGGATAAACTTAAACATGAGCAAGGATTTGTGTCGAATTGAACCGTGCAAGAACTTGCTAAATGTGTTAAAGTTAGAAGTTAATTAATCGCTAGTTAATATATCTATTTGATAATATCCGTGGTAATGCACATTATTAAGTTAACTATTAGTAAACTCTCACTGAAAACCGATACGCGTTAGAAAATTTTAATTGCTCATTTAGATGTAATTTAGAAAAATTATGAGCTCAATTAGACAACGCCTAATGTAAATATTAAATGCTTTTGACGTAAATTCCGAAGTAAAAATGTAATTGTCATATTGTCTAAAATATAAATTTTGCTTTAAATATCTAAAATATTTAAATCTAACAAGATATTAATATTAGTTTTAATAACATTAAGCAATTTCAGATACCTCTCTAATCAGATTTAGATTATGTAAATATAAATCAATAAATGTAAATGCATTTTTGATGAAAGCGAATCTTCAGCCGTAAGTGTAGCTACCTACACTTTATGTGAGATCTTCCTGTCGTGTTAAAATAAATTAACGCTATAAAGTGCGTTATCGCCTTCTAATTTTAAGCCACTGCTTTTCGTAAATACTTCGAGAGCAGTTGTTGATTACGTTGACTAAAAATTTAGAAAATAACTAAGCACACTTTTAAACATTAACGAAATAATTAGCAATAATGAATTCCGTAAGCTTAGTGAACTTGAAAGTCTATTTAAGTGCCTCCACGTGTTTCGTTAGAAAAATTGTTATACATATCGCTAAGTTATGATTGTCCTAAACTAAAGGTAATAATTCAAAAATGTGTGTTCTAGAATTGGATGTTTTATACGACGCTCATTTCCGAATTAGTATATTATTAATTACGAAATTATTTAATCTTATGTGGGCAGATGATTGTTTGCTGATGCGCTAATCAATGAAGATTACTAACCAAAATTGTGTATTCTTTCTCTACTGTCTATATAGCTGCACCAATAACCACAATTACGTTTTAAATTATCACTAGACTGTCATAATAATAACAATAATAATTAAGAAAACATAATTACAAATTGCATTCTAAAAGAACATTTTATTATTAGATTTGGTGCTTAAGGATTATAATAAATTACCTATTAATCGTCCGTCCGCTAACTTACCTGCAATCAATCCTATCACTTACGTTCTTGAATCTATCACAGAATGTCTATAGTTGAATTGTAATAAGAAAACAACACAAATTGCCCATTCTCACCCACATATAGATCTGCTACACACTAACATACATCACGCACGGACGTCCTCACACGCATCGCACATCCATCACACCACTACAACACGCACAGAACTATACGTTAGACAGGGTAGTTTATATCACCTAATGCTCATATACCCACACACTCACACTTACACACCACACACACTCACACACATCACACACACACACACACACTATCCAGCAATTTATTCACTAAGCCAAACCACACTCACACTACACACTCACACACTCACACACTCACACTCACACACCACACTCACACACCACACTCACACACACACTCACACACTCACACACTCACACACTCACACACTCACACACTCACACCTCACACACTCACACACTCACACACTCACACACCACACACTCACACACTCCACACACTCACACACTCACACACTCACACCTCACACACTACACACTCACACACTACACACTCACACACACACACCACACTCACACATCACACACTCACACACTCACACACTCACACTCACACACTCACACACTCACACTCACACACTCACACACTCACACACTCACACACTCACACACTCACACACTCACACACACACACACACACACACACACACACCACACCACACACTTACCTATACCTATACACATCGTTAAACCCACTCGTAAGTACAGTTTCACCTGCTCGGACGTTGGACAGGAAGCACACGAGTGCCAATGGAATCTTTAAAAGGTCTTTCCTGTGATGACAGCTACAAATTCCTTTCCTTGCCAAAGTGTAACAATTTGCGGCGGCTTTCATCCGACGTTCAGTTAGGACTGTGAGAAACGGCAAGAGACTCCTTCCTCCCCATCTGAAACCGCTCCAAATTAACATTTCGACAATTGATTGTGATTATGATGATTGATATGGCTACAATTGGCATTTTCGACCGCCGTATGTTTGCCGCTCCTGCACTTGCATCATCTGGAATATGTTGCAGCGACAATGCATTTTCTTTTATCCGTAATTGTGCAATAATATAATATATATATATATATATATATATATATATATATATATATCTTATAACCTGCCAGAGCTGGAGATCCTCTCTGCAGCATTACTGAAATGTATATCTACTTTTCCTAATATTGCCTTTAGGAGACCTTACGCTCGACACACACAATTCGGAAACACCACAACCAACAGAAGCGAAACTACACTAACTTTCAACCTGTTACAATTGCTACAATCTGGCGAATTAGAAACAGAAACCCAACTTTCGGTGACTATCTAGGGACATCCATATTCGGCCTCGTAATATGCTCAGACGCACTAGCACAGAACAACGACAATAACTGCTACATCGGGACGATGACAACCTAGGACCATTTCCCGCTACAAGTAAATACTTTTTTGGAGCTGTACACCTGCCTGTCCGAACGACAATCAAACGACGGAACTCACCAAATACATACTGGAAGGTGTTCTCCGGACACGAATCCAATAACCCACCGAACATTAACCTACACTAACCACATACCATAAACAGTGCTATATAGGGACTCACAAACATGATAACAGACGCAACTAACACGACAGTATGGACAAGAATTATAGACACAAACAAGAGACCACTCCTACTCACATAATCTTCTGGATCAAAGAGAAATGAAGAATGTATCGTCCATTTTTCAGATTCAGAGACTTCGCACTCAAAACAGAATTAGCAGACTAAACACCCTCATCAGACTCCAGACAAATAACACTACAAAAGAAAACTGGATACAAGAAACATCAAAACTAGGCTATGGTGAAGGCCTAAAATTTTGGCACAAATTTAAAGGCCTCATAAGAAATATCAGTCCATGCTGTCACGTAATAGGTCCTCAAGGTAACCTTATTTCTACTGACTAAGGGAAGGCCATCACAACTTTTGATCCGTTGTTCGATAACAACTTCAAAGCTTAACTAAAGCATACCTTGAGGATTTTAGAAAAAAAGACAACTTTCTTTACGAACTATGCTAAGACAACCCCTTCCCGAAACCAATTACATTGGGACAAGTACTTGACATACTCCGTAAAGATAGAAACTCGATTAATGTTTCGAAATCCACCCTCAAACGCTATAATACAATTAATCCAAAGATTTAAACAATGTTTATCACTATCAACGGTATGGATAATATGTAACGACATTCAGGATAATATGTCGTAAAATTAGTATTTAATAAATACGACTTTGATTTTAATTAAATAATTAGTTTCACTTTTGAGTTAATGCAAAAGGAGTAATATTAAGCATTTCCGTATTGAGTACTAATCACTACGAACTTAAAGAGATAGCTTTCAGGTAACGGAAAAATAATTGGTTAGTAACTTTGTAACTGTATTAGTATGTGCAAATTAGATAAGTTACATACACACAATGACGTAAGATCTGTATCCACAGAAAAGCAATAAATTACTAAAATCTTACGAAACAAACCGAAATAAATTAAAGAACGTAAAGCAATAGACCAGACATAATTGTAGATCCGATCTTACGCAACCTTCCTCCTACAGCCAGTATCCCTTATAAGTTGTATGGGAAAATGCCTCGAAACTCTCCTATTACGCAGGCTAAGAGGCCATCTTATCTTTGAGAGTCAGTTCGGATACAGGCCCACCGCATATGCCATGAAGCACTCAACCGTAGAAACTGTTGCCTTGCAATTTTTCTAGACATTAAACAAGCTTTCAGTACGGTTTGGCATACTGGACTTATATGAAAGGCCATATCGCTAGACATATCGCTCCCTTCGTCTAGCTACTTTCTCATACCTGAGGTCAGGTCTGTGAATGCAAACGTAGATGCAGCTACATACCAGTCATTTCTACCGTCAGCGGGTCTTCCGTCAGCGGGTCTTCCGTAAGTTTGCTTCCAAGGTCCCAGACTATATATTATACACTCACACGACATTCCAAGGAGCATCAAGCCCAAGGTTTCAGTTGATTAATCCCCGATAACATCGCTTTATAGGCCATTAGAGAAACGGGATAGCTATCTGAATACTCTCTCACGTACCCCGACAATTCTCCAGCTGGGCAAACCAATGGAGAATCACTATCAATTTTAACAAAGCACTATTCTATCACCCAAAGATCACAAGTGAACCTAAGCAAACGACAACGATAACTCCAAACGTGAGAGGCCGTAGCCCGTTAACGTTACAATACATCAACAAGATATACCTACCAATCTTGGATAACCCAGCCCCGTTGCATGAAATCTACAGTAGCACGGATGCCACCAACACATCTTTAAATCCTCCTACATTGGACAGAGGACGATTATCGCTCTACAGATTGGAAATTCTATAACAATCACACTTTACCACTCAATCGCATTACATAAATAATACCCGCATTTTTTTCATGAAAAACACAACAAAATTGTAATATAGGTCCTTAAGCTGCATGTAGAATTACTAACTTATACCACAACAAACGTCTCTTAAAATAATAATAGTAATATCACGTAAACCATTTTAAACTGTATTCTCAGTTCTCTTGGTATGTTTTTTCAGTTTGTTTCGTAAGATATTACCAATTTTATGTTCTTCTGAGGTATAAGATTTGCACATACTGATACAACCACAAAGTTTTCGCTTAACTTAAAGGAATCTGTTCAAGTCTCTTGTACTTTGGTTAATTTAAAATATTTGTAAATTGTTCTATAGATCATTACTCATTACTAAAACGCTTAATATAATAATAATAATAATGATAATAATAATAATGGCGTTTATTAGTTCAATGCATACTGTTATATGGAAATGTATAAATTTACATATATAAGTGTGTATGCGTATGTAACCAACTGGGCGAAGTTCAGTTAGTATCAAACACAAGTCGCTACTTCTGCTCTTCCACTTAATCCATTTTATTCACAATGTAAAGTTATGAATGGAAGACAACAGAAAAATAAGGAAAATGTATGTACTTAAATTTAATAATGGTGGACACAGTGTATGAAAATGTTTAATGTTAATGACCACCAAGTATTAGAATTATAATGCGTGACTGGTGAACTATGAGTGAGTAGTACATTATTTTTGTTGCAACAGTTTAAGGTCAAGTATGAATCGGTGTATATACTTTTTAAACTGGTTTGTAGCTAGTTTTTTGCAATAGTCTGGCAGTGAATTGTATATATTGACAATATTGTTACTAAATGAGCGTTCATAATGTGAGGTTTTATGCAGAGGTGGGGTCATTAAGGAATAAAATCTGGTGTTAGTACTGAACTTTATCTTGCCGTAGAGGTAGTGTGGTATTTTGCCAGTAATTATTTTATGGTACAAGGTAGCAGAGTGCATAAATCTTTTATTTTCCACGTTTAGCCATTGTCTCCTATTAACTTGAGTGAGATGTATTCATACTTCATTACACCATAAATCAAACGAAATTTAGAATTTTTTGAATTCTTTGTTTGTCAATAGCATCTAGACAAGGTCCATAAAGAAGATCACAGTCATTAAACTGCGAGAGGACAAGTAACTCACATAAGATGCTTTTTAAATCTTGACCAATGCTATGTCGATTTTGAAAGATTAATTTTAAACTTAAAAATGGTTTTTTAATCATATTTGGCACTTGTGCCTTAAATCTAAGATTACCATTCCTAGACATTTTACTTGCTCTTGAACAGGTAATATGGACTCCTTTACACGAATTTGAACTGCACACTTATGTCGGTCCCTTGGCTACTTTTTCCGAACAGCACAGGGAGACAGTACAGGGAGTATACTAATTGGGCGCATAGTTCATTGGACTACTATTTTTATTAATAGGAATTACATTTACGACTTTCCATACACCGGGTACAGAGTTAGAGTGTAAGCATACATTTATAATGTCAGTGATGTACTTATCCCATCCTCACTCACGGCTATAGACTTAATATTGTACCGGGTGGCCAACTAAGAACGGCCGTCGGCCATATCTCAAGAATGGATTATAGCATAGGTTCGGGAAAAATTTTTTATAAGAAAAGTGGCCTCGAGAAACGCCTGGAAATTATTTTCAGAATTGTAGGTCCACCGCTAGAGGGCGTATTTGACAGTTCGCCTTTAATTCAGGTTCTGCTTGACCGATTTTAATAAACTTGATGTTGTTTGAGAGAACTTTTGTTAAACAATAGAAAATTTGTAAATTTGAACCAATCTGATTAATAACATAAATGCTAGAGGGCGCTGTTTAATATTTTTTTAATATTGTGTTTTCTCTTTACAATTTTAAATGGAAGCATAAAAATTTAAGTAGGTCTTTAAACAGTAGACTAAATTAGTAATAAAACAGTGAAAATTGCAAGTCGATATCTTTTTCCTATCCTGAGGTATCGTAAGAAACAGGTAAATGGCGGGAATTGTTCTTCCAACGTCTAGTAGGCTAGTTCGAGTTAACGGCAATTATTACATTTAGCCTGGATCAAAAGATCTTACATTGGTCTGCAGTAATTTAAACTGTTATCATACTAATGTTATGGTTGCCGCTAGATTACCTAAATGTAATGCTGTCTCTACTAACAATGAGAACAAATTATAAAATAATAATTTATCACATTATTATTTTATAATTTGTTCTAACATTTTTTTAATTATATAAGATTGTTATATTTGTTTTCAAGCGATGTGTTAGTAAATCAAAAGCATAAAATATCAATAAAAACCGATATTTGCCCAGCAACAACAAATATAGCTTAAAATATGAATTACGATTTACTGATGACAACAAAATTAGTAAAGAGGGCCATGTAAGATATAAAATAAATTCCCTGTTGAAAACAAGCAAGCTATGATTTTGACGCATATGTCAAAAATTATTCATCGTGTTGCATTTAATAGACTTTCTTTATCTTTTCGTACCATAATGATTCTTACAAATGAAGAAGCATTTGATATGTTGGCAGTTTATTTTGAATGTATGAGAAATGCAACCGTTGCTGATAGAGTGCACTGCAGTACCCAAACAGATGGCATCACAGCAGAAGAGATTTTATCCGACTCGCACACCGTGTGCGTACTACTGGAAATGTGAATCCTCCTGTGTACCGAAGACAACGCAGAGGTAGAACAGAGGAAAATGTTATTCATGTTTTAGCTTATGTAAATGTTAACCCTCATTCAAGCACCAGAGCTATAGCTAGAGACTTCGATATATGTCGAACCATCGTCCAAAATATTTTAAGAGAACACAGGTGACTACTTATTTATTAATGCATGTTTTATTCGGTATTATAATGATAAAAATGTTTTAATATTTTTCGTTTATCGTTATATGTTTATGTCCAGTTTCAATAAAACAACAAATTGTTTAATGAAATTATCTTATGCTATGTGAATAGATTTTAACTAACAACATGATAATTAAGTGAGGCAAGTAAAGTAAAAAAGTACCAATAATAAAAAATAATGAGAGGCCGGGCGAAAAAAATTCGTAAAAACATTACGACATTTAAAGTCCTGTTTCGTTTACTAACAACGAAGCACTTCAATGTGTCTTATTGATCTAATTACTTTATAATATATACTATTTTAGATTGCACCCATATCACATGGTCCTACACCATAGTTTGAATGCTCAAGATTTCGATACCAGGTTGGATTTTTACAACTGGCTCTTAAATATGATACACGACGATCCTGAAATACTTTCACGAATTATGTGGACAGATGAGGCTACTTTTCATAGTGATGGTAGTGTAAATCGACATAATATGCACTACTGGCCTGAAACGAATCCCCACTGGATGCAGGAGGTTCAACATGAGGGTCGTTGGTCTGTAAATGTATGGTGTGGTATTCTAGGTGTAGAAATAATTGGGTCTTTTATTTTTAATGAAGTTAATGGAGAAAGATATTTAGATTTTTTAAGCAACGGATTCCCACTTCTTTTAGAAGACATACCGTTGGCCATTCGTCGTGACATGTTCTTGCAACATGATGGGTGCCCGGCACATTAATCTAGAGATGTTCGGAATTTCTTAGATCAATCATACCCTGAAAGGTGGATAGTTTATTTATTTGGCCACCAAGGTCTCCAGACCTAACTTGTTTAGATTTTTATTTGTGGGGGCGAATAAAAGATCTCGTTTATGCCGATAGACCCACAACAAGAGCTGACATGATTGAAAGAATACGACAGACAATACGAAGTATTTCAAGGGCAGAAATTGAAACTACTGTTCTCTCCACCAGTCAGCGATTGATTTCATGCATTTAAAATGATGGACATTTCGAACATCTAGAGCGAGACTAATTACGTAGTTATTTATTTAAGGTTTTAATTGTTAGATTTATCACATTATTATTCTACAATTTGTTCTCATTGTTAGTAGCGACAGCATTACATTGAGGTAATCTAGCGGCAACCATAACATTAGTATCGATAACAGTTTAAATTACTGCAGACTAATTTAAGATCTTTTCATCCAGGCTAAATTCAATAATTTCCGTTAACGCGAACTAGCCTACTAGACGTTGAAAGAACAATTCCCGCCATTTACCTGTTTCTTGCGATATCTCAGGATAGAAAAACGATATCGACTTGCAGTTTTCACTGTTTTATTACTAATTTAGTCTACTTTTTAAAGATCTACTTAAATTTTTATGCTTCCACTTAAAATTGTAAAGAGAAAACACAATATTAAAAAAATATTAAACAGCGCCCTCTAGCATTTATGTTATTAACCAGATTGCTTCAAATTTACAAATTTTCTATTGTTTAACAAAAGCTCTTTCAAACAACATCAAGTTTATTAAAATCGGTCAAGCAGAATCTGAATTAAAGGCGTTTTTTCGTAACAAGGTTCCCACTCTCCCCCTCCCCTTATTTGAAGAGATAGACTAAAACTTGTCAAATAAAAAATATGCAGAATTTGTCGAGAAATCTGATTAAATTTTGAAAAATGTTGCTTTTTAAAATTTTGATTTCCAGGCGTTTCTCGAGTCCCCTTATAAAAAATGTTTCCCGAACCTGTGCCGTTCTTAGTTGGCCACCCGGTACAGTATATTCATTACATCGATATCAGTAACTTGTTGAAATTTTAACTTATTTTGGAAATCGAACATAAGGTGTTCCATGTAAGCATTTATAAGGTCCTTATTGTTGCTATTCTTAGACGTGCTTTTACTTGGCCATTTTACAAGTCTTTTATCTTAAATATTTTTTGATTAGTGTGAATGCACTAATTGAAATGAAATGTTTAGAGATGCAAGAATCCCCCCCCAAAAAAAATAAGAAAACAAATTTGACATAGTATTAAAATACCGATAATACTATAAATATCAAACCAGCTCACCTTAGTTGATAAGTAATCTAACTACACACTCATATCAAATATCGATAACAATAAATTTGTTGATATATTTTTCTTATATAAACAAAAGAGTTTGGTCGCTTTTGATTTATATTTGTGTACCTGTTTTAAACAATTATTGTTCGCATTGGAATATTTTGTGTTCCAGTTTCATAAAATCTAATTTTAGAGTTTCCAAAAATTCATTAAGTAACTCTTAAAGAAGAGTGCAAATATAGTCTTTTAATTAAATGTCAAAACCATTTAAAGGGGAAAAGGACTAATTGAGAAAGAAAAATAAATGCCTTCAATAGATCTTAATATTTTACGGCGACGTTTATTATTTATTATGTTTTGTACGAGTTTGCCAATTTAAAAACTACAATGGAAAGACCAATTTCAAAACCGCAGACACAATAGATATAACAGTTGTTTTAAAAAACTTTTCTACTTTTAAACTAAAATATTTCTATAATTTGGCGTTAGCTAAGCATTGTCTCGATAAAACTTTTTGATTAAACTTTGTGAAGAACAACATATATATATATATATATATATATATATATATATATATATATATATATATATATATATATATATATATATATATATATAATATAACCATCGACTATGCTCGGTTAAAAACGGAGAGTTTGGTTTCTTTGAAAAGTTATTTTTTTTTAATATAAAAGTATTATAAATTACGAAAGTTAAATCTATAGGTAAATTACTGAGGTTTTTGTTATAAATTAATTCTATTGTGATCAAGTTTAATAACAAAACCAAGCAATTTTAATACGAAGGGCCTTGTTTAACTTTGTAGAAATATCACATAATATTAATAACGTCCACTGGTTTTATTAAGTTAGCTTGTGTTGTGTAATAATTATTGTTAATTCGTCTCCTGGAGTATTTATTAAATAATTGCATATATAAATAAATACTTAACCTTAGCTTTATTGGTTTATAGCACAACGTAACAAAGTTGTATTTTTTTGGATTATATGGAATTAATGCATTAAATTAATATCTGGTAGGTAATCTAAATACTTTTATCCGTAATAATACACAGTAAAATTTGATTTCGTTGAAAGCACTCAGGTAGTCGATTTGATTAGTAATAATAATAGTAATGATAAGATTAAATTAGGCCGACTGTAAATTTACACTTTTAAAAATTGTTTCACAGACAAGGTTAATTTTACAATATCGCTATTGCAGTCAGAACCTAGAAGTTTTATCTAATAAATTAAAAAGTACATGATTTGCAGTTTGCGTTTCCCTACGGATGAAGTAGGAAACAATGTAATTAAGATTACTAAATATTAATTATCTGGTTTTTCATGGTCATCATCCTACGACATTATATAACAGCGTAAATACCAAGTTTATATAAGACATTATATGTTAATTGTAATTAGGAACTTCATTATATAAAACGAATGGTCTTATCTTCTGTGTGAATGATTTTTTTACCCATTTTTACACGATGAACAAGAAGAAAGTCTGTGAAAGTAGACCTTAACTATTCTAATTTACGACTATTCTTATGTTTACTAAAATCTTCTCTTTTAATAAATAACAATGCATGTTTGTTGCAAAAATTATTCTAATACCTTATGGTATAATGTAATAATATTTTTACATTCCCATATACTATACGGAGTATAACGTATGGGACATAAGCTTTGAGAAAATGTTTGCTTTGAAATTTCTACTCGATTTGGATGTCTGACCTAGTTGACATGCGATCGGTAAACAAATCATGCTTTCTTGCTTTTGACAAACGTCAAGTTTATTCGATAACGGCGCACAAAATGTCATACAAGACTCGTAAGAGTAGCTTAGTTGGGCGATTGCCCAAAAGTGAAATTCTAAACTAATTCAGAGATCAAAACGTTAGTCATGCAACAATTTATCGGACAATAAGAGAATGCGAACAGGGTATACCTTGCATTAATTTGCCTAAAACTGGCAGACCTCGTGTTTTGAGTCAAAATACGACTAATAGATTGGTAGACGGAATTGGTATGTCTAGTCGAAAGATGGATCGTCGTTTTGGGGACCGTCCAGAGAACTTTGTCAAGAAATGGTATAGGTTATAGAAAGAGAAGAAAGTATCCTAAATACACCCAGACGCAGCTCGAAACAATACCTGCATGTTGCAGAGCTTCGAGACGAAGGAATTTTGTGCGATTATAATGGATGATGAGGAATATTTTACGCTGTCACATTCTAAATTGTAAGGTAACGATGGATTTTACACCTATGATATTGAAAATTGTCCAAACGAAGTAAAATTCAAACCAAAAGCAGAATTTGCTGACTAAGTTTTGGTCTAGTGTGTGATTTCAGTGGCTGGTGTTTCAACACTTTATGTTGGCCGAGTTCGGGGAGAATCTGTAGATGCTGGGCTTTATACTCAAAGATGCTTACCGAAATTGCTTAATTTTATTAATACTCACCATCAGAACGATGAAATAATATTTTGGCCCGATCTCGCTTCGTGCCATTATATGTTACAGACTAAATACTCACTAGAGCATACATCCCGTAAAGGCAATGTGTGCCACGGCATAGCGCGGTGGTGTGGGCGGGGTTCTTATTTTTGCGTTGCACGTAAAGTATTATTCATGCAGTTATATAAATCCGATAGTACTTTGACGGTATATATATATATATATATATATATATAGATAGATAGATAGATACAGGGTGCGCCAATAGTGTGTGGGTTGAAGATTGTGGGTTTATTAAGGAATACGTCTAACATTTGTTAATGTGATGTGGTGGGGTATCCTTAAGTTTATACAGGGCGATTTAAATCAAAGTTGCATTTTTTAATGGAATCCCCTGTATATTATTGCACATTTGGATTCCTTGGTCAATTCTAGTGGGACTTTATGTATCACACATGGTACCTAAACGAATCGTTTCGCCGCAATTCGTCATTCTTACAAAAAGTAGATGTTTGAAAAGAAATTAAATATTGCTGTGATAACAAACCTAGAAGGCCATGGGTTTTCAACAAGATAAGGCACCTTCACGCCGTTCCCGTGTAGTAAGTGAATGGCTTAATAATGTATTTGTTGGAAAATGGATAGGAAGGAATGGACCAACACGATGGCCAACGAGATCTCCAGATATTTCTCCGCTTGATTTTTTTGTGGGGGTACGGGAAGGAAAAAGTGTATGCAGAACTACCAACCGCTGCGGAAGATATGAAAAATAGAATCCGAAACGTTTTTGCAACTATCAACCCAGTAATGTTAAATATCAGAATTCGTCGCAGAGTTCAAATTTGCTTAGAACTAGGTGGTAGACATTTTGAACGTTTAAAATTAAAATAATTTTTATTTCATTTTTGTTTTAGCACGTAATTTTGTTTTTCATATTTATGTTTCTCTACTTAATAAATAACGTTTTTTGTTTATTTTCACGCGTTACTAGATAATATAATCTAAACATTGAAAAATACAGCAGTTTAATCAGAAATTGTGAAATTAAGAGAAATATGCCGAAGATAGATACCGACAAATTTATATCATTAGAATGGTAAAAAATTCCGCATTTGATGCAAATACCAAAAAATGGCCGTTCCATTTGAAAAAAATCAAGTTACCATTGAATGAAATTTTCTAAATTGACGAAGTAATTTCTCTAAACACAAGAAGAATTCGAATTTGACCGTCCGATCTACGCTGGTAGATTTCATGTCTAGTAACATCGCAGAGTGATGGCCTTCTAAGTTTGGTGATCACAGCGATATTTAATTTTTTTCAAAAATCTACCTTTTTTTAAAAATGATGAATTGCGATTCGTTTTAGGTACCATGTGTGAAACTCACAATCTTCCACCCACGCACTATTGACCCACCCTATATATATATATATATATATATATATATATATATATATATATTCTATTTAGATTTCCAAGTATTCATGTTTAAATAAGACAATTTTATTGTCTTATTTAAACATGAATACTTGAAATCTAAATAAACATAATATTCCTATACGGAGAAGAAACTTTGAATATCATCAAGAGTTACAGAAAGCTACGTATCAAAAAATGTGAAACACTTACTAATTTAACTTTTTTAAAGCGTTGTCGTGACAATAAAATAATACCCAAGGGATTTAAATTGAAACCAAGACCAGACATTAATGGTTCTTATAAGATTTTATTCAAAACAAGCCTTGCCCTTTTAAGAAAAGCGATTGCCAATGAAAGGGCTAAACTTGACTATCTCAACCGTACCCTTTATGACACATTCCAAACTTTACATGCTATCAAAATTCACCCTTTCATATTCGATACGGTGGATCGTCTCATTGAAATTACTGTAGAATCGTCCTTGATGATAAAACTAACCGACAGAAACAAAAATTTGAACGTCTGTCTCATACATCGCAAGCAAATAATGTAGAACCGTTAAGGACAGTACACAATTTTAGTGACAAAGAACTTAATAATAATATTCTAAATGTTTTAGGTAAAGGGTTTAATTTTGCCATCACTCCTAAACGGATTCCGTAGAAAACATCATCACCAACGTAGAATACGCCTTAAAAGATACAGAATCTACGGTAGCTGACGAAATTAGACTCAACGTAGCACACATTCTTCAGAACTGCAGACTTCCCAAACAAAATATCACCAAACAAGACCTCCAAATGTTACACCAAATCAAAAATGACGACCAAATTTTAATACTACCCGCTGACAAAGGAAACGCTACTGTCATTGTGAACTCCAAAGACTATCACCACAAGATGTCTGAACTGCTAACTTCTTCAGAATATAAGAAAAATCAGTACAATCCTACCACCTACATAGAAAAAACAACAAAATCTATCATTAATTCTACAAAATTAGACAAAGAAACAAAACAGAAACTAATTCCAAGAGAGAAGAGTTCAAGAATCCCCAAAATATACGGACTCCCAAAAATACATAAGGAAAACTGGCCATTACGCCCTATCGTCAGTGCATTCAATTCTCCGACTCATGACCTTGCTCGTTATCTAGCCAAAGTTATTCAACCGATTTGTGAAAATGCTGTATCCTACATCAAAAACTCTTATGATTTTCTACACAAACTCAAAATTGTACCCTTGGCTCCAAATGACATTTTAGTTAGCTTCGACATAACGTCACTTTTCACCAAAATACCTATTGAAGACACGATGAAAATTCTAGAAGAAAACACTCAATAAACCAAGACATACTCAAATTGATAAACCACTGCATGCACTCAACCTATTTTACATACAAAGGACAATTCTACAAGCAAATTCAAGGAACACCTATGGGCTCACCACTCTCTCCAGCTTTTGCGAATGTATATATGGAACATTTTGAAACCATTGCTTTAAATTCTGCAGATTTAAAACCTAAATGTTGGTTTCGTTATGTTGACGACACATTTGTAGTTTGGCCCCATGGAAAAGGAAACTTGAACCATTTTCTAGGACATATTAACAACATTCACGACAACATCAAATTTACTATGGAAGTTGAAGAAAATAATTCACTCCCTTTTTTGGACACCCTAATAACAAGACTTCCTAATGGTAAATTTACACACAAAGTTTATCGAAAACCAACACATACGAATAGATACTTGAACTCTCTCTCGCATCACCATCCTGGTCAATTACGTAGCGTTATGAAATCCTTGATATACCGCTCTTACCACTTATCTGACCAAAATTCTAGAACGGAAGAGATGAAGACTATTAATAAAATACTAGTTCAAAATGGATACAAAGATCAAGAAATATTGAAAATTAGCAACGAAATAAGAAGACCAAGAAATAATAACTTGTCAAACAATGAACGAAAGATTCCTGTTATTCTACCTTATATAAAGGGAATTACAGACAGAATAGCAAAGAAATTTCCCAAAAACGACTTCAGACCGGTATTCAAACCACATTCAACTTTGTCCCAACTTTTAAGAAACCCCAAAGACAAAATTCCTAATGAAAGCCAAGGAGTGTATGAGATACCGTGCAACAACTGCCGAAGAACGTATATAGGACAAACTAACAGAATATTATATGCGAGAGCCGATGAACACCAACTAGCAATTAAACAGCACAATCCTTCATCGTCTTTAGCTACACATCATTTAGATACAGGACACCAAATTAATACCAACAATATCCGTTTAATTGCACCTCTATATACCTTACAAGCAAGAATTATTAGAGAAGCAGTTGAAATTGAAAGAAGACCAAACGCCCTCAATAAACGAGATGACACTTCTAGAATGCCACAAATTTGGAAGAATATCATTAAACAAGTTGATTCTACATTTCAATCAACGCCAAATCTTCCAGAAATTTCAAACACTTATGCTGCAACTATTCCTGGCGTCCCCACTTCTGCACCTTCTACATCACATACTAGACCAACTACCCGAAGTCAAACACACTCGTCCAGATTAAAATTAAATTAGTTACCTTGTTTCATATTTTGTACTTGTTAAAAATAGTTACCTTATTTCAATTTCTGTAATTGTCAAATAAATTCTTGACAAAGGGAACAAAGGACGTTCCCGAAACGTTGAATTAATTTTTACGTTTAATTACACAAGTTTTAAAGAAAAATTGTCTTATTTAAATATATATATATATATATATATATTTATATATGTGTGTGTGTATATGTTACCCGATGTTCCTGGTACTGGTCCGCGTTGGTGTTGATGATGTAGTAGTCTAAACAAGACTGTGTTAGCTCGACGTTACAGCAAGATCCCACTTATCTTCAGAATACTTTCGGCTACTGCTTCTCGTTACTCGTATGGAACTGATTTGTTCTGGTAGAGGCTGGTTACGTGCTTGACTTCGCGTGATTAGTCCTTTTGTTGCACTTTCTCCACTTTTCCTTCTATTGTTTCCTTTCTTTCCTGCTTTGTATTTCGTCATATTTGGATGTGACATACAAAGCGTTTACTATGCTCATCGTTTACTGAAGCAATTAACCTTACTATTTGTTCAGGATTTATTTGAGGCATTTTATGTAATTTTAGTCACTAAAATGTTTTTTGCTAATTAATTTACGACTAAGAGTCAATATGGAAGCACACAACAAATTTGTTGTTATGGCAACGACAATTTTTTTCAAGGACAATGTTATTCCACAATGAAATAAATTTGTGCGGTAAACGTAAGGTTTCAGCAGAATGCTGTAATTCGGACAAATTTAGGTATACATCTAAATGCTCGTAAAAGAAGCGCCTTTCATATACTTTTTCCACTAACATCCAGGAGGCTTTGAAAAAAATTCTACCTGTGAAAGGTAAAGCCAATCAAAGAATTAAAAATAAAATTAAAAATTGGCTCACTGGTTTGAAAAACATGACATTAAAATTAAGTCAAAAATTCGTGCGTCACTTTTTTTGGAACTGAGTGCCTATTTGCTCTTGTACACTAACATGGTAGGTCGATTAAATAAAAAAATGTTTCAGATAATAATTTTAAAAATAATATTACTAAAACAATAGATAATATAATAAAATACTTATCTTTTTTGGGTTTTTTAATGGTGTATTTTAAATTATACAATCTAAACGTTTCGATAACACTTACAGTTATCTTCGTCAGTAGTAATATCTATTAAAATTGTTAAAGATGTTGAAAACAATTTTATCAATGTTGAAAAATTAAAACATTGTTATTAATATTAAAAAAAATATGTCTTTTTTAAGCCTTACGCAACCGCTTTAACCAAAGATTGGCTGACAATCTCTCAAATTTCGTCTATCTGAACTGTTCTACAGATACCCTCGTCGTTCTTGAAAACGTCGCCAAATATTATTCCGCTTAATCAAAATTAATCACTTTTTCGGGGTTTAAATGTCACATGATTTTGCCGAGCAAAATATCTGAAACTAACGCAATGCAATCGATACTTTTACGTCATCTTGAAATTTTTACGAAAAACGTAATATCTGTCTGAAATGCTCAAATTCGACATTCAAACTCAGTCAATAAAATATTCAAAACCAAAATCAAGTTTTTCCGCAAAATTCAATAAATTTGAATGTTGTTTGTAAAATTTTGATTTTACATTACAGAGCACTTATCAAGGTGTATCTAAATAATACTGAAAAAATGTAACTGGTAATTCTTCGATTGAAATTGAAAAGTTACGGCCCTCCAAGAAAAAAATCGTTTTTCTTTTTTATCTTCCCTGTACATTAAGCTAGAGAAACGAAACTCGGTGAACAGTATCTGTTAATAAAACTACACTTTCTGAAATTTTTTCACCTCTGTAGTATTTTTCTAAGGGGTTGAAATAATCAACCCCTAAGATGTTTTGTCTTATAGCTTTTTTTCGCCGAAACTTTTTACATTGATTTATTAACTTTTCGATCTCTTCAAGTTTTTTTAAAAAGTTAAAGATTAACGAGAAAAGAAAGCAAATGCATTTTCGAAAAGTCGAGATGTTTAACGCGAGGGTATTTTGCCACAAGATCTAGTTGCAGGTTGTTTACAATGGAATGCCTAGAAAAAATTGAAGGTAGGGTTGTGAGATATCATTTACTTTTACTTTTTCTTGCGCTTTCGCAAGTTTTATGATTTTGTGAAGAAAATAGTTGGCAAACCGAAAATATAGTTAATATTCGTATTTTGAAATGGCAGATATGCATTTTACATATAGGTGTGCTAACAGTAATGCATTGAAGGCGCAGAGAATTTATTTTGGCTAGTACACAGAACGTAGATTACCCCATCATACTACGTTCACAAATAGTCACCAACGTTTGCGGGAATTTGATAAATTTGGAAAGAGAAGTCATGATTCTGGCCGTTCCCGAGAAGTCAGAACTGAAGCTCCGAAAGAAGACGTACTTAATTTGATCGAAGAATCCCCAGAAACTAGTACCAGGAAAATAGGTGGTGCCCTAAATATAAGCCATTCGGTAGTTTTTAGAATTTTAGAAGAACAACAGTTATATCCCTATCATCTCCAGCGGGTGCAGCCATTACTGATTCGAGATTTTTTACCGCGTGTGGTCAATTCTTAAGAAATGTCTTATTTGCTGACGAGGCGAATATCTCAAGAGACTGTATTAGAAATTTTCCTAACAACTACACTTCGGCCGAGGAAATTTTTGAAGGAAATCATCAGTATCAATTTTCATTAAATGTGTGGCTCGGAATTATTGACAATCATTTAATAGGTCCCTATTTTGTTCCATTGCGATTAGATGGCGACTCATATTGTCATTTTCTCGAAGAATTACCTGTTCTTCTTGAAGACATTCCCATTAAAATTAGGCAACAGTTATGATTTATACACGACGGAACACCAGTCCATTCTAGTATACATGCAAGAAGTCACTTAGATGAGGTGTATGCTAATCGATGGAAGAGGACCTGTAAACTGGCCAGCCCGCTCCCCTGACCTCAATCCTTTGGATTTTTGCATATGGGGATATCTGAAATCCTTGCTCTATTCAAGCCCAGTTGGAAATATCCTAACCTAACCAAGTAATAAATCGAACGTTAAATAATTTCAAACCAATAAATTAAGATAGGCCGCGATCCACACTTTTTTTATTCACTTCTTAAACATCCTTTGCGTTAAACAGCTCGTCTTTTTGAAAATACATTGCAATACATTTACTTTGTTTTCTCATTAATCTCTAACTTTTCTAAAAAACTTGAAAAAATCAAAAAGTTGGTAAATCAATGGGACATTTTAAATGTAAAAAGTTTTGTCGAAAGAAAAGTTATAAGAAAAAACATCTTAGAGGTTGATTATTTCAACCCCTTAGAAAAATACTACAGGGGTGAAAAAATTTCAGAAAATGTAGTTTTACAAACAGATACTGTTCACCAAGTTTCGTTTCTTTAGCTTGATATACAGGAAGAAAAACATTTTTTTAGAATTTTTAGAGGGGCGTAACTTTTCAGTGGAGAATTTTTTCGGTGTTATTTAGATACACCCTGTATGTATAAACCCCACAGTAAATATTTAAGTTATATTATATCCTGACTTCCAAAACATTATTTGATCATGTACTATACTTTTACGTTAATTTTAAATACAAATCCCTTTGTATACAGTGAGTATACGACTTCTTCAGTACGGGTCTAAATTTGCATCAAAAATCCAAACCAAAATTCTCTAACCATTCAAATCTACATCCTAAATCTATTTAGTATTATTTTCTAACGATCAAACAACATACACCCACGTACCACACAAAATTAAAAAAACACCGAACGCGTTTCGATAGCTACACTATCATCATCAACGGTCGACTAGGGCGGACTAAAGAAAATTTCTAACATATATACCATCAGCGAGTGACGCTTCGTTGCTAATCTGGTGAAAGTGAAAATTATGAAAGTTTAATGAGTTCTGAGTAGCCTAAAAGTCCTTAACCATCATTCATTAGAATTTGTTTGTTTTTGAAGATCTCTAAACTTTCATAACAATCAAGTTCATGCTTATTACTAACATGTTTGATTAATGATACCTCATCTACTACATGATTTGTATCAAACGTATGTAGGGCTACGTCAGACTTGTCCCAACGTTTGTACTTTTTTTAAAAAAGTATACTCGAACCTTTCTCTTCCGTTTCTCTTTTCTCCTACCTTTTGTTTCCTCTGCCGAGGTCTCAATTTTGCTAGGGGGGTGTGTAACATCCATTATTTCGGATGTTACATTATTTAAGCATTTGTTCACTGTTGTTCCTATTATTTTTTTATTTAACGTTGTTCTCATATTTTCTTACTTAACACACATTTTTAGAATTTGGGACCACTGGTTACAGTTGGTAACATTGAATGTTATTTAGTTAGTTCTTAAAAGAACGTTTCTTCTTCCTGTTTTCAAATTTGTGCAACCCATGCTTTTTAATTGGTATTATTTATTTCTACTCATTTTCCGGATATAAAAGGTTATTAAAAGCGTTCAGGCATGCCTCTTTTCCTTGTTTGTTTCTGTATTTAAAAGTTACTTTACTTTCAGCCATCACCACAGCTATATTGTAATTTAAAACTACCTACTTTAAAGAAAATACTTTAAATATCTCGATATCTAAACTTTGGTTATAAACATAAGTTTATCTCGGAATTTCTACTTTGTGAACCTCGTCAAGGTAATGTATTCAAAGGGTTACTCGTGTCTTATTTTAATAAATTCGACCTCCACTTCGACTTCGACTTTCACTTCTACGTTTATTTCTACTATACTTTACTCTGGGGATAACTCAGATAACCATAAATGTATTTTTACTCGTTCAATAACTACATACACAATTGGATAGATTGCTAACTGCTTCTTACTTTTGGTGAAATGTCACAGTGACTGGAAAGTGCCTTAATTAATAGTACCGAATATCACGAAGATCTGTAACTAATTCCAACAACAGGAATAATTCCACAGCTAAGTTAAACTATAATTATATGCCTTTGTGTGTGAATGCAAATACACTTTTAAAATCTGTAAATGTATAGCTTGCCTTACGTTGTCATAGGTTCACTTAAAATAATTACACTGTAAAATTTAATATAGTTATCTGCATTAGTTTTAAGGCAAAGTCAATATTACACCATTTCAATTTATTCATAGATATTATTTCTTTTTGTAAACATAGGTTATCCACAGGTAAATGCATTTGTCGTCGAGCTCTATGTATTATTGTTGTGTTATTAACTATATAATGTTTAAATATTCGTCTGATTGGGAGACTAATGTATAATTGACTGTTATTGTTTAACTAATTTTTTATTTGGTTTTTATTATTGTACATTGTACAATATATTTAAATATTCTGTCGGGTGGCATTTTAATTAGCAATGGCAATTTTGATGCTATAAATATAATTCTTCTTGTTTTACTAAAAAGATATTATAAACTCAAACTTCATTAGCTTGGGATCATCCTAATTTAATTTAACTTGACCTACATGTTTCATGCTTCATTTTATTGTTTTTTTTTATTATAATTACAGTGAATTACTGTAGGTACTACCTTTTTAATTTAAACAAAGGATAATTGCAACATTTAGTAATTTTTGGGGATTACATTATTGGAATGAATGTTTTTGGTACTAGTTTGTCGATTATGACTGTTTATATAAAATTTGTGTATGTATAACCTTTCTTTTACAGGGAACCTATCGAACTACCTATCTCATTGCATAATTACTTCTCCGTGTTGTGAGTTACCTTTCCTGTTTCGAGTTTAAGGAAAGGGCTCTTTTTTTGTATTTTACTTGAAAACTCGTGGCGTCCAAATTTCTGTCCTTCGTTCTACATATATATCTTTCTTTCCTTTCTCTCTCGGACCTCAATGTTCCCCACGCATCCAAGTGCCCTCTAGCTGCTAGTCGAGGTGCCCTTCTCCTTCTCCTTCCTATTTCTATTTCCTTTTTTTTGCATACGTGCTCAACAGCGGCGCACGTTACAAGTTTTGGATTATATTATCGCGTTTTGCGGCTTTTACATAAAGCTTAGGATTTTATTGAAGTTTAGGTGAACTAAGGCAAATATTTTTGGAGTAGACTTTTAGTAGAGATGAAGGTTTTATTTTTGAGTGAACATGATGGTTTCCTGTTAGGCCATTATAATTTCTAGTTTATGACGTTTGCCCGCTATAAATGTATTTAACAGGTGGCGCCCTTTTGACATTTTCTCCCGATCTTAACGTTTTTGGAGTTGTGACCCGTGCCCTTTTTACAGCATTAAATAAGAACCCCGCTCACACCACTGAGTTATGCCGTGCGCGCACATTGCTTTACGGGCTGATGCTCTAAAGAGTACTTGGCCTGTAATAACGTTTTAACGCTTCAATTGCTTTTAAATAGCTATCATGTGTAGGAGGAAAACTAGTAACCACTTTATGTGCTCTGGGACCGGACTTAGTAGGCTATATAAGATACTGAAACTTCTCTTCGTTACTAATAGTAATCTATCTTCTAACTAAACCCCAAAATTACAACCAATCCACCAAATTAGCAAAAAATTGCTGTGTGTCTGTATTAAAACCTGTTTTGTTCCCTACTTGGATAAAATTACTACCTCTTTTTGTTGTTCAATAATTGTCTGAAGATAAATGTTCAATAATACCATTCATCCTTTCTTCTGCTAAATTAAATTTCTTGACATATTTATCTCCAGATGTTGTTCATTACTTCAGCTTCTAACAAATCGCTAAACATCATTCTATTAGAATCTCCTCATACTTAACTTCTAAGATACTTAGAGAGACTCCTAATATACTAATTACTACAAACTGACAGTAGTTGCTAACTTTAAAAGTCAAACTTGTCAAACCTTGTAGATACTTCATAATCATAAGCTTCGCGGTATTCTTGTCCATCGGTACGCTTTAAATTCGAATTGAATAAACAGAAATTTCATCTCTAGTTGTACAAATAACTATTATTGATGTCTGTATAAATTCCCCAAGCACGCTATGATGTGGAAAACATAAAATTTGTAATCATCTAAACAAAAATAACGAGTAACAATGCTTTTTTGATACAATGCCTTTTGATAGATTTAACACGTAAGATTAGAAAATAAAGAAAACTTTTAGGTTTATAAGGTATTATGTTGTTGCTTAACAAAATTAAGCTCAGTAAAACAAAGAATTTGAAACCAAAAGTTTTTTTGATATTAAACTGACTTCTCTGAAAGGTGATACGTAAAAAATATATTTTCATTATTTGTGAAGTTTATATAAAATCAAAATCAATCAATGTCATTGGTTTGCTGGTCCATCTTTCATTTCTATCGTATGTTATTGCACGTTCCAGGACTTATATTGAAGTCACAAAGTAGACAATAGTTAGATACATTAGTGTTGTATGTTTGCACATTATTTTAGA
The DNA here is from genome assembly GCA_036346205.1 of Vesta saturnalis. NCBI lineage: Eukaryota > Metazoa > Arthropoda > Insecta > Coleoptera > Lampyridae > Vesta > Vesta saturnalis. The sequence goes on along the minus strand of JARFJB010002005.1, from coordinate 833,766 downwards.
CAATTTCATGTTGTAATATATACTATTTCACTAAATAACTAACAATTCCAGAAAATGAAATGAACAACTTCTTAGAATTGAATTTTTCCGCATAAGATCAATATTATATTTTAATGTGGAAATTAACTGTCAATTGTGCGGAAAATCCTTCTTTTCAAGTTATGTAAATTAACCACTAAGAAAATTAATTTAGAATTTGTGTTGGGGCGTTATCATCAATTTCACATTCAATTATTTCCAGGTTTTTTTTTGTAAAAGTTTTCTAAATTAAATTCATTTCAAATTATAAGTGCTTCGCTTACAAAACTGAATTAATTACCGCTACATTCATACATTTGTAGGTAGTATTTCATTAACTAACTATAAACTGAACGTTTTTAGGGCAATTACATTACAGTAAAGTGGAATGTGGCATTTGCCAGAATATAAGAAGGAATGTAAATATTGGAGTAAGATACCAAACTTGGAATACTGCCAAACAATCGATTGGTTTATATTGTAGAATCATAATAACATTCAGCCACAAAGTTGCAAAATTGTAAATTGAGAACAGAGTATGATTTTAAGAGAAAAGTGAAACAGGAACGAAATCGATTTAGGTATGGGAACTCTTTTCAAATAACGTCAAGTGAAGAAAATATAAGTAGTGGGTGTAGGAATCCATTTTTTAAGAAAATACTTTTTATCATACACGCCTATTTTCTTCTCAACTAGCTTATAAATCTATTTTGTGTATCAGAGCGAGCGAATATTATTTTTACAAAGAAAGGCTTTATAAAATAAATTGTACATTTTTAAAACGTAAAATTTTCCGTATAATGAATGCTACTGAACGTTATAAAATTTTGTAAACTTGTTCAGATAGTTTAGTGATATTTATCAAAGTTTGTATCAATTTCCGAGCATTAATTGTAAAACTTTACGATTTATATCTATTACAGTTATTCATTTAAGTTTATACATTTTTACGTTTTAAGATAAAGATAAAGTAAATTTTCTCTGTGGAATATAGAAACAATTCTTTCGTTTTCTTGTTTACAAAATAATTATTTAATCTAAAGATGCCTTCTACAACCTTTCCTTTAAAAATTTAATTAACTAATTAATTATTATATTTCCCTCAGAAAAAAAATTGGTTTGGAAAGTCTTTAAGACATTTTTTAACCCCTTCTTCTGTTTACCTTTTAAAATGCTTTGAAGAATTAAAATTAGAAATACTGAACTGTAAAAAGGCTAAAGTACTTTATATAATGGTAGAGGTGCTAACAGTGAATTACTACTATGAATATAAGAAATAATTAATAATAATAGTAATAATGACAACTTTATTTAGCATTCGCTATATAAACTTCAACTACGTTACTACTTTAGACTATTCTATATATATATATATATATATATATATATATATATATATATATATATATATATATATATATATATATATATACACACACACACACACACACACACACACACACACACACACACAGGGTGTCCGGAAATTAATGTAACAAAAATTGTCCACAGATTCTCAAAACGAAATTAGGAGACCCGTATTTTTATTTTTCCCAAATTACCCCCCCTTTCGGAATTACAGCCCCCTGAAATTTGCACCCAAGAATAGTTTTTATTTAATAAGTCAGAAGCCTCCTATGGGAAAATTACGAAATTTGGTAAATTTGCGATATGTAGAATCTTATGGGGTGATGCTTTTCGGGATGAGAATCCGTTAAGACACTTTTTTGAGTGCCCTCTTGTCTTTGGAGCCCCAATACTATGTCCGAATATTACAATTTCTTAAAAAGCTTATTAAATTTAGAAACGTTTTTATCTCTTGCAATTTTTTCGTAAAATGCGTTGTATGCGAGAAAAATTGCAAAATGTGATCGAATGCATATCGACATTTACATGAAATCGTATGTGGCTCGTAATCAATAAAGAAATTTGATTTTGGAGATTTATTTAAAGCAAAAATAATGACAAAGCCACTAAAACAAAAACTAAAACAAAACAACAAAATACGGTTAGTTTCCTAAAATGTGTTCAAAATGTGAACCGTCTTGTTCACCACAAGCCCGCAGACATTTTACAAAATGCTGACGTATTTTTACATAATAGTAGCGAATCTGCCTAATTTCTTCAGCCGAGGCAAGGATTTTTTCTTGTAATTGTTCGCTAGTTCTAATTGGTACGGCATAAACGCGACCCTTCATGGCCCCCCAGAAAGAAAAGTCCATAGCGGTTAAATCTGTGGAACGGGGGGGGGGGGGGATTCTACATTAGGGGAATTGTAACCGATCCAACGTCCTGGATAATTTTGATTCAGCCATTCTGTTACGAATCGCCCCCGGTGTGGTGGGGCACCATCGTGCATAATCAACGAATTACGTCTAATTTCCAGGGGAACATCTTCCATAAGAATTGGTAGTTCATGTTCCAAAAGATTCAGGTAAGTTTCGGTATTTAACCGAGGGGGCAAGAAATGTGCGCCGATAATGCAATCTCCGATGATTCCAGTCCAGCAATTAATTTAAAACTTTTCTTGTGAACGAGTCTGCCTTAGAACGTGTGGATTTGCCAAGGTCCAGTAATGAAGGTTGTGGTGATTTATTATGCCATTTTTTGTAAAGCACGCCTCATCGGTAAAAAAAATCGGTTCAAAAATTCCGAATTTCGGTTGTACCTTTGAAGAACCCATAAGCAGAAATTTATCCGTCGCGGAAAATCTTCTGGCTTAAGTTCTTTTTGAAAATGAAAAGGCTGTCGTTTGATAAAACTGTGGATTCTTGTTCTGAGAAATCCAAGTTGCAGTGCTGTGCGTCTTATGCTTATTTCGGGGTTTTCTTCAAATGAATCTAAGATAGTTTGTTCCTGTTGGTGTGTTAACATACGACATCTTCCTGCATTGACTCTTCTTGCATTTACAGAACCCGTTTCCATAAGTTGCCGGTGCATACGCGTAAACGTCGAATGATATGGGAGTACTGGTTGGGGAAATCGTTCAGCGTGCAGTCTACGCGCGAGATGTGAATTTCCACGGGCCTCTCCGTAAATCAGGTCCATTTGGACTTTTTCTTGTACGGAAAATCTCTCCATTTTTCTTATTAAACACAGCACATTAATAATCTGACAACTGTTAAAAACTAACTAATATTCTGACAGCTATTAAAAAGCAAATTTGTTTGTTGATTACAAACACGAGCTCCCTACGATTAACAAGTTGAATTTCATGCGAATGTCGAATACACTCTAGGAATACATTTTTAGAAACTAACCGTATTTTCTTGTTTTGTTTTAGTCGCTTTGTCATTATTTCTGCATTAAATAAAGCAAATTTCTTTATTGATTACGAGCCACATACGATTTCATGCAAATGTCGATATGCATTCGATCACATTTTGCAATTTTTCTCGCATACGGCGCATTTTACGAAACAATTGCAAGAGATAAAAACGTTTTTAAATTTAATAAGCTTTTTAAGAAATTGTAATATTCGGACATAGTTTTGGGGTTCCAAAGTCAAGAGGGCACTCAAAAAAGTGTCTTAACGGATTCTCATTCCGAAAAGCAACACCCCATCAGATTCTACATGTCGCAAGACCCCTGTGTACCAAATTTCGTAATTTTCCTATAAGAGGTTTCTGACTTATTAAATAAAAACTATTATTGGGTGCGAATTTCAGGGGGCTGTAATTCCGAAAGGGGGGTAATTTGGGAAAAATAAAAAATAAATATAGAATTTTGATGTTTTTTATACTTTTTACTTGTGTATCTATCACATTTCAAGACAATTCTCATTGCACGATTTTGAACAAACTGTAACCTGTTTTTATCACATTTCCTTGCTAAGTAAAGTACTGTAACATCATAATGGAAATGTGGTAAAAGTATACAATTATATACCGTTTGTCTTGCCCATTTACTTAAATAATCACTGCACCTATTCAACACCCTCAGCTTTTTAGATATTTCTTTGCAAGTATATTCTATATGTTCACTAAAATTTAAGTGGTCATCTACTATTATGCCTAGATATTTAAACGACTGCACTATTTCTATTTCTTTCTTTTCGATTTTTATAGCACAGCCTTCCACTTTCCATTGTGTCTTTTGTCTTTCCCTCCCTAGTATCATTGCTTTGATCTTATCAGTATTAAGCTTTAATTTATTTTGTTGTAGCCATTCAACACGTTCATTGAATCTTCATTAATTTTCATCTCAATTTCTGTTCTATTGGTACCTGTTATGTATAAAATGGCATCATCTCCAAAAAGGTGAAACTTGCAGTGCTGGATTATCTTTTCTATGTCATTAATATATAATATGAACAGTAGCGGCCCCAGGATGCTTTCTTGGGACACTCCGCAGTTCACATCTATATCCTTTGAGTGTACTTCCCTACATTTTACAGTTGTTTCCTGTTCGTTATCTTCTATATACTCTAATAACTGCAAGTGCACTACCTTTTTCAGTATCTTTGCCATCGCTGGAGGTGCATTTACTGGCCGAAAATGATCAGCTTCTTGAGTATGAGGCACTTTCCTCAAAGGTATTATTGTAGCTATTTTAAGTCGTTCAGGTACTATTCTAATTTCCATTGAACTGTTTATTAGGTTTAATAGTTGTTTGATGTTGTTTTAAAAACCTCTATTGTCACTTCGTCTGGACTTCCTTTATTAGGTAGCGTAAAATTACTGTTCTTAATTCCTCCTTGCTTACTAATTTAAATTCTTCTAATATTGCATCCCCATCCGATCATTCATGCTTGGTATACTTTGTACAATTTTCTTAATACTATCAACAAAATTGTTATTGAATTTTTGTACTATTTCAGTTACATCTATATAAGGAACACCATTGAATTTTATTCGGTTGTACGGTTTTGCTTACTTACTGGATGCCACAGTCTTTAGTGTTTTCCACATTAAATTTGAGTTATGTTTATTTTGATGTACTGCTTGTTCAAAATATTCCCTTTTAGCTCTCATGACCTCTTCTACTACTAAATTTCTGTTTATATTGTATTCTTCCCAGTCTTGTGTTCTCTTTATAAACGTAAATCTTCTATATATTTGTCCTCTTTTTTATTTTATTCAACAGTTCAGTCGTGAACCACGGTTTGTACTTCCCCCTTACATTAATACTTATTTTTGGCATTACACTGTCTATTACACTAAGTATATTGTTATATAATATATTACACCTACAGTCTAGATCATTTCGCCTATAATTGTATTGCATATTATCCATCAAACTCTTAAGATTTCTAACATCTGTGATTTTTTTATGATAGCTGTAGTTACTGCAATTATTACTGTAGTCAATACTAACACCTATTCTAATCAATAAGTGATTAATAAATACTGGTTGTTTCGACACTTCACAACTTAATGTGATGTGATTACTTATTACTAAATCTATAAGTGATTCTTGTCCATTGTATGACATATGGGTAGGTTCTAAAACATGTTGTTTAAGTCCATAATTATTCATACATTTTTAACCTATATATATATATATATATATATATATATATATATATATATATATATATATATATATATTAAAATCTCCAGCTACAATGACATTACACTTTTGTATAGCTAAGAAATTTTCACACGTCTTCAAAAACTTGTTTCTTGCTTTTGCACCACGGTATACGGTATACGGTATACGGTATACGGTATACGGTATACGATACGTATACAATTATGTGTACTAATCCTGAAAGTTTTAAACTTACATGTAAGTTAAGTTTAAACATATGGATCCTTAAAGATATTACAATAAATTATTAAAGTATTAAAAATTATTATTAGTTTTATTAAATACATAAATAAAAAGTTTACCTCGAGAAGGATTTAAACCTACGACCTGTACGTTGCTAGAGTATTAAATTATAACATTTATAAAAAAAGGAAAAGAGAGGGAAAATTTGTCAATTTAACACAGTTTGATTAATTTGTTAAAAGTGTTTACATCAAGGATAGTTAAACATAAGTTCTATTAGTAGGTTCAAAATGTGTATTAATAGAACTATTATTTATAATATATCAAACATTTCTAACGTTTATAATCATAATAATAATAATAATAATAATATTATTATTATTATTATTAATGTACTGGATGAGTATTTTAAAGTGTTACAAGGGGATATCTCAAAAACCGTTTGACCATTAAAAATTGAATTGTAGGGTATTAACGTACTACAAGGGGGACGTATTTTGACACTTTAATTAAAATTTTATGACACTATTTCGTAAGGGGTGGGGCTGACAGTAACATTTCAAATGGAATAACATAATTCTTTGGCAAAAATTGATACCGTGGAGTACTTCTACAAAAAATCTTCAAATTTATTCCATTAGTTTTTACAATAACACAAATTAACTTTAACAAAAGACAAATTAACAAATAGTCCAAATAAATGTTTAGTTTTACACTCATTCAAAACAAAGATGATTTCCTTCTACTTCTAAACATGTTGTAACTCGTTTTTAAATGAATTATATACTCGTTGCAACATTTCCGGAGTAATCATTTGGCAAACATCCCTAATTCTATCCTTCATATTTTCGGAAGTCGTAGGTTTAACAGCTATTACTTTTTCTTTAACAAATCCCGACAAGAAAAACCAAGTGGGGTTATATCGCGCGGCCGAGCAGGCCAATCCCTTAGTATCCAAATGTTTCATTTAAGTAATTTCGTACTTGGACTGCAAAATGCGGAGGGGATCCACCTTGTTGAAACCAAAAGTTATAATTTAAATTTTGGTGCAAGTTTTGTTGTTGTTGCCATGGAAATTGCGATTAATAAAATACGGGCCAATAACTTGACATCGAAGAATTCCACACCAGGTATTATCACTCTATGGATGTTGATTTGGAATTGCTCTCATCCAATGCGGATAGATTTTTTGAAGCCCAATAAAGCAAGTTATGCTTATCTACCTTAAAAAAGTTTAATAACAAAATATGTAGATAGGGGTATTATTCTGTGCCCAGACACAATTATGGAAACTTGGTTCATCTGTAAATATATTTTCTTCAATTTTTGGTGTAATCCACAAACAAGAATTTATCCGTTTTTGAAAATCATCTCGGTCTTGGTGAATTGTGACATGGAATGAATGAAACTTATAAGCACGCAAGACTTTTAGTATTGACGCTTGGCACATGCCTGCTTCGGTAGCCAATTTTCTGGAACTAACATGGGGATTCAAATCTACTGCAGCATATAAAAGTGTAGTCATAGCTAAACAATGGTATTCTTCATTATAATAGTTTCCGAGCAGCTTCGGAGTAGTAAAAATATGTATTTCATTTATAAAATACAATTATTCCATTTTGTATCACAATGTTCCAGTCTAGTATCACAATATGCTTCCGTTCTAAAACAAAATGAAATTATATTGTATCAATCACTGTAAGAAGTGTATTTCGTTAAAATTAAAAATTATTTTAACCATATTGCTTTTGAATTATTCAGTTGAAATTAAAATTGAAAAGTGCAAGTAATAATTATCTGAATGCTGATAAAAGTTGTGGTATTGTCGAATATAAAAACCTAAAAGTGAAGTATTATATTTATGAACATGATAAATAAATCAAAGTGCTTATGGAAAAGTGACAAAGCAGATATTTATACAGTATACCTATGCATATTGGTACTGTATAGAACTTCCATCGATGAAGTAAATACTGGTGCAGCATATCCACAACTTGCTGATGCTGTATAGATCTTCCATCGAGGGATCAATAATATTGGAATTCGAATTACATCTGAATTGGAAATTGAACCAGCTGTAAGAAAGGAACATTTACATAAGTCTATGAATCTTAAATATTTATTTTAAGGTTACGTTGATTTTTATTAAAATTGATTTGTGTATTTATGTAAAGGATACAAATGAATTATATACTGGTCTAGAAATACTACAACCATTTATTGATTTTATGTTGATTCAATATTATTTAAAGGGAAGAAAAGACACCAAAAATTAAATTCTTACTACTTCTTAGTCATGTTGGTACACATACACGTATATTAAGGTTAACGAAATTCACATGCGCACAACATGTTACATATTTTCAGATGGTACAAGGTGTTTGAATAAAAGTAAAATTTATACAATTTCAGATTTAAATAATATCACGATTAAATTTATTGTACAAAAGAACCTTCCATAAATGATTAATGTTTGTTTTTTTTTATTCATCCCTATCTCACGTCAATCAATTAATTTGTTCACCTGTAATTTTCCATTTAATTACGTTTTTCTGATGAAGGTTAAAATTTTTAACCGAAATATATAAAAAACAGTAATAAATATAATCACATTTCGGCATTTTACCTGTATGCCTACTGGAACTAAGAAATCCCAGCATTATCCTTATATATATATATATATATATATATATATATATATATATATATATATATATATATATATGCATGCAACGTGTATTTTAAAATAACCGACAAACGAAAACTGGAGATTCATTATTCAGTAATAACCAAATTAAGTAAATAAGAGATTGCTTTGCAATTGACAGTTACGTATCTTATGTTTGCTAAAATAGTTGCATTTACGCGTGTTTTGTAATTCATTGTTTGTGTCTAATTACTGTGAAAAAATGATTTATTCCAAACGAGAACTGATCGATATGCATTTATGTTATGGTAATACTAATTGCAATGCTCGTGCAGCTGCTCTTCTTTATGAACAAAGATTTCCAAATATAAGACATCCACATCATACTACGTTTATCGTAACTTGTTAGAGTACGATGAGGACGAAGTGCTCGTGTACCAGTTGGAATTGAGGATGAAAATGAAAATTCATCAATAAGTACGCGTGAGTTAGGTTTAGAATTTGGTGTGTCGCATAGCAAGTCTTGGAAAGTTTTACCAGAATAAAATTTACATCCCTTTCAACTACAAAAAGTGCATGCATTATTGCCTGCTGACCATCCTCGTCGAATGAATTTTTGCGAATGGTTTTTAAATAAAAATGCTGAAGATGTACAATTTGTTAGAAACTTATTGACCACTGATGAGTGTATTTTTTCCCGAAATCGAATAATAAACTTGCATAATTCCCACAAATGGTTGAATGAAAGTCAGCAACCAACTGTAGTTACAGCTCTCCAACATAGACTTAGCGAAAATATTTTAATAGGTATACTAGACGATCACCTAATCGAACCTATCCGTTTTCCTCAAAGAGTTACTGGCGAATTCTATTTAAATTTTTTGAGAGAAGATTTGCCAGAATTGTTTGACAACGTACCCTTAGATGTTAGAATGAACATGTATTTCATGCATGATGGTGCACCACCACATTCTACACGAAACGTCAGAGAATTTTTAAATGCATGGTTCTCTGGCCGCTGGATTGGACGAGGAAGTGAAGTACCGTGGCCGGCACGATCGCCAGATTTAAACCCATTGGATTTTCTTGTGTGGGGGTATCTGAAACCTCGTGTCTATTCTATTCAAATTGATAATCGAGAGCAACTATGGAACCGCATACAGATGGCATGCGATGAGATTAGGGCTATGCCATAAATTTTTCAGCGTGTTAGGTTTCATTTGCTAAGAAGAATATAAGCTTGCATTCAAAAGGAAGGAGGACTTTTGAACAATATGTATAAAAATAATTATTATTTTGTTTTTGATTCCTTCAATATCTCTTTAATAATGTACCTAATAGTTAACTGCGTTATTTTTTTGTAAAATAAGACAAATCTTGATTTTTATTGAATAATGTGGTCATTTGTGTTAACGCAAAATATTTCAAAAACGGGGTGCCGAAACAAAAAAATACTAAGTATGATTTTATTTGCAGAATTAAATGTTGTATCTATCAAAAAATATTTTTACTTAAACTGATTAACTTAAAATAGTCTACGCCACTGGATGGAGTCAGTTGACTCAAACTCACCTGATTACTTGTATTGAATTAGACATTTAGGTGTACCAAATCTCAGTGTAATATATTTTGTAGTTTTTGAGGAATCTTAAAAAAACCTTAAAAAAAGTATTTTTTAATCAACCTGTATCTCGGTTAGGAAGCATTTTCGGAAAAGCGTTTATGATTTTCGTCTTATTTTGAATCATAGAATCTCCAGTTTTCGTTTGTCGGTGATTTTAAAATACACCCTGTATATGTAACATTAATTATGGAAGCAAACATAATAAATTGAATTTGAAAGTCACTTTTACACATTTACTATAAATTTTTGAAAATGTAATAATATTCTAAAGGGAAATTCTCAAAATCAAAATCTGTTTTACTGTTGCAAACCTTATTACTATCAATTTTGATAAACGTCATTTCTAAATTAGTTCAAACAAAATGTTCGTATTTTTAAAGATATGCTTTTATCAAAAGAATGCTTAGCCAAGGCTGTACTCGTTGGTTTTAATCCTACATTTGATTTATGTTACGTAATGCGGATTTTAATGCTTGCAAAGATGTTACATTATAAATCTTTTGACAATTACTGCAATTAATCTGGTCACCTTTTATATCATCTCATTGTTACCATTAAAAAACAGCATTAATATTATGGTTATGGCGTTATTAAATTTAGTTTCATCTTAAACAACAAAAATGTTTAATTTACGAAGAAACTAATAAAACAGATAATTCTGTTATGTTGATATGAAATTGTTATACTTTATGAGAACAATAAAAAAATATGTGTTCAAATCACTCATTGGCGTAACCGTAATGTCATTTAAATGACTAAATGTTCCGTTATTTATTCTATAAAGACATTAAATGTGTTATCATTAAAAGTATCCTCATAAACAACAAACGGCTTCATACAACCCTATCTTTAAAGCATTTAATACTTATACAAACATCGAGTTACGTAACTCGGTGAATTCTATTCAACACATGAATAAGGATGCGCTTCTAAACATTTGTAATGAAGATCGGAAAAGTTTGAATTGGTTATGAAAAGTTTGTTTCTGCAAGCCACAAAATCTCACCAATACTGTACACCATAGTTAGGTTCAAAAGGGAAAGACGATATTGTTTCCTACCAAGGAACAGTTTACAACGTAATCTAATAAATAATTTAAGAAAGCTTATTTTTCTAAAAAAATATTTAATATTCTTGATCCAAGTTGTATAATAAGACAATTGGTAACTTAAAATTTTTGTTCAAAGTTACGTAAACGGAATCAGGGAGTGCCAATATGCTATCACTATGCAAACTATTCATCCGTGTAAATTTTGTTTTTCTCATTATTAAGAAATCTAAAGGAAGTAATAAAATCAAATAAAATGGTAAAGATCATTTTATCTAACAAACTGGCAGAATATGGTATTTCTTTTATTATGTAGCTGTAAAATTATTATGTTGCATAATATGCTGTTTCATTATGGATTTATGTAATACATAGAAATTTGGACATATCGGATCCGTTAAACCCAATTGTAAATGAAATACCAAATTTTTAACATTCAACTTTAGGATACAGTTATTGCATAACTACAAATTGGGAATATGTGTGTTTGCATTTGAAGGTAAACGTGTTCCTCCGTTATACGAAACAGTGGATTTAGTAATCCAACAAAATCTGTTAGAAGATATGTATACATTAATTCCATACAAATTGTTTATCTGACGCAAATTAGTTAAATTTTGAATCGTCTCATAATTAATTCATAAACATTAAAAGTAACCCAATGTTTAAAATTGTCAATACATTAATCATTGTCATTTACAATAGCATAACAAACCTAGTCGAATTTGATCAATTACAAACAATGCAGTTAAATTATTATCGTATATAATATCATTCGAGGTTAATCGCCTTATTTCATTCCAAAATAAATTTAGGATAATATAAGCAATTATACGAATTGGATTTTATATCTCGCATGCGGTGAAAGTTACCAAATGTAATCTCATACAAGTTGTGAATTTCGCGTTTTATAAAAGGTCACGGTTATGAAAGGTAACAGCATTACCTTTGTGTGTTAAATTGTATCAAGCTTACCAATTACTTCAATTAAAAGTTTAAGCGCATGTTATGGAAAATTAAATTAAGTGTAACGAAATTCAGAAAAAAACATAGTTTAATTAAATAGTTATTTTCCTAATTTACTTTCTAATAGAATTAGTAATTAATTCCCAAATCCTATCACTCTAACGCACCGTAATTTAGTTACCTTATTGGAGTACGCCTTAAAAATGATCATTCAAATTTCATTATATAAATGACATTATAACACATCTGAGATTGTGTATTGCGAGTACGGAAATACGTAAATGAAGGTTTTCATTTTAGTAGTAGTAGGTCATGGTTACATTAATACATCACTAGTTACGTAACTGTGATCTAATAAGCACTACAATTATCAACCTTATTATGCTGGATTAGTGTTTAAATCGATAACAAATAATCCAATTAAAATTAAAGCATAAAAATATAAGGGAAAACTCAATTTGAAAGTTTCACTGGGTATACAGCATGACATAATTAGATTTTTGTTTCGATTATAAATGTAATGAGTTTCGTCAGGAAAACCACGAGCGATTGTTACTAATTTTTGAGCGTGTTTGTGTTTTTAAATGCAATTTCTTTTTTAATATTCAAATAATATATCAATTTTAAAACCCTAAAAATAATTTCCGACATGTCAACCTGTTGAATGTATTTTGATATTTGGCCAAGTTCCAATCAAAATTATATCACAGTTTTTAAATTAACCTACACGTTATTTTCATGTTTATGTCAGGTAACTTATAATTAGATTATACGTGTCATTAATCTACACATTTACATTGTATTTTTACAATGGTGTGTTGTCATAAGGAATTATATTTTATTAGTAGTATCGTAAAAAAGAAAGGGTTAAGGTATTGAAATACGAACCTAACGTAGGAAATTATATAAGGAAGATTCCCTTAAATTACACATAAAAAAATATATAAAATGAAGAAATTTATATCTGACTGGATTACTTGGACCCTATCCAATAGAATAAGAAAGCGAAAATCAATAAATAGCAACTTTATGAATGCTTGGAATATTTTGTGTGTTAACACGATTTATCGATACTTATCAAACAAAGTTAATGACAATTTGAATGTATAACTTTGTTTTAATTTTATGAAGTTTAATCTTCTTTAAAGATTCAAACAATTTAATTGAAACCTTAAGATACACTATTTTACAATATTTACTGTATAACTGACAATAGTACGTAGCTGGTGGAGTAATAAAAAAGTAATTGCCAAAGTTGTACAACGTTTCATTGTACACATTAACCAAATTTTTGGAATGTATATGGTGAACAACATACACTTGTTTAATGGAAAACGATTTTGAATTCTGTTAATTCTTTGATGTGCCATATTAATAACAAACAAAATACACCCACGTACCACACAAAAATTAAAAAACACTAAACACATTTCAATAGCTCAGCTATCATCATCAGCGGTTGATTGGGACGAACTTTCCTTAGTTCACCCCAATCAACCGCTGATGTGTATACGTAAGTTTTATCAAAAAAATTTATTCTTTATAAAAAGTTTTGCATGTCCTAAAACCCAACATTCAACCATCAGATATTAAATTGTATCAGTCGTATACGAAATTTGTCAAAAAAATGATTTTTGATGAAGAGTAAAGTACGTTCATTTTTGACCATGTCGAAAATTTTTATTAAGAATAGATATTTAGGATTGAAAATAACTTTCAAATATTCAATATTGTTTATTGACAATAAAAAATTTTAAAGTTTTAACATTAATGCATTACTTTTAACAATTTATACATTTGATAAAATTAATATTAATAATTGGAAATCTACTACTATCAAAACAAACATATCTTAATTTTTATTGAACGCTGATCACCTTTTAAATTCTTCTTCACTAATTTGCAGCTATGCATTTAAACGCATAATAAATTGTACAATTTATTACGTTGTAATAAATACGAATGAAAAATTTTACTATCAAGTTACTAATGCTTCCACATATCTCCCATTTCTTTTCATACATGTAACAGTTCTATTAACAAATTATTTTAAGATGTTCGTAATCATACGGGGAGTTATACTACAAACCTCGTTTGTAATTACTCTCCCTAATTGGTCAATATCTTAAAAGGGCTTTTGAAGAAATATCTTTGCGTTAAGTAACCCCACATGAAAAAATCATCTAACCTGCCGTGACATGGAGCACCATCCTGTTGGAATCATACCTGCTGACGTTCAATTAGGGGAAGATTGTCCAGAAAAGACTTATTTTATCGTTTAAAAAGCATAAATAACGATCCGCGTTCAAGGTTTCTCAAAAAAAGAAAGGTCCAATTATTTGATTTTTATAATTCCGCACCAAACGTTTGTTTTGAATGAATACTGGCCCCGAGATTTCAATGTAAAATTTGGATTTATATCACTCCACCAACGGCACTTTTGGCTAGAAACTGTCCCATTTGATGAGAAAGTTGCTTCATCTGAAAAATAATATGTCTTGTCGACATAAATCGGTTATTTTCAAAGTACCCCTGAATGTGATAACAGAATTCAAATCGTTTTTCATAATCTCCTGGTCTTAGCGTATGAATAAAATGCGGTTTGTACGGGTGAAATTTGTTCTTTTTTGGAATTTTTGCAATTGTATCTTTTTTTATGCCATTATCATTAAAGATGGCCTTTTTCGCAAAGAATATTTAGGATGTTCAATTGTCGAGAACATTGCTTCTAATGCAATATCATTATTATCTACATTGTTTTGACGTTTTTTTACTAAATTTATTATGTATTAAATATTTCTCCAGGTTCTCGAAAAGTTCTATACTTTTCACCCACTATTAAAACAATCTCAATTTTATCTTCCATACTTAATATTGCTGACATTTTTTACCTTTTCATAAAGAAATACTTTCAATAATAAAACTTTACAACAATATCAAAACATTAATAAGGTACTACGTTTTGACGTTCACTAACAAGCACCTCCTAGATCAATTTTGCATTAATGTTAAAACTTTAACTTTCAATGTTATCGCAGAGAAAATGTTAAAAACAAATTTGTTATTGTAAATAAACAATATTGAACATTTGGAAATTATTTTTAATCCTAAATATCTTTTATTAATAAAAATTTTCGATATGGTCGAAAATAAAGGTACTTTGGCTCTTGATCAAACATCATTTTTTTGACAAACCTCGTATATGACTGAAACAATTTAACATCTGATGGGTGAATTTTGGGTTTTAGGACATGCAGAACTTTTTATAAAGAATACATTTCTTTAATAACGTGTTTTTTAACATTTTGTCGTCTTGATGTTTTACAATAATATACAGTTCAATTAGGCACACTTTTGCTACTATTTTACAATAGCAATACTAGAAAGCGAGGGGAGTAATTGGGGTGTCAAGACCCATTTTTCCCCCCAACTTTTTTTTGTCTACGCGATGGTGAATTTGTTTGAACCGATTATTTCTGTAAATTTATTCGTTCTTGTAAAATTTTGATTCACCGCCTAGTCTAAATGATATTCCAGCTTACTTTCCCCCAATACAAGGCTAAAGGATACATGAGGTAAGTTTAGTAAAAAATCAAAACTATTAGAAATTCTTGTTTTGGTTCAATATGCCTACTATTTTCCCTGATGCATAATCGCTCTCTTAATACAAGGAAAGCGAATTTTCTGAAAAATTTGTGGTTTCTGTTTAATTTATCACCTTTGTCAGGTTGCGATGACGCACCCTGTATGTAGATGTTATAATGACGTGTATTATGTGTTTTGAGCACGAGAGTATTGAGTTTGAACGAAAAAAAAATTTTTGTGTATATGTATATAATGTGTGTGGTGTATGATACGCCACTGGAATTTTAGGAAAGATATTATTTAGTATGTAGAGACGTGTATTTGAATGTTATAAAGACTTTAGTGTTGAAAGAAATAAATTCTGATGAATGTAAATGTGAAGAGAAATTTGTCCATGGGACGATAATGCTTTCCACTGGATTGCTTCTGTTTTGCTGCCGTTAGAGATGGAATGTTGTTGGATAAATGAGTAATTTTGGTTAGAAAATGTGAAGAATAAGTGTAGAATGTTTTAGAAAATATGTAGAGAAAGATTGGGTATGTTTTAAGTATTAATTTCAGAAAGTTTTGTAATGTTGTGCAATTGTGTTGAGAATAAATGTGTGTATATGGAATTTGAGACATTAGACTGTACTGATTTTTGCAAATGTTGCGGAAGGAGATCGAGCGCAGATTGGAGATAACGGTTAAAAGTTGCGTAATGGTCCAGAGGGGCCACTGAACGAATGTAATGACGAAAAATGATTTCTTCGGGAAGTAATTGAAAAATTTGTAAGTGAAAACAAATATGGCGATGTATTGTAATTACACGCGTGCTTGTATAGAGGGAAGCAGTTGTTGGAAGTATGTAGTTTTGAATGAATATTATTGGAGAATATAACGCGGAAGGAAGACATGTTTAAAGATGGATGACTGAAGTTATAAATAGGGAAGTCAGAGAGTTGGTTGTTGGTTAGTTAGTTGAAGTTAGAGGTAGGAAGTGAAGCTTTCGGTTTTGGCTGTTGCTTGTGAAGGTTGGCGGAAGGCGCGTGCGGGGTAGTGTGGGATAGACTGTGACGATGTTGGAGTATGTTTGTGAAATTTTAATGAGGCAGTAATTGTTTAATTAACTGCGTTACCCGAACCGGGGATAAATTGAAAAGACATTCATAAACAATACCATAGTTAAAAATTGAAGTTGAAGGTAAAAATTAGTTTGTTTATTTTCAAGAAAATAATAGTGCGTAAGCAGATTTGAATAAAGTTAACAGTTGTTACGTAATAGTAGTATCAAGTTTAGCGCGCGTTCTGATAACGAGATTTAGTTAAAACTATTTGTGGGATCACCTTTTAAGTGAACGAAGTGGTCATTGTATATTAAGCCAAAGCTTAAGTAACGTTATATGACATTGAAAGTTTATTTGTGTTTTAAAAGTTGTTAAGAAATTTTGAAGAAGCAACCATATGTTTATCGTTATTATATGTGTTTGGGTAGTAATAACCTCGCTAGTGAACCAATCGCGAGTGCATAAAAAGGAATAAGTTTTGTGAAGCCTTGTGTAATGTGCTTCAGGCAATTTTAAGGAATTACCAATGGACTACATATAATTAATTTACGGAAGTAAGAAGAAAGAAAAGCTAAGGATTTATGGACAAATTTTTAAGTAAGAGTTAGATTTAAGATTATGAAAACTCATTTAAGCACGTTTATCTTTTGGTAGATTTATTTGTGTATTGTTGGTTAAGTATTAATTTAGTTCCGAAAGATAATCGTTCTTGAGTAATATTGTATCGTATTGTTTTTTTTGTTAGTAGTAAGGATTTTTGCAGTAAGGCAAATTGGTATTTTTGGTGGTTTAAGATTTCCACCAAGCGAGTGTAATATATGTAAATATTTGTGTTTTATTTTATTCTGTATAGGACAATATAGTTACCGTTGGTTGTTATTTTGTTGTTATTCATTTATTGGGTGACCTACTTTCGACAATTACAGAAGTAAGCTTTAATATTTTGATCTGCTTTTATTTAGAAGTTTTCAAAATTAATTATCGAATATTGAATGACAAGATATTTTATTCATTAATAAATAGGAACTTAACGTTATATGTGTATACGAGGGATACGCAGAAAATATTCAGTTACCGTATTATAACTTTTGTTTTGGATATTTTAGTTTACGAGGTGTGTTCAAAAAGTTGTTAATGACCAGGGTAGTACTAAATTTATTTGAGTTGAATTGTTTTGGACGAGTGTTTGGTTTAGAACCTTCGTATATGAGTTTACCGAGTAAGCACAATCCTACTTTCCACAATCAAGTAGGGTTAATTAACATCCAGCTTAAGACAATTATTTTAGCGAAGTATCGATTGTGGTGGCGCCTAGAGACATATTTTCCCGAATTGAGCTATTTGAGTATAAGTGTAAGGTGTTTGAGCTTATTGATCATCCATTTTACTTATTATTTCGACCACGCCCATCTCCCTGTTAGCTGGCTTGGCAACCCGCTTACATTAGTAAGCCTACACGACGCCTAGTGCGGTTTGGACGTGTAACATAATTATTTGGCAGCCCAACGTGTGGGGCCTTGAGATTGAATGTGACTTAATTTTGATGGTTGATGAAATATTGTAGTAGAATTTTGGATTCTGAAGTTTAAATTACTGATTGTTGACGAATTATCGATTGGACTTTGTGTGATTAGTGAATGTTGAGTCGTATAGCAATTTTTTTTGTGAGGAGACAATTACTGGTTTAGGTATTTACATTTGTGACTTTGAGATTATTGTGTGTTAAGTGAATTCTTTTGTTCTGAAAGATATTTTAGTGTTATTAACGAGTTGTGTAGGATATTTTTGAAGTATTTTTTGAAACTTTTATTTGTTAAGATGGGATATAAGATCCATATTGATTGTTTGACGTTGAATGAGATTAAGTATGAGATAGCTATTAGGGGAGGCGATGCTTCCTTAGGTATTACGGCTTTACGGAAAGCACTTAGGAATATTTATAGTGAAGAAGCTGCGGGTAGGGCGAGTACGCGACCCCCGTACCCATTTGAATTTGATACTGATAGGTTAGCTATTAATGAGACTAAGGTAGAAATTGAGAAATTAATTGATGAATTACATAGTAACGTGACTACAAAAATTATAGCGACTATTGAGACAAAATTTAAGTATATTTTTAATAGAATTAATAATGTTGTGGCAAAAACTGATGTAGAAAATAAAGAGAAAGAGGACTTTATTACGAGTATGGCAATTTTAGTTTCGAATTATGAAATTTTGGATAGGCAAGTAGTAGTTAGGACTCCCGCTAATGTAGGGATAAGTACTGATGACGTGATGGCTTCACCATCAACCAATTTTAAGACTGAATTACCAATAGTTGACCCTTTAGTAAACGTAGCACCTATTATGACTGTAGCGAAGAGTGTTCCCGTATGCAAGTGGAACATCTCTTTTTCAGGTGACATTAAGTCTTTGTCGTTAAATGCATTTTTGGAGAGAATTAGCGAGTTACAAGTATCCCGTAATGTTAAAGATGAGCAACTGTTTGCAGAATGTTTAGATTTGTTTACCGGTACCGCACTTATTTATGTCAGGTCAATTAGGAAAGAGTTTAAGACATGGAGTGAATTGGTGGAATCTTTGCGTTTGCAGTTCCAGCCAAGTGATTATGATGAGAGATTAATTGAGGAAATTAAGCGACGCACACAGGCGTCTGACGAACCTATGGGTATTTATGTGCGATTATGCGCACATTATTTTCGCGACTTAATGAAGGGTTATCTGAGGATAGACAATTAAGAATTTTATGTAAAAATATCGCTCCTATTTATCAGACTCAATTAGGACTTACCCAAATTAGTACTATTAGTGATTTAATTAAGTATGGGAGATTGATTGAATAACGTATACAGGCAATGGACAGTTATGTACCCCCGAGTAGGAGAAGGTCGGATTTAGAGACTGATTTAGCATATGTACGTGAAGTAGAGAGTGTGAGTGAGGCACGTAATGTTGCGAAGGGTGACGAAGTTAAGGTATCTGAGAGAGTGGAAGTGAAACCGTCGGGGTCTAGAAAGACTATGAATGTGGCGAAACCTTTATTGTGTTGGAATTGCAAGCAAGGCAATCATAAGGCAGTTCAATGTCAGGTACCGAAAAAGAATATGTATTGTTATCGATGTGGTAGGGCAGATTTTACCGTCCGGACATGTCCTAAATGTTCACGATTTCCACGTAATCAGGGAAATGGGGAAGGGAGGCGATAGACAGTCGCATATTGTCTTCCGAAATTTTGTAGAGTCGGCTATATTTTATAATAGTTCTCGAAATAAGGCGGAGATAACGTTTTCGAAAAATAAAGTTTTAATGGAGTATATGTTTGACAATCAGGATTCAGATGAGAGACCGTTTATTTATGTTAATGTTTATAGTCAGTCTATGTTAGCACTTTTGGATAGTGGTTCTTCTAGAACAATTTTGGGAATAAAAGGATGGAATAGCTTAGAAAGGTTAGGAGTTAGGTGTAGAAGTAAGCGTGTGACTACGTGTGTTGTGGCGAATGGCCAGAAAGTGTTATCTGTAGGCACTGTGACGATTCCGATTGAAATTAGAGGGAAGATTGTTATAATGGACGTGATTATTGTACCCGATATAAGACATCAGATGATATTAGGATGGAATTTTGGAAAAAGGCAGGTATTGTACCTGATTTTCGTAGAGGTGAATGGCAGTTTGAAAGTTTGAGTGAAATTGAAATTTTAGAGACTAGGGATTTAGTAATACATTCACGTTTAGACTTGATACCGAGCAATTGAATTGGTTAGACAAATTAGTTGGCGGTTATTTTATGAGGACTAAAGATAAAGAGTTAGGATGTGCAAAATTAGTTGAGCACCGAATTAGGACTAATTGCGAGACTATTAAGCAGCGTTATTATCGTGTATCACGGTTTATTCAAAGGCATATTAATGATGAATTAGAGAAAATGTTGAAGCTTGGAGTGGTTGAGAAATCGAGTAGTGCATGGGCTAGTCCCATTGTTATGGTCAAAAGAAGGACGGGAAATATAGGTTTTGTGTAGATTATCGCAAGTTGAATAAGGTTACTGAGAAGGATGCTTATCCTAATTCGTACGTTTCGTCAATTTCAGGTCGTCTTCGTGACGCTAAGTTTATTTCGTCTTTAGATATTAAGTCTCCGTATTGGCAACTGCCAATGGCGGAGGATTCGAAAGAGTTTACGGCTTTTACGGTACCCAATAGGGTCTTTATCAGTTTAAGAGAATGCCTTTTGGCTTAGTTAATGCACCGGCATCATGGCAACGATTAATTGACAGTGTTATTGGTTCAGAATTGGAACCTTATGTGTTTGTGTATCTTGATGATACTATAGTTTGTACACCGACGTTTGAGAAACACATTGAAGTGTTAACGGAAGTGTTTAAGCGTTTTGAACGGGCAGGTTTAACGTTGAGCAAGGACAAGTGTTCCTTTTGTCGTGACGAATTGCGTTATTTGGGTTATGTGGTGAATTCTACCGGTTTATCAGTTGATCCCGAGAAGGTTGAAGCTATTTTGAAGATTCCGGTTGTAAAGAACCAGCATCTTATACTTATATGTTTTAGAATAAATTAGGCACGGACCATCCTGTATGTAAAATTTCATAAGTTTACGCGATATTGCACAACAAATAATTTATTCATCACTGCTGACGTGTATTACTAAGAAACCGTAAGTTTCTGCACGTCAGAACGATTTTAACCAATCATGTAACGGTATTCCCGCACGGTAGCCGCGAAGCCGCCCACCGATACCTTTATAAACTCGCGACGCGCATAATGAGAGGAGAATCGAAGTAGATTCCCGTTAAGCCGATATCCAGCAGCCGCCACCGTTGACCGTTCCAGAACCCAGTAGCCGCCACCGTTCCGTCTGCTTAGAGTAAACACCGACCTGTTGTTCACCGACGAAGAGTCCTTCGCGATCGGGCAACCTAAAGCTCAATACCGCGATTGAAAGACACGTAAGTGGTAAAGTTATACATTCTGACAATTACATTCAAACACTGCAGACCGTAAATACTTCCGGGCTAAGCACCAGGAGTTTTACAAAGCACACAAACACCTAGAGGCACGTAGGGTAGATCCCGACGTATCTCGACCGTAAATACTTCGGGCTAAGCACCAGGAGTTTTACAAAGCACACAAACACCTAGAGGCACGCAGGGTAGATCCGACGTATCTCGTCACCACTTGAGGGTGAAGGGTTGTTACAGGGCTGTAAGACCTACGACCTTTCTCTTAGTATATACAGTAAAGACAGGCCGTCGCCTTCGTTTTCTGGAAATTACTGAGACCCCGCTCGAAACTCACACACTTACTGCATACAGATAACACGTAATAACCACATATGGTGTCTTTGATTAGTAGAGGAATACCTCCATAACCTGTAGTATAAATTTGTATATAAATATAACCATCGTAAATACCTGGTGCGAGAACGTTTGTAAATAAATTAAAGAGTACGTAGATTATTCGATCTTTACGTAAACCACTTAAAGTAATATTAAATATTTCGTTCCCTAGTTTAATTATCAATAATTAAACTTAGTATAGAGAGTAATTCATTTAGATAAATAATCTAATTGCCTACATTAAACCGGTAATAATTAAAGAAAGATTGTCCGAATACATCGAGGTCGTATACGAGCATTTCGCGTGATTACTTCCAGGGAGTAGAACATCCTTGCTGCAGCGCTTCAGAGTTACTGGCATACAAACACGATATCGATTTTCTCAAACGAATCGGGTTCAATGCGCTGGCGCTTCGAGCAACCACTGCATCGAACAACACTCTCGCTACCGTACATACAGGACCGTATCCTAAACTGTATCTTTTAGGTAAGGATTAAGTTAAAAGACTATTTTGTTCACAGAAGCGATTACGCACCCAGTGACACCAGGACCTGGACAAGGGAGTTCGCATGTACATGTTTTGTTGAATACGTTCTTATTTTCTTTATTGTAAATATTTATTTAATATACCTGTTAAAAATGCTTTACGAATTTTATTTAAGGTTACAGTGTTAAGCCCATCCAATAATCACTACGAACCACACCCGTTTATAAAATAAACCCGATTGAGCAAAGCCGAGGCAAAGTAAAACCGCGCTGGGTTACCAAACCAGAAGGGCGCAATACTTATATATATATATATAAAATTGCACCTAAAAGTAAGGAGCATTACACGGTTCCGACTACGGCGTCGGAAATTAGAAGAATTATCGGTATGGCATCGTGGTATCGGCGTTTTATCGCGCAGTTTTCGTCTATTATCGCACCTCTTACGAAATTATTGAAGAAAATGTACGTTTGAGTGGACGGAAGAATGTAGTGAAGCATTAGATATTATTAAGAATTGTTTAGTGACAGCACCTATTTTGACGTGTCCAGATTTTAGTTTACCGTTTTCGATTCAAACTGACGCATCGGATTATGGAATCGGCTCAGTTTTGATGCAGACTATTGATGGAGTGGAGAAGGTTATATGTTATAATAGTAGATCATTGACGCGTAGCGAACGGAAGTTTTCGACTACGGAGAAGGAGTGTTTGGCGGTGTTATGGTCGATAGAGAAGCTAAGACCATACATCGAAGGGTTAAGTTTAGCGTTATTACGGACCATGCATCTTTAGTATGGTTACATAATTTGAAGGATCCAACAGGACGTTTGGCTCGATGGGCGGTTAGGCTCCAGCAGTATGATTTTGAAGTTATACATAGGAAGGGTAGAGATCATGTGGTACCCGATACCTTATCGCGATCAGTTCCCGTTATTGAGGAAACGTTAGTGAAGATAATACCGACAGTGACATTACCGGCGAAGACCATAATGAAGAAGAAGATATTGTAGAAGATAAATGGATTGACAGAATGAAGAGATGTATTGAGAATCGACCGATAGCGTATCCAAAATGGAGAGTTCAAGATGGGAGGTTATATAAGCATGTGACGTGTAGTTATCCGAATTTACGTGAAGACGCGGAAAGTTGGCGTGAAGTTATTCCGAAGGCGAAGCGTGGTGAAATGTTGAGAAAGTATCATGACGAACCTACTGCAGGGCATTTAGGTATATTCAAGACATATGAGCGTATCTCGAAATTATATTATTGGCCTAAGTTAAAAGTGATGTGAAACGTTATGTGAATAAGTGTGAAGTGTATAGCACATAAACCTGAACAGCGATTACCGGCAGGACTGATGACTCAGCATCCTGTTATCGATAAACCGTGGCAAATGATTTCGACAGATATTGTGGGACCTCTTCCTAGGTCTAAAAGTGGGTATAGTTATGTTCTAGTAGTGTCAGATTATTTTACGAAGTTTGTGTTATTTTTCCGTTACGTACGGCTACGCGCGGTGTTGTGAAAAATATCGAAGAAAATGTGTTTTATTATTTGGTGTACCGTTGTATGTGTTATGTGATAACGGATCACAGTTTAGAAGTGCAGTTTTAGGAATATGGTGGCATCGTATAATGCCAAGATCATTTTAATGCAAATTATCACCCTCAGGCGAACCCAACAGAAAGGGTTAATCGAGTAATGAAGACTATGTTAGCATCATATATTGAAGACAATCAGAGAAATTGGGACAAGTATTTAGCGAAGGTGGCTTGTGCAATTAGGACAGCTACTCATGAAGTTACTGGAATGACGCCGTATTTTGCGAATTTTGGTAGAGAAATTAATCTCGATGGAGCAGACATGGAGAACCCGTAGTGGGTAATACTTTGAATGACGTCGCGTTTGCGAATAGAGAACCGTTAATTGCTAGAGGCAATGTTTTTCGTGAAGTGTATGATGACATTAAGAGAAGATTGAATGCAGCATATATTAGAAGTAAGAAGAATTACGACTTACGAAGAAGATTAGCTACTTTTCAAGTAGGAGATACTGTGTGGCGGAAGAATTATGTTTTATCGGACGCGTCGCGTTATTTTGCCGCAGTTAGCACCTAAATTTATTGGACCGTTTTATATAAAGAAAAAAGTTTTGTATCAGACGTATGAGTTATCGGACGCCTCGGGCGACTCTAGAGGCATATTGGCATGCCAAAGATTTAAAGTTTAGACCCTCAGACGATTAAGTTAGATAAGATTTTAGTGAATATATATAGTAGGTTAGGCTATTGAATGAATTGATCGAATTTTTGTTGGTTATTTTACCGTCAGATGGACATTGGTAGGTTGGTCGGAAAACTATCGGGCGTGTAGAATTGACTGTTTCTATTTTCTTTGTATCAGAATTTGTCTGTTTTGTTTGTGTCCTTGGGGCACACTTGGCTGTGTAGGGACGGCCTAGAATTTTCCTACAGCAGAGGCCAACTGCTTGTCGTAAGAGGCGACTAATCAAAGGTGTGTCGAGGTAGGGTGAGACGTTGGTCTTGACGGGGAGTTGAGTCCCATGTTGAAGGTTTTGGGTATTTTGGTTTTAGACCACTTTACGGTATAGCCGTCGTATATAGTTGGTTGTGGCTTCACGAGCGGACCTCGGTGAAGTGTTCTAGTTTTGACTTTGTGTAGGTCTCTTAGGACCAGTATTTTTGAGTTTTTCTGGAAGAAAATCTCCTTGTGGAGGAGGTGTCAGGTTGCGATGACGCACCCTGTATGTAGAATGTTATAATGACGTGTATTATGTGTTTTGAGCACGAGAGTGTTGAGTTTGAACGAGAAAAAAAAATTTTTGTGTATATGTATATAATGTGTGTGGGTGTATGATACGCCACTGGAATTTTAGGAAAGATATTATTTAGTATGTAGAGACGTGTATTTGAATGTTATAAAGACTTTAGTGTTGAAAGAAATAAATTCTGATGAATGTAAATGTGAAGAGAAATTTGTCCATGGGACGATAATGCTTTCCACTGGATTGCTTCTGTTTTGCTGCCGTTAGAGATGGAATGTTGTTGGATAAATGAGTAATTTTGGTTAGAAAATGTGAAGAATAAGTGTAGAATGTTTTAGAAAATATGTAGAGAAAGATTGGGTATGTTTAAGTATTAATTTCAGAAAGTTTTGTAATGTTGTGCAATTGTGTTGAGAATAAATGTGTGTATATGGAATTTGAGACATTAGACTGTACTGATTTTTGCAAATGTTGCGGAAGGAGATCGAGCGCAGATTGGAGATAACGGTTAAAAGTTGCGTAATGGTCCAGAGGGGCCACTGAATGAATGTAATGACGAAAAATGATTTCTTCGGGAAGTAATTGAAAAATTTGTAAGTGAAAACAAATATGGCGATGTATTGTAATTACACGCGTGCTTGTAAGCAGTTGTTGGAAGTATGTAGTTTTGAATGAATATTATTGGAGAATATAACGCGGAAGGAAGACATGTTTAAAGATGGATGACTGAAGTTATAAATAGGGAAGTCAGAGAGTTGGTTGTTGGTTAGTTAGTTGAAGTTAGAGGTAGGAAGTGAAGCTTTCGGTTTTGGCTGTTGCTTGTGAAGGTTGGCGGAAGGCGCGTGCGGGGTAGTGTGGGATAGACTGTGACGATGTTGGAGTATGTTTGTGAAATTTTAATGAGGCAGTAATTGTTTAATTAACTGCGTTACCCGAACCGGGGATAAATTGGAAAAAGACATTCATAAACAATACCATAGTTAAAAATTGAAGTTGAAGGTAAAAATTAGTTTGTTTATCTTCAAGAAAATAATAGTGCGTAAGCAGATTTGAATAAAGTTAACAGTTGTTACGTAATAGTAGTATCAAGTTTAGCGCGCGTTCTGATAACGAGATTTAGTTAAAACTATTTGTGGGATCACCTTTAAGTGAACGAAGTGGTTCATTGTATATTAAGCCAAAGTTTAAGTAACGTTATATGACATTGAAAGTTTATTTGTGAAGGACTAAATTGTTTTAAAAGTTGTTAAGAAATTTTGAAGAAGCAACCATATGTTTATCGTTATTATATGTGTTTGGGTAGTAATAACCTCGCTAGTGAACCAATCGAGTGCATAAAAGGAATAAGTTTTGTGAAGCCTTGTGTAATGTGCTTCAGGCAATTTTAAGGAATTACCAATGGACTACATATAATTAATTTACGGAAGAAGAAGAAAGAAAAGCTAAGGATTTATGGACAAATTTTTAAGTAAGAGTTAGATTTAAGATTATGAAAACTCATTTAAGCACGTTTATCTTTTGGTAGATTTATTTGTGTATTGTTGGTTAAGTATTAATTTAGTTCCGAAAGATAATCGTTCTTGAGTAATATTGTATCGTATTGTTTTTTTGTTAGTAGTAAGGATTTTTGCAGTAAGGCAAATTGGTATTTTTGGTGGTTTAAGATTTCCACCAAGGAGTGTAATATATGTAAATATTTGTGTTTTATTTTATTCTGTATAGGACAATATAGTTACCGTTGGTTGTTATTTTGTTGTTATTCATTTATTGGGTGACCTACTTGACAATTACAGAAGTAAGCTTTAATATTTTGATCTGCTTTTATTTAGAAGTTTTCAAAATTAATTATCGAATATTGAATGACAAGATATTTTATTCATTAATAAATAGGAACTTAACGTTATATGTGTATACGAGGGATACGCAGAAAATATTCAGTTACCGTATTATAACTTTTGTTTTGGATATTTTAGTTTACGAGGTGTGTTCAAAAAGTTGTTAATGACCTGGGTAGTGCTAAATTTATTTGAGTTGAATTGTTTTGGACGAGTGTTTGTTTTAGAACCTTCGTATATGAGTTTACCGAGTAAGCACAATCCTACTTTCCACAATCAAGTAGGGTTAATTAACATCCAGCTTAAGACAATTATTTTAGCGAAGTATCGATTGTGGTGGCGCCTAGAGACATATTTTCCCGAATTGAGCTATTTGAGTATAAGTGTAAGGTGTTTGAGCTTATTGATCATCCATTTTACTTATTATTTCGACCACGCCCATCTCCCTGTTAGCTGGCTTGGCAACCCGCTTACATTAGTAAGCCTACACGACGCCTAGTGCGGTTTGGACGTGTAACACCTTCCATAATCCTTTCCGTAAATGCTGCTCGCTTAGTATCGGAACCACATAATTGAAGTCTTTCATAAATCCCCAAAAACAAAAATCTAATGGATTGAAGTCCGGAGAACGATCTGGCCAGTGAACAAGTGCATCGCGTCACGGTCAATCCAGCGATTAGATGATTCCGAACATTTCGACCGTAATCTGGTGGGCCGCCACATATTTTCTTGCACATTTAGAGGCCAATCTTCAAGCAAATCTATCAACGGGGTTCTTAAAGAGAATAAAAAGTATCCAGCGTTCAATCATAGTGGCAAAACGACTGGACCCAAAAAATTATTGTCTACTATTTATGCTCAGACGTTCACACTAAAATTTGTTTGATGATGTGTCTCTATGGTAGCTCTCGGATTTTCTTTTGCCCATACGTGGGTATTATGCAAATTTCTCATTCCATTGCGCGTAAATGTGGCTTCATCCAAAAATAAAAAAAATCGAATAAATCTTAAATCACGATTGCTTTCTTGGCAAAGCCAATTACAAACATCCAGTCTAGCTAGAAGGTCTGGAGGTTGTAGCGCTTGAGATTATATTAACGTAGTATCAGTTTAATAAAGTTTCTTTTAAAACTCTAATGCATATCACTAGAATTAATATTGCCATCCTCGTTATTTGTATTGTTTTCTCCAGTGATCAACCTAGTACTTATACCCGGAGTTTCTTCTGCTATTTGTAGAATACGCTCCTTTTGGTTTATAAATGGTTTCCGAAATAGTCCACATTTTCCTACCCTCTGTTGCTTAATTTGTCCCGATTCTCTCAAGCGATAAACTAAATTGCAAAAAAATTTTCTCTTTGGATGATATCGATTGGAATGTCTCCAGATAACGTCTAGCAGCTAAACTGCCATTAGAATTACATTTTCCTAAAATGGAAAAAATCATTAAGCCTGATAGTAAAAAGTCTATTAGTATTTAATTTAATTGTGTTAACTACGTACCCATTATTAAGACCATATCAGTCTTTTCCTGGAAATGACATACTTTGTTAATTTTCTATTACAAAGAATTAATTAAATTCAACTGACAATAACTTAGTAATTATTTTGACAACTAACATCATTGTAAGTTGTTTCATTGTTGCCGAAGCCTACTTGGAAATAATCAGTGGACATTTCAATACAAATAAGCAATTATTGCTTTTGGATACAATAGGCTGGACTATCATTTAAACTAAGCGCTAAATAAAAAATTTACAAGAATAAATAGATTAACACAAAGAATCAGTTAATTAAAGAAAGTAAACAAATTCAGAATAGGCGCGCGCAAAGAAAGGTTCGGGGGAAAATGAGTCACAACCCTCCACTTGCTCCCTTGGTTTGTTAGTATTGTTTTTCTGAAAGAATATGGAAACGACCCCTAATCGAACTGTGTATTACTGCAAAATATCAACACAAAATGTTAAAAAACATGGAAGTTATTAACAAAAATTATAATTTTTTTGTTCACTTCAACACTGTACTGAGTACAAAACATCAAATGGAAAAGTGACATAAAGAAACTCTATTTATTTTCGCACAAAGAATCTCTGGTTAGCGGATTGACTTACTTACCTATATATATATATATATATATATATATATATATATATATATATAAATCTTTCTAGTAGTCTATTACAAAATAATTTTTATTTGACATTGACTTTAGATATTTAATTTTAAATTTAAAAAGTATATTTTTAATGTTAAAAATAACTGTTAATTTGTAAATCGCAGAATATTCAACCTCACGAGTTCTGAGTAACCAAAAGATCCTTGATCGTCGTTGTTTATTAAAATTTGTACGTTTTTGTAAATCAAGTTCGTACTTCTCGTTTGATTAAAGATACCTTAACTACTACACTTTTTTTTATCAAACTTGTATTGGGCTACGCCAGACTTGTGCCAACGATCGTATTTGATATGAGCTAAATGTTCTTAAAGCCAATTTTGATAAGATAGGTATAATTCTCGTAAGTTTCTGTACACAGTTTAAATTTTTAAATTCTTGTAAATAAAACAAGAAAATAATTTAGAATATGATCTAGTTATTTAAGTGAAGTATTTATTCCTATAAGAAACACAAGTTCATATGAACAAGAACAATGAAATTTTTAGATTTTATCAAATTTTATGCATATTGTTTGTTTAACTCGAGTAATATTTGCACGAGAAAATGCTGAATTAAGTGTTAGATGTGTCATTAAACTAAACCCGTAGTTTTGTTTTGTAATCATTTTTAACTTTACATTATTTATCTGAATACGAGGGTTGCCCAATAAATAACGCCCCACAAGTTATTGTACAGTGAAAAACATTTCTGGGAAATGTACAAATTTAGGTGTGACTTATTTGAAGTTTTCCGCGTGTGTTTGCAAAGTTTCATTTTCTTCCGACAGATAGCGTAAGTGTAGGAATGTTTTAAAATGGCTTCTGTAAGTGACATCCGTCATTAACAACGTGCTGTGATTGAATTTCTCGTGGCAGGGAACGAAACCGTGGGTAATATTGATAAACGTTTGTGCAAGGTCTACGGAACATCTGCAATCGATAGGAGTACCATTGGTCGCTGGGCACATAGGGTGAAAGCATCAGAGGGCGGTACGGCAGAGCTCCAAGATTTTCCGCTGTCGGGAAGGCCTCCCACGGCTGGCATGTTGCAGCGGACTGATGTCATTCGAGTGGATCGATGAATTACGACTCGGCAATTGACACTGAAGCGATTATCAATGAGATCGGATATAGAAAACTGTGTGCAAGATGGGTTCCTCAGTGTCTTACTGTCGACCCTCGTATATTTTTTTGTGAATATTAACCGATTTTCAAAACCCTTCCTTATTTAATGATACGCAAACTTTGTAAATGTGGTCAGATTTAATTTTCATATAAAACAAGTTTCTATGTGTTATATTATAAATCTAATTTTACGTAATTGCTAATAAAGTTTTTAAGACAGGTACATTAATATAAAACAAAAATTGCGAGGAACTTATTATAATACATAAAAATTGAAACTCTTGAGCAACTAAATGTTTATTTATCAGTGAGTTGTCTACATAACTAATGTGCTAAGAAATATTACCTATATGACAATGCATTTTAAAATTAAAAGCTTCTTTTGACGTTACAATCTTGATTCATTATTACATATAAATACAGAACATGTTAAAATGAATTAGTTATTTTTGAAAGTGTCTTTGGCTAAATTTACTAATTTTCACTAAATTTTTGTATTTCACCTTTCCTGCATATTTTCTTCTAAACACAATTTCTTACGTACATTATCTATCAACACAAAAGATTAAAAATTACAGATACTTTATCATGCTGCCTTTGATGCCTTGCTAACCCAAAGCTCCTTCAATTTCCTATTTATTTCGAACAACTCTAAATCTAGTTTCAATTTTTATTTTTATTATAAATCTGCATCCTTGAAACCACTAACCTTGAAAAAAAAACGTGAGTGTGCATGTAACCTATTAAAATAATTTACATTGTTCTATTTTTAGTTTAGACCACAACGATTTGTGTTCTGATTTTATAGTTAGGACACCTAGACAACTTTGACTTATTCAATTAGTCAATACAACCACCATTTAGCCTTGACCTACTTTTTTAGCACAGATAACCTGTTCTTCAAAAGGATTTCCAAGGTCACCACCAGAGATCGGGTGACCTTGAAATGAGCCTTATATGACTATTGTCGTTTAGTTTGCCCTACATATATTTGTTCACAATTTTCACAACTAATTTTATATCCTATCCTGCTTATCTACTTCGGATAAGCAATCTTTCAGACTGACTAAAAGATTTTTCAAACTATTGTCTGAAGTAGTGACTCGCTTCAAATTAATTTTGGGAAAGTTTTTAGATAAACCTTTGGGTTAAGCAGGGTAGTTTGCTAATGTTACATATTTTGTCACAGTTTGTTCTCTAGCGTTACCTAATGTAATTACATGGTTAACCCGCATCCTATGTTTGTTTCCTAACTATATTCATAACAATTTCATCTGACAACCCATTGTACGCAGCAATTCCTTTAATAGTGCGCAATTCTTTATTATAATTTTGAACTGAAAGAGGAAAATTAAGCAATCTATGAACCAAAAAATTAAAAGCCGCGAGTTTATGCTACATACAGTGATTGGAGTCATTGGTTATGAATCTTTTAGTATCCGTTTCCTTACGATAAATATTTATATCTTGTTTACTACCATTTCTTCTTACCAGAGTATCAAGCCGTCAGTTGCCTTTATCTCAGGGGTAAATCTGATTGTTGAACATTTAGAATTTAAAGTTTCTACAAAGTTCTGAACACTACAAATTTTAGTATTATGGATGGAAAACACATCATCCACGTATCTGATCAAATTTCTAGAAAAATAGGGTAAATCACGTTTTAAGCTTGTTTGAAATTTAACCATGAGTAGATTGACTATAAGCGGAGATTACTTATTTTCCATTGTCACAGTATGTGCTTGTTTAAAAAATTGATGGTTAATTCTCAAAAAGGTTTGTTTTATACCCAACTCTGTTAATTTAAGAAATTCTTCTTCTTCTGCATCGTCCAAATGGTTTTGTTTTTAAACAACTACTAAATAAACTAAAGGTTGATTTATTGGAACGCTCGGAAACAATGAACAAACGTCGAATAAGATTAAAATTTCATCTTATGTAGGTTCAATGCTTTTAACTTTATCAATAAGTTCATACGAATTTGAAACACTAATATTGGACTGTTGGCAGGAGAAATTATGCAATTTACTACACAACCATTTGGACAGTAAATAAGTAGGTGCATTAATACCAGAAACAATTAGTCACATAGCATTATTTGGTGTTTTCCAGATTTTACAAGTGAGAGGGTTTCCCGATCAAGGTTGAGGAACAGGTATTTAAAAATTAAGAAAGTCGTAGGCTAGATGTTTTTCCAACTTTTATTAATGTTACTAGTAATTCAAATTTATATGCAGGTAAAAAGTCGCTTGAATATGCCAAGCGGAAATGGATCTAGAAATTAAATGTCATTCAAAAATAATAAAGCTAGAATTAGGGGCTTATGACTTACATTTAAAACTAATAACAGGTTTAAATGGTAATGAATTTGATGAGTGGTTTACTTTTTCGCATCACTTGGTTGAGGTTATTGGCCATAAATTTATTGCTAAAAGATTTATACATCAGACGAAGTTGTCAAAATTACGTAAATCCAAGGGGCAAATGCTATAAACGAAAATAGTGTTATTAACAAATCTTCTGAGACTTTTAACATAGAAGAAATAGATTTGTTATATAAAGGTTTTAAATATAATCTTAATTTTAGCCGTTGCATAAAATCATAGTTGGCATAGAACGCTTAACTAAATCATTGGATGAATATTGCAAAAATTACGTTAGACAAGCAAGCTAGTAAAATTCAAATTTCGGAAAATATCCAACAGGAGTCAAAATATGAATCATTCAGAACTTCGAACTGTTAAAGATCTTAAAAGTAAACATTGTTTTTATCTCAAATCAGATTAAGCCAATCAAATAGTTATTTTAAACAAAGAGGATTATTTAGATTCAGTCAAAGAACTCTTAGATTCAGGTTAGATTCAGTGGTTACTAAAGATTCTCTTCCTAAAATGATTACCTTAACTAGGACAGTTTTATTAGAATGCAAAAGAGTTGTGGATGACCCTTTTAGGTTTCGACTAATGGTATCCAATCCCGTACAACCTAGAATGTTTTGCTTTCTTAAGTTTCATAAACCAGGTAATGCTATGCCATCCGTTGTTTCTGGCACCTACTTATTTGCTGTTCAAATTTCATGTTCTCTTCTAGCAATAGCCCAATTTAGTATTTCAAATTCATATGAGTTTATTGATAAAATTAGAGAAGATGAAATTTTAGATTCATTCGACGTTTGTTCCAATAGATCAAACTTTAGTTTATTTAGAAGATATTTTAAAACAAAACCATTTAGACGATGCAAAAGTAGAAGAATTTCTTAAATTAACAGAGTTGTGCATGAGCAAAACTTCAAAATTAACCATCTATTTTTTAAACAAGAACATGGCACGACAATGGGAAATAGCTCTTCTACGTAACTTTTGGTTCATAGTGTAATGTATGCAAAAACAAAGTTAATACGCGAACTTACATAATCCAAATGGTCGCAAGTGCAGTGTAGTTCTGCTGTCTTTTTTGCGGATAAGGAAAAGAACTACCAAAGACAATACGTTTTAGATTCTGTCGCTTATTTCTATTAGTGTCACCCTACTTTAACTTTAATAAATCAATCCCGTAATATAACAATAAATAAGGGCAAGTACCTCAAAAGTGGTGTTCCCCATGTTAGACAGTTAGCGAAGTGTAGTATAAGTAAAACATCACAACATGTTAAAGGTCTGCGTTTACAATTAATGAACCGAAGGGTATCATGTTTCAAACCAGACACGCACACGTTATTCCAACGATAAACATACCTTAGTGTTTTTGCGGTTATCTCACAAAGGTGGCTTTTATGATCTTTTACCCGGAAGTCGTTTTCTGTTTGGACTATATTTACATTTAAACATAGATCTACCATGAAATATGTTGCATTGTGGGTATGAAAGGTCAAAATAAAATACATCAAAAATGAAATCAAGAGACTTCTCTACATTAAATAACAATATTTTGATGTAATATTAACTTTTAAATTATCATTCATATTAATTTCACAGTGGACAAGATAATGACGCTTACCGTGGTACTGTGATACAATTCATATATGAATTTCAGTTCTGATTTAGTTCAGTTTATAAAGAAACGTTCTGTCTTCACATCAAGTATTAATCTTGTAATTAATTTACCCTTTTGTTTAGATCATAATATTACAATCATTTACTAAAAGAAAATATAATTAGCGATTATATAACATTACCTGTCAATTCTATTTGATTAAAAATGTTAAATTATCAAACTATCCTGCTTACAGAGGTCTATTTAATTTTTTTTTTTACAAAATAATTTAAAAACAGTCACTTTTTCAAATAATAGTTTGAAAATCTTTAAGGCAATCCGGAAGATTAAGTGGGTAAGCATGAAAGGCCGGGAATTTACAAAATTAATTGTAAAAATTGTGAACAGCTACATGCAGGTCAAACTAAACGACCCACGAAAATTGGCTTTAAAGAACATTTAGCTCATATCAAATACAAACGTTGGGACAAGTCTAGAGTAGCCTTGCATGCGTAGTAGATAAGGCTTTAATCAAACATGTTAGTAATAAGTATGAGCTTGATTGCTATGAAAGTTTAGAAATCAAGGATCTTTAGACTATTCAGACCTCATCAAACTTTCACTTTTACCAGATGAGCAACCATGCGTTACTCGCTGATGGCATATATATATATATATATATATATATATATATATATATATATATATATATATATATATATATATATATATATATATATATATATATATATAGAAATTCTTTAGCTTTGAATTTAAATAAACAAAAATAAACCCTCCAATGTTGCGAAATATCACGAGTTGTGCAGCAACGATTGGTATTTTCTGAGAACAACATAATTGGAGTTTGCTAATAAAAGTATAAATTATAGAAATATCCAACCTACGAGCTGTATTTTTCAAGACTATTCCATGCATATCGTTCTAAAACACAATAACTGTAAATGATTGTATATCAGTTTATTAAGCAAACTAACAAGTATCTCAAAACAAAAAGTCACACCATCGATTTTTGGTGTCATTTTATTAGTCCTCGAATTACACAATTTTTTTCCATTTAACCGGAATTGTATCTAGTACCATTTCCGAGATCCCCATAGTGATAATCCTTACGTTGGACACAGTGTATATATATATATATATATATATATATATATATATATTATATATATATACACAGGGTGTCCCAACGATTTGGGGTGGAAGATTACGCCTATACTGTTGATTTAATAAAAAATCTTATAACATATTATTGTAGTCAACAACGAGGAACATCTTGTAAAAATATTTTTGTACATACAGGGTGTCCCATTTTCGAGTACTACACTAAACTTGTGTTTTTTTTTAATAGAACAGCCTATATATTTAAATTATATTTGAATTCTCTGTTAAATGTTGAGCAAAATGATATAAGGTACTATGAGTATACGACTAACGGTTCCTAAATTATTGACATTTCTATGTAAAAAATTTAATCCATTAAATAGGCTCTTGTTCCGCCATCTCGAAAGATTTCGGAGTGAAATTTTAGGATTTGTTTATCCAATCTGTCTCGTTTTAACTTCTATATTCAGATTGCAGGCTCTTTTCTTTACATATACAGGGTGGTCCATTTTTTTTAAATGGCACACCCTGTATTTTATTACAGATTTCAATAACATTTATTTATGGACTTTCAACAAATACTCACTTTTTACTACCTATTCCTAAGTGTTTTTGCATTATTTAGTGGTAAACCTGAAAATTGTAAACATTTTTTAGTTTTGTTGAATTTGTCACAATATAAAATAAATAAAGACAATATCATAATTCACAGAAAAACAAAAATGAAATAATGCTAATTGCTATAAAACCGTGAAGCTATAGGTTTATGACACAGTTCAACATTCTGTTATAAGATTTTTTATTAAATCAACAGTGTAGGTGTAATCTTCCACCTCCAAATCGTTGGGACACACTGTATACATATACATACTATATATATATATATATATATATATATATATATATATATATATATATATATATATATATATATATATGAATTATTTGAATAAAGTTAATTGAATATAGAAATTGTATGTAAATTAAAATTTAAAAATACATACAGAAAAAGAATTCCTCAGGTGGGATTTTTAAATTTTAATTTACATACAATTTGTATAATCAATGAACTTTGTTCAAAAAATAATTCCTTCTATAGTTTTCTATGAATGTTGCTTTGGCAAATAAAATTAAAATGAGTCATGCAGATGTCATGTGTGAAACCTAGCGAATTGAGGGCTGTCACAAGTACAAAAAGTTGACTGTGATCATTAATAAATAAAGTTAGTGTAGATCAGTACTAATATTTCTTGTTTGTCAGACACTCCTACGTATCTGAAATTTCTTTTATTGTTTACAGTAAACGCAGAAAAATTGTACACGTTTTCAACCTACGGTTGCCTCCTAAAAATTTCCAAAAGGGTAGTTGTAAGTTCTGTTCTGCTAATACCATGCTCTTCAGCGCAAGTGGAGGAAAATGTTTCTTTTAATTTCATATTTCAACTGTTAATAAACTGGCAAACAAATTTATTGTATTTTTAATTCTGGCATCTGATGTTGAACAAGTTAAATGATCATTTCCCACAATACCGTCATTGTCTATAGTTACATTACAGTTATTCTTGTATTCTAGTTCGTAGCAAAACTAAAATTATTGGCTAAATAATGGTCTATTCCTCTTTTTCTTTAAGATTCTAGTAGAACCTTGGGTAATATCCAAATCCATTGGGTAGCAATTCTCTCTTTTAGTTGATTTGGAAATTTTTGTAATACTACCAGTCCAATTCACTGGGGTATTATATTTTTTATAAATACCTCCCAGCACTCTTCACAAATTATTAGTTTGATACCTTTACCCATTTGGTAATTATTTTCAAGTAAAAAAGGCAATTTAGCTATAATACCATGCCTTTTAGATAAAAATTTAACCAATGCACCTCGAAGATAGCTGTTATCACCTTTTGACATTGAAGCTTTCTTCATGTACATCGCAATCTTCCACAGAATAATTTTACAAGCATTAAATTGTCTGTAATCGGCGAAAGTAAATCACAATTATTACTCACTAGCAGTTGCTCGTTCTCTATACAATTATCACCAATATTTGTTACCGATGTCCAAATTTTCCAAAAACAGCCAGTGTTAACATTTTTCGTTAGCAGTTTGCATATTGGTTAGCTGGTTTACTCTAGGCTAAGTTGGTGTCTTTGAAGAGGTTTATGCTCTTTGGGTTTAATTCTCAGCTAGGTCAATAACTCCGAAACATCTGGTTTATTTCTCAGCTAAGCAAATGATCTTTGAACTTTTAGTTTGGTTCTGTGATGTCAGTAGCCTTCACCATAACAATACATCATAACCTTGAGATATAGCAACAGTGCATGACCCTGAGGTAATACTTCAAAGTAGCCTAGAAGTCGTCTAGCTATACTACCGATGTGGTGGAAAGTGATGTTACTCATTGTGATGTGATCTGACATTTAAGATGATTTGCAGTGCACTATGTTATTTTTGGGTTGTGATATGGTGGTAGTTATAACAAAATATACTTGCTGCAAAATATAACCAAGTGACTAGCACTACAGAGTGCCATTTTGTTAAGATGTTAAGAAAGACGTAGAAATTACAAAACATGTTTTCCAAATTACTAATTTTCAACTTTAATATTCAACAGAAGCCTGATTCAAGCGACTGTTTGAAGATCTTGAAATAATGAGTGCAAGATTTTAATTTTTCTTAAGTAGATTTCTATATTAGAAGTTAATAATGGCGTATTTTCGGTTACTTTTAAATAATAAAGAAATGCAAGTGGTCGATTTATAATTAATAATATTAAAAGTGTTCTATTCCCGCTTTTTCTGCGTTATTTTAAATTCAAAATTGTATTGTTTGAATAAACCAAGCAAAATAACTTTTAAGTGAACATTGCTACAGTTAAATATGCTTTTAATTAAGTGTTTGCGTACCAAATTTTACACTCTTAAAATATATAAAAAATCTTGAATTTTTTGCAAAAGTTGAGAAAAAGTCATAACTGTGTTAAGTAAAATTTTATTTCTTAACTGTTATAGTTTCTATTTGTTTCATAAAATATAATGTATATTTTAATGTGGCAATTGAAGTTTCTTGCAAGTTTCACCAATAAATGTAAATACTTTAAATTTATATTGTTTAACCTTATTTCGTGAAATTCCATATTTAATAGCACTAGTGTTTTAAATTTATTTCTCTACACCTTTCATTGCAACATGTATCATTATTAAGAGAAGATATGTAAGTAAACTAACAAACAAGCAGTTATGGTAACAAATCATTCAGGTAAAACAGCAAACTTGATGTAAATTATAATTTTGTATTTCAAATACCTATTGAATATCTATAAGATCAACCTCTTCGTCCGTTAAAACTACTTTCTGTTTATGTTTATAAATTTAAAATGCCTCCAAAACATCTAATTTGTCTTTTATCACAAAAATGTAAAAATTGAGCGTTCTTTTGTGAAATCACAAGGTGATTATTTACTATTAAATGTTTGTCATAATTTGATTTCTCTGCGTGTTTATATTTGTACATCTATGTGTTTAATGTATTTAATATCAAAGTTCCTAAGTGTACTACCTAATGTAAACAGAATTACAGAATGTACAGTTAAATTTATTACCCCACTTCAAAATATCGTTAGTTGAATGTTTTTTTCATTAAAAAAACATTTATTAACTTTGGTATCGTTTTAAAAGTTACTTTGTACTTCTTGTTCTTTTGTAATATGTGAGCTACTTTTACTAATATTTTCCGAGATATGAAATTGATATGTATTTATTTCTGTCGGTTCTGAGTTAACTGGGTAAATGTTTTTGATAAATAATTTGTACTCTTGGTTGTTAACTAAAGCTTCCATTATATTTGAAAGGTAATCATTTTCTTGTGCAATTTGTTTTATAATTGATATTTGTTTGGTTTAATGGTAATCACGTTAATCACGCTAATTTGTGTTTTATAGAGGCATTACGGTTTTCTGAATATGGAGAACTCAAACTTTTTCTGTGTATTAATTTTTATGTTTAAATCTAGAAAATTAATGGCTTTATTTTGTTCTTTCTCTTATCAGAAACATTTCATTAAAAAATTTGATCATCTTACTTATCCATAACGACATTAGCGAAATTGGACTGCCCATAGAATGGAGTTAATTCAATTATTTGATCTTCGTGTTAATAAAAATTTCGCCCAGTTACC
Source organism: Vesta saturnalis (assembly GCA_036346205.1). Classification (NCBI taxonomy): domain Eukaryota; kingdom Metazoa; phylum Arthropoda; class Insecta; order Coleoptera; family Lampyridae; genus Vesta; species Vesta saturnalis. The sequence continues at coordinate 794,109 of JARFJB010002005.1, read as the reverse complement.
AAAACCGACAGGAAATAAATATATATCAATTTCATATTTTAAAAAAATATTATAAAAACTAGCTTACTTATTACAAAGGAGCAAGAGGTACAGAGCAGCTTCCAAACATAATGTGAATGTGAAATACGAAAGATTCGACTAACGACAAGTCTGGTATTTATAAATTGAACTGCACATTCTGCAATTCTGGTTATGTTGGACAAACACTTACAAACTGTTGGATACAAAGAATACATTATATGTTACAAAGTTAAACACACAGACATATCAAATTATGCCAAACATTTAATAGTAGATAACCACCTTATGAATTCACAAAATAACATTAAATGTAAACATTTTTGTAATAAAAAAAATAAATTAGATGTTTTGGAATCATTCCAAATTTATAAACAGAAAGTACCTTTGAAAATGTAAACTTTCACCATTATCACTCATAATAAAATACTTATCTTTTTTGGATTTTTTAATGGTGTATTTTAAATTATACAATCTACACGTTTCGATAACACTTACAGTTATCTTCGTCAGTAGTAATATTTGTTAAAAATTGTTAAAGATGTTGTAAACATTACCACAGCACTATAATTTAACATAAGTTTTTGGATGATACATTTCATTGTTAGCTTTCGTCGTAGAGAGTGTTATGATTTGTCATCTTTAAGGCAGTTTAACAATATTTAATTTTAATGACCTTGTAACATTAAAAGCGGCTGCCAAAGTATAAACACTAAAACAAAAGCGATGATGTAATAACCAAAACGCAAATGTAATAAACAATTTGCAATTGATCAAATAATTTTAATTAATATAAAATATTACCAAATAACAATCGCTACTGCCGTTGGCTCAATCGGTAAATTAAGTTAAGGGAGAGTTCTAATATACTGAGTTTAATTAACATACCTGAAATACTGCATGCTTCCCATCTGCTTAATTATTATCACTTCACTTAATTAATAAAAATGTTATATAAAAAATTATGAAAAATGATAAAATCTCGAGCGCTATGTTGTCTTTTTTATATATAGGAACAACAAAACCTAGTTAATGAATAATAATAAACAATTTATCAAAATGAAAATAAAATAACATGATATACTTAAGTTTATTCAATATCTGATTGAAAAGGTTAAAAAAATCAGAAGTCTTATACTATTCTAAAATTATATAAAAACATTACCTTTGAACGGTTCGGTACATAAACTGTATTACTGCTGGTAACTATGAAGCAGAATGGTGAACTTGGTGAGGTCAATGTCTTGCTTATTTATCCTTACTATATTGTGTCCATAAATTTATTGAATTTCTTTGAAGTTTAAGTATGTAGAACTTGCGTTGTAAAATATAATTCAAGTAAAAATTTCCATTTAAATTAGAAAAATAATAGAATAGTAAATTAGTGACTTATAAGTGCCATTAAAGATAATAATTATAAAATGCCATATAAAAGTATGCATTAAAAATATGAGTAAAATATAAGTAAAATATAAGTCAAATATGAGTGAAACATGAGTGCAAATAAATGAAATAGGAGTGCAAATAAGTGCCTAAAAAACAAATGCTTTAGTTTTAAATATAATGAATTAAAAATAACTTACCATCAAAATCTGATGGCACTGAATATAAAAATTAGGTAAAACCATGCTTTCTGCTGTAACATTCAGCATCAAGTGAAAAATATAGCGGCTTTCAAAATAGCTCCTCTAAATGTTTCCCCAAAAGTTGTCACGCGTTGCGCGGATACAATCATCAGAATCCAATTTTTTAAGAAAGGGAACTATAACTATTTAAGAAATATTACACCCAAAAGATGTGTTCTAGGAAATGCAAATTAAATTGCCTTTCTCAATTCTACATTTTAATAATTAAAATTTTTCTAATATTACGCCAAATAAAAGAACGATCCTAAACCAATGTATTTTTAATACAACCACAAAAAAGGTTGTTACGACCTAGTTATTCTTTACTAAAATTTAATTTTATAGTTGGCCTTATACGTTTCTCAAACTGTTATATTAATAGCAGGCTTATGTTTATGTTTTAATTTTTCAACTTTGACAAAATTGTTTACATCTTTAACAATTTTAACAAATATTACTACTGACGAAGATAACTGTAAGTGTTATCGAAACGTTTAGATTGTATAATTTAAAGTACACCATTAAAAAACCCAAAAAGATAAGTATTTTATTAGAAAGTATCTTTAATGAACAAACAGTTTTACTTTAATAATTTGTTACCATAATTACTTATTATTTTACTAATATGTTTTCTCTTGATAATGAAACATATTATATTGAAACGTGTAGAGAAATAAATAATGATAAAAAAGAAATTGTGGAAATATAGGTATGTCCCATATAAATTTTATACTTAGATTGCACATGTCTAAAAATTGCCCAATTAACAATTTCTGTTATGATTTTCTTTTTGTGTTTTATATTTATCCGTTTTCCCTACTAAAACAAATGTGGTTATTTTAAATTAAGTTCATTTACAAAGTAACCTTTAACATTTTGCAATGTCTGTAACAAACACAAATATGCCTTGGTTTATTAAAGCTGTGATATTTAAAATATTGTTTACAGTAACTTTTGACTATGTTTGTTTAATGTAAAATGTCAGAATTAGCGTATCAAAATGCTACGTTATCCATTTTATATTTACAAAAGCAATTATAATTACCCAATCGCAATTAAGCAAACGATGACAATTCGACATCAGTTAAATTGGGGAAGAACTCATATAATTAATTATAGAGACGAATAAAACGAGCCTTATAATTACATTCATAATTCTAAGTCCTTTTTAAAAAGTTATTAGTTCAAGTAGGGAAAATAACATCTCGGATCGCTGTTACTAAAAGGGAACGAAAAAACCTTTATTATGATCATTTTAAGCCTAATTTTCAAGTGCTCTTCGTATAAGTGCTTTTTCAAACTAATTTTTGGTGTTATTTCAAGAAAATAGATTTTTAATTGTTTCTTTTCATTAAAATACTCCCAATAGAACTTTAAAGTTTTCTTATCTACACACGTTTAATCGTCTCGCAAATTATACAGTTTGCTAGTATTAGAAACTTCAAACTCTACGCCCTTGTTTTAAACTTTCAGTTCATTTGAATGATTAAACATAATGTTAAATAGGTTAACAATTATTATTTACGTCTCATTGACGCGTATAAAATTGACCGCATCTCATTACATGTGAACAACTTTATTACATAGAATTAATTTCTATCAATTTCAATATGGGTTGAAAACTATGATTATATTTTTAACCTCATTTATTTTTTACACCTTTATATCATTTTCTTTCTAAACAATTTTCCGGTTGAATTTCTGAATGGAGACGTTTTACAGAACTCGTTATATTTTTTAATGGGCGGAATATAATTTTTGTGTGCGCTAGGTTTATCTTTTCGACAAATTACTTTGAGATCAATAATCTGATAATGTGGCATAATATCTATGTCGGTATTTATAAGATTTTTAATTCTATTTTCTTTATAATGAACCGATTACTATATATATATATATATATATATATATATATATATATATATATATATATATATATATATATATATATATATATATATATATATATACAGGGTGCCACAACCAACGGGACGCTCTTTTGTATCTAGGCAATACGTTTTTCAAATTTATTTTTCAGGAGTATTATGCATATCGTAGTGGCCACATTTTAAAATTATTTTCGTACATACTGGTATTCCAGAAAGCGTGGCTTATCAAACTTATGTTTTTTAATGGAACACCCTGTATTTTCGTTCAATTTTGGATAGTAGATACTGTAAAATAAGGTGCACTATAATAAGTGATCCCTATAGGTAAATATTACAGTTTTCGAGATATTTTGAATTTTATGAAAATAATAGTTTTTCGAAAAACAATCATACTGACCGAATCAATCAAATTCAATTAAATTAGAATGGCAAAATTCTAGTTGTAAATATTAAAGTTGTTACCCTTTGAATCACTATAGCAAATGATTCTTAATTCTTTAGGGTGTTGTAAAATAATTACATTCAAATCACATTATCTTGGTACTTTTAAATGTAACACCTTGTATTTTATTTTTACTTTTTTTTATGATTGTGGACCTGAACAGGCTAATTTAGCCTATCGTGCTAAAGCACTCGGAACACTTATGAGGATGGATAGAGGATAATGAATTGCCAATAGATGTCTATGAACAGCTACCTTAAATTTTCTCATAAGTGGGAGGAAAGCAGGAACTAGAGAGATCATTCTAGAGCCGTGTAAGAAATGTGGATTGCGCCCGTTTGGTACGACAAGTGGAGATTTGTACTGCATACTGATGATGTGAATGAGCAAACCGAGTGTTTCTCGCAAAGGTAGCCTGAGATGGTATCAAAGAATATAATTCAGCAGCACAATAGCCATTGTAATAACGATAATACAACGAAAGAACTGAAACCACCTTCTATGCTCAAGGGACTGTATGTGAGAAGTTAAGGACGGGTCATTTATAAGCTAATCGCTCTCTTTTGAATACGATCAACGATATCGAGAGCATATTGAGCACTAACCAGAGGTGAGAATTATATTCCAGATGAGGCCGAATTTGGGATTTGAAGATACAGTAAATTATTAATCTGCATTATTCAAAAACGTTCTCTATCATTTGGTATGTGGGTTTCTATGCTTAAATATTACAGTTTTTTTGTTATTCCACTTTTTGCCAGCAGTGGTGAAGCTAGTATCCTAACCCTCGTTAGTCTTTGTCATATTGGTTGTACTGGCCTCTCTGTCTTTTGTTCTGTTTTGGGGACCTGACCCCTTTAACAAAGGCGAAGTCAAGGTGTAATGCGAATCGTGCCGAGGAATGGATGGCCATACGAGACATGGTTTTGAACGGTGCCCTCTGGATACCTGGCGATCTCCAGTTGTAATGTAGCCTTCTACTGTTAAGGGCGCAGTAGCAGTAGCGACTTTTATTTCGTCCCATACTCGTGGGAACAATATGAACAGTTCTAATCTACAAGAGGACCCATCCTCTGAAATGGGAGCGGTTGGAGGTCCGTCTGAAAACCCAAAAACCCTGCAGTCGTGGGCAGGTCAGAGAGCCAGGTGACGGTTCATACCGGTACCTGGTCCTGAAAAGGAAAGATGGGCTCAACTTTGATAAGGTGAGTCCATTCTTGATTAGTAAGGGTTTATATGGTTTGTTTGGAGAACCAAAGATGGTGAAAAGATAAAGGATAGTATACTAGTAGAAACTAGGACAGAAAGACAATCACGTTGCATGCAACAGACATCTATCTACCTTGGTTTTCAAGTAGACATTGTACCACACGGTACAATGAATAAATCCTGGGTGTCATATACTGTCCAGACCTATTAAATTGTACAGAGGAGGACATCAAGAACGAGCTCACCGAGCAAAATGTAATTGAAGTGAGGAGGTTGAAAAAAGAAAAGACGGTGTATTGAAAGATACACCTAATCACATACTCACATTTGATACTCCAATGCTTCCCAAAAGATAAAAGTAGCATTTTATTCTTAGAAGTCCGATTATACGTTACGCTCCAGTCAGATGCTTTAAATGCCAGAAATATGGACACACATCTATTAGATGTACTGCAAATCAAATAGTGTGTGTGGCAAACCTCCATGAGGGAAGTCCTTGTGAAGAACCCATGAAGTGCATTAACTGTCAAGGTAACCATTCGGCTCGTTCGAAGCTCTGCCCTGTATTTAAACAAGAAATGGCGATTCAAGAAGTCAAAGCTAAAGAAAATATTAGCTACTTGAAGCTCGTAAACTGTTAACAGTCCGAACACCTGCTCCAGCAACCTCATACGCTCAAGTTGCTTCGAGACAACCGGAAGTTAGCTTGCTTGTCCAGGAGCTGGTTCCGGAATTGTTAAAAACACTGAAAGGAGCATTCATCCCTAAGGTGGTGATGCAGCTGCCCAAGCCTGGTGAGCCGAATGAATTACCAAACACTAGGGTACTTCGTTCCCGTAAGGGATCGGAGTCTAGTAAGATCCGAGGCGATGCCAATCGAGACCGAAAAACGAGGCATAAGCACGTCCACTACCAGTGAGACGTCTGCTGCTGACTATTCTGAAACACCTGCAAATCAGCAGCAGAAGAAGAAGAAGAAAGTGGCCAAAGGAAACCCAAATTGCTCCAAGATGCCTGATGTGCCTCCCAGCAATCTGCTGGAGGAGGTCAGAAGGCCTGAGGTCTGTGATAATATTTAGTGATATACGTCTGTGATATAGTTATATTAGTGTATTGTTTGTCTGCATACTGTACTTGTCCTTTGTCTATATACTTATCCGTTAATTTATTTATTTATTATGTCTCGTCCAATAATCTTAGTTGTGTTATTTATCTATTTCAATGAACAAGATTCTTCAATGGAATTGTAGAGGACTTGTCCAGCGTTATTGTGACGTTAAATTGATAAGACAGGAGCACAACCTAATGTGTCTGTGCTTACAAGAAACTCACCTCAAACCGGAACAACCGTATACCTTAAAAGACTATCAGGTTGTCCGGAAGGACTTTCAGAAACAACGGGCAAGCGGTGGTGTAGCAACACTTGTCCGGAAGGATATCAGGTATGAACAAGTAGATATTCGATCCCAGCTACAAGTTATTGTGCGGATAATTAAAGGTTACAGTGTGCAATATTTATCTTCCCGATAGCAATTGGCAGATAACAGATATTGAAAATGTTATTGGTCAGTTACAAACCCCATTCTGATGGTTGGGGATTTTAATGCCCATAATCCAGAATGGGGTCCTCAAAACTGACGCCAGGGGCGTACGATTGGTAGGTGGCTTGAGAGAGACGACGTTGTCCTTTCTAACAATGGCGATCACTCACTACAACGCTAAGTCATATGCTTTACGGCTATCGATTTGACATTTGCATCAAGCCAACTAGTGCCATCCCTTAAATGGAGTGTCGATATTGATTTGCACAATAGTGACCACTACCCAATTGTTATCGAAACGAACACGAAAGCAGCTGTCCTGGCACTTTAAAAGATGGATTACCACTAAAGCTGATGGCCAAATTTTTCACAATCACTTGACACCACAATAACCAAATGCAAAATGTCACACACGCTATATTAAAAGCGGTTGTAACCAGCATTCCAGATCTAGAGGGACGCCTTTAAGGTAGTTCCATGGTAGAACCTCGATGTTAAAACGGTATTAGTTACAAGAAATCGGCACTGTGTACATTCAAAACAACTCCACCATTGAAAATTTTATATTCTTTAAAAGGGCTCGAGCTATGTAGGCGTATAATACTGGACAGCAAGAGAACTAGCTGGAACAGATACACATCTACATTGACATCCTCTACCGCTACAACCGAACTATGGAGCAAGATCAAATCTATATCCGAAGACGCAAGCTCAACATGTTACATCTATCCGAGCAGATACAGTGATCACTGAGATCCCAAAGAGATAGCTGAAACTTTAGCAGTCCAGTTTGAGAAAACCAGTAGTTCTGAAAACTACGAGCCAAACTTCCTGGATGTAGTTAATCACGTAGATGAAATAGAATTTAACCTTGCAGATAACTCTGACTACAACTCGCTTTTTACACTACGGGAGCTAGAAGAAACTCTAAAAACTTAAAATCATTTGCCCTGAAATACGATCTCCAACGATATGCTTAAGCACCTATCAGTTGATATGAAACACTCTATTACAATTACTTAATTCTCTGGGAGCAAAGCATATATCCGGATGATTGGAAAGAGGCTGTTGTTATACCAATACTAAAACCAGGAAAAGATCCTTTATCTCCTGAAGCCATCGTCCCATTAGCCTTACTTGCTGTATGGGAAAACTCATGGAACGACTAGTTAACAACAGGCTCCTGTGGTGGCTGGAAAATAACAACATTCTGGTGCCGCATCATGGCTTCCAAAGGTAGATCCACCATAGATCACCTTTAGTGCTTGAAAATGCTGCTCAAAGAGCATTTTGCAAAAGAGCATCTTCGATATAAACCTACGACATGACGTGGCGTCCGCAATATTACAAAAGCTCACCGATACGGACTTAGGAAGACTTCCACTTCTTATCCATTCTTTTCTAAGTGAAGGAGTTTTTCGCGTTGGTAAAGATCTGTCCAGCTCAAGAATGCTGAAAATGGTGTACACAGGGTTCACCTCTAGTTGTACCCTGTTTGCAGTAGCAATAAATGACATAGCTGCTAATGTTGACGAGTCTGTAACCAAGTGCCTGTATGTGGACGACCTAGCAATTATGTACTGGAAAGACAATCGGTGAAATTTCTAAACCCTACAGGAAGCAGTAAACACCATTGTTGCAAACGGCGATTCTGTTGGATTTCAATTCTCAAGGAGAAGATAATGCATGCACATATGTCGTCTCAGAAAACCACATTTTGATCCTCTTCTACTTTAAATGACCAGCCGATTATATTGCTTCAAGGCTAGGTTTCTTGGCGTTATTTTCGACGAAAACTTACCTGGAAGCCACATATTACAGACGTCAACAAAGATGTGATAAGGCGTTAAATATAATAAAATGCACACACCACGTGCGAACCCAAAGTGCTGTTAAAAGTGTACAAGGGATCATTCTATCGGTGATCGACTATAGGTGTATAGCGTACGCATCGGCCCGCAAAGCCTATTGAAAACCCTGGATCGAATTCACAATGCTGGAATCAGGTACTGTCTTGGGGCCTTTCCACCAGGCCGGTCCAGGGTCTATATGAAGCGGCATTACCACCACTGATACCCGACGATATATGATGATGGTAAGCTATATGATTGCTATAAAATCAAAGCCATCTCATCCAAATAACGATTTTCTATTCTTGGATGTTCATAGTTACACAAATAGGAGGACGATTACTCGTCCAGCTGCCATACGTTTTAGGAATACCTACCAGTCCTTGGATGTGAAGGAATACCACATACCACCCGAAGACGCACTGGACATACTCCGTGGCACCTGAAGTACCAGTTATCCAGCGACGATATCTAATAGCTAGAAACAACCTAAAAGAAAAATTCTCCTGAACTGGCAAGAAAAATGGCAGCAAATTGACACTCATCTGTCATTAAGCCAGATGTGCGCACACCTCTCTATGTCTAGACTTCCTAGAAACGAACAAACCAGGTTACACCGGTTACGTCTGGGACACACTGCACTAACTCACCAGCACCTCCTAAAGGGCGAAAGGAACCCAACGTGTACCATATGCGACGTCAGACAAACAGTATCACATATTATCCTCGACTGACCTATATACCATATAGAAAGGCAACAACATCACCTGCAAGGAAACTTGAGGAACAATCTAGTCGAGTTGATTCAACAGTTAACACCCTAAATTTTTGAAAGCAATAGGGTATATAAAAATTGTAACAGGAGAAATATACATATACTTATATGTACATTATCTGTTGTAGTAAAACTGCCTTTGCTCGAATGAATATTAGCTAAAAGCACTAATAGCCTTAGTAGCTGATGCGCTAAGGAAGGTTCCTTCTCGTAAAAAATTATTATCATTTTTATTCTTGACACTAAGTAAATTAAAAGTTACTAACTAAAAGATAAAAACGGCAAAATATTTTTTTTAATGAGAGAAGTAATAATTATAATAACAAAACGAACAAGACGCTAGGAAAAATTAATTATACTCTAACATATGATCAAAATGTCTGCCATCTGCCTGAATACAACAATTAATTCTATTTTATTTAACATTTCCGGCGTTATAGTGTTGAATGCATTAGAAATTCTTATTTTCATATCCTCGAGTAGTGGGGACTGTTTGATTTACTATAAGTTGAACAATCCCATGATGGGTTGTATTGAGTTAGTTTGGGATTTTTACATAAAAACAATATGACAACGCCCGGTTTCACCGGAAATTACAACAGAAGCTGAAAATTTAAATAGAACAACCTGTATATTTGTACAGGTTTGAATTCTTCGGCCAAATGTCAACTCAGACGCCACTTTACTTTGACAGAGAAAATTAAAATTTACTGCTTTATTTAGGAAAGAAGGAAATTAATATGCATATCGTTTCACTAGTACTTGAAAGAGCTATTTAATATAAAAGGTGGCCCATGTATGTTTCTATTGGGAACAGTGAGTTTTAGTTAAAAAACCATAATCTTTAAATTTGATCGTTAACAAACTTCACAAAAATTAATTAGGAAAAATAATATTGTGGGGGAATTGTACGTCAATTATCTATAATTTAGATAACGTCATAAAGATCTAAAATTAAAAAAATTAAATTAAAATGGCGCCTGAGTTGACATTTGACAGCCCTAAAATCCGATGAAACCGGAAGTCGGCCATATTATTTTTTTATGTAAAAATCTCAAACTGGCACTAATATTTGAACAAAATTTAACGACCTGTTCAAAAGTTACAGTGGTGGCCCTATTTCATTTACAGCCGGTATATATATATATATATATATATATATATATATATATATATATATAAATTGTATTTTATTTAAAATTAACTTTTAAAGTACATACAGTAAAAGATTAACTCGAGTTGAACGAGCTTGAACCGAGCCCGCAATTCGTAAGGTTTCGCACATGACAACACGTGACTGATTGTTAATTTTCATTTGCTGTATGCAATAGTAATAGATAATTATAGAAATTGGTTTAGTGAACGAACAGAAGTTCAATTTAATAATCATTAATTGTATTTTATTTAAAATTAACTTTTAAAGTACATAAGATTAACTCGAGTGGGACTTGAACCCACGACCTTCATTTGCTGGATGGCTCTTCCATCTGATATATATATATATATATATATATATATATATATATATATATATATATATATATATATTTCCACAAGTATTAACGTTTAAATAAGACATTTTTTCTTGGAAACTTGTGTAAATAAACGTACAAATAATTCAATATTTCGGAGTCGTCCTTTGTTCCCTTTGTCAAGAATTTATTTTGACAATTACAGAAATTGAAATAAGGTAACTATTTTTAACAAGTACAGAATATGAAACAAGGTAACTAATTTAAATTTAATCTGGACGAGTGTGTTCGACTTCGGGTAGTTGGTCTAGTAATGATGTAGAAGATGTCAGGAATAGTTGCAGCATAGGGATTTGGAGTTGGTTGAAATATAGAACTTGTTTAATGATATTCTTCCAAATTTGTGGCATTCTAGAAGAATCATCTCGTTTATTGAGGGCATTCGGTCTTCTTTCAATTTCAACTGCTTCTCTAATAATTCTTTCTTGTAAGGTATGTAGAAGTGCAATTATACGTATATTGTTGGTGTTAATTTGGTATCATGTGGCTAAATGATGCGCAGCTAAAGACGATGATGGATTGTGCTGTTTAATTGCTAGTTTGTGTTCATCGGCTCTCGCATATAATCGTCCGATATAAGTTCTTCGATAGTTGTTGCACGGTATCTCATACATTCCTTGGTTTTCATTGGGAATTTTCGTCAGATAAGTGGTAAGAGCGGTATATCAAGGCTTTCATAACGCTACGTAATTGACCAGGATGGTGATGCGAAAGAGAGTTCAAATATCTATTCGTATGAGTTGGTTTTGGATAAACTTTGGGTGTAAATTTACCATTAGGAAGTCTTGTTATCAGGGTGTCCAAAAAAGAGAGTGAATTATTTTCTACAACTTCCATAGTAAATTTGATGTAGTAGTGAATCTTGTTAATGTGTCCTAGAAAACTGCTCAAGTTTCCTTTTCTATGAGGCTAAACTACAAATGTCGTCAACATAACGAAATCAATGTTTAGGTTTTAAATCTGCAGAATTTAAAGCAGTGGTTTTAAAATGTTCCATATATACATTCGCAAAAGCTGTAGAGAGTAGCGAACCCATAGGTGCTCCTTGAATTTGCTTATAGAATTGTCCTTTGTATGTGAAATGGGTTGAGTGCATGCAGTGGTTTATCAATTTGAGTATACTTGGTTTATTGAGTGTTTTTCTTCTAGGTCGTGTCTTCAATAGGTATTTTGGTGAAAAGTGACGTTATGTCGAAGCTAACTAAAATGTCATTTGGAGTCAAGGGTATATTTTGAGTTTGTGTAGAAAATCATAAGAGTTATTGACGTAAGATGCAACATTTTCACGCAAATCGGTTGAATAATTTGTGCTAAATAACGAGTCAAAGTCATGAGTTAGGAGAATTGAATGCACTGACGTAGGGCTAATGACCAGTTTTCCTTATGTATTTTTGGGAGTCCGTATATTTGGGGATCTTTAACTCTTCTCTCTTCGAATTAGTTTCTTTTTTTCTAATTTTGTAGAATTAATGATAGATTTTGTTGTTTTTTCTATGTAGGTGGTAGGATTGTACTGATTTTTCTTATATTCTGAAGAAGTTAACAGTTCAGACATTTTGTGGTGATAGTCTTTAGAGTGGACAATGACAATAGCGTTTACTTTGTCAGTGGGTAGTATTAATATTTGGTCGTCGTTTTTGATTTGGTTTAACATTTCGAGGTCTTGTTTGGTGATATTCTGTTTGGGAAGTCTGCAGTTCTTAAGAATGTGTGCTACGTTGAGCCTAATTTGATCAGCGACCGTACATTCTGTATCATTTAAGGCGTACTATACGTTGGTAATGATGGTTTCTACGGGAATTCGTTTAAGAGTGATGGCAAAATTAAACCCTTTACCTAAAACATTCAGAATATTATTATTAAATTATTTGTTACTGAAATTGTGTACTGTCCTTAACGGTTCTACATTATTTGCCTGCGATGTATGGGTGAGTTTTCACCATCAAGGACGATTCTACAGTATTTCAATGGGGCGATCCACCGTATCGAATATGAAGGGATGAATTTTGATGGCATGTAAAGTTTGGAAGGTGTTATAAAGGGTGCGGTTGATATAATCAAGTTTAAACCTTTCATTGGCAATGTTCTTCTTAAAAGGCCAAGGCTTGTTTAGAATAAAATCTTATAAGAACGATTAATGTCTGGTCTTGGTTTCAATTTAAACTTTAGGTATTATTTTATTGTCTCGACAACGCTTTAAAAGAGTTAAATTAGTAAGTATTTCACATTTTATGATGCATAGCTTTCTGTAGGTCGATGGTATATATATATATATATATATATATATATATATATATATATATATATATATATATATATACAGGTATGGAAAAACATTGCGGGTCTGACTTATAATAAGCTAGAAAGAAACCCAATAAGCATTATATGAGTGTGAGAGAGCCATAATTTTACCGATGTTGTTACTTGTACATATTTGCATGTAGGCACAAAATATGAACTACGAAACCAAAGCAATTAAGATGATGTTGAAAAGTCGCGTGTTTTTGAAACTATTAAGTAAATACACTTAAACATTAAATGATAATACCTCAAAGATCGAAGTTTATTGTAATTGCGAATTAATGACATAGTTCAATTACTACTCCTAAGAAGAACCAAGAAGAAACTTACGAGAGCTACAAACAAGAACATTAACATTTACATTGATAGTATAACTTAAGTTTACGGTTTAACTTTAGCATTATAATTCTTATTGAAAACCAACTATTTTTAAAATGAACAGAATACACTTTTTCAAAACTCTACTTTATAAGATTTTCGAAAAGACCTCCCCTTGCGAAAGGCAGTAACCCAATCTGTGACAAAATTCAGTTCGGGTGTTTCCTAACATTTCTTGGATAATGCAAGCCTGTAATTTTGGCACGAAGTTCGTCCAAATTGTTAGCATGTTCAAGCCTGTGCCCATACATTTGCTGGGATACGTGTCCGCAAATAAAAAAGTCGTTCGGCGCGATGTCAGGTGAGCGAGGAGGATATTTAATAATACGTTTCCCTCTAATAATACGGTTAGGGAATGTGGTTTCCAAGAACTGTTGAATTCTTATTGCAGTATCAGCAGGGCAGCCATCTTCTTGATATCAAATGTGATCAAAATTTATATTGAGGCATTGAACATCTGGAACTATCCGGTTTCTCAACAGTTCTAAATGTTTGTCCGCATTCAAGTTTCCGTTGATAAAAAATGGACCAATTATGGAATTGCCTAATGTTTTCCCAAGAGTAACCAACAGCGACAGGCGGACTGTGATGGCCATGTGAGTTAAAAGAACACTCGTCGCTAAATAAAACATTTTCAATAAATCTTGCGTTTTCATTAACCCGATTCATCATATCTTCACAAAATTCCATATGCTTTTGATGATCTCCTGGAAAAATTTGTTTTGTAGTTTGCAACTTATAGCAACGGTATTTATTCCTTTCAAGATATTGCGAACTGTTGTTGGTTCAATATTCATTTCTTCAGCAATGTTTGTACTATTGCACGGGAAATTGGTTTCTGCTAAACTACACACTGCAATTTCTTGGAGTTCGCGCTCTTGGTTTATGTTACGACCAGGATGCTCACCATCATTACCATCAATGGTACCGCATTTTCTACAATTATTTAAACATCAACATCTTTCAAATTTACAAATAGTACGTTTAATCGTACTTCGTGATGGAAAAAGCAAACCTGCCCATTATTTCTTGTGCAGAATAATACCACTTAATCATTTGTATTTTTTCTTCGGTGGAATACATGAGTATTGTGTCGGACATGCAAATTGCCATTTTTCGTTGACAGGAGCAATTAAATGTGTCACTGATACTAGCCTACACAAAAGACGCATGTACGGCATCAGCGGTTTTAGTTTGTTGTGTATTCTATCTCACTTAGCAGGTGAACTGATTGTACTGTCTTTATTTTACTTATTATAAGTCAGATCCGCGATATTTCTCCATACCTGTATATATATATATATATATATATATATATATATATATATATATATATCACGCACCTAACTATTCTTACCAAGTCCGAGTAGTTCTCGGTGAATGGAAGCTCGTGATGCGAAGTATTTTATCAAGCCCGATTGTATAAATAGCTATTGCATTTCGACCTCTTCCATACTCATAATTTGAATAGTTGTTGCAATGTGCTTCCTAAATCTTCTTGATGTTAAAAGATCTGGATATTATGGCTCCGCAACTTCTGGAATGTTTCCTGATCTCGTTACCACCCGCCATCCATCGGTTTTCTGATCCTGGGTTAGCGAAGAGGTATTCGTTTGAATGTGGTTTGCTTCTTGTCTAATTTTTAACAAGCAATCTATGTACTGTTGAATTCATTTTGAAAATAAAATGGGTACAGGTTTTGACCCTTTACCACCTTGAACAACTCTTTTAATTTTTACAAAGGAGTTTTTCTACTGGGCTAAGCAGTTTTATGAAATTTTCGTCATTAATCGTGTTACAATCTTTGTTATAGGTATCAATCTTTAAATATTGAACGTCTACGGTTAAACATCACCGTTAAAGTTAAAACATATCCTGTTAGCATTTTGTAATTTTCCTTTACGTCGTTGCTGTCTTTCAACTTAAGATAAGCATTATTTTCTCGTTCATTAAGAAACTAAATTCGACATTTCATTGCACGAATGGCCTATTATTAATTTCTATAAATCTTTATTTCATCTTTTTAGTTGATGATTATCCCATTGGATATTTGGTAGTTCTTTCTTTCTACAACAAGCTTAAATGCTACGTCACAGACAATCTTTAAAGAATTTCCATATGTAATGCTATGGATCGAGACCTAAACGTTCTAGTTTTTCACCATCGCTGAAACAATTCTAGTTTTAACACGTCAAATAGTCCATTAATATTAGATATCACGTGCACCATCTGCTGCCTTTGTGCTAAGATAATAGTGCCTCGCTATAGAGGCAACTTAGTGGATCTTTTTAGCAGCAGCACTTACGTCATCAGCTCTCATTATTGGAAAAACTTCATTCCTAATCCTTCATGATTTTAGAAAAGCATCGTTTTTAGATTTATTAATGCTAACAACGTTTGAGATTCTGACAAACACTTTCTGCTGGGCTTTTCAATATTTTCTGGTATACTCTGACAAGTCTTTACGTGTTTATGTAAAAATCTTTATTGTACTGCCCCAACCAGTAAGTGCAAATAAAGTGTTTTATATCAGGGTTTTTGATGATTTAACATGGTTGACAACATTTTTATGTCCTCATATAGAAATAACCCTGTTTTCCCGGAGCAAATACTAATGCAAGACGATCTTTGCTTCTTGGTTTTAAGGTTTTGAGCGTCTGAACATCTTTGTTTTCTGTATGGTGCCTGAAAAGATGTCGTGTAAAATGTAACGACAACCTAAAACATATGGGACAAATTACCGGTCCTTCTCTTGCAGATGCAGACTTAATATATTGACTATTTTGAATCTAAAAGCGAAAACTCTGAGTACTAAGAAGTAGAATTAAAAGAAATAACTATTTACCAGTCAGTTCTGAGACTGTGTTAGTTCACTCGTGTTAGTACCTGCTTGTTCACTTGCACACTTTTCAGGTTCAAATCTACCATTATTTTGATTTTCTAAATATTGTTTAACTTTTGAAAACGATGGTACTTCTTCTCACTTATTATCCAAAGTAAATTAACACTCCAGGTACATATGGCATAGTATAATAAAGCAATACTATTTAATGAAAATCATAGAGTATCTATTTATAAAATTCTTACCAGGATGTGCAACATCTAAGACTTTCTAGTTTCTGGGAGGTACTCAACTGTTTTCGTTTTTACGGAAGACGTATTAGACTTTTCGTGAGATTCAAATACTAAAATAAGAACAAATTTAACAATAATAGAGTGTATTTTATAAATAAATTGACAATTTATTTATAAAACCGCGTTTTTTGTGAAAAAAATTGTATTTGTGTTCTTCAATGAATGTTAAAATAAGTGACGATTATTCTTTACGAGAAGTAATACTACTTTTATTAACGTCACGACATCTGTCTTGAAAACAGCCTCGAAAGCTTGACACATATCAAAGAGTCTTCTTTTAACCCTGGCCTAATTAGACTTTATTAAATTGACTGCTCTCTCAGAAAAACTTTATATATATATATATATATATATATATATATATATATATATATATATACGCAGGAAAATAGTCATTTTATTAAAATAGTTTTCCTAGGCAAATACTAACTACCTGGGCAAATAGCTTTTTTATAATGAATTGCTACATGACCGGTCAAATAGTATCTGCCTAAACGTTTTTTGGGCATATGGAAATAAATTGTTTATAGAAACATTTTTATTGAAACTTTTAATATTAGTACTTATACGTACCTATACTTCTTATGCGAAATACATGGCACTAAAAATAACATAATAATAACATGAAATGGTAAGTGTACTAATGGCAGCACAGTCAGCGTACCATTTAAGACCAAAATCACTGACATATAAATAAACAAATACTCTAAAATAGGAACAGTACAAAACTAAAACTAAAACAGTTTTTCAAAATACCGGATTTTGTGCCAATTTGGTACACATTGTTTTTTTATCAATGATTCATTCTTTTGGGTACAGCAACAGTCACAGATTTTCCAACTTAAATTGTTAAAACGGTTCTGCTTCTTTTCGTCATTACTTCAGCGGCTCTGACCTGTCCCTCTAAAGACTTTTTCGTGTTAATTTTATATTTTCCTCATCCATACAAAGTTTGCACTCTGATTGAGTCATCTGTAGTTCTTACTACTGCTGTAGTAGTAAGACTTTCTTCTACAACCGTGTTGTTGTCATTATCAGATGAACGATCAATGTTATTATCACTAACGTTGTTGGTGAGGTTTTCAAGTCTTCTTCAGTTAGTAGTTTATCAATAAGGTCAGACGGTATATTTGTAGATCGTAAACCTATATTTGGATCAGCTCCATAAAATTCTTGTATGGTTTTCTTCTGATGATACGATGGAATGATGTATTCTTCTGCCACTGCACAAAGTAGCACCGGTCGACCAACGAGAGGTTTGATATTCCTCCATACAAATTTTCAACATTTGCTCAACATATTGGTTAGCCCTTTCCACTGCACCCTGGGTTTCTCAAATATAAAAAGTTGGTGGAATGGTCTTGGTAATTTAGGAGCCATTTGTATTTCCCATCAGCACAAGCTTGAAAATCTATCTGATCAACTTGTCCCCTGACATTGAAATCTTTTGATATAATCTCGTCCTTCGTGCCCAGTAGCTTTGTTTTGCTCATCAATTTTATCGAAAATTCTTCAATCGGTGTAATATAAATAAGATTATAGTCCTCAAGAGATTTTGGTTTTAAAATAACTTTTGTAATGCCTATCTCTAGTAGATCATATTTTCCACCATAATATTTTTCTGTGGACGACAGAGTTTGAGTATTGTTGTATAGTATTGTTGAGTCTTTTCGCTTGAAAACTTTTTAAAATATCAATGACTTCATCAGTTCTTTTGCAAATTCCATCGTTTCTTGATTGTATTTTGGTCATACTTTGCATTTAACCGCAAATAGTATTCTGATTTATCTACCCTGTCGATGGGGATCAACCTATTCCAAATGAGAGAAAATTTGATTAGATATTTAGTACTGTATAACATGAAGAGACAGTCATTCACAATGTCACACAAAACCTTAACCTCAAATTGACAATGTTTTCTTACAATTATTCCCTATTATTTCTTTCATGTAAACTTTATATGGGGAGCTAGCCAATACTAACCTAAAACAATACGACAGCTACATAATTATACTTACGTGACTGTAGAACTCTTAAATCTGAAAGGACCACGCCATTTTCTTATGGAAAGTGGCCTTCGGTTAATGTGTCTAATTTTTTATATGTATTAGTTCTTGTCATTCCCATCAATATTGTTCATAGGCACAAAGTCATTCTATGGCTAGTTTTAGAAGTACAGGGAGTTAATGTTTAAAAATACCTACCTTGCCATGTTCATTATTTTTGGTTTGAAAGTACCGATGCTCATTTTATCTTCAATTCCAATTTTTACATCTTTATAGTATACGTAGTTGCACACAAAGGGTACCATTCAATCTTATTTACAGGGTGATACACGTTTTGACATTATAGTTTATTAAATAAATTATTTTGTTTTATTACAGCCATGTAATTGCTACTGTGAAAGGCTCTTCATTGGATATTATATTGTGTTGGTTAAGTAAATAGTTATAAATACACGCGCACGCACGCACGCAAGCACACACTCACACTCAAACTCACACTCACTCACTCATACTCACACTCACACTCACACTCACACTCACACTCACACACTCACTCACACCCACACCCACACCCACACCCACACCCACACCCATACCCACACCACACCCACACCCACGCCCACACCCACACCCACACTCACACTCTTGCTCGAAACATCTCTTTTCCGCAAAAATAAGAATAATGAGACCTCAAACCGTTTTTGGCTTTGCTTCTCCAACGAAAATTTACTGCTTGTAAGTTAGTAACAACTCAGACAATACAATTCAGTGGAGATGGAAACATGCATCTGAACGTATTTCTAAACATGAAAATTCAAAGAATCACCTGGTAGCTATCACGATTTTGGCAAAACGTGAAGTGACGCATCGATCAGAGTTTAGTGAGAGAAGAGGCAGAGCCATCGCAATATTGGCGAAAAGTGTTATTGCGGGTCGTTGGTGCAATAAAATATATTTCAGAACGAGGACTAGCTTTCAGAGGTGATGACGAATTAATTGGTTCATCGAGAAATGGTAATATTGTAGGTATTTTGAATTGCTGGCAGGGTACGATCCATTTCTCTTAATTCATTTGAAAGATAACGCAAATAAAGAAAGTGGCCACGTCAATTATTTTTCATCTACAATCTGCGAGGAGCTGATTGCTTAGATGGGAGAAAGAATCCTCAATGCGATTGTAGCACGAATTAAAAAATCGAAATATTATTCAATATCAGTTGATTCTACACCAGATGAAGCACACATTGATCAACTGACAGTGGTGTTACGATATATGGAAGGATGTGCCCCGAAGCAAAGATTCCCTACTTTTAATGCAAAGTGTAGTCACACTGGCGATGCTATGGCAAACACGCTCATTAAAATTTTAAATACTCAAAATTGATATTGCTGATTGCCGTGGTCAATCGTATGACAACGCGGCAAACATGAGTGGCAATGGGATGCAAGCTCTAATTTTGAATAAAAATCATTTGTTCGTGTTTGTTCCTTGTTGTGGCCATTCTTTGAAATTAGTTGGTAAAGCGGTAGCGAATTCTTGTGCTGGCGTATTTTTCGCTGTGACTATCGAGCGAGGAAATTTTATTCCTGTAGTTTATCAGCTTTCAGCATCTCTGAGCGATAGGATTCGAGCCTAAGACGTTGTCTCCGAGCGATTTGGCTTTTAAAACATTTAGAGTATTTGAGTACATCGGAGGGTTGACATAAACGAAAACTGATTTTGGGGAATCAACCCTTATTGATTAATACAAGTTTTATTTGAAATTTTCAAGATACTGTATGAGTTGTGTTATGTACCAACTTGTTATAAGAATGACTAATATATTAGTAGGAAGTATCATTGTTGAAAGTTCATTTGCGTTTTGAAATTCGTAGGAGCTTGAATGATAATACACTCATCTAGCAATTTATTTCAAGAGATTACAAAGTGATTATATAGTTAAATAAAGTGAATTAAAATAAAGTGATTGCGCGTTAATAATTTAACCATACATTTCTGCAGTTTATGAAATAGTAACAGGGTAAGTACCAAAAACGTTTTATTATTGTTGTTTTTTAAGTAGTTTTTTAAACATTTTTTTGATTTGCAGGTTTACTGCGAGTTTTATGATGGCAGACACGAAAAAAAATGCAGACAGTACAGTTTGACTACTTGAAGTTTGGATTTTTCCATCTCTATCAAATCAATACTTGTCTGAAGCCTTCAAAATGAAGGACTACTTATCAAGAGTACATGCTGACAAAAAAGCAAGCTCTTATCATTCTTTCAAGCACTTAAAGAAAAATAGAAAAGGCCATCCATAAGATCGATGTTTGCGTCATCATCTATCCAAGACGTTGATGGTTTACGAGCGCCCTATAATATATCTTTACTAATAGCGAAGTCGGAGAAATCCCCACAATTGAGAGCAGCTTATTTTACCAGCCAATGCGGAGGTCCTCAACAATGTATTGCACAAGCCCGCACATGATATCATAAAGAGAATTCCTTTGAGCAATAACAGAGACGAATAGACGAAGTGGGTCGCGACGTGGAAAACATTTTATGCAATTTTTACAGACCAATACGTTCTCACTCCAGTTGGACGAGTCTACATTACCCGGCAATGAAGCTCTGTTGTTAGGATATGTTCAATATATTATACATGAAAATATGTACCAAGAACTGCTTTTGCTACATATTTAGAGACTGATACCAGAGGAGAATCGATTGTACAGGCCACAGAACGTTTTTACCGACAAAGCTATTCCATGAAGAACATTGTTTGTTGCGACTGATGGTGCACCATAAACTGCCTGAGGTACTGGTCATCCATTGCCTGATTCACAGACAGCATTTAGTAGCAAAAATCTGAGTCCTAGATTGCACCAGCCTTTACAATATGTTATAAATGCTGTCAACAAGATTCTAAGCAATTCTTTCAACTCTCGGTTATTTGCTCAGCTACGTGAGGAAAACGACGAAGCCTTTACTCGGTTACTTTTGCACACTGAAGTTCGTTGGCTATCAAGAGGCTCTTCCTTAGCAAGATTTTCAGCTATTCTTGAATCTGTGTTGGAGTTTTACAAGAAAAATTTGAAAGAAAATCTGAACAATTGTAAAACAGATATTTGTTAATTGACTGATATCTTTGGTATGTTTAACAAAGTTAATTTGCAGCTGCAGGGTGACGATCTCAACTTGATTAAAACAAAATCAATAATATCAGCCTTTGTGGTTAAACTTATCCTTAATAAACAAAATTTAAGCAGAAAAGAAAATTCACAGTTTCCGCATTTGTCAAAATTACCATAAATGCTTCAAGACGATGTTATTTTATCATATGTCACTCACTTGGACGCATTACACAAGGATTTTACTCATAATTTGATGATCTCTTAAATTTACAAATTCCTCAATGGATAATAAATCCGTACAATAACAGCCACGGTAGAAGCCAATGTGATAATGCAAGAAGAGTTGATCGCCATCAGCACAGACGGGGAGCTTAAGCAGAAGTTCAACCAAGGCTATCAGAGGTTCTGGTTGCAGCGTAACATTGAAAAACAGTATCCTGCATTGTGGAACATTGCTGAAAAATACCTTATCGCGTTTCCATCATCATACCTAGTCGAAAAAGGCTTCAGTGTAGTTACAAACATTTTGACAAAACAAAGAAACCGTTTGAAAATCAACGAACGCTAGATTTAAGGTTGCGGCTCACCAATATTGAACCAGATTTAGCTAGATTGGTAGAAAGTCACCAGATTCATCCATCACACTGATTTTTTATTTTTTGATCTTTACTTTGCGATTTTAATGTTTTTTACAAAAAGAATTACCTACTTAAGTATTTTTACTTAATTTGTATTAATAATTATTAATTACACTTGATACTTACTGAATTTTATGTCTATTTGTTTTGTTAAATTTTGATGAGAAAGTTTACTCACTTAACCAACCGCAAAGTTTTTAAATTGGTAAGTATTTTTTATCAATAGGAAAAAAAAATAGAGATAGGATTTTTAAAGTGATTTGGCTATGGGGTCTGAGGTAACAGTTCATTTTGGAAAAGGGGCCTTTGGCCCAAAATAGTTTGGGAAACCCTGTACTAAACTATCAACTGCAATAACGATGTTCAAAAAATGACAAAAAAAATATGTATTCATTAGTGGAAATTTGTTTTCAAAGTGTAAAAATAAAATTATCAATAGATATTTATTAATTGAAAGGGCCACCACTTTTTTCTTTGCCCGGGTCCCGACACCCATACATCCGGCCCTGCATAAATGATCACCTTCGCTTAAGTAAACACTATTCTAAGCAGTACAATGTTTGTAAACAAAATTATTAACCATTCATCTTTAATTCATAATAATGAATTTAAATAAAATGATCTTTAACCGAATAAAGCAGCTGTCTTGTTAATATTAAACGCGTTGTAACTTACCTTACATTTGGAACTGTAGTAGCTCATGATACTGAATACGTTGTTTTATCATTCCCATCAATAATCATATCAATTATTGTACATTTTCAAAATGGAATACTGTAACAGATGTTCGACGTTTTGATGT
This sequence comes from Vesta saturnalis, assembly GCA_036346205.1. Classification (NCBI taxonomy): domain Eukaryota; kingdom Metazoa; phylum Arthropoda; class Insecta; order Coleoptera; family Lampyridae; genus Vesta; species Vesta saturnalis. The sequence goes on along the minus strand of JARFJB010002005.1, from coordinate 770,851 downwards.
ATTACGCTTAAAATTTGATGTTTCATGCTAGACAAAAGGAAAATCCTTGAATTGTTGCGTAAAGATAACCTTCAAATCTGGAAGGAAGCATTACACAATAGACAAATAAACTTGTTTAATTATTTAACAATTTCTACAAAATATTTATAAAGGTTAGTGTATATGTACAAATTCTATATGCGTTACTCTGAGACTTTTCCCATACATTTGAACTGATTTAATAAAATGTCACAGATCGTTATTACTTAATTAACTTTTTATTTTTTTGTGAATAATTAAAGTAATTAGTAACAAAAATACAAAACCACATCAATTAGTCACCTTTCACAACCAAACAGGAATTTAGTGTATTAACCGCAGAGGAAAACGCTGCTGTCAAACATGTACGAAACCGTAATATTTCATTCTTTACTGAATGTAGAAATCAAGAAAAACAAAATTAAAATCTTTTTTATTATGAAAAGTGAAATTAAATTTTAATCAATTTTCTACAAAAAGGTACAAAGTTCTAACATCTACATAAGGAAGGAAATTCTAGTTTCCATTTTCAATCATATCCTTATAAAATTGCGTTACACGGTTTTTCTGTTTTTTTTATATACGTATCACAAATAAAATTTTTAAAAGAAATGTGTACTTTCCTTGATTACCGTGCCTATAGAGCAACTGTAAATTTCGTTTGTTATTTGACATGTTAGTAAATGTGTAATTTGAAATTGGTGTACTTACTTGATAGTATTTTATATAAAAGTTGTATTTTTGTTCCCTTGTGTGCAATTTACCCTTGAAAAACTAATATTTTTACTTTTAACTAAATCATATACTTCTAGAATTTCATTCCAACGGTTTCGAAATATTTTATATTTTTATGTGGGTGTCTTTCCCATTACATACGTCTGTGAGATTCTTGTAAATTTAATTTAATTTTAAATTTTAGATTTTTTTGCTCAGGATATTTTTTTGGTTACAGGCTTTGCAGTAAATTTACATTGCTAACATTTAATAATAGTCCTGTCAAATTAGAAAAAATAGGAAAAGTAATTTGTAAAAAGCTTTAAATTGGTGGAGACCTTCATTTTGGCATGCTGTTGAACATACTAAAAGTCTAGACCTCTATCTGCAGGGCTCAACCCGCCATTGTGGAAAAAAGATGCTCCAATTCAGTTTTTTGCTAATTTCTCGGTAATCGTTGATTTTATCGCAATAAAGGTTATTATAAAAAATAAAACTCATTAAAAAGGTTCAATACATGTTTTTCATATTCTGAATAGTTTTTCTGTAATACATTGTTAATCTTAAGTTTTAACAACATAAATCTCATTTCAATAGTATGATTCATTTAAATTATTAAAATTGTTACTTTGTGTATAAAATGTTTTATTAAAGCAAATTTTCTTTGTTTAACGTAATATTAACTTGTTTTAACATTTCCACATTGACACTAGAGAACTTTTTAAAACAAAAGTATTTGTGTTGTTGTAAATGTAAGTCTTGACTCTAGAATTTGTAAAAAAAAATATCAATGAACAAAAGATGTCAAATATGCATGCATATTTCTCGTATATGCAGGTTGTGTGGCTACTGTGTGAGCGGAGGATTTTTCCTTAACTATTAGAGATATCAAAACCAATTTTGGTGTGCTAATACATGATCATTGGACCTACAAACTAAAAACATTTCGGTATGTACAGGATGATTGACAAAAATATGCCAACCCAAACCTGCGTTTCTTTTAAATAGAACACCCTGTATATTTCTGAATTTTTGGATTCACTGTTACATTTAGAATAAAAGTGTAGAAATCTGTTTCTGTATCACTAACCGTTCTGCAGATATCGTCACTTTAGTACCAAAATAGAGTTAACTTTGGAACCACCATGCGAGCGTTGTCACCACGATTTTGTAAATCTGTTTATACCACCGACTATTAATAATAAACAAACTGGGAAATTTTTCGAAAACATGTAAAACTACACAGAATAATTAACTTGCGCGAAATGTAATTTTTCTCAATTTATTCAAATGCAATGCCCTGTATACTTTTTCACATTTCGATTCCCCGTGAAAAGTAGATACTAATTAATAATAGGATTCATAGCCATAAGACGTACCCTTCTTGAGATATTGACGCTTTATTTGAAAATATTGCCATACAGAAGAACAAATAAAGCGAAATCCAGAGCAAACAAGAAAATACGAATAACAAATAAATTCTTTAACTGATAGGAAAACTTAATTAATAACTAAACCATAAAATAATTCTCTACACCTAAATATAAGTAGAACAAGTAAACATAAACGAATAAAACCATAAATTCAAATTAAATGTTCAAAATGCTGGCCACGCCTAGGTAAACACTTTTCAATTCGCTCGGTAACCGAAAGATTCACTCACAACATTAGAGGCGAAATGGATTTGCTTGTGGTAGGAGGATGTTGGTAAACTTTTTCTTTAACGTAGCCCCAAAGAAAGAAACCAAGGGGCGTAAGATCCGGTGATCTGGTTGGCCAACTTTGCACACCACCTCGTTCTATCCACCTCATCGGATAATTTCTATCGAGATATTGCGTAACGTTGATTGCATAGTGTAGGAGGGGCGCTAGCCAGCTGAAACCACATCGTACGAATATTATCTATCTTGATATTTTCCAAAAGCCCGGGTAAATCATTTTCCAAAAATTGTAGATATCTTTCTCCAGTAAGAATTCCATCAAAGAAAAAAGGACCAACAACGTTAAAATTGATTATACCACCCCACACATTAAGTGACCATCGATACTGGTGATCAACAACTCTTAAGATGTGTGGATTAGTATCTGAATAGTGATGATAGTTATGTGTATTAATATTGCCATTATTGTGAAAAGTTTCCTCATCCGTAAATATAATGTTATTAACAAAATTGGGTTCTTCAGTGACTTTAGTAGTTACCCATTGGCAGGAAGATTCACGATTTTGAAAATCTATTTCATTTAAAGCTTGATGTTGCTCGATAGGATAAGGATGCAATTTGTTTTTTTTTAATACAGCTGCGAACCAGAGAGGTCTGCTGTGGCTGACCATGCCCTGAATAATCTAAATCATGACATTCAATTTGACAATATGGAAATATTGTCAAGACAAACTCATTATTATGTTCGTTTGCAACGTGAAGCTATTGAAATATATAAACACCCGAATAATTTTAATAGACAAGAAGAAAATCTCCGTTTAAATAGGTTTTGGCATCTTATAATTAAAAAAAAGCATAATGATACTTTATTTAATTATAATTTATTTTTAACTTTTGGTATGTCTAGGTTTTTTGCTGTGTTTTTCCTAGACCTTGAAGCAAATGCTTTACCAATTATATGTTAAATTACCACAGCACTATAATTTAACATAAGTAGTTGAAATTAAATTAAAATTAAAAATTACAAAGAACGTTCTGCATTGTGCTTTTCATTGTTAATAACACTTCCAATTATTGATAAAGATATCTCTTTCTTAGATTTAACTGGGTTATTTTATTTGATATAATGTTTGAATTTGTGAATGCTTCTATCATTTTAAAATTGAAGTTTTTCACAACTTTACACTTACATCATAACTCGATTAAATTTTGTTAAATGTGATTTTTGGCTGACAAATTTCATTGTTAGCTTTCGTCGTAGAGAGTGTTCTGGTTTGTCATCTTTGAGGCAGTTTAATAAAATTTAATTTTTATGACCTAGTTATTCTTTACTAAAAATTTTATAGTTGGCTTTATGTTTCCCAAACTGTTACATTAATAGCAGGCTTATGTTTATGTTTTAATTTTTCAAATTTGACAAAATTGTTTACTACATCTTTAACAATTTTTAACAAACATTACTACTGACGAAGATAACTGTAAGTGTTATCGAAACGTTTAGACTGTATAGTTTAAAGTACACCATTAAAAAACCCCAAAAAAGATAAGTATTTTAATATTATCAATTAGTATCTACTTTTCACGGAGTATTGAAATGTGAAAAAATATACAGGTTGTTGTATTTGAAAAAATTGAGAAAAATTACGTTTCGCGTAAGTTAATCATTCTGTATAGTTTTCGAAAAATTTCCCGGTTTGTCGGTTAGTAGACTATTATGAATAGTCGGTGGTATAAACAGATTTACAAAATCGTGGTGACAACGCTCACATCGTGGTTTCAAAGTTAACTCTATTGTGGCACTGAAGTGCCGATATCTGTAGAACGGTTAGTAATACAGATACATATTTCTATACTTTTATTCTAAATGTAACAGTGAATCCAAAAATGCAAAAATATGCAGGGTGCTCCATTAAAATACACAGGTTTGGGTTGAACTATTTTTGTCAATCACCTTGTATATACCTAGGTATTTTTTAGAATGCAGGTGCAATGATCGTATTACCACACCAAAACTGGTTTTGATATCTCTAACAGTTAAGGAAGACTCTTGCGTCCACGCAACAGGCACCTATATAAAAATTTGGCAAATCTTACTATTTAAAATTGTAGTACACGACTGATACTGGGGGTAGCGTCATCTATACGATTCTTTTGAACCGTTTCCTGAGATTGTAAATCTGCAAGGTTATACGACATCTACATCAAAAGTGGAATTTGAATTAAAACATCATGTACCATGACAGTAGCCACATACAGCCGCGCAGTTTAATCTTGCTTTTCTACGCCCGCAGATGAAGTGCAGCCTTTTTTACACGATATTAATGTCAACAATGAACTCGGAGCTGGTGCCTTGAGTATCGGTGCAGGTTTGAGATGGTCATTGATTTTTTTGAACCCCACAATTCAGGACATTTCTCATTACCGCACCACTTTTGTATCTGGTAATACACGCGGAACGAGTGTTGCTGATCTGCTGCAGCTATAAGGGGCAACAAAGTTAAATTCGGTTTACTTCTGTATGCCGACTTTGTGAAAAAATTGTAACGATGACGATTCAAAGATGTCTCAGTTACAGGTGCACCGTATATAGCCATAAGAAAACGTTCTCCAGCTCGAGTAATATCATCATGAGAAGCATTGTTGTCATTAAATGGTGTAACGATATCATGTCAATATTTCCGTTGCCTCAATAGTTAGAAACATTTTAGTTCACTCTTTTGAAAGAGACACGATGTTGTATCATAACCACTAAAAGCGTGTGCAAATAGAATTCTATCTCGAAGTCCTTTATGTGATTGTAATGTACGTGAACAGTAAATCTTGCGTTTGACCTTTCCTCTTCCTGATTTCAAGAAATAAATATTCCGTTCTGGTGGTGCTAGAGCAGTTAGTAGAACGAGAAGATCTATGTCCTCACCGACAATCACAGTTTCTTCGGAAGAAGATACTTTTATCGTTGTTGTGACAATAAGGGTATCAGCATCGTTTATGGCGTTTTAGGCGACACATTTCAGTTTCCGGTCGTAAACTTGCTGAAACTTCTAATAATTGTGCTTCATTATACGGTGCGCTGAAGCCCAAGGATCGTCTCTAAATTTTTACACCCAAATTTTCGGTATAAAAAAACAGCAACGCTAATTAAAAGTGGTGACAAGAAAGATCTTGACCTGGCCGCCAACATAAAATCGTGCGCTATTGAAATGTATTTTTGTTCGAGCTTCTGTGATTAGTATTTTGTTCCTTTAGCTATAACGTTTGTCAGAAAAATATCGAAGGACTCTGGTATGCACTCTTTTACGTTTTTCAAAAAATTATCACTTAAAGGATATGCAAATGTATCATTAATTTGTGAGCGAATAACTTCTCGAATTATAGCTGCATCTGCAGTGACTACTCGAAGACGTTCTTCCTGTTTATCAACTTTTTTTTGTTCATACCAGTGATTCGATAAAATTGTATATCCTGTTTCGTTAGAAACGTAGTCTTTAAGTAGGTTAATCAGGTCAGGTAAAGAAAACTGGCGGTCCTCACTGTTTTCTATCAAATCGAAAATCACTTCCATAACTGTCATTACATCATTATCAAGAGGACGTCCAATTTTATCTCCTGCTGTTGGTTTTTGAAATATATATATATATATATATATATATATATATATATATATATATCTTATTCGTAGACAGTTCAGGAGTCCTTTAAGTGGGTGTGTTGTTTAGTGGGGTGTAGCGTGCTTAGTGTGATTATTCGATTCGTTGCCTGGTTTCATGCTAGGTCGTCATCAAGTAGACGGGGGGATGCGGAGGGCATATGGGATGTTGCCTAGGGATTCTTATATCGCCTTGGGGAGGTTGTCAAGGAGTTGTGTAAGGATCGCGGGGGGATGCTTGAGTTTTAATTTAGGTTTCCTTCGTGGGAATTGGGGAAAACGATAGTTGTAGGGTGTGGTAAGGATCTCTTTGGTTGGGATAGTGTCGCCCAAGATTCTTTTATGCGCAAAGTTTTTCCGTAGTGTTTGGATTCTGTGTGTGGTGGTTGGTATGTCTGCGTGTTGTGTTTGAGGTCGCTATGATACCTGAAAGGTAACCTGTGTATCCGGTGTTCACAGGAAGCAATATAGGAAAGGCGATTCGGGTTTATGTTAGTGTATATGGGTGCTCGGAAATCCATAACAGGGCGAATATATGTTTTGTAAGTGTGTTGAAGAGTTTTTGGGTGGTAGCCTCTGGTTCTACCCCGGAGGGCGCCTAGTAGGTTTGCGCGGTTTCTTATCCTGCTAAGTGTTCTTTGTACATCGGGGAGTCAATTGAGGGTTCTAGTAAAAAGGATTTTTAGGTAGGTGACTTCTTGTTGGAGTGGGAGTCTTTCTTGGTTTAGGGTGAGGGAAACGTTTCTGGAGGCAAGGTTTGGGAACTTATCTTCGGTATAATTAGGATGTCGGAAGAGGATTGTTTGGGTTTTGGTGGGATTGACGGAGACTCTCCACCGATTCGCCCAGTTGGAGAAGTTCCGAAGGGTTTTGGATATGAAGCGGGAGGTCGTTTCGCTGTTCCGATTAACCGTCCAACCATACATCAAGGATTAGCACTTAAATATCAACTCATACAAACACACACCCCATATTACAAATACACACCCTAAAACATACTCGAAAATGAGGAATACGACTTGTATTGGGACAGAACATTACGTACGGATAAAATAGTCTTCAGCAACTGACCAGACATCACACTCACGAACAAAAGAGAGAATAAAACAAATGTAATAGATATCGCAATACCTAAAGCTACAAATGTCGCACAAAAGCAACAAGAAAATATGACAAAATACACACCTATCGCCATCGAACTAAAAGAGCTCTGGAAACAAGAGTTAGCAACAATAGTACCAATCATCATGTCCGTCGCAGGTATTACTGCTAAAAACTTCCCTGATCACCTCAAAAAACTAGAAATACATTCATACAAACATTCTTAACATACTTAAAACTGCAATAATAGTCAGAAAATTCCTACAACAGGAATAGAAGAGCATGTAACTTGGTCAAGACCCGTCACATGATCGCTAAAGCACAAACTGTGAGAACAACAAAATAATAATAATGTTTATTTCCCAACCAAGTGAAAAACCAAATAATTATACAAATACAAATAAAAATAAAGTAAATTCCACCCGGTTAGAGAATTGGACTTCGTTCAGAATTAAACAACCATGATCTTCCACGAAGCCCCTGTAATTTTAATCTCTCGTGTTTTGGTACCCCTTTCAGTAAAAGAAATTGGTATTCATTGGCAAATCAGAATGGTAATATAACAACAAAGTAAGTACATCTATGTCAGGACTGTCAACTGTAAGATCTACATCTCTACGGTAAAGTTAACAGCAATGATTGGTAAACAAGAATCGTATCAGCTTCTTCATGGTTGTCTAATAAAATATCAACTAAAATATTCGGACTATTGCAGTAGCTCTTACTATTATATGAAACAATAATAGTTTCTATTTTGGTAGTGGATTCAGAAACGATGTTATGTTAGAGAATTTTACTACCTAAATATGTTGTCAATTCTGACTTGTCCTTACTGCTTGAAAGAACGTCCTTTTGGGTTATATTTTTTATCAAAGTTTTGTCGGTGACAAATGCCTTTGCCAAGTTTTCACAATATATCATTTGAGCCGATTTATTTATACGAGGATTATTGCAAAAGTAAGGTCCGTTCTGGTTTTAAAAAGAAACGTCAAATTTTTTTTTAAAAATGATTGTTATATTTACATCCCTTACAACTTTTTCTATTTTTCTACGTAATTTCCATACTTATTTAAACATTTATCATATCGTTCAACAAATTTTTCAATGCCTAAGTCGTAGAAATCGGCCGCCTGTGAGGGTAACCAGTCTTTAACAGCTTACCGCCAAGAAAATCTTTTACGTAGGGGAACAAGTGGAAGTCATTCGGCGCCAAGTCCAGACTGTACGGTGGTTGGTCCATCTGTTCCCATCCAGAAGACTCAATCAGAGTTTGGGTTTCTTTCGCAGTATGGGGTCTGGCGTTGGTTCATCATCCTCATTTTCCCGTCCTGCATTAAAATCTCGTACCCACTTACGCACGTTACTGTCATTCATTGTATTACGACCGCAAACTTCAGTTATTTGACGATGCATTTCTGCCGCTAAAATGTTTCTTGCTGACAAAAATTGAATCACTGACCTTATTTCACAATCGCCATGCCGATTAATTGTCTTAAACATTACGAACTGATACTGTAAACAGCACACGGCAACATTAACAACGCTAATGGTGGCGTTTGACGCCCAGGGCATACCGGGAGTCGGCGCGCATGCGTGTTTCAATATTCGCGCAAAATTCAAATTGTTACGGTGAATCGGGCATTACTTTTGGAATAGCCCTCGTACTTTACACTACTGCCATACCATCTACGATTGTAAAAGACTTTGTGAAGCAATTACCATATCTGTCCATTAGGTTTGCCTTTTCGACTAAATCCTCAAGCCTTGCCATAATCTTTGACTTGTTACTTGCCAGTAAAAGGGTTCCGTCTGGAGTGAATAAAGATCGAGGCACACTTCCAAATTCAAAATTTCCTGTACACTCTTTTAAATCGATGTCTGAACTTGATCGTGAAACTAAAAGTGACCGGTGCAGAAGATCTCGTTCTTGTTGAACTTTAAAAGTTTTCTTATCATGGCTTATTGTAGTTTTTACATTTGCATTTTTAAATGCCCAGACGTTTGATCGTTTGATTGGTTCCCATACAGATGTTGTTCTTTCAAGGAGACAATATTTTGTGAATTCGTGGAACAATTTCTGGCATATTTCATCCCTTCTAAGTGGGTCGTTAACAATTTTTGGATCCATTGATTTACGAGTAAACATGTTCGTTACATTGTAATCGTTAGTGAATATATCCGGTACATGAAGAGAAATTATACCATTCAGAGCCAAGGGTTGTTATATTTTGTATATGTGATAGAAGATAAATATAACGGTAACAAGCGAGCATAATTTCTGTGGTTGTGGGCAAAAAAGTATTTTATTAGTTGATTGGCACTTTCCAAGTGTAACGAAAGGTTTTTCTCTCTCGTTGTCGTTTGAAACTGCATTACATAGTTGGCTAAAAATTTTGTCAGGTCTGATTTTTCAACTTCTTAATGTAGTCACCTAACTTTGCAAGGCTATTACACGAATACCGTACATTGGCCTTGAAAATGATAGTTATTGAAATTATCATGTAATGTGGTGGTGATGGTAATCGTATAAAGTATAAAAATTGTTTTAATAATATAATTAGGAAATAAGTGTAAAAATGTTCTCCGAACAAAATGTTAAACTAACTGGAGATACAACACATTCACCACAAATAATGCATTTGACTCAGTCGGTAGTTTAAAGTAGGGTGGTTCAATCTTTTGATTTGCCTAATTACCACAATTTCTGCTCGATTACTTCCACTGAACATCAATAGAAAAAATGCAATGTAACACGAACAAAATGATCTCGGACGCCAAGTAATTTTTTAATTATGCTCGGAATAACTAAATCGAGGTTGTTTACAATAAAAATTCTATCAAAATGTAAAAAAAATAAAAAATATACAAACTATGTTTATTAACAGTTAAAATGATAGGGTTAAATAAAATATCTCTTAAAACTAGTTATAGCCTTAAATTACTAATTAATTGTTATAAATATAAATACCTGTGCAAAATATAATAAATCTTCTTGAGAACCCCTGGTATTATAAAAAATAAATGCGGAAATGCGAACCAAGGTGATGTAATCCTTATATCAACGTTGCGCAATATCTCGAAATAATGCTTTGCGTTGTAAACCACACCCAAAATGGAATTTTCCTTCTTATAAGTTTATCTTCATGAAATTGAATAATTCGTTTATTGCATTTTCTTGAAATGTTTCAATAAAAATTGCAATCATAAAATGAAAGCGTACGTAAAAATAGAATTAAACGTGTAATTAAAGTAGAGAAGTAAAAGTAATAAAAGTGTAAATCAAAGTAAAAAAAGTGCCTGCAAAGAGCAAATGTTTTAATTTTTAGTATTACGAGTTAAATTGTCTTACCATTAAATCAATTGCACTTTTCACAAAATTTAGGGGGAAACCCAAAAATATGGCTTCCTGCATATAACAGCGTACCACAAGAAGTGAACAAATTGGACGCTCCGAATATCTGGTGATATAGCTGTGCGCGAAAAATTTGCGCAAAGAATTAAGTCAACGATGACGCGTTGCGCGAACATATTGAGCAGAAAAAGAATAATTTAAAGAAGTGAGAGTATAAACCTTTAAGAAGATATGCACTTAAGCTACACCAAAATGCAAATTAAGTTGCCTACCTCATACTTACAAATCATTAATAAATAAAAATTTTCTTATATTTACTACTAAATGAATGAAGAATCTAAATTACGGTATATTTTAATACAACTCAAAATGGATTGTTACAATAAGGCTCTGAATAAATATCAAAAAGTAGTATAGCATTGGCAATAAACTCTTGCTTTGCACTAGGGTTTGTTAATACTTTCAAATATAACTAAAATAGTAGTTAAATGTGCTTCAATTCCTCTGCAATATTGTCTACCTGCTAAAACCTTACTTACTGTCTATGCATTATGCATTCCACATTCAACACAGGCCACAGACCACATCTTTCGATATATTTTCCCAAAGCTGCTAATGCCCAAAACATGATGTGCAGCTCACCCGACCTAAATAGGTATTCATTGCGTACGCAGTCCTCGGAGGTCCACAATTTCATTGCATCTGATATAGCTGCATATCAAAGGATATTACAGTTATGGGCTGCTGTTTACTGGAAATGAGTCTGTTCACACTGTGCGCCTGTGTTATTGCTTGACATGGTACGCCGTACTTAGTAGGTACCAATTTTATCAGAGGAGCTAGTAAAGAGATGTTACATTTTCTTGGAGATTCCGAAGCTAAGGTATTAAAACCTGACCAAGTTTCTAAAGTTGCTTTATCTGATCCTAAAACTGATGCCGCTATCCAGAAAATATCCTTTTTGTACATCGATGTGATCAAATTTCGACGCGGTTACCTTTGGTGTATTTTTAGTACTAATTGGTTTTTCAAAGTTGGTTATTATTAGATCTTTTTGTCTGTCTAACTTTAGTCCTGATAATAGCGGCTCTTCCTCCTCACAGGCCACAGATGCGTTTTGAAAAATTGCTATAGGAGAACCATGAAAGGTGTTCATACCGTTTGGGATCGCTTCTAAGGAATCAATGTTGTCTATGCCATACTAGATAAAAATATTTTTTCACGTTGCCCATGGCAACATGAGCAAAATATTTTGCACACTAGGACGCAAAATAAATTGCAAGAATCAATCACTTGAATTAAAAAATACTCAAATGATACTTTTAATTTAACTAAAACTAACAAATACTAAGTAAGATAATATAGTTTATTTTACCAATATTACCACTAATATTCCAAACTGTAATACAAATATGTAACTATTATTTTTATTTATAATATTGATATTTATAAAACTAGCATTGTTAAACATGATGTCTCCATAGATACGATTTATGTTGCAACATTTAGGAAATACGGGGCGATTAATTTGAATTATTTAACAAAGTTCACAGAAATTCTCAAATGTAACAGTTATAGAAAAAATATTGTTTGAATTTCGTAGTAAAATTCGTGTTTTATGGCACATTCGAATGAATTGAGGCTAACAATTATATTGGAGCAATCGTTATCAGAAGTTGGACTGACTGTCTAGTTGACCTCGAGCATTCACCTGCACCATCCGCAACTTGGCAACATTCACTTTTATTTTTTAATATTTGGATGTTTGTTTTATTTGTAAATCCGAATAACATTGTTTGTGATACTTTTTCTACAATCGAGCGAAAAGTACAAATTTGCGCTTCCAAAGGCAATGCGCAAAGTTGCACTTTTCCGAGGAGCAAGCTTTTATTTTTACTTTCTCGCTCGCCGAGCGGCAAAGTAACTAAAACGCTCGCTTAGCTACCATGGAAACCTTAATAAAGGAACGTCTTCTGCAACTTTTGACAAAAGTATGCATTGAGGGGTATTTGGAAATTAAAAGAAATGTAATAATTTTAATAAAAAAATTTTAAGGATAATTATAATAAGTTCCTTACGAAAATAAGTAACATTGTAATAATTAAAAGAGTTTTTAACAAACATTCTTACAAAAACACATGTGTAGCGCAAAGTGATGCTCACGTTTTGAAATCTCAACTGTCAAATTTGAGGTTATCAATAAATATTAATTTTTACCAAATATTTCTATAAAAACACCCGTTGTAGAAAAAAATCATGTGTGTAATTTGAGCACCAAGTGTCATTGCCATTAGCGCAAATAGCCGCGCTACGCTACGCGTCGCGCGTTAAACTTCTTGCTCAGAGCGGCAATGTCTCACTTTGCGTTCTTAATACACAGATAGCTATTATACCATGCTTTAAAATTTCTAGATCTCCTTTAAAAATATATTGTAACATAACAACAGCACCCGTGTTGTCATTGTATTTAAATCTTTTTTCCGAATACTGTTTAATCCTGTCAAGTGATTGCAAAGTGGCATTGTTTATAATACCAGAACTACTTTTTTGGAAAATAATGCACAAATTGTTATTAAATAACGAGGAAGACATATCGACCGCAGCAAAAGATACGCGACTACTAGTGAAGCTGGCCGCGGTAATAAAACAAATCTGCTTAATCACAGTTTCAATGTTGCCAAATGCTCTCTTTTTAACGTGACACGAAAGGTGGTCGGGGAGGCAGCAGTCATGAAAAAACTATTTCAATGCATTCTTAAGAGCAAAAAAGACAGGGGATGGAGGGGGACAATAGGGGGGAAATAAGGGAAGATAAGTTTACATGAATTAGGTACATACTAAACTATTTTGTTTATAATTACTATTCGTTTGACTATATAAAAAATTAAACATGTCTACATGTAAAAGTAGCTGTATTTTTCTTAAAATTTGTTTTGCCAAAATTGTCAAACTCATTAAAATAGATTCCCAGAGCATCCTTTAACTGGATTAGTTACAAAAGCATTTCCCCACAAAATAAATGCATGGCCCTTTTTTGGCCGAACGAACATGGACTATTTCAGAAAAACTTCACAATTTAGGCTTTTAAAATCCGTTTCACTGTATCAATTGAGGATTAGTTTTAAAAGTAACATGTCTACTGGCTTAAATTTTTATTGTGTTGCACATGCCATTTTTAACCCGATCTGAGTATTAGATTCATTATGAAAAAGCCAAGTGATACTGCTTTAAGAGAATGTAGGAATGCTGCTTTATTTTATAATTTTATAAGTGTGAAAACGCGTGAAGGATCAAAATTATGTGGAGCGGTCAGTACATTACAAGATTAAGATTTTTTTACATTCTTTCTGACCGTTTATCTTGTTTCATGAAATACTTCTACCGTATTCTACACCAATAAGGAAATATTTTTTCACAAAGAAAGCCTGTTGTTACAGATATTCTCAATTATGAATGCAAAACCATGAAAAAATTGTACATTATTGTGCGACTGGAGCGCCACGTTTTTAAAATTGACTACCTATGCTTTAGAAACCTTTATTAGTAATTAATATTTAACGAACCAGAGGTTTTAACCTCTACTTGATATTAATTAATGGACGTATCCCTGTGTACAAATTAATCCGTGCCGAAAGATCCTGCTAAACCCTCAACGTTTCAAAAGTTCACCGTTTGTGATTTAGAAATATGGGGCAATAGTTAGGCTTTGACGGTCCAGAATTTTAAAGCTCCTGCTCGAGGTTAATTACATGTAACACCCTGATAGCTAATCCTCGTGGATAAGAACAATAATTAATTATAAATAATCAGGTGTAAAACATTCAATTTACGTATCATATTGAAAATCACCATTTTCCTGTTTTCCAATAAAAATTTCAAATTATATGTAATCCACGACTGTAAAATTGAATCCATTCCATTCTTAAAAGGAACCTGTAGTGAAAACAATATTTTTCAAAAAACGGAAGGAAGTTTCTTGAGTACTAGTCGTTAATATACACATTCTCAGCTTTTTATTTCAAGTACAATATTTGCCTGTAGAATATAATCCACCCGAATCATAGATAAACTCCTCGATTACCATAAATTAGATTCATAACTATATTGTTTTCTGAAAATGTAAAACGGTTTCTCTGCTCAAATTAAGTAATTGCATTAATTTGTCACTTACAATTCTCGCGCTATAAATACCGTATTAAAAGATTTTAACTGAAATTTTATATTCGTGTGTGTACAAAGCCCTTCCTATTAAAGTAATTTAAATAAAAGTTACCTAATCAAATGATTGATCTATTTTTGTTATTTAAACACGCAAGGTCAAGTTCACCAAACTATTCCGATAGAAACATATTCTTACAATTCAATTTACTCTCATATGATTTCAACTAGTAAGATGTTCATGTATCATAATCAGTTATGACGGGCGGATATTAATAAGAATGCTCTCTTTTTTATTAGCATTATAAATTACATCCCCAGTAAAATATTAAATATGGAAAAATAACTCTCTTACTTCTTGAGGCAATAAGCACAAGTTTTACTATTTACTTAACAGTAATACGCTTGAATCTCCAATTTAGCTAGCCAAGGGTATTAAACTAAGATATCTAATTATTTAAATATAATATCATAAACGTTATGTTACTAATTCAGTGGTTAGGAACTTACGGATGGTTCACAAATCATCGGTAGGAGGATGAAGCGTTTACGATTATAAATCTGTTTGTAACTCTTTCACTTAAATAACACGCAAAATTACCTTGTAAACTCACAATATTTCATACAAAACAACTACCGAATGGCGAGTATGTGCAAAAAAATTGGTTGTCACATATTTTTGTTTTCTTAAATACTGTCCTGATTCTTTTATATATATTAGAAGAGCATGTATCACACTTTATGGTTCAATTGCGATTTTTAAACTTATTTACGATTATTTACACCATAAAGAGTGATACATGCTTGAATGCAGAATAAAAAGCTCTTCTAATATTATGTATAAAAAAATCAGGACCGTATTTAAAAAAACAAAGTTGATGATGGTTACTCGATACCGAAACGTTCCAATTTGCTGTATATCATGTTACAGAACGTTAAAAAGTACCTGTAGAAGGTTCTCTTACTTTTTTTTAACATCAACCACAAAGTAACAATTTGTCAAACACCAAATCGTGAAAATTCGCTTTTTGTCACATAACTTCGGAATGGTTCGGAATTTCATCAGTTTAAAATGTCATTTTACTAAACTCTAAAATGCCCAACTTTCCTCACATTTAACCGAAACTCTATATCTTACCGTTTCCGAATTCCCCATAGCGGCCCTCCCTATCTTGGAAACATAGTTACCGTTCACTGTTTGTTAGTTACAAAGTTACAATGAAAACGATATGTCTAAGAGTTTAATTTTCCGGATAGATTTTATTTTATTGTATGTGTTACGATTTATAGTTTCTAATACACTCAACGATAAATTATTAAGGGTGTGTATTTTTAGAAATGCATTAAACTTTTCTAATTTTAATTATTATGTAGGAATAATCATATTATAACCATCAATAATTTAAACCAAACGAAAGGAGTTTTAAGAATTTATCAACAAGGTGTAGCCCCACCTCATTCTCCTCTACATTGTCTTAACCATAATATCATCGAAAAATTCTCATTTGTAACTATTATGGAAGATTTAACGTAAATCAGTAGTATTTTTTTAATATAGCTGCTTTTCAAATTATACACAAGAAAACGTATTTTATATTCTTTGAATCCTAACCACAAAATAATGTGAAATACATAGTTACAAATAAGACGTGGTGAGTAGCTTTCAAAAATATACAGAATATTGCAATAAATTTCGATCTCAGTTTTTTTTTTATAAATTGTTATAATTATAAATGAGACTAGATATATATAAGATCTTACTTGTATCGCATAACCTCAAAGATGCAAATAGGGGGACCTATTGCATAGCGGTAAAATCACAGACACTCGTTTTAATTACATCTTAATTGTTTCCTCTTGGCTCCATTCGTTGAGTAGCAATTTGGAGCCACTGCTGTTAGAGATATCTAGCAAGTCTAATTACAGCTTTTTAACTTATATTAGTTTATTTTTGTACTTCTTATTCAAATATTTTCTCTCCAAAGATGAAACACCGTTTGTTTTATTAAACCATGTATATTTAATACTTATCCCATTTTTCATTTATGATTTTAATTAAATTTTGTATCCCAACAAAGTCTATGTAGAAAATATTGTTTGTAAGTCTCTAACTGTATTTCTGTCATATAATTTAGAGCACCTTTTAATACAATATAAATTTGAGGTGGTTGTATACATAAGTAGATATAAATTTGATGCACGTCATTAAACGATTGCAAAGTAAATAGTGAAGGTATTTGAGGTGGCATTATGAATTACCCAGTATTAAGCATATTATTTGTCATAAATAAAATCGTTTTCTTTCAAACTAGATAATCTGTAACATAAATGTTGAGAGGTGTACTTAATGGGCATTATCCATCGACGAGTACATATTTCCTGTCTATAAAATATATAGGATTTAACTAGAACATAATTTTAGGTTATTTCGTTTATGGCAGTGAAAATGATTTAAAAGTTTATTGTAATAGTCTATCATAAACCTTTTTTACAGGTTTCTAACATTAAAAAGGGTCCAAGTTTAATAAAGGTAAAGTTGTAAGTATGCCACAAACAAATTTATTAATATGTTGAATAAAAGTAAAAATGTAAGTATTCAGACTTTACTTTTCGATTTAGACGCCTCAAGTTTAAGGATTAACTTGAATCATTATTTATTCCATCTACTGGTGGATTGAATCCATTGGGAGTTACAAAAGCTTGAATTCAAAATTTTTACGTAAAGATTAATTTACAGCTTAATTCTCACCTTTTTGGTGGAATTTAAGAAAAACCCTTTAATTAAGTTAACAAGAAAATTTTGGTATTCTCATGTTTAGTATTACATGCTAATATCAGGTATCCAAGTTAATTATATAGTAAATGATGTCCAGAATTTTGTAGGCTCGAATTGTGTGATGACGTTAATACAGCTTCTATCAATAATACGTTACCTAATATTAATTACACAATCTCCCCTATCATGTTGTTATTACGGTTGAATGAAATATTCAATCTTTGCGGTTATCCTTGAGACGTAATTTATTGAAATCGTAATCCAACTGACATTAAGTTTAATCTTGGCTTACAAATATCAATTGTTGGTTTAGTCGTTCATGAATAGCTTCTTAGGTAAAGACATTAAAATTAGTAATAAAAAAGGCTTAAACTTGAAATTCTGGTTCCAGAAAAAAAAAACAGATATACAAGGTTCTGAGAAACGCTACAATCTTTCTAATTAATATTGCGAAGTTAAGTTATCCTTCAGGTCTTCTGTTATTTTAATTGGCTTGAGGTATGATTTATAACGCAGTACCATTCCCAGTTTTGCTTGTTCGGGTCAAGTCAATTTTGTAGTCTCACAAACTACAAATTTTGAGAAACCATTTTTAATCAAAAAATATAGCTTACAGTTTCCCTTTTTGCGTTTATAATGGAGTAAAGTTAGATTTATACTTTGGAAAAAGTGGCGAGAGATGTACCTTTACATTTTTATATTTGTGAATATATTGGGAATAAAATATAAAAGGTCACCAAAAATCGAGTATAATTAGGTTTTAAAAAAAATTGTATTTGTAATAAGTGAAAAGATCATATACCGGGTGTCTAGAATCTACCCACGTTCTATGGCTATCTTTGTTATTATAAGTGATACAGAATCGGTTAAATTAGCAAAGTTGGGCAGAATTACATGATAATTCAAATACCGATAAGAAAATTCAACATTGTTGCCAACTTTCTAAGATATCTGAAAATAACTAAAAATCGTCCAAATTTTCAATCGGCTATATCTTTTTTTATATTCTAAATACGAAAAAGTTTTTAGAGAGAATTTTGATAGCTATTTCTACGCAAAATGGGAAAATGTGAATAAAAAGTTTACCACTACAATCCAAACATACATTTTTTGAAATGGCAACTATAGGTGGCTATGGACTCATTCGATGGCTTATTTTTTCTGATTTCAAATGACATTTTTGTGTATTTTGAAAAATAAGGGTTTTTTACTCTTGAGCCGCATTCACATTTTCGAATCTCCTTCGTGTATGAAACGAAACATTCAAAATTTTGCAAGTCAATTTTAGGTTTGCGATCAAGCAGGTACTTTTATCAAGAATAAAATTTTCTGATAAATGAACGATAAAATTTTTTCCATATATATATATATATATATATATATATATATACCGGAACGCTTAAATATCTACAAAATAGCGAAAGTTACGATTACAAAATTGGGGTTTCGGGGCGCGGAATTGGAAAATGATATCGGCACTGTTTCCAGATTTCCCAGTTTTGCGATACACGTAGTCATTTTGTTTTCTTAAATAGAATGCCCTATTTATTTTTATTGCAGTCAATTGGGCGTCTCAAACTTAGTAAAATCTCAAATTTTCAAACTTTTAGATCTACTAGTTGCTGAGATATGACGACACCGTTTCAGTAAAAGTACCGGAACGCTTCAATATCTGCAAAACCGCTAAAGTTACGGTTACAAAATACGGGGGGGTTCCTAGGCATGTGGAATTAGAAAATCATTTCGGCACTGTTGCCAGATTTCCCAGTTTTGCGCTACACGTAGTCATTTTGTTTTCTTAAATAGAATGCTCTACTTACGAATAAGTAAGCACTGCTTCAATTGTTTTCAACACTCTAGCCGTCGCCATGTTACAACAATGACAAATTAAACACAACATTGTCAGTTAAGCCGCTGAATATTGCATCGATTACAAAATTATAATTTGATTATGGCTTTTGTTCTATCAGAAACCCAAAGTATTGATATTTTGATTTTTCGTGCATATGGAAATAAAACAAGGACATATCAAGAAGTCTGCAACTTGTTTAATGATTGTTATCCTAATAAACCCATTAAAAAGTCTACCGTACACAGAACTTGTCGACGTTACGAGGAAACAGGGTCCATAAAATGTTTACCTAAAACCGGAATCCCAAGAACTGCTATAAGTGATGAAAATAAATTAAACGTTTTATTACAAATAGAGGAAAATCCAAAAGTAAGCACCAACCAGTTAGCTATAAGTACCGAAATCTGTCAAAAATCTGTAAGGACTATTTTGAAGGAAAATAAATTAAAGCCGTACAAGATCCATTACACTCAAGAGCTTTTAGAGGATGATCCTGACCGCCGCAATGAATTATCCGAAATCATGATGGAAAATATCAACCAAGATCCTTATTTTGCGCACAAAATTGTATTCAGTGACGAAGCTACTTTTTGCTTGAACGGCCAAGTTAATAGGCACAATTGACGAATTTGGTCTAGAGATAACCCCCATTGGATGGAAGAACTTCATACCCAATATCCTGAGAAAGTTAACGTCTGGACGGGAATATTGGGAAACAATATTATCGGACCTTTTTTCATAGAAGGTACATTAACAGGGCGAAAGTATTTGGAGCTCCTTAGAGAAAGTATAGTTCCTGCCATTCAACAAAATAGAAATATAGATGAAATCTGGTACCAACGTGATGGTGCTCCACCCCATTATTTAAGAGAAGCCATGCAATTTCTAAACAACCAATTTCCAAGAAGGCTTATTGGAAGACGTGGAGCAATAGAATGGCCACCTCGATCCCCTGACATGACTCCACCGGACTTCTTCTTGTGGGTCATTTGAAAAACCGTGTGTACAGAAATCGTCCAGAAAATTTGAACGAACTCTGCGAAAGAATCCGCATCGAAATTGTACTTATAACACCGGATATGTTGAGCAACACATTGCGAGAATTTTATGATCGACTTGGCAAATAATGGAGCCCACTTTGAACATTTAATTAAAAGTTAGTGTCGTTAATTATTAATTCTATTGTTAATTAATTAATTAAGTTATTGTTGTTTTAGTCCATTAGCTTTTAATCTCCTTCTTATCTTAGCATTATTGTTATTAGTTAAAGTGCAAGGGAAAGTGGCCAATCACAAATTAAAAAGTAACCTTCATAACTCAAGTCATTTATTTCAATAAAAGTAAATAGGACATTTCATTTAAGATAACAAAAAGCGCAAGACTGGGAAATCTGGCAACAGTGCCGATATCATTTTCCAATCCTGCACGCCCCGAAACCCCCAAATCCTGAATTTTGTAATCGTAACTTTAGCGATTTTGTAGATATTTAAGCGTTCCGGTACATTTTCCTAACCCTGTATATATACTGGGTTCCCCATAATCGACTACCCATTTTATTTTATTAATAAATTCCCTACGAGATAACTAAATAAGTTGTTTTCTGTGGGATTATCTTCTGTAGTCTTTGGGATTTAAGTTAATTATTAAACAGGTAGGCGCCTGTCACAAACAAGTTATAAATTAATAATTTCGTGTAACGTCATTTTACTACGCGAAGTTTGTTAGTTTTCATCAATAATTATTTAATTTTTTTGCTTCGAGGCATTATTTCAACATCCGTTTGAACTTTCATGGATTACTCAGTCCAACAACGTGTGTTTTGTGTAAAAAACTTACATAAGAAGCAATTCGATAGAAGAAGTTAGGCGTGCATTCCGGCGTCAGTTTAATAACAACAATAGGGGTCACGCGCCAAATAGTAAAATTGTTAAGTTATGGGTTCGTCATTGGCGTGAAAATGGTTCTGTACAAAATTTGAAGAAGCCTGGACGTCGAAGAACAGTTCGTACACCAGAAAATATTGAAAAAGTTACAATTGCGTTTACGAGAAGTCCTAAAAGGTCTGCTAATCGACAAACCCTTATCCTAGGAACATCAAAGGGAAGCTTAGATCGAATTCTTCAAAGGGATTTAAAATTTCATCCCTATAAATACCAAATGTCACAGCACCTTAGCAATCAAAATTAAGAATCAAGGTTAGCATTTTGTCAAGAATTTTTGGATTTACATCAAGGAGCAATTCACAGTCTCCTAATGAGCGACGAAGCTAATTTTTATTTGAACGGCATGGTTAATAAATAGAATTTTAGATACTGGTCAAATGAAAATCCTCGTGAAATCTTTACACAGAACCTCCATAATCCAAAAGTTGTTGTGTGGTGTGTAGTAGGATCTTTTGGTATTATTGGTCCATACTTTTTGAGGATGAAAATAACCGCGCTGTAACAGTAACATCCGAGCTCTACGTAAACATGCTAGAGACATTCCTCATTCCAGAATTAAATAGACGAGGATTACTAAACAATGCCTTACTACTCCAACAAGATGGGGCAACAGCTCATACCCCGAGAAACTCAATGAGTGTTCTGCGAGAAATGTTTAATGGCCGACTCGTTTCTCGATTCGGCGATTTGCCTTGGCCTTCCAGGTCCCCCGATTTAACGGCACCCGATTTTTTTCGTGTGGGGATATTTAAAAGCCAAAGTGTTTGCGAGTCGTCCAGGTACAATCAAGGAACTCAAAGTCAAAATTCATGAAGAAGTTGAAGGAATAGATGAAGGTTTGCTACACCGTGTAATGAACCACTTTTTATCTAATATTGAAAAATGTGTTGAAGTTGGTGGAGGTCATTTAGAAGACGTGATTTTTAAAAGTTAGAATTAAATTAACCAAATATTTATAAGTTACCATAAATCCCAAAGAGTTAGCTGTAATTTAGTATAATAAATAGTTTGTTTTGATAACTACAAAAATTTTAATGCAAATATTAAAATGGGTAGCCTATTATGGGGAACCCTGTATATAATTAATCACGAATACCCTACCCTAATTTAGTATGCTTCTATAAGTGTGTTAAAAATTTCTTTTGAAAGCAAAACGGAGGATCCAAAGGTTAAATGTTTAATAGACTTTTCGGGTTGGTTCGTTGAAAGATCTTTCAAGGATTGACCTGAAAAGGAAAAGTCACAGACAGACAAAATATCCATATATCGATCATAACCCCGATAACTTGAATTGCCGTTGTTTTAAAAAACATAAAAATTTCACGAACCCCCTATAAATAATAAATGGAAATGCGCGTAAATATCTGGTAAGAATTGTTCCGTGTACACTAGACACTTAACAAATAGACAATTAAATCTATGCGCGAGCTAAATTAATTAAGCATCTGCCATTTGTTTAATTCTCAAGATAAATATCTCGAATTTTCACAGAGGGAGGGGGGGGAGACAGTGGGAGAGCGCGAGAGAGCGAGCGAGAGAGAGAGCGAGAGCGAGAGAGAGGGGGGAAGGGTGACGGAGACGGAGACGGAGAGAGAGAGACGTGAAGGAACACCTGCTCGGTGAGTAGCGCTCACGTGGCTTATGCTGCTATATGCGTTTTCATTAGAGAAGGGAGAATTTTGAAAATAGTCGTTCACTTTCAGTGTTGTAAAGCCAAGAATAACAACCACGTGTTTTTGTTTCTTAATTTATTATTTGTTTGAAAAGTATTCTTTTTTAAAAGTTGCAGCGATAGTAATAATTATACATTCTTATACATGTTATGTCAATTTTTACAGATTGCACGTAGAGTATGGTTTTGCACCAGAGAGTTAACAGTGATCTTATTTTCAAAGCACTCTTGGAGGTACCATTTCGCATATTCCTTTTAATGAATAAAATTATTGTAAAGAAATTAAAAGAAATGTTCAGGGTTGGCGAAATGATCCCCCGCCCAATTTCAATATCGCCGGACTACTAGTAATCACTAACGCAATATAAAAGAGCGTTGGCATTTGAGGAATTTAATTGTTCCTTGATGAGACTTTCTTCGCTTTTTTAATTGCTTTATAATGGATCTGAATTTTTCAATAAGTTTTTAATTGCTTATTAAAGGCATCGAAATAGGCTATTTTTGCTGCAGCCTTTTTATCCCCTGCTCTTATGTTTGCTTTTAAGCAAACTGTTTAACTCACATTACTACACCTTCGGTCCAGTGCTTGTTTGGCTTTCTGCCATCTTGTTCTGGCCGTCTTGTTTCCAGGTGCTTTTTCACGATCTTTGCTCTTCTGTTGCCGTGTTCCGTCATATTGCTTACGTGTGTCACATACCAAAGACACTAAAACATGCAGAAAAACCTGGTGGCCAGCAAACACATACGTAACCTAATGAACATCCAAACACACAATCAAACTATAAGAACTAAACATGTAAAACACGGTAGCCACCAGATACACCCCATCGCCTTCAAACCAAAGAAGGAGTCGACAAACCAAAATAAACAGGTTACGTTATTTAATGCAAGTTTTTTTCGTGTCACATCTGCATGTGTGCTCCACCGGTGATAGACAAAAAGGTCTTTACAATAGGACATACAACATTTTTTTAGTAAGTATTATATTAAACGGTTGTAATTATGATTTCAAGCCGAAACTTTTGTTTTTTGTAAAAATAAAGAAATAGTGACTGATAATGTGATAAACAATATATGAAAATAAGCGAAATACGAGAAAAGAAATTTAATTTCAAGTCAACATTCATAAATTAGCCAAAAACAACAAGATATTGATTACACAGAACTTTTGTGATTCATTTCACATAAAAAGATACAAAGAAATTAGTAAGGTGTTGCAACACTTTAATTGACACTTTTTTTAAACAAACCTCAAAATAAAATTGTTGAAGAAGATCCACTACAGTCTAAATAAAAGAATGACTTGTATTATTTTTAAAGCAAGCAATATTAACATAAATGTACATTGACTTCCGCAATGAAGCAACACACGAAAAAAGTATTTTAATTACGTTGAACTCTATAGAATCTTATTCTACTCTTAAATTACACATAATAAAAGTAGGAATTAGAATTTGTTGTCCTTATACTCTAATTAAAATAAAATACTAACAAATTGCTGCATTTTAGGAAAATCAATCTTTTACTACACAACTCATAAAATTGACCTTACTCATCCATTTCCTACTCCTTTTAACGAAGTATCCCAATTAACGGGGTTGAGCACCTTTAATTAATTGTACACACTCGCACACACTTAACAAGCTTCTAACGTTTGTGTTCGACCGTAGCTCCGCCTACTCTATCGTAAATGTTCCACAAAAAAAGCTCCCATTAATTCACGTCGTGACCAGATTCTTATCGTCTATACACTAGATTTGTTTTATATCGTATACACACGTATTTACATCAGCATTAATAATATTTAATAATCATAATTTTTAATATGCCTTTAGTTGGTTATAAATGATCTCTTTAAAAGTTTCTTTTACTATCGCGCAATTTTGTCAAAGTTGAAAAATTTTTCAACTTTGACACAATTGTTTACAACATCTCTAACAATTTTTACAAATATTACTACTGACGAAGATAACTGTAAGCGTTATCGAAACGTTTAGATTGTATAATTTAAATACACCATTAAAAACCCCAAAAAAGATAGGTATTTTATTATGAGTGTTAATGGTGAAAGTTTACATTTTCATAAGTATTTACTTAGTACAACGGCGCAACGGTTACTTTTTATTTGACATGCGTTTCACTTTATTTGAATTTTTGGAAAAGTTTCATAACACGAACAATTTACAACGCGATACAAAGTAAACTTGTAAACGTTTTTATTGGTTCATCCCATAAAATGGAATATGGCAGTAAACACAATGTTTCATCTGCACTACTAAATTTTACAACGTCACTTAGTACATATCGTTATGCACTTTTTTTTTAATCAAGCGCGAACATTCACCTAACCGCTCTAACCCAAGTTTAGCTGACAATCTCCGCAAAATCAGACTACACCAGCTCTTTTGTATACAAACACGACCTTCTTGGAAACGTCATCAAATATTTCGGAGAGTCAAAGTCAACCGCTATTAAGGGATTTAAACACTACATGATTTTGCCGAGACGAAAACATGAAACGGAACTAACGGAAGCGAAAGGTTCTCCATCTATGCCATCTTCCTGAACTACCCAAATTCGATATTCAAATTCACTCCATAAAATATTCAAAACTGAACTCAACTTTTTATGGAAGTCTCCTGCATGGGCGATTTCGTTTTCCGCCAGAAGTATTAAACCCTAATGCTATTTGTCCTTTAATAATGCGTATAATTTTGATTTACATCAAAGTTCATTTATATGTTTATTTCATATGTTAAACACGGTAATTCTAAATATAAATACCTTTGTAAACGGAAGCGATATGGTAAGTGTACCGATGCTCCAGTGTCGTACTTGCGGGTCTAAATTTACACCAAAAATTCGAAGTAAAATGTCCATCCTAAGTACATATTTTAATTTTTTCTAGCATTAAACAATATCTTAACATATTCCAACGACGTAACATTTATACCAAAGTTACAAGTTATACTAAAAAAATTCCGTGCGAAAATCATTTACGCTAGACCTACGTTACTAACACATATCTCAACGTTACTTTTCTAACCAACTATTCATTCTGAAGCAAAAGAACTTGCCAATAGATTGGCCATAAACGGAGATAACCAGTAGCTATTGTCGTACTATGTGCTTGTTTGAAAAATTGATTGTTAATTTTGTTTCACACAAAAATTTATAAATAACTTATTTAAATTAATTAATTTAAGAAATTCTTCTACATGCTTCTGTATCGTGCACATAGTTTCGTATAAAAATATCTTGTAGCTG
The DNA here is from genome assembly GCA_036346205.1 of Vesta saturnalis. NCBI lineage: Eukaryota > Metazoa > Arthropoda > Insecta > Coleoptera > Lampyridae > Vesta > Vesta saturnalis. Next base: position 744,691 of record JARFJB010002005.1, on the reverse strand, counting down.
AAACAATAAAATAAAATAATAAACAAATGCGGAATGAGATTTAGATTTCATTTCCTCCATGTTCAATGTTTTTAATTTTATCAATATTACATTTATTACTAGGAAACCATTTGGACAGAAGATAGGTAGGTTCATTAATACCAAAAACAGTGGGCCGCGTAGTATTACCTAGTTTATAAATCTTGGACAAGCAATACATTCTAAGACCAGATTGAATACCGTTAGTCGAAACCTCAGAGAGTCGTCCACAACTTTTTTACATTCTAATAAAATATTTCTATAATCTGTCCAAACTTCCAAATTCAGTACGGGTTCTTATGGCGATAATGATTTTGTTCCTGGCGCGAACGTAAAAAGTCTGTAAAAAGAACACAGCCGATGTGCACAATGAAATGGATGCAGACAATTACGAGAAGTAGTTTATCTATCAACTCATTCCAAATATACCACGGAATTTAATTATCGTTATTGACAATGCTCCTTATCACAGCAGGAAGGTAGAGAAGATTCCAAGAATGGCGTGGCGAAAAGAGCAAATTGTAGATTGGCTTAGTAAGAAATAAATGCCCATTGAAGATAAAATGTTGACGCGAGACCTATTGGCTACTGTAGCACAAGTGAAGCATCCATATGACAAGAATAAACTTGATGTTATGGCACAAGAAAGAGGTCATGAGGTTCTTCGTTTGCCTTCTTACCACTGTGAATTAAACTCAATAGAAATGATGTGGGCACAAGTCAAACATTGTATTAAAATGAATATCAAGACTTTTAAAGTTAAAGACATGGAGGAATTAATAAAATTTGCTTACAAAAAAGTTACGATTGAAAATTGGCAACATTATATACGTCATGTAAAGATCGTTGAAGGTAAGATGTGGGTAGCTAATAACTTTCAGGATGATATTGCAAAGTTTTATAGTCAACGTTACATAATCATCATCCGAAGACCTAGAAATGGATTCGAGCGATTAAACTGTACTGAAAAACAACAAATTTACTAAAATACGAGGCGTGGCTATTAAATCAAAATCAAATGTACCCCTACATTACATACGCCTACATCGCTTTTCTAAAAAATACAGTTCAAAGATTCGATTTGTACAGATTAAAGGTAATCTTTTTTGGTATATTCATAAGTACATTGCAGATTAATCTAAATTACTATCGCATTGCAAATATTTTTATTAATTTTGAGGTTAGAAATTGTGTCTCTCGTACCGTAGATGTAATACTATTGTAACCGTAATACGGTATTATAGGTGCAGTAATCTATTGGCGTAATAAGTTTGGCAATCCTGCACTGTTTTTCCATAAGCCACATACTGAATTTAGAGGTTAGACGCGCTATAGTAATTATTGTAAAGATTTACGTACTATTTACTGCCCACAATGAAGTGGTTATGAATACAGTTAGAAAACAAGCACGTATTCTGTCATTCATCATTACTACGCAAATGAAGGAGGTTAGGCAAAACTTCTGGGAGGAATTGAAGGTAGATACGACCAGTCAGAGGAGTGTTAAAAAAATACAATCCAATAATTCTATTGTGGAGAATGCCACACCAAACATTTAATGAACTTGTGGTTATTATGAGAATTTACATCAAATGTTCAAAAGTGAGCCGAATGGGTTGGCGTCTAGCAGGATACCTCATTCTGTATAACCTTTGAACAAGAAGTCAATTTTTTGAGCCTTTCCTAACACGTAAACCATACAAATTAATTGACTTTTAGAGTAATCCATTATTCTTGAATACACAAATGTTCACAATCTGAAATAGCTATCAAAATGCAACAATAGTTTGACAGACAAAATATTTCTCATGTGGGAAATTGTTTTCATGGCTACTGCAAATAATCACAAGAAAAACCATCGAAATATTAATTGAATAATATAGAAAAATCAAAACAACTCAAAAACAGTGAAGGATAAGTATAGGATTGACTTATGAAGAACTGTGTGGTTTTTGATTCTCTTTAACGTAGCGTAGGATGTTTGTTCTATTTGCGAAAAGTGATATTTTTTAATTTCAAGTTTCGTAGGTTTGAACATATATTTTGAACACCGTATAGCATTTATCTTTAATATTTCTTCTTCAAAACATAGGCTTAAGCTTGATGTTTCCTTGGTCTAAATATAAAAGTTTTCCTAACAAAACACAATATGATACATAATAATACAGTTATATCAGTAAATGCGACTATATTAAAAAATACTGTGTCTTGCCCTGCTCTTTTGGAACACTCTGTATAGCCAAGAATGATTTTAAAATACGCACACTTACTAGCCATATAATATGATAAATACATTTTTTTGCCATAAAGCAGCAGTTTACTTTACTCTATCGTTGACCTACCCAGTACAAAAGGCCTGTCTAAAATACTTATTTATTTTCTTACATGTAGTGCAAAGTAAACGTCCTATCAAAATTCGCTTTATAGAACAGCTAATATCAAATACAAACGTTGAAGAATGTTTGATAACAATCAGAATCAGAAATTTACAATAATCGAATTCATTATTTAGCTGTAGTTAATTTTTAAGTATTTTAAGTAATAGGGTTTTTGGCATTTTTTTAAATATTTTCATTTGATGTAAATGTATTGTTAGGTGTTTACTTAAATTTAAACTTAATAAAATAGTTATTTATCTGTCATTGTTTAATACAAGGTTTGGAAAGGCTTTTCCGATATCGTAATAAATAGTTTATAATATGGTGGTGGTTTAAATGCCCCACGTATAAATAATTTAATAATAAAATAAATAAGTGTTGAATAAATGGGTGTGAATGTTCTCAAAACAAATCGTTAAACTAACCAGAGATCCAAACCACTCAATAAAGATAATACCGTTGTCTCAGTCGGTTGATTAAAGTAGGCCAGTTCAATGTTTTGATTTGCTTAATTACCACAAATTTATGCTTGGGTATTTCCACTTAACATCAATATAGTAACTGCAATGTAACAATAATAAAATTATCTCGGACGCCAAGTTATTTTTTTGATTATGCTCGTCATAACTAAACCGAGTATACAATAAAAAATTCACCACAATGTCAAAATAAAAACTATACAAACTATGTTTATTAAATATTTAAATTTAGAATTATATAAAATATATCTTAAAAACTAATTGTAATAGCCTTAAATTACTACATTCTTGATATAAATACCTGTTCGAAACTTTTGTACACAACCTTTTAATAACATCTGGTATCTAAACAAATACGGAAATGTAAACCAAAGGTTATGTAATCTTTGCACCAATATTGAGCAAAATCTCGTAATAACAATGCTGTACGTTGTAAACCATACCAAAGTTGAATTTTACTTCTTATAAATTTATCTTCATGAAATTTGAATAATCCAGTGTTTATTGCATTCTCTCGAAAGTTCAAATAAAAAATGGGATCTAAATATAGATCTGAATTACTTGCAAAATTGTAATCATAAGCATCAAAAATGCCAAAAATGGTAAAAATGCCAAAAGTAAAAGTATTAAAAGTAGTAAAGGTGTAAAAGTAGTAAAAGTGTAAAAGTAATAAAAGTGTAAAAGTAGTAAAAGTGCCTGCAAAAAGCAAATGTTTTAACTTTTAATATAATGCGAGTTAAATGTACCTTACCATTAAATCAATGGCACTTTTCACAAAATTTAGGCGGAAACCCAAAAATCGCTTCCTGTATACCCATAACACATCAAGAAAATGAAGAAAAGGACGCTTAGGATGTCAGATGATATAGCGGTGCGCGAAAAAGGTGCGCAAAAAAATAAGTGCAGAAAATATAATTCACGATACGGAAGCATAAACCCCTAAAAAGAAATGCAAATTAAGTTACCTACCACAACTTATAATTCATTAATAATTAAAAACTTTTTTATTTATAACTAAATGAACGAAGAACGTAAATTACGGTATATTTTAATACAACTCCAAAATGGATTGTTACAAGTTATCTACGAATAGGTAGCTACTGTTCATAAGAGATGACGTGATGATGCTTTTGATGAGTCGAAACGTCCTATTATGAATTATGAGTTGAAATAAATGTACATTTGCAGAATAAATTGCTTTGGAAGTTTTTTTTTTCAAAAATGTTTCATAAAAAAAAGAAATATTTAAAATATCAAGAATGAGGATCGAAACGTCGAATTATCATTAAGTGTTATACATCGTTGGGTTTAGAATAAAAAATTTTATTTTTTATGCCATTAGCTAATTTCCGCCCCATATGAAAAAATAAAGTTAATCATGGTCTCTAATCGACGAAACGTCGGATTAATTTTTTTGTCATCAATCAATAGAGGATAAAAAGTGGCAATGGCAAAGTGTAACACATTTTTTTATATCTGTTCAAATAAAAGAGATAAAAATTGTCAATTTTCAGTTTTTTTCGAATATTTTGGAAAATATTTGAGATAGCCTTGATTTCAGAATGGCATTTTAGTGGGCTCAAAATTCTCTAAAACTTTCTCTATTTAACCGTCTTTCGATCTCTTATAGTTTCCAAGATAGCAATACTGCACAGACCAATTTCGGACACACTGTATTTAGAAATTCCTATAGTTCATCCTATTCGTCCCCTGATGATGATAGCTTTAATTGAAACGCGTTCGGTGTTAATTTTGTGTGGTATGAGAGTTTATCTTGTTTGCACCTTTTCAATTTTTAACTATTTAAAAGCACATGCTGCTGTTATAAAAATGAGAAATGGTCATGTGTACGACATACATTACAAAAGAATGTACCTTTTAATTTATGTTGTGACATTTACTCCTTTAATATTGAATGAAATATTTAAGAATTGTATAAAGTAATGCGCCTAAAACGTGTGTGCTGTTTTATTACTTCTCTAAATTACTTTCCATTTATTTATTTAACTCGTAGCGTAGGGGTACAACAGATGAAATTATGTTGAGGAAACTTGTATAAAGTTACAAAGTTGCTTAATTATTCAAAAGTTCTTGAGTCATTAGCGTAACTTTCTTGTACACCACCAACAAGTCAAAGTCAGCTTTCTGTACATACATACTACAAAAATAATCTGAGTTAACTAATATTTGACCTAGAATTTCAAGCGATATTGAACGTATTTAGTTTAAATTGATTATATTTCATATTAAAGTGCACGTTACCCTCACGTGTTACCGTCTAAGTGTCACTTGTTTATAGTTTTAAAGATTCTGCAACCCAAAACCTACGAGAACTTTCGGAAAAATCACATACTTACAAAGTAAAAAGGTTCTCAAGATATGTCATATGTATGACAGAATTTTAGAAAATATGAAAGAAAATTTTATATTAACACGGTATCCAGCTGAAAGGCGTAATTCTATTAAACGAAATCCGCACAAAGCTTCTCTCTGCAGATTCATGGTTTTTTAAACCTACTGAGATTACTACTAAGACTTTTTTCTGTCGTCATTTTTGTATTTGCTTTTGGTTAAAATAGTTTTAAAATAAATTTGATTAATGTAAACGCCATTAACTTGACATATGCTTGAACGATCTTTAAAAATGATTAAGTCGCTAAAAAATAGTGATATCGAATGAATTGTCTATTTATTGAACCTAAAGTAATCCTAATAAAAGTTTAAAAAAAATGAAGGAAATGTAGGGATCATAATATAATTTTACGTACGATTGATCACAAATTTCGTCATCCCCTTACGTCAATACATTACTTACACCCAGGTGATTTTGTCGTGCAATTTTTCTAAAAAGTTAATTTTTATTGAGCTCAATTTTAAACTGGATTATAAATTTTGTTTATTGACCATTATGGTTTTAAAAACTGTGATGGAATATTTATTTATATGTACGCTGTCAAAAATTATGTTAAGCTAGTTCTATCGAAAGAGAATTAGAAAATTAATCAGTTTCACGTTTAAAAAAGTATGAAAGATATGTATAAAAAAGTGGTATTAAGCATAGCCTTTGTTTCCACAGAAAAGGTTTTTATGATGGGAAACATTGGGTAATATTAATTGGAATTTTAAGGAATGAGTTAAGATTTTGACATTTTCAGTACGTGCGCTATATTACATTGTTGCCGTTTGGAATTTAAAATTATTATTTTTCAAACTCTTTTTTAAATATCTATCTTAATAATAACAGGATTTGCATGAAAAGAGAATTAGAAAATGAATCAGTTTGATGTTTAAAAAAGTATGAAAGATATGTATAAAAAAGTGGTATTAAGCATAGCCTTTGTTTCCACAGAAAAGGTTTTTATGATGGGAAACATTGAGTAATATTAATTGGAATTTTAAGGAATGAGTTAAGATTTTGACATTTTCAGTACGTGCTCTATATTACATTGTTGCCGTTTGGAATTTAAAATTATTATTTTTTCAAACCCTTTTTTAAATATCTGTCTTAATAATAACAGGATTTGAATGAAAAGAGAATTAGAAAATTAACCAGTTTCATGTTTAAAAAAGAATGAAAGATATGTATAAAAAAGTGGTATTAAGCATAGCCTTTGTTTCCACAGAAAAGGTTTTTATGATCGGAAACATTGGGTAATATTAATTGAAATTTTAAGGAATGAGTTAAGATTTTGACATTTTCAGTACGTGCTCTATATTACATTGTTGCCGTTTGGAATTTAAAATTATTATTTTTTCAAACTCTTTTTTAAATATCTATCTTAATAATAACAGGATTTGAATGAAAAGAGAATTAGAAAATTAACCAGTTTCATGTTTAAAAAAGAATAAAAGATATGTATAAAAAAGTGGTATTAAGCATAGCCTTTGTTTCCATAGAAAAGGTTTTTATGATCGGAAACATTGGGTAATATTAATTGGAATTTTAAGGAATGAGTTAAGATTTTGACATTTTCAGTACGTGCTCTATATTACATTGTTGCTGTTTGGAATTTAAAATTATTATTTTTTCAACCCCTTTTTTAAATATCTACCTTAATAATAACATGATTTGCATGAAAAGAGAATTAGAAAATTAATCAGTTTCATGTTTAAAAAAGTATGAAAGATATGTATAAAAAAGTGGTATTAAGCATAGCCTTTGTTTCCATAGAAAAGGTTTTTATGATCGGAAACATTGGGTAATATTAATTGGAATTTTAAGGAATGAGTTAAGATTTTGACATTTTCAGTACGTGGTCTATATTACACTGTTGCCGTTTGGAATTTAAAATTATTATTTTTTCAACCCCTTTTTTAAATATCTACCTTAATAATAACATGATTTGCATGAAAAGAGAATTAGAAAATTAATCAGTTTCATGTTTAAAAAAGTATGAAAGATATGTATAAAAAAGTGGTATTATGCATAGCCTTTAAGATTTTTATGATCGGAAACATTGGGTAATATTAATTGGAATTTTAAGGAATGAGTTAAGATTTTGACATTTTCAGTACGTGCTCTATATTACAATGTTGCCGTTTGGAATTTAAAATTATTATTTTTTCAAACTCTTTTTTAAATTTCTATCTTAATAATAACAGAATTTGCATAAGATTTGGTACCTAAAGGTTTTCTATGATGAGAAATTCACATTTGATCATAGTTTTGATGTATCTTCCAGAAGGCGCCACAAACAGCCCTTTGTCTACATTTAAAGCTCCATAACTTTTTTCTGCTTCGGTATATCAAATTTGTAGTAGGAAATTCTTATTCCCTGATATATTTTCTTCAAAAAAGGTATACCTTGTAGATGTCGCTTCGAGCAGCCGTTTCTGTGATAATCGAATTTAAATGTTTCATAGCGCACTAAAATTCATCATAGCAACGACTAAACATTATTAAGTATTATCATTAGTTATAAAATAGTATTTTCAAACAATTCAGTCTGACAAATATTTATTGTAATTTTAATTTCCTTCTTCAATTTTTCGCTATAGCCATACCCTACACTAATGCAGAAATGACCGATATGATATTACTTTATGGTTATTGCCCAGGAAATGATCGGGAATCGGTCAGAGTATAACAAGAAATATTTCCAAATGGACGCGTTCCAAACCACCAAACATTTGCCGGTGTTTTGGCGCGTCTTTGAGCAACCGGTAGTTTTGCTCCTGCTAAGGTTGATTATGGACGGAACCGTACTATTAGAACAGCGGAGGTTGAGGAAGAAACTTCAGAACGAGTTGAACATCCGAGTCTGAGCACCAGGTACATTGATTTGGAACTTGCGTCTCTAAGGATACGGTAAACATCCATTTGACACCCAAACAATACAAGAGCTTTTACCTAATGACCCCGTATTAATACTACGCTTGTCTTCTTATTAATGAAAAGAGGGAAAATGATCCAAATTTTCATAGACAAACTTTATTCACCGATGAGTGGTGTTTTATAAGAAGGGGTATGAAAAATTTACATAATGAACACATTATGCTGACGATACCCCGCATGCAATAAAGGTTGTGCATTATCAACGTGAATTTAAAGTTAACATGTTGGCAGGAATAATTTATAGTTTTATCATAGGTCCTATCATCTTACAACCTCGTTTAAATGGTTTCATTACCTAGAACATTTAGTACATTTGCCAAATTTATTTGATGAACTTCCACTAGTTGTTACGCAAAATATGTGGTTCGTGCACCACAGCGCACCACCACATTTCACGCTAAATGCCAGAAACCACTTAAATGAGAATTTTTGGAATCGTTGGATCGGCAGAAGAAATAATGCTCCTGCAAATTGGCCACCTCGCTCATCGGAATTGACGTCCAATGATTACTTTTTATGGGGATCACTTAGAAATGGTATATTCTAAACCAATAAACACCGTAAAAGAAATGTGGGCGCGAATATAAAATTCAGTAAACATTTTAAGGTTAGATGAAGAGATGATAGATAGGGTGCAGTTCAATTTTCTCCGTAGAATTAATCATTGTGTACATAAAAACCGGGGTCATTTTCAACATTTACTTAGAGTTTAATTGAACAATTTATAATTTAATAAAAGTTCGCTGTTTTGGTCATTTGTTATTGACTTCGTATGGTATTCCTCTTGTTCTTTGCCAGTTGATTCTTACATTCTTGTATTGTTATGTTGTTGTGTAAAGTTCTGGTTGGCTGATTGGTCTTTAAAAGCGCTCCAAACTTCTAGGATCAGTCCTAAGCCTGGATAACACATTTTTTGAACAAAGCATATGAGAGAATAAGAATTTCTGACTAGAAATTTGATATACTGAGGCAGAAAAAGGTTATGGAGCTTTAATTGTATACAAAGGCTGCTGGTGGTACCCTCTAGAAGATCCATCAAAACTATGCTCAAATAAGAATTTTTCATCGTAGAAAACTTCTAGGTACCAAATTTCATGCAAATCCCATTATTATTAAGATATACATTTAAAAAAGAGTTTAAAAAAATAATAACTTTGACACCTGTAGTTCGGAAACTATCAACTTTTGGGCTAAGGTAAACTGGGCTAGATCCTCATATTTTACTCTCAGGGATTTGTTCTAGTATTTCGTACAGACCTTTCAGAGACATCCTGTCTGTTTGTAAAAATGTCAATATCAAAATTGAAACAAACAAGATACACCCACATAACACACAATTAAAAAAACACCGAACGCTTTTCAATAGCTAAGCGATCGACTAGGACTAGTTGACCGCTGGTGATAATAGCTTGGCTATTGAAACGCGTTTGGTGTTTTTAATTTATGCAGTACGTGTGGCGTATTTTGTTTATTACAGGTCCTGCCACCGATTTAGTGTTCCAGGTTCTTCAAATTCAAAATTGAATACTAGATATTATCTCAAATTAAACGTCTTTTAATCTGTAACAATGGCCCTTTAGATTTATTCAATTAGCTGAACTCCTTGAAACACAAATATGTATGTATGAGTTTAACTAAAATGTTTTTCACATCTTAAATTCTAATAGGTATAGTCGTGAATCGGTTACGTTTAGCCTAACGTACTAAAGCACTCAAGAACACTTAGAAGGAAATCTTGGAGTGCCAAGAAATGCCCGTGAACGGCGTCCTCAAGTTACTTAATATCATAAGTTTGTGTTGAAAACGAATTGACTTAATAGCGTATGGAGAAGAGTTCATCAGTAGTAAATATTTTCCGAAGACACGAGTTTGATGCAAATAAATCCATGAAAAAGATTGATTGTGATCTACAGAGTCAGCTACTGCAGAGTCGCTAAAATATGTTATGGGGGAAGTGCAGATTTATCATAGTTTTTACTGATGGCGTTAGCTAAGGATCAAAATTTGCCATTATTTAAAAGACATATAGCTAGTTCATTGAAAAGGCACTTATGCACCACACCAAATTAAAACCACTGAACGCGTTTCAATAGCTATTATTATCGGCGGTGAACCACTGAAGAAAATAGCTTAGCTTTGAAACGTGTTTGTGTTTTTATTTGTTTGGTACGTAGGCGCATCTTGTTTGTTACAGGTCCTGCCACAGATCCAGTGTTCCAGATTATCATTCCACTTTCGTTGTTAAATTTTTAGTTTTAATGACAATGCATTTCCGACTATCTACTACTACCATAATTCAAAAACACCGCTATGAAATTCATACAGAGCTATTAAAAACAAATTCTGGCACTCTGTAGATTTATCTAAATCGGCAATATATCAAACGAGATGATCCTCTGTACTCCACCAGATCACAATATCCACACCAAAAAAAAGTAATACTTAATTTATATTATTGTATACAATTAATATTTATATAATTAACGCCGTTAAAAAATACACAAAAGCGAACTGCTACAATTAAAGCGGCAAGATGCTGATAAATCGACAAACAGTCCTCAACACCGTTGCACTAGCTATTTAACCTTCTACTCGACAACATCTGTTCTTCGACAAAAAGAAGTCCATTTTGCCATTTTCAACCAAAGTATGCCACTCTCACGTTTCAACAGATATAATCAAACTTTTAACAAAAATTATTCCCATATTGACAAAAATATCTACATTCTCAGTTTAAGCTGACAACTAACGCTCTAAAACTGTACAAAGAATGTGATTTTGGATTGCCACTTAATTTTAACAGCTCAGTGCTTTTCTCTGGCGACGATCTGAAATACTATGTATGTATTTAAAAATGGTAACCTAACACTTTAAAACTCTTCTTAACCACCAAATGAGAGATACCTGTATGGGTCAACCGATATCCTTTCCAACTCGTAGTTTATTTAAAGGTGGCATAATTCAAATTTGTATTTAAAAAAAAAGAGAAAGCTCTATTCAAATAAGCATTTGAGAATCTTTCAGTTATCAATAATTTCACGAAAAAAAAACTACATCCTTTTTATTCTAAAAATCCACGAAGGTGATAGATTTAATCTACTAGAGATCTATGTAATATTTACTAAAATAAAATTAGATTCCGTAGCTAAATTTTTTACATGCGTTCCCTAACAGTTATAGCAGGCTTATATTTGCCTTTTCAGATTTCATATTATCTATTTGACATCTTAATTCATTTCTTTAAAGTATTACCCTTTACTGAGCACGATAACTGTAATTATTGAAACGTTTAGGTTCTATAAAAAATTTATGAGAATAAACGATTACATAGCCAGTAGATGGGTACTTTAGTTATTACAAAATCACTCCAATTTTAACTTTACTAAAAAATGACATTTTTTTTATTTCAATAGAAACGTTCTTATTGTTTATTTGAAAACATACAAACTAAAACAATTTCTTTGATCAAACTATGATTTCACTCAATAAATTAGAAAATATAATGAATTTCCAATAAATACATACTGTATGTATATAAGGTTAATTTCAACGTAGGATGTTCCAATTTATAATTACGATGAGAAAAAATACCACCTGCTCAACGACAGATAGGTAGAATAGCACTCGATTGCGTGGAGGAGAATTTATTAGCTGCACTAACACTAATATTAGTTATCCCATTTAATAATCTAAGTGCCACAATTTTTGTTGAAAAGCCCAAGAAAGTTTGAAATAAGGAGAAAGAAAGTAAAGCTGAGAGAGAAAGCACATATAAGATACACATACCATATAGGAATAAAGAGCATAAAACATATTTTTTACACAATATTATGACGATCAATAAAAATGATTGTTTGTTCATAATAGTGGAACGTGCCAATTCTTGGCTATTGTTACCTTAATTTGTTTTCAATTTTTGGCTATCGCCACCTTAATTAAGTTTCCAAATTTGCATTATTATTGATAAATATATTTACATTATATTAGTATTTTTAAGCATTTCTTTTTTCTTTCATTACTTAAATTTTAGTATATGTCAATATTTTCTATTTAGTCTACATAATTACGAACGTGCCTGTGTATATTTTAGATGTCTATTTCTGTTGTTTTATGCTCAAACGCGTATTGAACACGCTTAATTCACTTCTTTTCTGTTTCTTCTACCGTACCGTTCATTACGTTATCTTTTTACATACCTTTTATAAGAATAATCCCTTGACAGTAGCAAGGCCCTGGAATTGGGAAGGTCCACAATAGGGTAATAATTTCGTATCATTGCAAAAGGTATGATGCATGACGTCACGAAAAATGCATAAAATAGCGCATGATAATGCATGTCATCTTCACGAGCATAAATGGAGATACCTTTGTTTTGCATAAATCACACATGCTGTTATTATATTCTGTGTTCGTCATCAATATCTGCCTCTTTAGTCGTTCGAATCTGCGTTAGTTTAATCCACATTTCCATTATTGTAGGTGGAACATTTTATGAAAACTACCTTACGTTAATATATACTACAGTTGGTTTATTTGTACGTTGAACACAAATGAAAATTACCTTTATATTATCGTGAATTTGTCTTGCGAATGGAAATGAAAATTTTCAAACTTCAATTCGTTTTAAGACCAAGTTATATTTATTTTAAGTGCAAGTAAGTAATACGTATCCTTTTGTGCAAAGTACGATTTAAGTAAGTAAACAAGTCAGTGTAGTTTTGTTTTGATACGGTTATGAAAGAATAGTTGATATCTGTACTAAGATAGAAACATTTGAGTTTATAACCTACCGTACGGTAATATGTGTCGTCATAGGTCAGTACGTTTTATGATTGAATACTATGTTGACCATATTACATTTTGAATTTTAACTAAAAGTAGATGATAAGCTTATATAGTTGGATTGATTTAGTAATTATTTAAAATCGTAAATCTTTACGAGAAATATCGTTTGAGTTATTTTATGCCAAAATTATTCAGACATTTTGTTTTACTTAAATATACATATAACTACAATTATGTATTGTTATTTAGATTACCGATGTTGATAAGGTACAACTTTCTTAATTTTTGTAGTACTTTAATTATTAAACGTATAAATTGAGTGGCGTCCAACAAACAAAATTCTAATACTTATTACACCTACGGATAGATCTCTGCATCCCTCACACCTGAAAATCAATGATTTCTCAATTACAGTAGGTTTCTTAAGTTTGTACCTCACTGAGCTAGACCGTGGTACAATTTATCTTTTAAAATATAACAAACAACCCCTCCAAAGTTTTTTATTTGTTATAACAATATTCAGTAACTCGATAGGTTACCTATTCCACGACTAGTTCTTGCTCGAAACCATCAATGATGGTTTGAACGGAACTGGAGTCGTATACCTTCATAGATGGATCCACATTTTACCTAAAAACCATATGATCAAAGGGATGTGAAAACGACAAGCAGAAAGATATGCACAGTGTAACAGTGTTGGAGGTACTCCACATGGTGGATGGTTTATAGTGGTTTGGGCAGGCATTTCTGTAAGGTGCCATAGATGGTGTGACCTTGACTAGAGCACGGTACATAACGAGCATCCCGTTAGGAACTGTTTTCGCAACATATTCAGAGAAAAATTTCCTTCTAATGCATAACGCTCGCTTTGATACTGAGGCGGCAGTGAGGCATTATCTTCAGGCGTTTAAACTATAGTACGTTATAAAACGGTAGATAAGTTACTAAGACAAACAGTTAATTTATTAGATATCAGTTAGGATTTCTGATTACTAATAGGAATATGAGAATGGAAACTTTTACGATTTTTTTGCATAATCAAAAATACTTACCTTTTGGTAAGAAACCGCGCATACAAATGCAGATTTTGCAAGCTTTAATCGTTTGAGTGGTCATTGCAGCTATTGCTGTCGGTAAAAAGAAATGTTAACAAATCTTAATGTCGAAAAATTTATGAAATGTGAAAACATACAATGTAAATCTATTATAGCACTTATGCCTAACTAGATAAAAGTCTGACTTTAAAGAACCGCTCTGTAAGTCATTAAGTACAGAAAAGTAATTGTATCAAGAACTGCACAAAAGGCAAGTTGTTAATTTAGCATACACAACAATGCTACTCAATACAAGAATTGCCGTTACAGACCTCCCAGATGCAGCTACCTAAAACGCTTTTGAAGACTTAAGGGTTACAATTTCATTAATTTGACTACATCTTATTCGTATAAGATCTCTTTACACCCTTTGTTACTCAGTCTCGCCATATTCTAGTTTTTATTTCAAAGTTATTTAACTAGTAGTAATCCCTACTTTTTATATTAAACCTAACGTTAAAAATTAAAGTTACTCGTCACATAGAAATTGTTACAATTTTGATCAAGCCCAAAGGTTCTGAATTAACACGAAAACGTACAGACCACAACTCAGCATTTAGTACCTCAACTGGCGTCAGTTGAGAGATGCAATCCGTAATAATTTTTGTAATGCGATATTCCTTTCATAATATGAAAGTGAATACTTTCATAGTTATAAATACCTATCCTATGGGTTAAATCGTGTATTTAAATATATGTTTAGATACACAATTTGGCCTAAAGATACGTAGTTGCAATCCAGTCTTTAAATTTACAAATACATCAAAACATAGCTCGAAAAAAGTAAATATCCCAAGACATCATATAATTGTGGAAGTGTATTTTGCATTATTCGAATACGTAAAGAGAATTGCTGACATCACCGCTTGCTCAGCAAATACCTCGATTAAACCACAACAAAACATCTAGTAAACAAACAGTTAATTTTTTACAACTGAACAATCAAAATTTTGCATAAATTTACATCTGACAGTAGTATTTCCAAATAAGTGCAGTATCCGCCAAAATAAACAATTCCGAAATTTAGAGCGCTGTGGAGTTTGATAACAGAATAATTTCTCGTCGAACAGATTCTCAGTATCTGCCAAATTCATCAAATTTAACGCCACGTTTCGGGTATGACGAAGGATTCAATATTTCGCTCAGAAAATCCACCAGGAAAGATTAGCGAACTGCGACAACGGATAACTACTTTTTTAGGTCTTTATAGACATATTTAATGATCTCCGATCTCCGTTCCGTGTACCCTATATGAGGTTGTTTCAGGAGGTTTTCCTCATACACATATAACGGAATGGTCACTGTGTATATGCACACCATGTGCGGCTATTTAGGCGAGTGCTGGGGAAGTATCTTCCGCCTCAGAACCCTAACTTTGTTCCTTGTGATTCTATCCCGACTGCACCTATTTTTAATCGCACCATCCGTACATACTTAATGTATGTATGAGGGGAATCCATGATTGTGGCTGAAGGAGATTGTAAAAAACCCCTCCCGCCCACCCCCTTGGGGAGGGAATGAAATACGTGGCCTTTTTCTTTCCTTTTTTATATTCGGTACTGCTTCTTTTGGCGAACACTGCATTAATTTTATTACTATATACTATGTATACTTAATATCCGTTCAACAATTCATCATCCGAGTAAAGTTCCAACTTATTTATAAACGTATCACTGAATTGATCATAAAATTCTACAAAACTTTACGTTAATAAGAACCACAAAATATTGTTCAAAATTAATAGTGCTTCTCTCCATATTTTAATTCAGAATAATCATCAAATATTACGTTCTTAGAATTTTTAAAACAATGCTTCAAAATTTAATTACATAGTTCACTACACTATACTTTAATTAAAATGAACTCTCATCAAAATTCTGTAAAATATTCTTAAAGTCAAGTCAAATCAATACTTGATTAATCGTAAAGTTTACTTTAGGTAAAAGTACGCGCTCCCAAAAATTCCATAATTACTTATATTAAAAATAATATCGCTTCTCGGCCTATGGCTAACATCAAAAATAATAGCATAAATTAGAAAATAATGCACAAATATGCGTAGCTTCGACACTATCAGAATGTCCATTTATGGACTCAGCTGTCAACTTTTTTCCATCATAATTACGGACAATCAAAAATAACCACAGATTTTTTTAATCAAAATATGAATACTCAGATGTTTGTTACATTCAAATAAAATAAAAATACAGTAGGATACAACTTTAAACGCAAATGTTGTCCATCTTTCAAATGTCACATCGTATGCAACTGGGGTTAACCCCCCCAAGTCTGTAACACATTGATAAAAGTCTAAAATTTTTAACCACGTATCCTAGATGTTTTGGTTGACACCTCAAAATTTACATTAGTAATGTCAAATATTAATATTTTTAATATTAAAGTGAGAGTTGTATTTAATTATTTAGCCTTAACTCCAAAAATGTGTCTTTCATCAGTTTATTAACAGGTAGTAACTTTCGAAAGTACTTGCGTCAAACGTA
Source organism: Vesta saturnalis (assembly GCA_036346205.1). Taxonomy (NCBI): domain Eukaryota; kingdom Metazoa; phylum Arthropoda; class Insecta; order Coleoptera; family Lampyridae; genus Vesta; species Vesta saturnalis. Next base: position 728,101 of record JARFJB010002005.1, on the reverse strand, counting down.
ATACATAACCAGTTAATTTCCCCAAAATTTTAAGTTATATCCACTTGCCATACAGATTCCATGCATCGTTAGGTATAATAACAATCAAAGCACGCTGCTACTTGGCACTAGGATAACAAAACTCCTATGGAATTCATACATCCACCTTAACACCCTAAACCGCACCCTTCTCAGTAAGATCGCCGACTATTCATACATCCACCCTAACACCCTAAACCGCTCCTTCTCCGTAAGGTCACCGGGCCTCAATCCTCTACTTAACTAGATCTTGATCGCTTGGAGCCTGTACTTCAACTTCCGCTCACGATGTATATTAATTAAAATTTCCTCCACCTCCACCTTTGCACCGATCACATTCAAATTTTTAATTAAAAATACTTCTTGCATATCCGAAAGCTGCCTAAACCCTAAATTTTAAATCAACATAAGCCACTTGTAAAAATTACTACACACTGAGAGACACTTGGAAGGGTCAAGTGATCTTTTCCAACTCAACGTATTTTTATAATATAAAGCTGCTTTTTTATTCACTCTACATAGAACAAAGAAAATATTAATGTTCTAAATCAATACAACGCAGTTTAACAAATGCTCACATTTTAATTAAGCAAAGCTGATTGTAGCTTCTCTGCACTAGCAAATACTTTACATTTTTTTATTACACCAGTGATTCTCGGATTTCTCAATTTAAATGCTCAAACTATTTAACCATTTAGAATCATTTCAATTCGGTTACAAATAAAATACTGCACTGAACATACAACAAAGATAACAACATTGAAGAAACATGTGCCCAACGCTACAAAAACGTTTGAAGCAATGAGACACAAGAAGCAGCAAAAGTAAGTTTATAAATAAATGGAAAAAGATTAGAGTTTATGTAAATATAAGGTTAAATATGCGATTCAATGAAAAAGATACGTATTTACAATTCACTATATCAGATTAGAAACAACACATGTAGGACTATGGAAAAAAGCAAACAAGCTAAAGTTATGGGATAGCTGTGCTTTAGGGAAGATATACAGAGCAATAAATACTCAACAAAGAAAAATCGAAGCGTCGAGTCATGAGCTTCAATGGGTGAAGTGCTAAAAATGTGTGAAAAGAAATCTCATTTTCTACTAGGGTTTAGGATTTTTTAGTTGGGTTCGTCCATTCTAAAACAATGGTAGGGTGTCAAAATGTGAGGGTAAGTTTTGACATTTTGATTATTAAGGAGTTATCCACGTAGTATGTAAAATAGTACATATCAGTGTTATTTTATCCGCAATCTTACAAGCTTAGCACATGAACCTCCTTTTGGTCCCTAACAGCATAATACACTTTTATAACTTATACTGTTTCTCGTGCACTCATGTCAATGTTTTACTTCTCTTTTAAATATTTCTCCACAACAATTATCATTTTTTTTATTGAATGCAGCGAAACAATTTTCCATATTACCAATGGTTAAAAAAGTAACAATAGTATTATTAACTGAGAGTGACATAGTTGGCAACAAACAAACTTTATTACCTATTAAATGTATTTCGTAGAGTTTGTTTCTGTTAAAAATTGATAATATAATATAAAATCCTTATTGTGCCGTTATACCCCAGCAGAGATCAAATCATTAGTTGAGATAGAGGTAATGATGCCACCATAAAAAAGGAACATAGGCGATCCTAATCTGGAGTCTTGTGGGACTCCTACGTACCAGTGCGTGATTTCAATACGCAATTAAATTATTCTAGTTTTATTAATCATAACTCTGTACAAAAATTCCCTTGGAACAGACAGTATAATTAACATATATCATAGTTTTATTTTTAGTTTTACTTTTAGTAAACAAACTGCTAATTTCATGGTTAATGTTATAATAAGTTTTTTTGTATTGAAATTACTTATTTGTTTATTAACGAAACATTCTTATTTTACTCTATTCGTTCTATTCTAAAAAAACTTTATTCTTTTTGTTGGTTATCACATCTCTGTAATTCACAAGATTATCTGGAGCAGATGGAAACAGCCTTTTAATCCTTAATTGTGTAAATCGGTTAGCAGTAGCTTCGTTAACTTTGTAATTATTCACTTTTACGATTCCCGCTTTATTACTTAGAACTTAATAGCTGTAATAAGTAATAACATACCTTGCTTAATTATCTAAAGTTTATTAAAACGATATATCTAGTATTACTAACTATTTTAAAAGGTATAAAATAGAACCCTTATATTTTTTCAAACTGTAAATAATGAATAAAGTTTACAAACGCTTTTTAACGTTGAATAATTTGTATATAGTTCTATTTAAAAAATTGAGTTAAATTTTAGTTTAATTTATTAATAAATCTAAATGTTTTCTCTTTGTACTTCGATATTTTGATAAGTATGCAATATATTTAAACAAATCTGTAATGATTTCCTTAACTTGAGATTTAATTATACCGAAAGTTCGGTAATATTTTATCACTGGATTACCATTAATAAAGAATCTGTCAAAGCTTGCTTTTTATTAAATTTCTCAGTAATTTGAATACTGGAAATGTTTATCACTAACTTGTATTATAAAGACTTTTAAAGACTGTTTCAAATGATACATCACAATATTGTACTCAAAGTTTTCGTGAAATAAGTTTTGTACTAGAATATTAAATCTCATTAACAAAGCCTGTTGTATTCCAATTTTTATCAACGTACATTAAGATAAAAAACATAGCATTTTTTAATGACTCTGTTTGTATATATATATATATTATTTATTTATATATATATATATATATATATATATATATATATATATATATATATATATATATATATATATATATATATATATATATATATATATATATATATACCGGATACAAGATCACTTTCCGGCTGCAATTTTTTATTTATCTATCGATTTAAATGAAACTTGGCAGTTGTTACTCTAACCAAACGTCATTTTAGGAATTTTGACAAGCATTTCGACTTCCGGTTTCACCGGAAATGACCTTAACTTTTGATTTTTAAATGACACCTGTATATTTTTTGTTTTCGATTCTGGAGGTCTTTTTACGGCCGATTGCGTAATATTTAAATCGATTTTTTCCAAATGTAATTTTAAAATTGAATTTTATTTTCTCATCCAGAGTGCCATGACCATCTTAAAATCATTCTACATATAACTCACTTCCGGAAAAATGCAAACTTACTTTTATCTTTGTTAACTTTTTACTAGAACGTTCTAAACTTTATTTTGCCGCATTATGGGCGCGTCTGAGAGTTGTTTTAAAGCAGCACAATTTTAATGCATTGCTTTGCGTATTTTCCCAATTTTTCAGACAACGATTGAACAAAATTTATTTTAAAAAACAAGTAATAATTTTACAGTATTAAAAATTAAAAATAATAAATAATATAACATTAACAATAGGTATTAGATTATAACTTTTGGACCTTTTAACCACCAATTAAATTTTCAAAGTGCTGCCTTCCACCTCTTGACATTTCCTAACACGAAAAACGTTGTTTTCTACGACATTCTAAGCATGCCGGGGTAATGCTAGAAATGCCGCTCGTATACGGTTTTCTAAGATGTTAAGTGTTGTTGGCGGTGTTCGGTAAACAATCCCTTAATATGGCCCACAAAAAAAAGTCAAGAGGTGTAAGGTCAGGCGAACGAGGAGGCCACCGGATCGGTCCACGGTAGAGATAACATGTTCTCCAAATCGTTCTTCTAAGTAATTTCTCACAGCAATAGCGTTGTGAGCCGGCGCGCCATCTTGTTGATAATAAAGGTGTTGATTATTTATTTCGAACAGTAATTCCTCAAAAAAATTTTCAATTTCATGTTGTAAAAACTCCAAATATCGTTCTGCATTTAAATGCCCTCGGAAAAGAATCGGTCCCACAATACGAGTACCAATTATTCCAGCCCATACATTTACTCCAAATATCTCTTGAAAATTACCGTCCATCATTCGGTATTCATTTATCGTTGACCAATATCTTGTATTTTGGCGGTTGAACATTCCATTATTGGTAAATCTCGACTCGTCAGAATACAAAATAGAATTGTCTAGGCTATGATCGGCATCGTTATGTTCCAAGAACCAGTTGCAATATTCCAGTCTTCTAACAAAATCTCCCTCGTACAAATGTTGGTGAAGCAGGTACTTAAATAATTTGTATCCATGTTTCTTCAAGATCTTTCTTGCTGATTCTGCGCCAATGTCAAATTCAAAGGCAATTTCCCTTGTGGATGCTGTGGGGTTTTGAATGACATATGCTATTACATTTTCTTCCGTTTGTTCATTAATAATAAAATGTTCTGGTTCTTGGCGCATTTTTCTTATAAGGTAGATAATGTACTGTCTTGTAGGATGATGAAGACGCTCAGGATATTCTTGCCGATAAACTCGTTCGGTTTCCGCTGCATTTTGGCACAATGTCCATACATAATAAGTATATCAACCTGCTCACTCTTGGTAAACATTTTTGTTAATTTTATAATTAAATTAAGTACAAACTTTAATTTAATTTTAAGTAAAACATTAGATTTATGTTAATAAACAACAACCTTTATTTATTACCTGTCAAACTTTTAAATTTACCATAGTGTTTCCATGGCAACCTAGCCACCTATTATTTTCATGGCAACTCTGATGTGCTGTGACATAGGAAGTGTATTTTATTAATGAGTAAGACTTAAATATAACAATAAAAATGTTTTAAATCGAAAATGGGTAAAATGACAAAACGTGTTATACGTCATTAAATTCGTTTTAAAATACTGCATTTAGTAGTTTTATAGTGGTATGATTCCATTTAATTTTTGAGCTACGGCAAAAATAAAGTTTAGAACGTTCTAGTAAAAAAGTTAACGAAGATAAAAGTGAGTTTACATTTTTCTGGAAGTGAGTTAAGTATGAAGAATGATTTTAAGATGGTCATGGCACTCCTGGATGAGAAAATAAAATTCAATTTTAAAATTACATTTGGAAAAAAATCGATTTAAATATTACGCAGTCGGCCGTAAAATGACCTCCATAATCCGAAAAACAAAAAATATACAGGGGGTGTCATTTAAAAATCAAAAGTTAAGGTCATTTCCGGTGAAACCGCAAAGTCAAATACTTGTCGATAGATAAATAAAAAATGGCAGTCGGAAAGTGATCTCGTGGACACCCTGTATATATATATATATATATATATATATATATATATATATACAGGGTGTTCAATAGTGCGTATTCGGTCGATAGCTCATTAGCCATTAAACTTAGAAGATAAGTTTAAATACGAAAGTCGTCTATTTTTATAAGCTGCATAATCTAAAAATAGTTTGGTTTCTACAGGGTGTAATATAAAAGCGGTACAATATAGAACTTTTGATTGTTAAATAGAACACCCTATATATTATTTTATTTTTCGATTCTCCTTATAATATTACATCTTTTTTATAAGAATTACTTACAAGCTAAATCTTACAGTTTTTGAGATATTTGCAGTTAACTAAAGACTGACATTTTTATGTAGTCATTCAAGTAGGCGTATCTTTGGTATAGAATTTATTCATACATGACCTTACTTTAATCTATTGTCAAAATTAGATTTCAATATACACGGTGATCACAAAAATTAATTCAATAACATAAATTTGAAAATGCTCTATCTTCATTTTTTAAATGACGCACCCTATATTTTTTTAACGGCTTGTCTTCGTCTATTAGTCGACTTTCATTTCTGTTAAATATGTTCTATACCTATGTCTAATAGTTTCGGAGATATTTAAGTTTGTTCAATTTTTTTCGTTGATAACACTGAAGAAGAGTAACATTAGTCGGTCAAAGCAAACTATGAATACATAAGAAACTAAAAAAACATATTAACTGAAATAAAAACACATAAAATTATAATAAACATTTATATTTTGAATGACGTCTCTAATTCTTGCCTTCATATCATCTACAGTCGTTGGAGGAGTTTGATAGACTTTTTCTTTAATCGAACCCCAAAGAAAAAAGTCCAGCTTTGTCAAGTCAGGTGATCTTGCAGGCCAGGAGATCGACCCTCCTCTTCCAATCCATTTGTTTTGAAACTGGATATTTAAATAATTTCTGCCAAAATGCGGAGGAGCGCCTTCTAATTTCAGCCACATTTCTCTAAGGGTTTGTAAAGGTAAATCTTCAATAAAAGTTTCAAATTCGTTGCGCATGAAGTTTAAAAATGAATCTCCATTGACCGTGTTTTCAAAAAAATATGATCCTATAATTCTTTCCCCAATAATTCCGGCCCAAACATTTAGTGGCTAACGGTGTTGATGATCAACAGGAATCATAAATCTGGGATTCTCAGTATCGTAATAATGGAAATTATGTCTATTAACGTATCCATTTTGTGAAAAGTAGCTTCATTAGTAAATAAGATCGTGTTAAAATAGTTGGGTTTATTTATTTATTTATGGTCCAATTGCAAAAGTTTAATCTATTAACGAAGTCATCCTCGTCTAATTCTTGTGCAAGTTAGACATGGTATGGATGATATTTATATTTTTTTATAATTCTATGAACTGATGTATTTGAAACTCCAACTTCTAATTCCAATTGTCGGCAAGAAACGTGAGGATTTTCAATCACGGATTGAAGAACTAAATGTTCATTACCTTCGTTAATTGCGGTTTTTTCTCCTTCTAAATTGTCTTCGTAATGAATACTGCCTGTTTGCTCGAAACGCTCTTTCAATCTTGCAAATGCTGAAACTTGCGGGTGTCGTGCATTTGGAAATTTTTGCTTATAAGTTCGATGAGCTAAAAGATAATTTTAATCGCTTTCACCAAGGACGTAAATCATATTAACAAGTTCTTCTTTCGAAAAATTCATTTTGTAATTTTAAATAAGTATACAATACTACACAATATATTAGCACTGTTTGACAAGTTTGATTTCTTCATTTGTTTTCGTTCATTTTTTGTTTTACGCTCTTTTGATTAAATTGTTTAATTTTACGAAAATTGAATCAGTTTAAATATCTCAAATATCTTTAAAATGGTGAGTTTCATACAATATTAACTATTATAATTACAAGCTTAAAATGTATTTCAGTTAAAATGATTTTTAGTTTTCTTATGTATCCACAGCTTGCTTTGACGACTAATTTGTTACTCTTCATCAAGTTGTTATCAACGAAAAAATGTGAACAAACTTAAATATCTCCGAAACTATTAGAGATAGTTGTATTAGTAACATATTTTATTTAAAATTAAAGCCGACTAATAGACGAAGATTTCTTTAAGGCGTTAAAAAAATAGATTGAACTAATTAAAAATGGAAGCATTTTCAAATTTACGTTGTTGAATTAATTTTAGAATGATCACCCGTTATATTCAAAAGACTTAAAACATGTTTGCCATTAACAAATGAAGATGGTCACATTGATCAATTTATTATAATTTTAAGTGTTTGTATCTTTAGTTAAATCATGTTTTTAGTTAATACTTATGTATTCATAGCTTGCTTTGACCAAGACTAATTTTTCTCCTTTAAAATACTAGTGCTTAATTCAATAAAAATTGATTTACAAACTTAAATATCTCCGAAACTATTAGAGATAGTGTATAGAACATATTTAAACAGAAATGAAAGCCGATAATAGACGAAGACAATAAAATATAGGGTGTTCAAAATCAAAAATTAATATTTACCGCTTTTAAATTACACTGTAGAAACCAAACTAATTTTAGATTATGCACCTTATAAAAATTAAACAATTTTAAAAGTTAAATAGGCTTGTATGCTATCGACCGAATAATACTTTTGAACATTTAAATATAACTAGATACTATATAATATATACATAAAAATATATATATTATTATATAAGTTTAACACTTTATTAAAAATGTTAAGATATTAACTTTAAATATAGTACATATCACTAATTAAAAACTAATATAATAATAAATGTATATTGTTGTGGTTGCTAGCTCAGATTCTTCCTCTTCGTATTTAATGTTGTTTTTGTGGATTGCCAGTTATATTGTAGCGTTGTTGGTCGTTTGTAAGTTTTGGTAATGTGGTGTTGTTGGATGTTAATGTGGACTGTCCTGTTGTCATTTTGCTTATTATTGTATTGAATAATAGAAAACATGTTTTGGAAATCATTGTCGGTTTTAACAGAACAGAATAAATTAAATTATCGATAATATATACTTATCTGGGCACAGACTTCGCTACCTTTGTATTACGAAAGCAGCCACTCTGAACCGTGCGTGAGATTACTAAGGTCCATCGCATGTGCTGACAGCTGCCTACTTACGGATGACAGGTATCCTTCATTATCGAGACTAGGCCCAATATGCTTCGAATTGCATGCAAACCAGGGCGGATTGTTCTATTCGTTTAATTTTGCTGTCCGGCGTAACTGACGCCGGTCCGGGTTGAAAAGTCTGTCGGCGTGTCCTCTTCGGTCTTGCTGTACTTCCGTCTTCTTCCGTTGCGGAGTCTATAACTTCATGCTCTTAGCTGGCATTGTACAGTTCACAACTTTGCCCGGTCTGTACGTTTAGTGCATTCATTTTGGTGATCGCCGGCGCATTGACATAGCGTGCTGCTAGCAACGCTGTTAGTGAAATTACACGTGCCTTGATGCCGTTTTACCGCAATATTCACATGAGCGAAACGTATGCACCTCCGGATCTTCTTCCTGTTGTCCTCGGACGCAACTCACCATCACGAGGGATCGGCGTCCTCGTGCTTCATCCTGAAAACAGAAGAGTGTTAACACTTGTGCTTTTAGCTCTGAGCTAACGTCGACTCGATATGCTCTACGCAGCGTATCACCACTTGTGATAGGCTGAATCCGGATTCTCGCTGAATTGGTCGTGAAGATCCGCTGTCGGTCCATTTCTAAAGTATCAGTTCTCCTTCTGACGAAATTACCGGAAACGTTCTCTGGTGTCCTCTTGGGTAGTCTGCTCCATTATGCATGTCGGTTACTTTGGAATCCGTTGTCTGAGCAAGCTTAAAAATGGGTCTTCTTCGGCTTCTTTTTGCAGCACAATCATCTGATGGATCATTTCTTCTTAATTGTCGGTTGCGGCTAATAGCGCGGTAGATATCTTCTAAGATGCCTTCTAACGGTGGCGTTGTGTCTTCTTTTGACGCCTCTTATGTCTTTGCGTTATTGCTCTCTCAACGGAAGATCGAGCATGACGGTATCGTGGTATCTGGAATCAATTATCGGTGACATTCAATTACCATCTCTTAGGTACTGCTGGTACCTGTTGATTAGTTCCATGCGTAAAAACGACGGCATCTTTCTTTTCAATTAGACTGGCTAGTCTTCTAAAGTGATATTTCGGTTCGAGATCAACCTGAATGAATAATATATATATATATATATATATATATATATATATATATATATATATATACATACTAGTGTCCCAACGTTTTCTGAACATTACGCCTATACTGTTGAGTTAACAATAAATCTTATAACAGATCATTGTAGTCAACAACGAGGAGCATCAAAAATATTTTTGTATATACAGGGTGTCCCATTTTCGAGTACTACATTAAACTTGTGTTTTTTTAATGGAACACCCTATATATGTTTATATATTTGAATTCTCTGTTAAATGCTGAGCAAGATGATGTAACACACTATGGGTCTACGACTAACGATTCGTGAGTTATTAACATTTCTACGTAAAAAAATTAGTCAATTAAGTAGGCTCCTGTTCCGACATGTTGAAGGATATCGGAGTGAAATTTTGGAATTTGTTTTTTCCAATCTGTCTAGTTTTAACTTCTATATTTAGATTGCAGGTTTTTTCTTTATATATACAGGGTGGTCCATTTTGCTCAATGTTACTTTTCTCATTTTTTTTAAATGGCCCACCCTGTATTTTATTACAGATTTGAATAACAATTTTTACGGGGTTTCAATAGATACTCACTTTTTACTACCTATTCCTAAGTGTTTTTGAATTATTTAGTAATAAAATAGAAAATTGTAAACATTTTTTGTGTTTGTTAAATTTGTCGCAATATAAAATAAATAAAGACTATATCATAATTCACAGAAAAATAAAAATTAAACTATGTTAATTGCTATAAAACCAGGAAGCTACAGGTTTATGGCACAATTCAACATTTTGCGCTATAAAAGAGCAACGCAACTCGTAGAACTGCATAACTATAAACTTTAACTTAAACGGTAAAATGGAAGTAAAGACCCCAATGAATTACAAATATATTAAATGTCCAAAAATGTTTCCATTTGCAGCGATGCACATTGTCAACCTAGTAAAGGTTGCTTTGACATTTTGAAGGGTGCTTCTACGAATACTTCGAAAAGCCTTAGTAATTCGAAGTTTGATATTGGCTTGTGTAATAGGCCAATCCCTATACACCTCCTGTTTCACATATCCACACAGAAAAAAGTCGTAAAGGTGTCAGACTTGCAATTCAATGGTACCAACTTCAAATCTGAGAGTAGTTAGTGTTTGAGAAAAAATCCGACTCAAGTGTGAAAAACAGTCGTTCTCAGGACAGCCTGGTGACCGTAGCAGAGTCCGCTTCCGAAACGTCGTGTTAAAAAGCAAACAAAATGGTGGAAATTGGCCGACTAACCCAATTAACATATGAAACCACAGTTACAAAAACACTTACAATAGAGAAATACGGTAATACAATTACAATAACTGTAATTGTTATCGAAACGTATAAACTTATAAAGATAAATAAAAAATACACGTTGTAATACCTAAAAGATAAGTATTTTAATTAAAGAATGTAATTTAAATCAATTATTTTCAATATGTTCATTATGTTAGTGAATAAATAAAACTAATTCTGCAAAATCATCAATTGTATAGTAATACGCCCTATCTCATAATAATTATAATACAATACCATGATTAAAACCATAAACTCAATCCACCACTCTTTGGTTTAAAAATTATATTCAGCATGAATTTTTGTTGGTAAAATTATAAGAGATTTTGTTATTTATTTTTGATCGTTTGATCGTGTAATCTTATCATGTACGGTTGGTATCGCTAGCATGGAAATTAGTTTTTAAATTATAGCTTTAGGTACTGTTTTTCACTATTCATGCCCTTTCAAGGTATACGTTTTGCTAAAAATGAGTTTCAAATGCACTGAATATGTATATTTTTCATGATTGTATTTTTAGCTACTTTAAAAATGGATCCCTATTTCAAAGTGGTTTAATTCGATTGTGGTCATAAATATTTACAGCTATCTCACTGTAAAGTGATCTTTTCCTATACCCATAATTTAGATAAAAAACAAATCATAATCATAATTTAATTCAATTCAATTACTTGAAACAACATAGGCTTTTACATTTTAATTAAATTAGTAGCCTCATAAGTTTTCATTGATATCAAAGTTCTGTCAGGAATTTCTAATATGGAAGCCAAAATTATTGCAGATAATACGGAGTAATTTAGTAATTCTCGTAAAACCACATTAATATAATGGTGTGCGAAGTTGATATTGCTGAGATTTTCGATTATATTGTTAACTGAAATATCATAGTTTATTATTGTCCATATATAATTAATTTAGTGCTGTACACAGTAGGATTACGACAAACTGTCTCTTCCTAGTATTCGTCAGGCTTCTTTGACCTACTACTTTACTCATTCAGTATTCGGTATTGATTCTCTGAAACAACATGTAATTTAATCGCACAAATTAACTTTCTTGTGTGTATTTTTTATTGGTTTACAGAGAAACAATTTAAAAATTACTCATTTTAGCTTACTGTCACAGTGTCACACAAAATAATATCACGTAAGACTGTAGTTTTAAAATCAATAACTAGAAAGAAACAGACAAGGTTTTGAAATTTATTGGAAGTAAAATTTCTTTAAAAACTCAGCGGATCTTTAGAAAACTTGTATGTCTAATTTTCTAATCGACACCTTTACTGATAAAAAAACGGAATAATTGAGAGTTGTACAGATATCTCAAAGGGGGTTGTTTTGTAAACACCCTATAATTATACTGCAGTCAAGTGTACTAAATAGCGCGTGTAATTCAAACGTCGCGCCGTTCTTTACATAAAATGTTTTAAACCGTAAAATTTACATAATTTTCACAAAAACGTAACAATTTTTAAAAGAGTTTCACATCATCGTGCATTTAATACGATCATTCCCAGTTTATTGAACTTACCAAGTGAATTTCCTTTATGAATAAAAATTAATAAATGCTAACGTAACTTGTAATTTATTCAAATCAATTCGATTCTTACACTTTATAAAAGCTAGGCTATAAATTGAGGATCTACGCTGTTAGATTCATTTAATTTTTCATATTTTCAATCTTTAGTCTGATTCATTCAAATAAATGTTACGTAATTTGGATTTATATTGTTATTTTAAGTCACAAAGCTCTATAAATAACACTGATATTTGTTTTCAGGGGATTTGGTAAACAAGGATTCCAGTGCCAAGGTACGTAAATAACTATATCTTAGTGTAAGGACATTGAACGATTTCATAGTTTGTTATATAATTTATATAATGAGGTATAAATAATAAAACCCATATATTTTATTAATTAGAAAATCTACATAAAGACTTTGACTAATAACTGCTTGTTTTAAATAAAATAGTGGTTATGGCTTGCGAAAAGTATTATTAAGTTTTAATATTTTAACACTAAAATGTAATTTTCATTGTTTGATGTATTATTTCAAAAAAACAAGGTATATAATTAACAGATATAAGGTTTTTAGAATAAATTACTAAAGAAGATTTAATTATGAATCTGTTCAAGTGCCTAAAAGCAATCACTGGATGAAATGTTCCTTTCATTTATTACATTAGAAGCAGCTATGAAAGTTTAGACTTGTAAAAAATCATAAGTGCAATTTGAGTCGAATTGGAATTAAGCAAACATATTTTACCAAATTTTAATTTCAGAGCACATGCGCGCTTGAAGTTCCTTATAAAAATACAATCTTCCACAAAAGCAAGAAACATACGTAGAGGCATACATACCTTAAAGTAATCTGCAAATGGAATTCGATATTTAATAGCACTAATGGCTTACAGTATAATTCCACAATTTCTTTTATATAATTATTTATTTCTCTACGCATTTCAATACAACATGTGTCATTATCAAAAGGAAATATATAAGTAAAATAACAAACAAGTAGTTATGGTAACAAATCCTTGAGGTACATGCTTTCAAAACATCTAATTTGTCTTTTTTATTACAAAAATGTAAAAATTTAATGTTATTTTGTGAAGTCACAAGTGATTATAATATAAATGTTTGGTATAAGTTGATTTGTCTGGCTTTTTAAATTTGTAACGTCTAATGTGTTCTTTGTATCTAATTTAAACCTGCGGGTTTGTCCAATATAAGCAGAATTACAGATTTATAAATACGCGACTTCACAATGTCTTTAGTTGAATATTTGGCATTAAATAAATATTTAAGAACGTTGGTATTAGTTTTGAAAGCTACTTTGTACTTTTTTCTCTTTTCTAATACGTGGGCTACACTTTTTGATATTTTTCCAAAATAAGAAATTGATATGTATTTATTTTTTGTCGGTTCTGTGTTAACTGGGTAAATGTTGTTGATAGAAAATGTGTACTCTTGATTTTTAACTAAGGTGTCGATTATATTTAAAATGTAACCATGTAACTTATGTGTTTTCTGGTGGCACGAATCGTTCGAATTGTAATATCCGTATGTGTAGGTTTTCTGAATATGGAGAATTTGTTCTGTGTATTCACTTTTAGTTTTAAAGCTAGAAAATTAATGACTTTATTTTGTTCTTTCTTTAGTGAAAATTTTATGTTGGCATATAAATTGTTAGTATTAATTAAAAACTCATCAATGAAATATAATAAAGTATCAAAGCATACTAAAATATTATCAACATAACGAAACCAAAATACAATCTTGTCAAAAACATTTCATTCAATTATTTGATCTTCTAAATTATCCAGAAGGTGTTAGTTAAAATGAAAGAAATTGGGCCGCCCATAGGTAAATCATTTTTTGTAGATAAATCTTATTATTGAATGTGAAATAATTTTGATTAACACAGAGATCGAATAATTGAATTAACTTCATTCTAGTAACTAATTCAACATTATGGTTAAATAAAAAATATTTAATAAACACATACATTCTTAAGGGGATATTTAAAAACAATTATTTACTAAAATCAGTTAAGAATAAAATTAGCAAAAATAATCTAATTTCTGTTAAAGCACATAAAGATTTTATAATAATTTGAAAAAACTATACGGTCTCATAAAAAATCCACAAACCAAACACGCCCATTAGACCGGAACGGGTAGCGCAATATTTTTTGACAGAGAAAGCCATAATTGGTCTCATAACTGTATTACCAGTGGATACACGACAGAGTTATACGCCATTTGGCAATAGCTGCTATTTTGTAGACACCAAGAGCAGCAGGAATACATAGTTTGTAGTAATTCACTAAGCTCTCTAGTAGTCCTTAAAAACCAAAGCAATACACACCCACTACTAAATCAAATAAGAGACCAACTCCATTACCTAGAAAGTAATGCTTCAAAACACATAACTTTGATGTGGGTACCGGGACATACCGAAATTTATGGAAACGTATGCGCTGACATATCAGCAAAACAGGCGGCAAATAAAAAAATAAAGGATGATGTACAAGTCTCACCAACTGATCTGAAACACCACCTTAGAAATAAGTTGATGGAACAATGGTCAGCTACATAGTGCCAAACAAACCTGGCAATAAATCAAGAAACACCCCATCTAAAGATCTGGCATAATAAATACAACCAATTATAACAAGAATTACGATCGGGCACACCAATATAAAAAGTGAGCAAGGGTATTGTACTAATCGCAATCAAACCGTATTATTACAACATATATTTATAGAATGTCCATTATACAACGCTATAAGAAAAAACTCAAGAATCGGTTAGAAGAGATAACGACAGACAACCCCGAAGACGTAACCAAAGTTCTAAATTTATTGAAACAAACTGGACTATACAATAGGATATAACAAATTAACTTAATGGCAATAAGACCATAGCAGTTGATGCCATTAAACACCTAAAAAAAACTAAACCACATTATCACAAAAAATGTAAAGTACAAATCAAAACTTTCTGTTAAGAATTTTTTGGAACAAATAAACATAAACTTCAAAACATAAAATTACCAATACATAATATGCTTGTAAGTTTTGATGTTACCAAAATACCCCGTTTATGAAATAACCTTTATAATGATAATGTTTAATTAGTTACATGAATGGAAAAATTCAATTATTTGATCTCTGTGTTAATCAAAATTATGTCACATTTAATAATAAAATTTGTCTATAAAAAAATGGTTTACTTATGGGCAGTCCATTTCCGCCCATTTTAGCTAATATCTTTATGGATAATTTAGATTAAATTTTTTAATTAAATGTTTTTGATAAGATTTGATTTTGTTTTCGTTATGTTGATGATATTTTAGCATGTTTGGACAGTTCATCAGTATACATTGAGATTAAAACTAAACAATTTCAATAAAAGAATATCATTTATAAAACAAATTACACAAGTAAATGGTTACATTTCAATATAATCGACACGTTAGTCAAAAGTCAAGAATATAAATCTTCTTTCAGAATCATTTACCCAGTTAACTCAGAACCGACAGAAAATAAATACATATCAATTTCATATTTTGGCAAAATATCAGAAAAAAGAACAAGAAATACAAAGTAGCTTTCAAAACTAGTACCCAATGTTCAAAATGTTTATTCAATGCCAAAGACTCAGCTAACGGAATTTTAAAGTCGGGTTTTAAAAATTGAACTTACCGTTCTGTATTTGTGTTTATATTGGACAAACACTTAGGAACTTTGATGTTAGGTACAAGGAACACGTTAGATGTTACAAATATAAACTCACAAACAAGTGAAATTGTGCACAACCTTTAATAATAAATAATCACCTTATCACTTCACAAAAAAGCTTTAAATTTTTATATTTTTGTAATATAAAAGACAAATTAGATGTTTTAGAATCATTCGAAATTTATAAATATAAGCAAATGAACGAACAGGTTGACCTATACACTCAGCTTTAACAGACATTGCTGTTTTACCTTAATGATTATTATCATAACTACTTGTTTGTTATTTTACTTATATATTTCCCCATTGATGATGATACATGTTATATTGAAGCGGGTAGAGAAATAAATAATTATATAAAGGAAATTGTGAAATAATGTTGCGCTTAAAATATTAGTGCTGTTAACCTGCAGTATTTGCAATGGTTCCACCATGCGTTTTGAAATCGTGCTACGTCATTCGGTGTTAGTGATACTAATCCTTTTATTATGTAGCTATTAGCCCCTCACTGAATCCATAACTATTCCAGTCATTTCGTAACGAATTTCACAGCATAAGAGCGTTATTAGCAAAGCGAACCGTTATAGAGAACAGTACCGTTTTCACACGTGAATGGAATTAGTATATTCTCTAATATTTCTGTATGAAAACTGTGAAAAAGGTTGTAGAGATATCGCAGAGAAATTTTTACAGTTATTAACACTTATTGTAAGCAATGGGCTAATTTGTAAATCACGTGAAAATTTATTCTTTTTTTATGGTTTCGTAATTAACGCACCTATGGGTATTCATTTTCATGGAAAAGTAGTATAGATGATAACGCTTGTTTTTTTTTAATAAAGTCGATTATACGAGGGGTTTCCATCGTATTATTATGACTTATTTGGAGTTGTTAAGACACCATGTCTCTTTTACATGTTTTAGTTTGGATCACACGGGGAAATTAGGTTTTGTTATCGCGCCACATTGTTCCTTTTTGAGAAGCAGAAGTAATTGAAGCGTTTACTTGATTGGTTCAAGAGTGCGAAGATTAGGTAGAAATGGAAAATAGAGGGAGGGTTTTTCTTCCGATTTGAGAACTCGGAACTGGAAAGTACGTTACGGCGACGTGGAGGTAAATTTCTTATTATTCACATTGGTTAACCAGTGAAAATTGTTGCATTAATTACTTTTAGGTTAAGTGGATGTTTTAAATATACTTTCAGTGTCTTGCGGAAAATTATAGTATATTGATCACAATTATCGTTGTGTGTTAGGTTAGGGGGAATTTTCGTAAGGAGAATTCAATTGCCGTAATGGGTAATCGAAATATATCTATATGAGGAAGCATTTATCTGCGCGCCAATTTTCGGTTAATAATTTTGTAAATATAACTTATGGCAATGCAAAGGCAGCTCTAAAACACCGAGCAAACAGTTAACCATCCTAGTGTAGATTTTGAACGTTTATATAAGTTCGGCATATGTGTTTACTTGCCTAAGATTACCTAGCGCATCAATGAATGATATGCTCATCAACTGGGTTTCTAGTTTGCTTGATAAAAGTCGAATACGTGTTGTAGTTGCTCTTTTCAAAAGAAGTTACCAATAACGCGGGCGCGCCGAAGTGATCATTTGTACCGCCTACAGTTTTTCTCCTGTACATAAATTATCTTATCTGCTCAACGACTAACCCGGTCTATTGATTTGCTGATTACAACACTCTTCATTGTTGTTCACCCCAGTCTGCTCATAATGTTAATCCACCTTCTATCTCAAATCAAAGCATTAAAGCTGAAATGGAAATTTTAATCAACAAATACATTCAATGTATGCTTGAATGCAGAAGTAATAATTTGGTTAAAGTTAATGCTAATAAAATTCAGTATTGCCTTGTGTCTACCAAAAAAGATCGATTTCCTATTGTAAGTATGAATTGCTCAGAATTAGATTCTATTACTATACTGGGAATAATTATATCTCCAAATCTGTCATGGGTTGACCGTCTTCTGTTAGCTACCAAAGATTTAGTAAAATAGGATTTTTGTACAGATCTAATCAGTACTTTACTTCCCAACAACTCTTTGTGCTGGAAAAGTCCCATATTCGACCTCATCGAGAATATAATCCTCACCTCTGAGTTCATGCTCCCCACTACGCTCTCGATATCGTTGATCGTATTCAAAAAAGAGCGATTAGGCTTATAAATGATGCGTCCTTAACTTCTGGCATACAATCCCTTGAGTATAGAAGATGCCTCTTAGTGCTTTCTTTGTATTATTACTATTACAATTGCTATCGCGCTGCTGAATTACATTATTTGATACCATCTCGGGTCACCTTTGCGGTTCGTTCATTCACATCATCTATATGCACTACAAATTTCCGCTTATCGTACCAAACAGGCGCAACCCACATTCTTCTACACAGCTTTTAAACTCTATAGTAATCTTCCTAGCTTCTATTTTCCTCTCACTTATGGTATGAAAAAATGTATGTAGCCGTCCATAGGCATCTCTTAACATTCAATATCCCTCTATCTGCACTCCTAAGTGTCCGTGTGTGTTTTAGCACGGAGGCTGAGATTAACCGCAATTTATATCTGCGATACACTCACCTAGTATAACGGTTACTGCTTATTCTCAAATTTAAACATTTTAAAAACACATCGCACGGCCTTACAACCACTCGCACTAAGCGTTGACTGCAAAATCTCTCGATTCAGAATGCCCAATCTTTTTTGTAGGTACTTTTCCTGACGTTTGAAAACGTTGTTAATTTTTAGGGCTCTGATTCAAACTCAACCTCTCTTAAAGGGGTTTAAGTATCACAAGATCTTGCAGAGAAGAAAATCTGAAACGAAAGCAACGCAACTAAAACTCACAAACCTATAACACTTTGAAATTTTAAAAGAAAAAGGGAAGATCACGCAATAACTAATGACTTTTAGAACGCGTTGTTATAAAAAAGGTTTTGATTGTTATACTTTGTTATAAAAACCGCCAGGACATATGCGCACAGTAGTAATAAAGGAGCCTTTAGTACATGACAATTTGCGTATACAACGTCTGTAAGACAAACGTATCATAGCTTAATCGGACAAAGAGCACTTCTAGATCGTACTATAGAAGCACAACTTAAACCTATTGTACAACCGTTAAAGCAACTTGCTAAAACAAAGAACTCTATTCAGTTTAAACCATTAAAGTTAGAATCTGAGTGTAGTGAAAATAATACTGAGATATTACCAACATCGGCACATTTTACACCATAAGCTTCTACAAGCCGAGTCATCTGGATCGTAGAGAGCACACTTGTAGACAGATATGTGTAAGGAACCCTACTATGATAATTTTAAAATCGATTAAGAAATTCCATATCAATCATTAATTCCAAATTAATGCAAATCAAACAAAAAAAACTAAACCATCTATCCATTAATCCAATATCAATTTTCAATAAATAATGGGTTCCTTGCAATAAAAGATTTCCAGTCCGTTTTTGTTTTATTTTACATCAACTGTGGCTAAAATACAAAAAAAGATAAGTTTTTATACGCTAGTATACAGGGTGTTCTAAATTAAGACGCACTATTGGTAACTTTGTTATTATTGGAGGTACAAAGCCTGTTAAATTAGCAAACTAGTAGCATTTATCTCGATGATTAAGATGGTGAAAACAAAAAAAAAACGATTGAATGTAGCGTTTAAGAAAAAATCAGGAAAATGTATTTTTGTTAAATAGAATACCCTGTATATTTTTTGCTAAATCGAAGGTACAACATTTTTACAACAAAAAAGATTATTAGTAATATTGGCCTAAAATTGAAAATAACCGAATTATCAAGACATTTTCCTTTCAGACTAGTTGGCTATGAATGGTTGCGAAATAAGATTCAATTTTACTTTTTTCATTTTATTTAAGCAACAGAAATAATAAAACAACCTACATTAAATGTGCAAACACAACACCTTTTTGTTCTATGCATTTTTGGGCATTGTTTATTGCACGGCTTGTAGATTTTAGAACTGTTCTGCCATCCACGGAATTTATAATGCTATTTTGAAGGTCGGCCAGGTTCGTATATCTTCTTTTGTAGACTTCGTCCTTGACATAACCCCAAAAGTAAAAGTCTAATGGAGTTATGTCAGGAGACTTTGGAGGCCAACGTATCGGACCATTTGTTGCTATCCATATATTTTGGAAAAGTTTTTCTGATAACACTCTGACTTCGTAAAACTGGTGGGGAGGAGCTCCATCTTGTTGGAAGTATATTCGGTTACGCATCTCTAAGTTGGCATCATCTAAATATGTTTCTAACAATTCTGACAACATGTAAATCAATCCTCCCTGTTAAAGTGCCTTCATAAAAAATTGAACCAATTATTTGGCTGCTTATTAGACCTCACCACACATTGATACTGAATTGTGTTTGAGGATTTCTTGGATGAACATTAAATAAATTTTTCTTACACCAATAGTGCATATTTTTGGGATTAAACATTCCTCTATTTGAAAAATTAGCTTCATCGCTACACAAAATGCACCTTAAAAACTTCAAATTTTCCCTACAATCCATTGACAAAAAATTCGCTTTCGGTGCCACCAGGTACTAATGTTTGTCCTGTTCGGTACTTAAAAGGTATAAAGTTATATTTTTTAAAAATTCTCCAAATCATACATAACTTTAAACCATTGTCTTTTGCCAAATCTCTGGTTGAATTATTTTTGTACGCTTCGAAAAATGACAACACATTAGCTTCTACTTCTTCATTTATAATAAATTGTTTTTGAGTTCTAGTTTTCACGAAAATTCTTTCAATACCCCTAAATTTGCTGTACAATTTTATCAAATATCCTCTCTCAGGTTGATTACTTTCAGTATACATTTGGCCATATTGTTCCAGTGCTCGGAGACTATTTTTTCTCGACGCAAGATATATCTCTCGCATGTCGCATTTTTCTAAGTGAGTGAACGCCATCTTGTTATATTAATAACTTAACTAACTGACGTTTCTGGAGAAATAAGAAAAATGTAGTTCGTTTAAATAACAAAAATAACTTCTAATTTAAAATCAGATTTAATACGTTAATTTAGTAGCGTGCTTTTTGACATCAGATTAACTTAAAATGAATGCAGTTTTTATTTTAGACGTACACAGCCAACCAGTCTAAAATAAATGCGATATGACAGAGATATATCTTGTGTCGAGAAAAAATAGATAAAATAGAAAATGTGTTGGCATATTTTAATTTTTAAGGCATTTTCTGAATAGATGAAGCTAATTTAAAGATAAAATTGAATCTTATTTGGCAATCATTAATAGCCAACTAGTCTGAAAGAGAAATGTATTGATAATTCGGTTATTTTCAATTTTAGGCTATTGCTAATGACCATTTTGTTGTAAAAATATTGTGCATTCGATTTAACAAAAAATATACAGGGTATTCCATTAAAAAAATAAATTTTTCTCTGTTTTCAACATCTTAATCAGCGGGAAAAATGCTACTGGTTTGCTAACTTAATCGACTTCGTATCCTCAATTATAACAAAGTGACCAATGGTGCGCACTTATTTTAGAACAGCCTGTATATTTGATATATACTAGTGTTATACACTAGCAAGGGTAGAAAAATATTTGAAATTGTTACTGTTATGTACAACCAACATCCTATCAGTAGCGTAACATCAACAAGGCCCGCAAAAAATTTTATGTCTTTACCTCGTCCCGAAACTAACATTTTAGGACTTAATAATTTTTAACCCTCCCACTTAAAGGGAAAGTTATTAGATTAATAAAATATCTGGCGAGGAACACCACACGACCTTCCAACCTACAACATGGAAATTAAAAGAAATGAAATAAATAATTTTAATGACATTTTTTTACGGATAATGCATCCTCTTTTATAAGAAGTTCATTACGAAAATAGGCAACATTGTAAACGCAAAAACAATCATCTATGTCAAACAGACGTTTAAAACTTCATGTCAGACAGAGGTTAATAGATATCTAGATGCTAACTTAAAGGAAATGAAGTAATTCTAATTTCAATTTTTTAGGATAACTATGCAACCTCTTTTTATACGTTCATAACGAAAACAGGCAACATTGTAAAAACGAAAAAAATAATCTACGTCAGAATGACGTTTAAAACTTCATGTCAGATAGAGATTCATAGACATAAATACATGTTAAAATAAAAAAAAATTTCAAAGCCGCCCGCGTCTATAGAAATATCGATAATATAGTTTTAGCATTTTCAATCATATTTATTTAATTTTTACATTTATTTCGCTTTACATTAAAAAACTTCATAAAGGAAATTTATGTAAAATTAAATTTTCTTTAAAAAACACGTCTACACTTTTTCTTATAAAATTAATCGTTATTCAGATAATGAAATAATTTGAACGAACACTTAAATTCTACCTTAAAAATTTTATTGCTGCTACATTACGCACCATATCAAGAAATTTCATAGAACATAATTAATCGGTATGTTTAAGGTCTATATCTAGGTATTTTTATATCTTTGAAATATGCAGCTGTTTTAGAAATTTCATAAAAACCAAAAAACTGCCACTAATACCCATCCGCTGGTGGATTTCTCCCAAAACCTAATCAGCTCTAAGTGAAATGAAAACAAGCTTAAATACAAAATTTTAGTACGTGGTTATTTTCTTTCTGGAGTTATTGTGGATACTAACATACATCCATACACACACTCACAGACACACAGACTCACAGACATCCAGACATGATGGCCGATCTTGACGAAACTTGGCCAAAAGTTGTAAAATGAACTAATAAGTCGATTTAGCGATAGTGATAAAAAAGTCGGTTGCATAACCTTCTATACGTACATACGTATATGTAGGTTGGAAGATAAAAATTGCAAAATAATCAAGAATCTGAAATTTTGGGATCCTCTGAACCTAGAAAATCGATTTTTGGAAAATGTGAAAAATATATGTGTGTATGTTTACAATCAGTTTTACATCAAACTTTTTCAGCATTCTAGCTAATTGTGCAGATTTATTTTTTAATTTCGTATTTTACTATCGAGACGACTGACTCAATTTGTAAGATTTTAAACGCTCTGTGTTTTACGCAATCCACTTTACATTTTACTGATTGTTAATAAATTTATACAAAATAGTTTAATTTAGACAACACATACATAATTATTTTGAAAACATAATTTGGATACTAAACCTTGACCACATTTTTCACATTCATTGTTTATTTTTTAATCAAATCATTTTAATTTTATATTTATCTTTGTGAAATGTTCTCTTATTTATTTGTCGTTGGAAAAAGAATTGTGTTAAAATTGTGCATTTGGTTTTTTCAAGCAAATGAATCAACCGTTTCGCCACTTTACACTGCATAACAGTGTGCAAATAGAATTTTTGTTATGAGTTTTAGCCATCTTAAACTGAAGCACATAATCTTACTAATATTCATTACATGGGATTTTGTAAAATTATGGTTTATTGTTTTTGTAATAAATTATTAATTAATGCACATAATTATTAAATTTCCTTATTTTAAATACACTGTTAACTAATAAAGGAACATTCTTCACTAAATCGCGTCACACTGTGCACCAAGTACATATATGTCATTTCAATAAAGTAATTCATTGCTTTTACAGATGTGGCACTGAAAGTTTGTATGTGCAAATTATTATAAGCTTGTTTATCTTGGCTAGTTTTTGTTGTATCATTCCCAATAAATTAGTTACATAATGTATACGTAAATATGCTAATTGTATTATGTTGGTTACCTGTACCTGGTTAATGTCTCATCAGAAGGTCAGATTTTATATCTACTAACAGTGAATTTGACATTCTTTGTAATTAAGCTTATATAAAATAGACAAGATTTTCAAGGTTACTATTTTTCTTTGCATTTTTTACTGTGTTTTCATGGCTATGATATACAGGGTGTCCCAAATAGAATAGGATAGTATGGGTATCTTTCTTATTATTAAAGATAGAGATTTAGTTAAATGGGCAATATTGTGCCATTTTTTGGCCCGAGTTCGATTCCGTTGAGAAACATTTCAATTTCCGAACAGTTTTGAAATTATTTAAAAAAAAAACAAAAAGCACCGATTTCTAAAGACTCAAATATCTCCGTAATTATAAGAGATATGAAAAAAAAAGTTTCAGATCAAAATTACTTACTTCGATGAGGCACACTTAAAAATGATGTCAAATAAAATTCAAGATGGGGTTTCCAAGATATTAAAAGCAACTTTCTTATTTTAAATGGGCGCCATATTGGATTTTTACACAATTAAATGAGATTTTTTTCTCTTTTCAACCTATGTACTAATAAAAAGTTATGGGAGATATTAATTGTTTTCTTTTTAAATCAAATAGCCATGATTAACAATAAAACAAAATTTATTATAATACGACTAACTGTCAAGTTGTATTAGTTTATTAATTGTGTTGTATTATTAAGTGATAAATTTATAATAATTGTTTTTTCTTTTAAATATTTATAATGGCGACCTTGCCATGAAATGAACAATATGATATGATTTGTACATGCATGAAGTGCTACAAAAACACCCTTCTTGCTGCTCTATATCTAACAAATTTTCCAGAGCGTAAGCAACCGGATTTGAAAATATTTGCAAGATTAGATTCAAATATGCTGCATTATGGATGTCTTAAAAAGCCCAAGAGGAACATAAACGTGGTTACTGAAGATGAGGAATTAACTTTAGCTTCTGTGCAAGTAAATCCGAATATTTCGACTCGAGAAATTCAAGCTCAAGTTAATGTGTCTAAGACTAAATCATTGAGAATTAAAAACACGCTTATAAATTACACATTGCGCAGACTTTGCGACCAAATGATAATATCCGTAGAACAGCATTTTGTAGATGGTTTTTAAATAAAATTGCAGAAAATGGTGAGCACCATTGGACACAGGAAAATCCACACATAGTGGTTCCACGGCGCAACCAGGTTCGTTTCAGCTTTAATGTTTTTTGTGGCATATTAGGAAGTCGTTTAGTAGGTCCTATAATTTTTTTATGGAACCTTAACAGCACAGCGTTACATGGAAATTCTGCAAACATATCTTGAAGTTTTATTCGATGACCTAGCTTTGGCACAAATTGTTCAAATATGGTATCAGCAGGATGGCGCTCCCGTACATAATGCTGGCAATGGTATCCGATATTTAAAGGACCGTTTTGATAATAGAATAATTGCCACTAATACACCTAATCAGTGGCCAGCCAGATCCGCAGATTTAACGCCTCTGGACTTTTATTTATGGGGCACTATACAAAATAAAGTGTACGGTAGTAATTTCCATTAAAATAATGCAGAAGAACTGCATGAAGGAGTGGTGGCGGCCTTTAACGGTGTTCATCGAAATACATCGCGAACAGTTACTAACAGTGTTGTAAAACGGTATCGATTGTGTGTACATGAAAACGGCCAGCACTTTGAACATTTATTGTACTGTATTATGCTTTTAGCATTTACTAATATCACGGTGTATCGTTGTGTTTAATCAGTATAATAAATAATTTTTGCTTGCAAATTGTTAGTCATGGCCACTTGATTTAAAATGAAAACAATTAATATTTCCCATAATTTTTTATTCGTACATCGTTGAAAAGAGAAAAAAATCCCATTTGATTGTGTAAAAATCCAATATGGCGCCCATTTAAAATAACAAAGTTGCTATTAATATCTTGGAACCTCTATCTTGAATTTTATTTTGACATCGAAGTGAGTAACTTTGATCTGAAACTTTTTTTCATATCTTTTATAATTATGGAGGTATTTGAGTTTCTAGAAATCGGCCATTTTTGTTTTTTTTTTTTAATAATTTCGAAACTGTTCGGAAATTGAAATGTTTCTTAACGGAATCGAACTCTGCCCTAAAAATGGCACAATACTGCCCATTTAACCATATCTCTCTTTAATAATAAGAAAGATACCCATACTATCCTACTCTATTTGCGACACGCGGTATAGCTAACGATATAAGAATTTGGGATATAGTGCCAGGTATAATTTATATCATCTTTTTTAATAATTTATTATTCTCGCATATGCGGGGTGGTCCGTAAGTAATGGTCAAAAGTGAAATGAAAGATTCTCGACCTTAAAATATTGCGATCTGACGCAACATACTTTAATAAAATATTGATAATAATAAAGACGCAGGGTGTCCAAGTTCACAAAAAATGTTGATTTTTGGAATATCTCCAAAACGAAAAAAGGTATTTTTCTCATTATTGGTATAATAAATATAGATATAAAGTACAATTAGTTTTAGCTTATTAGTACGTTTTCTTATGTACAGTGGCGTAGAACGCAAGGGGCAAAGCAACATTTTAATCTCTAATTTCAACGTCAATGGAGTAAATTGGATTGTTTTCTTAAAATACGAAACCTTGATGTTTTTCAGATAAAAATGGTATACTTTATTTTAATCGATAAGTTTAACAGTTTCTAAGATATTTGCATGTTTAGGTATTTCTTACCAACTGCTTATGCAGGTTATTATTATTCTGTAGTATTTGGGAAACCACATCAAAACGTGTAAATCAGTGTTTCAGGAAGAATACACATAACTTCAGGAAATGACAGAGCTAATCGTTTTAACACAAAACTTTCATTTAAACGCAAGACCAATAGTGTTTCGTTTTCGAGATGCAGGATTCCAACGTTAATAACCTTCCTAAGCAGTTGGTAATAAATACCTAAAAATGCAAATATCTTAGAAACTGTCAAAGTTATCGATGTAGACAAAGTATACCTTTTTTATCTGAAAACATCAAGGCTTCGTATTTTAATTAAAAAATCCAATTTACTTCATTGGTGTAGAAATTAGGGATTAAAATGTTACTTTGCCCCTTGCGTTTTACACTACTGTATATAATAAAAACGTAGTAATAAACTAAAATCAATGTACCGTACATCTCTATTATACCAAGAATGGGAAAAATACCTTTTTTTCGTTTTGGAGATATTTCAAATATCAACCTTTTTTTTGGAACTTTGGCACCCTGTGTCTTTTTTATTATCAATATTTTATTAAAGCAAGTTGCATCAGATAGTAATATTTTGAGGCCGAGAATCTTACATTTCTGTTTGGACCATTATTTACGGACCACCCCACTCATTAGATTTTGTTAGTAAAATCAATTCTCGACATCTTGATAGCTAGCATTTCAATGTTTCAAACGTAGCATACTAAAACATAGAGCAATGTCCAAAAGGGCGTGAGAAAGATTTGTTTGGATTGGAATGTCTAATTATGCAAGGTAGGGGCGTTAACTTAAGTCAAGATCGGTAGTGAAGCTTCAATCGTGTCAGGCAAGTGTAACCACATTCCAACCGCGGAGGTACCACTATCACCCTTACCATGGGCTCCTTAATATTGTTCCACCAATTTTCTAAGCTTGGTAGAGCTGACGGTTACAAAAGAGAAGTGTGTGCGTATCTCAAGAGCAACATTGTTTGCAGGTGGGTTTTTGCTGGTGATTTCTCCTTTGGAGAGTAAAAGATTTAACGTGATTACTTCAAATATTCTGTTCTTAAATTTGCGAAATTATACCGTTGCATCTATACGTTTCCCAATGACAGACACTTTCAAGACTTATTTTAATTCGAAAGTTCTTGTGTCTGGTTTCTTCTTGTAATATCTCAACTTTGGGAGACTTAAATGTTATAAACCTAACTGTATTCAGTTTTCATCTACCTCTAATCCTTCTCGTCATAGTGCTGCAGCATTTGCTCTTTCATATGATCTCACAAATTTCGAAATACTTTTAAAATAAACTGTATCAAGTGGTATACTGCTGATATTTTTCTTGAGCGTATGTAAATTTGCATGAATATGTAAAATACATGTGTATATGAATGGCGAAGAAATCGTCCTAAATGTATACCTTATACGTAGTGGTTACATGTGGGTAATATTGGCACTGCTGTAAAGGTAAGAATTCTTCATTCCGGACAAAACGAACAACGTGCGTTGCTGCATAGGCGAGGGCAGTGAGGATTTGCTTATTGTGTGAGAGGTGCATGTCGAGTGTGCATTTTAGAAAACAGTATGTAAATGTACCTGTGGTATGTAACGTGTCGCTCAAAAAAAATATTTTTAAGCAGCAATCGTTAAAATTTGTTGTCGGCAAGTACACTGCATTTCCACTGATAGCTCCCAGATATATCCTGAATTTTTTGTTGTGAGGTGTCTGGATTATGTGGTAACATTTCATGTTAATACGTTATACGAAAGCATTGTTTACAAGATGGCATTGGGTTTTTGAATTTCCGTGTGACCTCGAGCAAAGTGAACAGGGCAAAGTGATCAGACTGACCACTTTGCCTAGATGTACATTCACATAGTATACCCGATTGGGCGACATTATTGGTGAGCGTGTCATTAAGGTGTAATTTGTTGTTTTCATACAGATATGGTGTACAAATACGTTAGATAAACAAATCAAGCATCTTGGGGTGAGAATGCGAAGCATCAAGCCATTGAAAAAAGCTGGAGCTACAGTTCAGAATACAGGTGCTAAATATCCCTACCTCGTGATACGCTTTCCAGACATGTCAAGTTTGGCTCCTGTTAAAAAAAATTATGAAGATCCAAAACCGTTTTCACCACAGAGCAAAAAAATGACCTATGTGCTTACCTTAAACGTATGGATAACATTTTTTTATGAACTAATTAGAGAAGATTTCAAGGGTTTGGTGTACGGGTATGCAAAAAAAAAACAAAATAACATATCTGCTTGAAACAAAGTTACAAAAACACAGCATCGGCGCTGATTCGGTGTATAACATGGATGAGATAGGAACCATGACGATAATCAACAATCTACACAAGGTGTTATCTATTAGGGGAAAGTTAATAACGGTTATTCTCTGCTGTAATGCGACTAGTTCTTTTGTGCTAACGTTCATCATTTTCGCCATAAAAGGATTCAGGGTCGCTTACTGGATGGATCTCCACCTGGAACATAGGCCACTTGTACTCCCAATGGTTGGAACAATGGTAGAACATGTAAAACTGTCTCAAGACAAACACGTTCTGCTCATCTTAGATAACCACGAGTCGCACATATATTATCTAGCTCTGTAATATGCCTCAGAGAACTGCATAACCTTTCTGTCACTTCCTCCGGATACCACGCATAAGGTACAACCTATTTCTGGAATATGACTCTTCAATTCAAATTTATTTGGTGATGAAACGTTCATTCCAACCTTTGCTACTGACCGTAAGAACCAGATAAACCTAAATCTGGGCCATAAGATACCAAGTTTCTACAAACAAATTCCTCTTCAATTTTGGAAGACATTCCTGGTCCGTCAAATATTAAAGCGCCACCTATTTTCTCTGGCAGACGATATGATTGGTTTTCAACAGATGAGCAACCATTAATTCAAATTGGACGCAATAAATGTTTATTAAATTAGAAACATGGGACGCCTGTGAAACTATGTAATGAAAATAATGCCTTGTCCTATCTCTGCCAAGTTAAAGAACATTCGAATAATAAAGATGTTCAGGGAGCTGCCTATTTCACACCAGAAATTAGACCGCTTGGCGCTATTACCCCTAAAAACAGTACTCCTTTTAAAATCGAGCAGCTACAAAAATTGAATGAAAGAAAAGTGCAATCAGTTGTAGGAGTAGAGAAACGTGTTAGACAAACAAATCAAACCAATCCCAAAGTAAGCACAAATGTCAGACGTATGGTGAGCTATAAGTAGAAATTAAAGAAAAACCTATAGAAAACTGTATTCAATACTAATTATGACAACCGTGGTCTCACGACACTTGCAGTTCGTGTGAAGGACAAAAAATATACGAATGTGATAACTACGTGTAGATTTGCTTTGCCCGGCCTGTTGATTCACTTTGTACGGGTTGTTGATTCACTTTGACCGGACTGTTCAGGCAGAGTGGAAATTTACAATGTTCATTTCACCTATTACGTTTCAACCTACATATGTGGGTATAAAAGTTTATGCAATCGACTTTTTTTTCACTATCGCTAAATCGACCTATTAGCTCACTTTTGCCAAGTTTCGCCAAGATCGGCCATCCATGTCGGTAATATTGGCACTGCTGCAAAAGTAAGAATTCTTCCTTCGGGCAAAACGAACAACGCGCGTCATTGCATAGACGACGGTGGTGAGGATTTGCTTATTGCGTGATAGGTCTAGTGTGCATTTTTGAAGACAGTATGTAAATGTACCTGTAACGCATTGCTCAAAATCAGAAAAATACTTTTAGGCAGCCATCTGGTGTGCGTGCGATCGTGCGTCCGTACGTGAGTGAGTGAGTGAGTGCATGCGTGCCTGTGTACGTGCGTGTGTGTGTATGTCTGTGTGGATGTATGTTAGTATCCACTATAACTCTAGAATTAAAATACCTACATACTTGACATTTTGTATGTAAGCTTGTTTTCATTTGGCTTAGAGCTGATTAGATTTTGGGAGAAATCCAGCGGCGGAAAGGGAGGGTTTATTACAGGCAGTTTTTCGCTTTTATCAAATATTTGTAAAACAGCTCCATATTTTAAAGATATAAAAATACCTAGAGATAGACCTTAAACATATTATCGATTAATTATGTTCTATGGAATTTTTTGATATGACGTGTAGTTTAGCGGCAAAAAATTCCTAAGGCAGAATTTAAGTGTTAGTTTAAAATTTTCGTTATCTGAATAACGATTAATTTTATAATAAAAAGTGTGGGCGTATTTTTTAAAGAAAATTTAACTTTACATAAATTTTCCCTATAAAGTTTTTTAATGTAATGTGAAATAAATGTAAAAATTAAATAAATATGATTGAAAATGCTGAAGCTGTATTATCGATATTTTTATAGACGCGGACGGCTTTGGAATTTTTTTACGTTAACATCTGTTTTTATGTCTATTAATCTCCATCTGACATTAAGTTTTAAACGTTATTCTGACACAGATTGTTTTTGTTTTCACAATGTTGCCTGTTTTTGTTATGAACGTATTGCATATTATCCTAAAAAAATAATATTAGAATTATTTCATTTCTTTTAATTTAAGTTAGCATTTAGATGTCTATTAACCTCTGCCCCTCATGGAGTTTTAAACGTCTGTTTGACATAGATTGTTGTGTTTGCGTGTACAATGTTGCCCATTTTCTTATAATGAGATTAAATAATTATCCTAGAAAATAAAAATGGGTTAGAATGAAAGTGGAGTTTCGAAGAATTTTTCTTATTGCATGCTATGCACCGGTGAATGGAGAAAGAGACCAGGAGTGTGAGAACTTCTGGAATGAAGTAGAGAACGTGTTGAACGTATGTAAGCCAAACGAAAGAGTGATTATAGTGGAGGATATGAACGGATGGGTGGGTGTACAGAGAGAACATAGTGAACGCGTTCTAGGAAAGTTCGGAGACCAAAGAGTCAATGAGAATGGTGAACGCTTGCTGAACATCTGTGTGGAGAGAAGCCTGTTTGTATCCAATACGTGGTTTAAACATAAAAATGTGCATATGTATACATGGCAAAGAGGTGAATCTAAAAGAATGATAGACTTGATAGTATATGATGAACGGCTTAGAAATCTGGTGAAAGACACAAAAGGAATGCGCGGAGCGGATTGTGGATCGGACCACTTTTTGGTTGTACCGAGAGTGTGTTTAGGGCAAAAGTGGGTGTGGAGAAGGACAGCAAACGTAGTGCGAACGTCCAGAATTAGGGTTGACAAAATAGTGGATAATGGTGCGAGAATGAAATGCGCAGATGCTGTGAGTAAAGAGTTGAATGTGAATGAAACAGTGTGGAACGAACAAATAAAAGGCACTGACGTTGAGAGTGCATGGATAAGCTTGAAAAACTCTGTTTTCAATTGTGCCGTGCGAATATGTGGGAGAGTGATTGTAGGTAGGCAGAAAAAATGTGCTTGGTGGAATGAGTCGGTAAAAAGGCAGTAAGTAAGAAAAAAGATGCGTACATGGCAATGATTGCTGCAAAAAATGAGAATGAGAAGAAGAGATTGTATGAGGTGTACAGATTAAGAAACAAAGAAGCGAAGGAAGCAGTGAGATTAAGTAAAGAGGAAGTGATGGCTGTGGAAGGAGAGAAAATGCAGAATGATTTTGAGGGAAACAAAAAACTCTTCTGGAAATGGTTCAAAAATACAAAACGTGGCCCAAAACAGAACGCTGCAAGAGTGATGAATGCTAGAAACGAAATAGTATGGGACGATTGTGAAGTGAGGAAATGCTGGCAAGAATATTTCGGAAAGCTGTACAGTAGTGAGGAAAGTAAGACTGAAGGGTTAAATAAGGAGAATATAGAAGAAATGATGAATGAAACTGAGAAGGATATTGGAATAAATGGAGTAGAGAAAACGATAGGAAGATTGAAAAACGGCAAGGGAGCAGGCGTAGATGAAATAACTGATGAAATGCTCAAGTATGGTGGTGCAAAGCTTATACGAAGATTGCGAGAATTATTCAATGTATGCCTTATGTGTGGAAAAGTGCCGAGTGATTGGAAGAGCGCGATCATTGTACCGTTGTATAAGGGTAAGGGGAACAAGAGTGATTGTAAGAACTACAGAGGAATAAGCTTGCTTAGCGTACCTGGTAAGGTATTTGGAAGAATACTGATTGATAAAGTACGAGAAACTACACAAACTAAGATGTGGGATGTGCAAGGTGGCTTCATGCCAGGGAGAGGATGTATCGATCAGATGGTTGCTCTCCAGCAGGTGATCGAAAAGTGTTTAAAGGTAAAAAGGAAGTTGTACTTTGCGTTTGTAGATCTGGAGAAAGCATATGACAGAGTGAATGGAGAGAAGCTGTGGGAACTATTAAATGAATATGGCGTAAATAAAGGTCTAATAAATGGAATAAGGGCAGTATACAACGGTAGTCGGGCGTGTGTTAGGGTAAGAGGAGGTGTGAGTGAATACTTTAATATTGAGCAAGGAGTGCGACAAGGCTGTGTGATGTCACGGTGGTTGTTCAATGTATACATGGATAAATGTCTTAGACAAGCATGTACCGATACAAATGGTGTAATGGTTGGTGACGTAAATGTACGACTTCTGGTGTATGCAGATGACACAGTCTTATTAAGTGACAGTGCGGATGAGCTGCAAACCACTCTGAGGAAGTTTGATACAGTCTGTGAGAGCATGGACCTAAAGATAAACGTGAACAAAACTAAGATTGTGGTGTTCAATCGGGAAGGTGGAAAGGAGAGTAGAGTATTTACTCTGCAATATGAAATTGTGGAACAAGTGGACGAGCTGGTATATCTCGGTAGATTGTTTACTGCAGATGGTACAATTGAGAGCGAGATTGGACGAAGGGTCAATGCTGGAAGGAAAGTGATTGGAAGTATGTGGACGATAATGAGAAATGAAAGCATGAGCGTAGCTGCGAAACGAGCAATCTATAATGGGGTATTCGTCCCGTCAGTACTGTATGGAGGTGAGACATGGGTATGTCAAAAAAAGCACGAAAGAAAAATAAATGCCGTGGGTATGAGATTCCTGAGAAGCACATGTGGTAAAACGAGAAGGGACAAGATAAAAAATGAATGCATAATGACGGAGTGTGGTGAGGAAAAGACGATGATGGATAGATATAGAAGTTGTACTTTACGTTGGTTTGGTCACATTGAGAGAATGAACAACGCAAGATTAACGAAACAAATATATGTGGGTGAGGTTAGGAGAAAGGCGCCTGGTAGGCCGCGTAAAACTTGCTGAATGTAGTAGAATCTATGATAAAGGAAAGAAAGATAAGGAGCTTTAAAACAAAAGGGCATGTCAGAGACTATGTATGAATCTTGCGGAAGCTAGGGAGGTATGCGGAGATAGGAAAGCATGGAGAAAGATTGTAAATGAAAAATAAATAAGAGGCAGGGTTGATTTGCCTACCCCGCAAGGGAATGGCGTGAAGGTTAAGTTAGTTTAAAAAAATGTTATGAAAATTATTTCATTCTTTCAATTTCCATTTTGTAGGTCGGAAGGTCGTGTGGTGTTCTACACGAGATGTTTTTTAAAGTTCCTTTCATACTTCTCTTACTGAATTTATTTTTATAAATAAGAAGTATTTCTGTCATTTAATTCTTCGGTAAATAAATAAATTTGTTTGTTCAAATAGTTTTTCAATTACTCGTCTCAGAATGTTAGAGTGCTCTCTTTGTCCGGACCTCCCATATGAGCAAATTTCAAGAAAAAATATTCAGTTTCATAAAAAGAGTCATTGCGAATTCCAAATCCAAAGAGATTTATTATAACTCTAAAGCGAAAAGTATTCTACGTTGAATTTGAATATATCTTTTACGAAGTTCATTTCGTCATTCCAAACGTCAAATAAAAATGAATCCAGAAATAAACCTTTAGTTGCTTTTTTTACAACCAAAATGCTAAAGTATCCCGTTTATCCAAATCTGAAGTGTATGATTAGAAATTTATGACATTTTTGTATTTATGAGGTCGATAAATACGACTATTTTCATAATTTTGTAGTACACTTCTGCTACCATAATCAAGTAAATAAAAATAAACGTTGAGTTTTATTTTTGATCGTAAATGATTGAATTTAGTAAAAGTGTAGAAAAAACATTATAGTTTGATTTAGTCTAACACAATTTTATGCCTCCCCATCTATTTATTTGCTTCCCAAATAAATTTAGCGAGTCAGCAAGATTTAAAGCTTATGTACAATAATGTTTTTTTATATGTGGGATAATTTAATCAAATTACTTTGTATGTAAAATCAATGGAAAATATAATTGAATTTGTTTCAATTTGGTCTCCATTGTAATAATAGCCGAATTATAGTAAATTGAGTTTCCATGTTTTACTAAATGTTTCATTAGACTCTTACAAATAGAAGTAGTATTTCACGAACGACTGTAAATAAAATTGATGAAATGAATATTTGCAATTATTTAATGACATGTTTAAGTAAACAAATAAATTGTAATCTTTAGATGTATATCCTCTACTAACTCTTCAAATTGAATAAGCAGTGGCGTAATAATGATCAGTAACTCGATTTCTGATCAAGTTATATCTCTCATCGTGTCGAGGGAGTTTCATGGTGCTTGACTAATGATATTTTGTCACAAAAACGTAGCAAAGCTATTATTTCAGAAAATTCAATTTACAGCTTCCATTACAAAAAGAAGCCTATATTTACTCTCATATGACTATGCACGATACTAAATTGTATTTTTTAAACCATTTTTTTCTAAATTATAGTAATAAAGAATTGATTCTTAATTCTGTTTGTGTGATATAACCTGTTGCTTATAAATTCATAACTCATAATCTGCACATCGCGTAGTTCCTAGGGTGTCTCCTTTTATAACATTGACCTACATACCCGAAGATGATGGATATCTTGACTAATTAATTAAACAACTACCCTATAATCAAATTTTGACAGTGTTAGCTTTAGATAAACACAACTTTTATTGATTTGGCCATACAACATGCGATTGTAATTAACTTTAACAGTATTGAGACTATTGTTGCTAATACTAGATACAATTATGATGTATTTGATTTATTTATAAGATTAATTGGCTCAATTATTGTAGAAAAGCAAAACCAAAAGCAAGCGGATTTCCTGAATTAACAGTTTATCCTAGTTTACACACTACATAAATAAACTGAAAAATTGCATATTCAACAAAAATTCAGCCAAGACTCTGAAATGTAAATATAACTAATATACAAGAATATATTGTCAAGGCAAAATACAGAGTGACTAATATTTATCGGTTAGTTTCAAATACCACAATGATATCGTAATAATTTGGTTAGTTGACCTTAATTTTAAAATACGTTTATGCAACATTTTTTCACTTGTCACGGTAGAAGATTTCAAAATGTCACGCTTAGAAAAATGTATTTTAAAAGTTAAGGTTAAGAAAATATGATCTTTAGTTAAAGTTCTTACAAAACTAGTTTTATTTTGAATTTAAATTTTTAACCAATCTTGTTAGATGCAGAAAAATTTTTAGTATCAACACTAAATGGCAGCAGAACTGGTATATTTTGATAGATTTAAAACTTTCCCAATATAAACAAAGGTAAAATTTGTTAAAATGTAAAAAAGTTTCTTATAATAAATCTAACAATTATTAAAATACTACACAGATTGTACTAAATTTTTGTTTCCTAGCGTTAAGTGCTATGGTCCTAACACATTATGCTGTTCTAAGTTCCACGATAAGTTATACCTGGGAGAAAATGATTGATTACTCCCTATATTTCGATTGTGTAGCGCACATATATGTGAAGTACAAGATATGTTTTGAAATACGCCAAAATCAAAATTTATCAGATTGTCATTTAACCTGAAAACTTTATGTAGCACAACACTCCATAGTATAGTACGGCCATATATTTACGACCTACAATTTAAGAACATAGAAGTATAATATTTGTTTTTGAATCTAAAAAACGGCAGCGTGAAGAAAAATATTTCAAAATTTTGGCACAATTGTCATCCAGAAACATAGGTTGAATAAACGAGTTAAGATAAAAAAACGAACATTGCAATAAATGTATGTTACACTTTGTGTTAACTATTAAACGCCACCATAGACATCTTTGATTTTGTTCCTTACTTTCAGTATATCTGTTCCACAATTTTGCATTGCCATTTATACTGACTTCCATAAAAATTGCAACACCTAGAATTTGTTGAACGATTTTATTGAAATTTTCATCACGATGTCCTTTATTAGAACAAACGATTAAAATTTGAATAAAGTCTAGCTAGTAGTTTTTTTTTATTTTTTCCTTTGCACTTAGTAACAATAAATTTGAAGAAATAAACCAATCAGTGTGTAATTAACTGCCAATTTTGCAAATTGTTTGTTCACAATTTCGTTCTGAACTTGAGAACAATGCTAAGAGTACGTCAACATCAACATTTTTCCCAATTGACTTATTTTGAACGTGGCCGTATTATTGGCATGAGAGAGGCCGGACTTTCTCTAAGAGAAATTGCTCGTCGTGTAAACCGAAATGTTACAAAAGTATTGAGATGTTGGTCCAAATGGTCCGAGGAAGGGGTGCTACAACGTCGCCTTGGATCTGGACGTCCCCGCAGGACTACTGATCGCTAAGACTTTTGGCCACAAGAGACAGATTTTCAACAACTCGATCGATTGCAAATGATTGGATGAGAGGTGTAGGACCCAGAATGTCAATGACATCTGTTTATCGCCGGATACGGTCTAATGAGCTCCATTCATATCGTCCATTTTTATGTCTTCCTCTTACACCACTTCACCGTCTACGCGGGCTAGAATGGAGCAACGAAAGAGCATTTGGGCGCAAGAATGGCATCGAATTGTATTTAGTGACGAGTCCCGATTTTGCCACGATAGTCGTAGGAGGGTCAGACGGATGCGTAGAGAACGTAAAAATCCAACATTTTTTGTGGAACGCAATACAGCCCTCACACAAGGAGTGATGATATGGGGTGCAATATGTTACGGTAGCAGATCACCCTTGGTCTTCATTGATGGCAACTTAAACGCCACTGGTTATATTGCCAATGTGCTAGAATCCGTTACGCTTCCATATCTTCAGGGGTTGGAAAATCCCATTCTCCAACAGGATAATGCGCGCCCTCATACAGCAAGGGCTACAACACGTTTTTTGGAAGAAGCTAATTTTGCAGTTCTCCCATGGCCTGCTCGGTCGCCTGATTTGGCGCCCATTGAATATGTATGGGATGAGGTCGATAGGCGACTGGGTAATTTACCACACCCTCCAGATAACTAACACCATCTCCGGCTACGGATTCAAGAAGCTTGGGTTGATATACCACAGGCAGCTATAGATCACTTGATTGATAGCATGCCATGCCGTCTAAATGAGTGAATTACAAATCGTGGCGGAGCAACTCACTACTGAAAAAAACATTTTTAGTTTTTGTTCTTTTGGTTTCAAATCAATAAAATCGTTCGATAAATTCTAGGTATTGCAATTTTTATGGAAGTCGGTATATCTTTGGAAGTTTTCAATTTGACCGCGTGGCTTCTTTAAAATGTTGTTTCTCCGTTGTGCTTGGAATTACGGTGTTGAAGTATTATGACTTTTTCAACATTTTTATGTACTTTTAGAATATAAAAAAAAATTAAGAAAATTAAGCGGTTTTAGAGTTTTTTGTAGTATTTGTATAACTGCCGGAACCGTCATTTTGATCGTTTCGAGATTGTATAGCAATAGTTTTGAGATTGTATAACAATAGTATACTACATTACTCCCAGTCGTGTGAAATGGGTCACTTTTCATACTAGTACACTATTTTTCCGACGACCACAAATAACGCACAATCTCCAAAAATAAAAGTAAATATATTTTTGATTACTTTAATTCGAGAATTTTATTGTTGATTGAATACAAAGAAAAATAACGATTTAATAACAAAAACTTGAAATAAGAACTACTTAGAATGGTAGAAATTAAAGGTAATATTATTATTATTATTGCAATTCGTAAATTGTAATGGAGTTTGCAATAAACATTTAGAGATATTTGTTGTCTCCGTTATTTGTGCGTCTTGTACAGTGTCAGCCTCGATATCAGTTTCTGGAGAAGGTGGAGTGAAGGCTTTCGAAGTACTGCACACTTTAAAAATGTCAGTATTCAAAAAAAGCTATTGTTAGAAATGTCAAAAATACATTGACATTTATAAACATTAAAATTAATGGAATTGGAATATTTCATTTTAAATTTAATTAAACACTTATAAATCATTTTTTTAAGTGTTTTTAAATTTAAAGTGTGATTTTCTTTGTGTTTTATGACATTATGCAGCACAATGGTTAGGTAGTGCCAGGTAAAAAGTGGAATACTCTGAGATCAAGGTGAACATATTTAGTTGACATCACACTAGAGTGATATTTTACTTTTCAATTCTAGAGTGATATTTGTGACTTTCGCAGTAGGTAATCTGTGTGCTATATGTCATTTTCATATGTGGTCGTCGGAAAAAATAATTACAACGTTGAGATAAAACAATGTATTTTACTATTATTGTGGTAATTTTTGTGAGTTTACTGTAAGTCAGAAACTGTCTTGTCGTGTCCGAAATTGTGAATAATCTTCGCTATTTTTACCTATGCGCCCGAGAGATGAAAAATGCAAGTTATAACTTGTTTCTATAGAGATCTATATATTTAACCTTAGAGTGGTCGCGTCTAATTTACGACCTCGGTTGGTCGCACTGGTCTCCTAGACCGGGTAGCCGTTTTGACAAGACAAACAATTTTCAACGCTCAAAATGTCGTGAACAAGGTAAAAAAATTGGGTACATTCATGAAAACTAATATTTATTGAAAAAAGACATATTTAAAACAGAGAAAACACAGTTTAAAAAATAAAGTAGTTATTTTAATAAACACAAAATCAACACTCTTATAAAGAAAAACTAACTAAAAATAACTACAAACATACATAGAAACAGTATAACTAATGCGTATTTTAAACAGATATGGGCCCTAATAATTAAATCTGGGCATTTAAAACCTTTTGCTGGCATAATTTGCATATGCCAATAATATGCTCCAAGCACTGGAAGCAAGAAAATCTAGATTTTCTGTTTTTTCCAGTCACAATAGGCACAACGGCCAGGAGGTCTCTCTTGCGAAGGCTCTCCCTGATTAGTTTCATTTTGGCACAATTCCCGAAATCTAAATCGGACACTAGTCGGCAACGATAGAATAGTGGAGCGCGCCTTTAAATGAGGGCTAATTAACTCATTTGCCAGTTGTTTCAAAAAAGCTCTTCGCAATATTTTTTTTGATGTATTACTACTATAAACAATTTGTGAATTTATGCCCGCTACGTTTAAAATAAAATAGAATATGACCATTGGCCACCTTCTAGTATTTCTTGAACAGTCATAATTTGCACATAACCGATCACATGTATCAACACCCCCTTTGGTTGAATTGTATTCGGTAATTATACAGTAGGGCTTTGTTAAGTGCCCCGTTTCAGAATCTATTTCATCCGATTTGTGCAAACTCGATACCAATAGTACATTCTTCTTCGGCTTAGAATGTACGAAACTAGCGTACATATACTATTGAATGCAAACATTGAAGAGCATTCCGGTCTTGATGTAGGCTTTGAAAATTCAAGTGGCAACTCTTTTTTATTTTTTCTTATTGTGCCGATGACTGTTAGTTTATATTCCTCTAATAGTGTATTAACCAGTGGGACAGACGTGAACCAGTTGTCCATCGTGATATTTCTGGAAGTGCCCTTTATGTGCTCACAAAGTCGTAATACTACATCTGTTGGCGAATTTGATACTTTGTAAGGGCCATCTGGCTACTCACCGGCATAAACCTCAATTTTTGAGACATAATATAAATTTGCATCGCATATGGCAAATATTTTGGTGCGCCATATTTATTAGGCTTAGAAGGAATATATACTCGAAAAGGACACTTTCTTCTAAACCCTGGAAGCATTTCATCTATAGTTGCAAAAGCCGGTATGTGGTGAGCAGTCAGACATTTTTTCGTAAACTGTTCAAGAACGTTGCGAACTGGAGCCAACTTGTCAGTCAATCTTCTTTCCTCTCTTGTCCTCTTATCATCGAATCTTAGGCAACGTAATAAAAATCTAAATCTATGTAACGACATTGCCAAACGGAATATTTCTACTCCTGACCCATCTGTCTGCCACAAGTCTTCAGCATTCATCCGATTTGCTTTATAAATTCCGACTAAATAAAGCAATCCTATTAGTGCTTTTATTTCCGTCGTTGTTGTTGGACTTGCATCCCTTGCGCGTGAAAAGTTTTCTCTGACTGTCTCTATGTATGCATTTGTAGAGTCAACGATAATATTAATAATGTCATCATTTACAAAATAGTTCCATATTTCAATAGGAGATATTAGAGATCGTGTTTCAGCCATAGATCCAGGAAGCCTTTTTATGATATTTTCCTGTCGAGTTTTCCTACTTGTATATTCTAAATTACGTTTTCGCCAATATGTTTTTTTATCTTTGCCTGAAAAACAATCAATTTAAAAATAATGAATTTGTAGATTATATAATATTTACACACCAACGAAAGATAAATTTGTGCTGAGCTCTTAACATTCTTCTGAATCACTCACATCCTGTTCAGCTCCTTTTCGTAAGAATACATATCTACAATTACACAAAAATATTCGAATGTCTTTTATTTTACTTGTAAAATTGTATTAATTTCATAACTCATAAATATCGGATATTTAATTTGTAATATAATGTATAAATAATATGAATGTTTGGCTTATAAAAGCAAAATATTGACCTTCACATTCAATAGAAATATCACACAGCTAGTCGCGCTGGAGTAGCAGACCGTGTACTCAAGTAGTCGCGCTAAAATGGTACACCGTGTTCAGTTCTCTAGCATAAGATCACTCCCGTACGACGTTGCAACTGAAACTGTCAAATATTTGACCTAATTCAAACAGACTTGTGGCGACACAGTAGCGGCGGCGCTATAGGCTTAAAAGCTTTGTATCACCTGGTTTCAGAAACCGTGGCGGGACCACTCTAGGGCTAAGTACTTTGAGATTTCAAATTAGTTGCAAGTGAACGTTTTTGTAAGATACTTCTGTACTTATTACGGGGTCATTTTCGTAGTAAAAAAAAATGTGGTCGTCTCGCGGCTTTACACAACAGACTTTAGATTATCTTGCGGAGTTGGAAAACTTATCTGAATGCGAATCTGAAAAAGCAAATAACCACTCCGAAGATGGTGAAAGTAGTGAACAAAGTGAAGAATCTGATGTCAGCGTAAATAATGTTACTTCTGACCCTTGAACATCTATGAAATTAGTGATGACATTGAACACCATCCAAAAAAAAAACATTACATGCACCTGTGGAGAGTAAACAATCATCCAAATCTAATGATATACGCGAAGTTGTGGAATCAAGTGGACCTTATGTTGGCTGTATAGTTCAAAGAAATGGTATGCGAAATACTCCTTGACCAACTCTTTATGCAAAAAGAAATGTGTTTGCTCACTCTGTGCTAAGTGCATTTTGATTGTTTATAGATAACACAACGCTAAAACACATTAACAGATCTACTGAAATTGAAGCTAAACGACAACTAGGAGATGATACAAACTGGCCATTGTCTCTTCAAGAACTTGAATCTTTTCTTGAAATATTGCTAGCTCGTGGTGCTTACGGCGCAAGAACATTACAACTTGACAGTTTATGGTCTGTTACTTGGGGACCGCAATTTTTTCGTGAGACCATGTCACGCAATCGATTTCGGGAAATCATGAGATTTTTAAGATTTGATATTCGATCAACACGAAAAGAACGTCTAGTAAGTGATAAGTTTGTGTTGGCGTCCGAAATATGGGATAAATTTATTGGTAACTGTAGAGCTTGCTATGTTTCTACTAAAGCTAGATGCAGATTTACACAATATATGGCGAATAAGCCTGATAAATTTTGTGTAAAATTTTGGCTAGCTGTTTATACGAATTCAAAATATCTTCTGATGGTTTTCCTTATTTAGGAAAAGATGATATGCGTCCTAACAATCAATCCCTTCCAGAATATGTTGTTTTCAAATTAATGGAACCATTCGTAAATATGGGTAGAAATGTTACTACCGACAACTTTTTTACCAGCCAAAGTTAACAACAGTGCTGGCAAAAAAGAACAGTAGTAGGAACAATGAACCGATCAAGAAGGGAATTACCAATTTGTATCGAGAATAAAAGGGCAGAGCTATATTATACCACAGCAATGAGAAATAATAAAAGCACCTTGTCAATTCATCAGGGTAAAGTTAATAAAAAGGTCATATTGCTAAGTACGCTGCATCCAACTGTGGCTATAGATGATGGCAAAAAGAAGAAACCTGAGACAGTGTAGTATTACAATGAAACAAAGTTTGTGGTAGATGTGTTGGACCAAATGGCTAGAAAATATTCTATGAAAGCTGGTTCACGTAGATGGCCAGTTCATGTGTTTTACAATGTATTAGATCTTGCCACAATCAACGCCTGGATAGTTTATAAGGAAGTCGTAGGCAGTAAAATAGAAAGAAGGGATTTCATTTTCGCTCTAGCTGAGGAACTAAGAAAAGAGTATTTGGATTCGAAACAAGATTCTGGTGCACATCCGATACAATGAAAACTAAAAAATGTTATCAATGCCA
Source organism: Vesta saturnalis (assembly GCA_036346205.1). NCBI lineage: Eukaryota > Metazoa > Arthropoda > Insecta > Coleoptera > Lampyridae > Vesta > Vesta saturnalis. Next base: position 684,984 of record JARFJB010002005.1, on the reverse strand, counting down.
AATTAAAAAATGCGACAAAAATAAAAGTGCAGACGTTTGTTCAATATGTAACAAATATGGTTGTGGAAAATCTGGAAGTGTAACAAAGACCGTTATTTCTTTGTACTGTAGAGCGTAATACAGCATGTAAAACTGTACCGAATTCTACATGTATTAGAATCAATTTGATTTTTATTTAATTAAAATGGATATTTACCTAAAATGTGTTTTTATGTTTCTTTCTCAATTAAGTGTAAAATATATAAAGAATATATATATATATATATATATATATATATATCTTGAATTCACGTGGACTAGATATGCCATGCTTTTCGATCTTAAATGATCATTGCTAGTTCTGTTCGTTCTTGGATACCTACAGAATTACACCTGATGACGAATTCATTGTAGTTGGTAGAACGATTTCGAAAGCCAATATCTTTGTATTTTTCTTTACTCATGCGAATGTTAACCAATTTGTATTTCTACTTTCTCTTATTAGAATACTAGTAAGCAATTTATACTATTTTCTGTTTCCATAAACTGATTAATACAGAACCACATGTTTAACCTTCGTGGGAGTATATTCCACCCACATATTTACTAACGTGCGGAAATGCTCTAACCACATGTTAACCATCGTTTAGCCACCTGCTACTCGACTGCCTATTTACTCCTTCGTCGCTATATGTTCTTTGTACCTGCGGAAGCTATTTCAAGGTAAGTGTTAAAATTTCTTTCTTTGAATACTGTTGAGAGCTACATTTTAAAAAGCTCAAGTAGTACAATCATAAAGTGCTTTGCAACTACATTGATATTAACGATTAAATGATTTTGGTTTGCACGATATAATTGCGCTACACTCACAATTGCCTTGTGTTTTTAATTTTAGATTTTACTTAAATTTGTTTATCCTAAAATAAAAATAAAAGGGGGTGTTTTTAGCCTTTTGTGAGGTCACAAAGTGGTCACTGTCTTGCCAAAAAAAAAATTTATTGGGTTGATTTAGGAAAGAATATTAGAAAAGATCTCCTTTTGTTTTTATTTTAAGATAAAAAATTAAAAAAAAAGTAAAGTCTAAAATTAAAAACGCAAGGCAATTGTGAATGTGGCGCAATTATATCGTGCCAAACAAAATCATTTAATCATTAATATCAATGTAGTCGCTTTTTAAGTAGCTCCCGCAGGTACGAAGAACATATATATTGCGACGAAGGAGTAAATAGGCAGTCGAGCGACATGTAGTTAGCATATGCCCAAGCGATGGTTAGTAGGTGGCTAGAGCACGCCCACACGATAGTAAATATGTGGGTAGAATATACCCCCACGAGGGTTAAACATGTGGTGCCCCCACAAAGGTCCTGAATTAATCCGGTTGTAGATAAAGAAAATAGTATAAATTGCTTATTAGTAGTAAAGTAGAAATGCAAATTATTGGTTAATATTCGCATGAGTATTCAGAAATACGAAGATATTTATTGGTTTTCGATATCGCTTTACCAATTATAATGTATTCGTCATTAGGTATGATTTTTGTACGTAACTAGTCCACATGAATTCAAGATCCGTCGAAACGTATTATTAGAAGAAAATCCATAAAGCCAAAGCAAACTCCACTAATGTATTAAGCTTTGATAAAATCACCCATTAAGCGATGCAGTTAGAAAACTAGGAGAATTCAAAGATTGCTTCTTTCGTTCACGGGAACCACCTTTTGCCTCAAACGAAACGGAAATGCCTTTCTTACAAACTAGGAAATTTAAATGGTAATTCAAAATTGTGGAGCAAATATGCTGAAAGTAAGGAATAAAATCAAAAATTTTTACGATCGTATCTAATAGTTAAGTGTAACAATCCCCCGCAGTAAAATTGGCACCTCGGTGGATGAAACAAACGGAAGGAGAAAAGATAAAATGACGGAATAAGTTCGAGTATGAAACCCCATAAAAATCCCAACCGCGTTCCGTGTTCCAACCCTCCGGTGATCTAAGGCGTCAGGCAAACCGAAATCCAAAATAAAAAACATAAATGCGAAGTCCCTATAAGTTAACCCAACCTCAAAGCAAACAATGAACCCACCCCACTTAAGAGCGAGGAGAAAGAGGAAGGTTACTTTAAGTGTGGAGCAAAATAGACGTATATACCATCAGATACTGACATTACAGCAAACAACTCAAACAACACACGAAAGAACAATCTGACTCGAATATCCCACCTGAGTCCTTTAGCAAATGAGCCGGTACTAGAAGAAATAAAATAGTAATCAGAATAACAGGAGAGCATACCGAGAAGCAATAGTAGTTCCAAAACAAACAAAAAATAGGAGAGAAAAGTTTATTACTAAAGTTAAGGAAGCAAAGCGGATAAGGATGATGTTGTTTGTGTAGGTCTGATTGTCTTTGTCTCATTCATTCTAGCAAACACCTATTAATCTTGTATATTACGAAACCTGAAGATTTCCAAAGTAAAGTTAGAGAGGAAGAAAGAAATGAAATCCCAACCACAAGAAAACTATCCCACCCTCAGTCAAACTTAAGGCCCCAAAATTTTTACCCCGTTCCCGAAAAGTGGAAAAGGAGCCCATTATATACCCCAACTCAACCCTATGACACCATGAACTACCACAGATGAAATGGCATAGGTGGTATTAAGAGACATTCGGAGACAGATGAAATCTCATTTCCGGCGAAAATATAACCCCATTGACTCTGTTTCCCTGGATCATATGGTCCCCGAAGCTCACACAGGGAAGTCGAACCCATCCCGTTCGCATTAACACATTATGACCCTTAATTTAGCCATAGCGCAAAAAAACCCATCAATCACAGTCCAACTTCTGTTTCCAGGGTCATATCCAAAAGATGGAAATAAAAATGAAAAGGAGAAGATCCTTTTTCTCCTTTTTAGAGACTGGAAGTTTGGTTTCATACTTTTTGTTCAAACTTACAGATAAGTACCTTTTCTTGCTGTCACATCTAACTGTAAGAATGTCTCATCTGCAAGATAATACTTGTATCGGATAATATGTTATGAGTGTGCGGTTGTTTGTCTTTATTTTTATTCTTTATAATGAGCATTTATACTGAGATCAACGGTATGAGTAGTGATTTGTAGGTTTTCTCTCTTTGTCTCCCTCCCCCTCCCCCTCTCACTCCCTCCCTCCCACCCTCTCACCCACCCTCACCTCTCCGCTCCTCTCTCTCAAGGTCCCAGTGTTAATGGAGTATGGATTAAATCGGATAGAGGTAAGGGTGTTGACAGTAATTTGACGCTTCTTTATTCAAAGCGCTTCGCAATACGCGTGTTTTTGATTATTTACGTCATCAAGAACCCGTTATTGTTGTAGAGTCTGAAGAATCTAGTGTATTTTTGAAATTGTGGAAAGTACAGTTTTTCATTTTTGTCTCAGCCTTTTTATATAGTTATATGACCTGAATACTAATTGAACTATGGAAATCTCCGATCTTGAATGAATGTTGTGTAAATTTTATTTTATGACGCGAAAAGTAAATGACGTTACTAAATAATAAAGTGTATTTAAACTTAGTAAGGATACCTAAAAGTTAAATTGACAATCATGCGTTACAATTTCGTACAGTAATAGGACTTGCGTTGTTCTGAATTTTAAGTATAAGGTGTAATGGAGTTTTCGTTAACGAAACACATATAATACACATTGTTTCCCCTGTGTTTACAGGAAATATGTAAATAATTATTTTGTAGATGTTGTATATTTTAATGTGAAATTCCGTAGAGACATTGATTAGTAGTTTAAATTCGTTCACCGTTTTTTACCTTTGTTTATATAGTTAAATTTAATTGCTAGTTATGCAGACATTCTTGCGGAATTTGACTTATTGTTTTGTGCTCTTTATGCTTTCTTTTTTTTATCTTGAAATGTATGAACAGATAACGAGTTTGATTACCTATTGGAACGAAACTTGATACTTTCATGTTCGATTATTTTTGGCGAATGTCCGTTTATTTCCTTTGCACTATGCTTTTAGCGCCTTAAACAGGCACAATTATATTTGTATATTTTATTCATATATTTTTATTTTAATACAATTTATTTTTATGAATATTTGCGTTTGTTTGTGGGTTCGAAATTAGAGCACGTCCTGTTTTTCAGATTTAAAACCATTATTGGCAGCGTAACAATTTGCGATTGATTCAGTTAAGATGTGATTTTTGAGTTGCATTTTAACGTAAATTTTTGAGTTTAAGTATTTTAATGAGAACATTTTAAGGTAGAAAGAGTATTATTGCAAATTAAAAGAGCATTTAACAATTAAATATTAACAGAGTATTTTGTAATCGATTTACAGATTGAGCCAAAAATTAAGGTGAATGTTGCGATGGCTCGAACAATGAATGTGAAGAGTTTTTTGCGGATTGTGAAACTTTGTCGAACAGCTCGCATTCCTGACTTATGCGGACATTGAGACATAGTTCATGACACGGTTAATTTAAAAATTAAAATCATGCATGATAATGCACGACCACACACTGCCAGGATTGTGATTGAATATCTAGATGAAGTAGGAATGACGCGGTTTGGTTGCCAGTATGCAGTCCAGATCTGAATCCCATCGAACATGTCTGGGATGAGTTAGGGCGACGTATCTGATGCCATTCACCAGCCCCAAAAACTGCCCAGAAGCTGAGAGATTTGCTATTGCAGCAGTGGAATAACATGGATCAGAATGTAATCTTTATTTTAATTGAGAGTATGCCTCGTCGAATGCAAGCAGTCGTTAATGCAAGAGGGGGCAATACTCGTTATTAATTATCATCAATTTTTCAATAATATTAAGTTTTATTCATTGATTTCTTTCCCAATAGCAATAGTCGACCATCGTTTAAAATGTACAGTTGCCCTTTTTCTAGAATAAATCATAAAAAAAATAAATGGTGTTGTCTGATTCCATATTTAAAAGTCACGAAAATGCATTGGTAAATTTACAATATGCAGACATCAGCTGATGTATTTTATTTTCAAAATTATTTGTAATTCCTTGAGTGATAAAGTGACCTAAATTTTTTGCTCAGCCGTGTAGAAACCAGTTTGTAATTAATACTACAAAGTACAATGGTATGAAATATTTTGAATTTCCAAAATAATACCCACTATTTCATATTCTTCCTCATCTCTGGTTATTAAAATATCATCATAATATGCAGTCATTCTTATAATACCAAATGTTTGTTGTGTAACTCTTGTAAAAGAATTTTTGATTCCCGTATTAGTTTAAATGGTGGCCAAACAAGTGTATTTACCATTTTAGATCTGAAGGATAGATTTAATTATGTTCCTTTTGAAAAACTTCAACCTATAACAGTAATCCTTGGTTTCATTAACTGACGCCCACGAGTCTAAAAAAATCGATATTTGTGGGACTTTTTACACAATCAATCCGCAATACTAGTCGCTTAGGATTATTAAAATAGGTGGGTTGCCGACTAAACTCACCGAAAAGGGCGGTGGGTTTTAGTAAGGTGCAAAATATCTAAAATATTACTTCATAATTCACACTTACTTAAAACTCAAAATCGATAACAATAGGACATAAGAAAAAGATATTTAACAATTAACTGTTAATCATACTCAAGACAAATTAGCAGAAAAAAATTAACGCTAGTTCCTCAAATTAACTCAATTAAATTCCACTCATCCGCTTTTTTACCGTCATAGCACGTACCTGGGGGCTTCTCTAACCTTAACTTAATTACAATATTTTTTTTATTATCATTTATATAGAAACTATTTATAAGTAAAGACTGCTTTTTAAACCCCATATAAGTTTTATTATACTAAAAATCTTCTCCTAGTCCGCGAGAATAAAGAAGACCGCTACTGATAGTTTAACACAACCTGGCTAAATTGTAAACACATATAAAAAAAATTATTTCTCCAAATCGGTGCTTCCGTTTTAACTATATACGTTTTATAAATAAGAGCGTACTCTGTGTACAGATTTCCTTCAACAACACTCCTAATTAAATTCAGTAATTTACACAAACTAATTAACATTTATACAAGCGTTATCGTAAGTTCGGATAGCTGTAACGTTTGCGGACGCGATTTAGAGTCTTAAATTTAGGCAAAAATAAATACATATGCGAACGTTATAGTAGAAACGCACTTACCTTGCTGAGTGGTACGGACCCTATAATATAAACTGAAAAACAAAAAAATTGTTGACCCTAAAAAGCATAGATACAACACAAACTCAAAAGTAATTAGAAAAGTAAAATCCAAGTTCTAGGAATAGCTCTCCTTAAAACTGGCGTATCAGTTTCAAATCAAACGTCAAATCAAACAGTTAACCCAAAATTAATAACCAAAATATTTCGCTTAGATGCTTACCATTGCGTCTTTCGTAAGCACAACAATATAAATTTAAAGGTAAATAAGCAGTACAGGCAAAAAAAATTAAGCAGGGACAATTTCGCGCAGCAATCAGAAAGTGTTAGGTTGCTACTATTTTATAAACCTAATAGCAATAGCGTAATTTAGAATTCTTACAATTACCAAAAATTCAAAGTAAATAATGTTTCATTCTATGGCTGAAGGCCGAAATAGAGACAACGAAAATTGAATAGCTTCCTTATTATGATAGCGTTTGTTGTTTGTAAAAAAAAATGATGCATAAAACATGCATTAATCATTTAGAATAGACTTCTATAACATTATATACGAGTACCCCTATCTATAAACAGTCTAGTTTAATAAGCACAAATATTAACATAGCTCGTGAAGCACTCTGTATATTGTATAACAGTAGTTGCGTAAGTGGCGCATTCATAATTTACCAACAGCTGATTGACACAAAGTAGTAGGTATACAGATATAACAGCTATTATTAATTTTATTAAATACATAAATAAAAAGTACAGGTCGTAGGTTCAAATCCTACTCGAGGTAAACTTTTTATTTATGTATTTAATAAAATTAATTACAATTTTTAATGACATATTTACCTTTGAAGTTATTGTTTCATAATAAAAATTCTACATATTAACTACAGAAATTTTCGGTATAGCGAGAGCTTCATCATGAATGCATAAAGAGTAAAAGAAACTCACCAGGATGTTGCTTGTGTATAAGTACTTAACTTAGTGTTTTACTATGTATAAACCTATTTGTTTATAGTCAGGCATGGGTCCGATATGAAGTAGTAACCATAGTAACCTAGAGTTAGCTATCAGAGACCATTTGCACGTTACATCACAAATCGGAAGATCGTTGACCAGTTATAGTGATAGAATCGGTCACAGCAATAACTTGAAGAACGAAGGACAATAGTAACCTCTTGATCCAACGAAGACTTTGTTAGAAACTATTATATCCTTCGAAACGAACACTACAATACGCAGTATAAAATTTTAGTATAGTAAAGAATGTAAAACCTGTCTTCACTACATGTCTCTATCTCTATCAAGCAATTATTTTGTAGAGAAATTACAGAAAAATCTTTACCATATTAATTTCTAACCCAAATTTTCCGTTTTCTCAAGAATGGCGTTCTTTAGTCACACCAGAAACTATAAAGAAGAAGTCACATGTTTCTTTTTAACAAATAACAAAATTCGGCCTTATCGCGATTTAAATTTATTAGAAAATTCACCTCAAATAGATACACTGTTGTCACGTTGTCTAAGAAAAATTGAATGTGGATATGCCCCTATTCGCCAAACTTCTCAAAGTTGCGTAACAACAGGCATAAACATCTCAACTCATACCAAAAATTCCCACGTTAATATAACACGTTACAGGATTACTGAAGTATGAAAGTTAGATATTTTCATCTAATAAATATATTATCATTTTTTATCTCTTGTATAATTTTACTGCAAACTGATTTTAATCTTCTTTTACATAAATTTGGTATATTTCAAAATAATATTTGTATGTTGAATATTGGCCGGAAAGGAGAAGGAAGCTAAGTGGAAGAACAAGATAAAGAGGATCAGACAAAATGTGTCACGTAGAATCAGACGAAGGCATGTTACATTAGGCTGAATGTTAACTAGCAAGGCTGAATGATTGTATTATCCCTTCCAACCAAAAACGCCGCTTATTAATTAATTATAAGTTTATAAAAGTAATACAATTTTTAGTTATAAATTTCGGTTATTGATCTCATGTCCAGCAAATCACGGAAATACCGGAGGAATTTTTCTCAAATCATTATTTTGTTCTCCACAGTTTGTATTCCGGCATACGTTTGATTGAAGCTGAAATAGCACATCCGTGAGGGAGAAAGTAAAATATTTTTCCTTTTCTTACTCAACACGATCTTACCGTAGTAACAGCAATAATGTTTTTTTCGTGTTTGTATCAGAAAATGGCAATCTGTGCATTTTCGTATCAACATGCGTAATTGGTAGGATTTCTATTTTTGTAGATAAAATTCTCCCACGTATAAAAAGATACTGTAATAAAGTAATAAATAGACAAGGTACAACACCCTTTAACTATTTTCTCTAATTTATATATATATATATATATATATATATATATATATATATATATACAGGGTGTAAAATTAGTGCGTATGTTGCTTCCTAACTATTTTAGATAGAGAAAATCTTTAAATATGAAAGTTGTGCATTAGCTTCTGCTCTGTAACCTAAATCTATTTACAATTCTACAGGGCGTTGCATTTTCGGATACCAGCATCCAACTTAAATAGTTTAAATTGAACATCCTGTATATTTTTAGATATTCTTATTCTGTCATCAATTTCCAATTTGGTAACGTTTCGTTTTTTAATTAGGATCATCCGTTACAGAGTTATTCAACTTCTTAGGAAAAATATGACGTATGCTAATCAAGAATTAAATCTGCACCTGAAGCTAACTTCAGGTGGATGTCTTCTGTATACCTTTGGGCATAGCTTCTCCTAATACATAGATCATATCAATACACTCTTCTCTACAAAAATTCCTTTTGATGCACAAAATAGTGAACTTATGCAGCACAACACACAAATGCTAATTCACTGTGAATTAATATGACAGATAATCGTTTCTTTTGTAGTTGCTTTCACAGCCCTCTAAAAAATTATAATTCGCATAACACGGTCCTGTTATTCTTAAAACTGCAATAATTTAAAAAGTGAGTGAGAGAGAGAGAGAGGAGTGTTTATTTAAAAACCATAGGTGGCGTAATACGCACAATACACAATAATAAAATAATAGATACAAACCGTAGTACCATAGTCATACAATAATTATACGCACAGTGCACAATAAAATACAATATTACAATGACCAGTACCAACAAATGCTGTAGTATACGATTGTACATTTATAAATATAAACAATAATACAATGTCACGAATAGTAACAAAAGTAAAGGACACAATGTGGTGTGCAGTAGGAATATTTTTTTATATGTGGACCTGAACAGGCTAAATTAGGCCTATCGTGCTAAAGCACTCAGGAACACTTAGGAGGATGGGTAGAGGGATAATGAATTGCCAATAGATGCCTATGAACAGCTACCTTAAATTTTCTCATATCATAAGTGAGAGGAAAACAGGAACTAGGGAGATCATTCCAGAGTTTAGAAGCCGTGTAGAAAAATGTGGATTGCACCCGTTTGGTACGACAAGTGGTGATTTGTACTGCATACTGATGATGTGAATGAGCGAACCGAGTGTTTCTCGCAAAGATAGCCCGACATGGTATCAAAGAATATAATTCAGCAGCACAATAGCCGTTGTAATAGCGATAATACAAAGAAAGAACTGAAACCATCCTTCTGTGCTCAAGGGACTGTATGTGAGAAGTTAAGGACGGGTCATTTATAAGCCTACTCTCTCTTTTGAATACGATCAACTATATCGAGAGCATATTGGGGAGCACTAACCCAGAGGTGAGAATTATATTTCAGATGAGGCCGAATTTGGGCCTTATACAGCAGAAGGAGTTGTCGAGAGATAAAGTACTACTTAGATCTGTACAAAAAGCCTATTTTACGAGCAGCTGTTTTGGTAGCTGACAGAAGATGGTCAACCCATGAGAGATGAAAACTTAGGAACTGAGCCATTCATACTTACAACAGGAAATGATCGATCTTTTTTGGCGGACATAAGGCAACACTGAGTTTTGTTAGCATTAAATTTAACTAGATTATTGCTTCCCCATTCGAGAATACGTTGAATGTCTTTGTTGATTGAATTTGCCATTTCAGCTTTAATTTCTTGATTTGACATAGAAGGTGCATTATCACTATGAGTAGACTGAGATGAACTACAGTGAAGAGTGCTATCGTCAGCAAAGCAATGGATGGGTTAGTTGTTATGTACAGTAGAAAAAGTGTAGGCGCTATAACGGATCCCTGTGGTACGCCCGCGTTAATGCTAACTTCTTTTGAAAAAAAAGCCATCAACTACGACACGTATTCGTCTTTTATCAAGGAAACTAGAAACCCAGTTGAAGAGCGTATCATTCAACCCAAACGAGGTGAGTTTGGCAAGTATATAGATCTTATCTCAAACTAAAGAAGATTGCAGAATATTTGTAAAGAAATCATTAAAAGTGTATAACACCGTTTTTGTTAGTATTTTATTTATTTGTGTTTTGAATTACTTATAGTACAATACACAATTTATTTGTTCGGGGAGAGCGTTATAATAGCTTATTCCTCCAGGTAAGGGTTGTCGTGTACTTTGGTTTTTGATTCTATAACAGAAAAATTATTTCTGGTTCTTGTATTATAAGAGTAATGATCTGAGCTTAATAATAATTTGGATTTATATTTAAAACGAAACATAGACATTTTGAGGCGTGCAGAGTAATTGGTTTTATTCCATGTTTTCTAAAGTATGGCTTGCACAAATCTTTTTTAAATAGTGAAAACATTGTACGAATTGCCCTTTTTTGTATTTTAACAATATCTTTTATTAGATTTACGTTTGTGTTGCCCTATAAAAGTACACCATATCTAACTTTTGACTCAAAAAGGGAAAAATATACCAGAAGTAAGGTATTTTGGTCACAAAAATCTCGACAACGCAAATATATTTATTTAATTTTGGGTTAAGGCTCTCAATATGGTCGCGCCAATTAAGATTTCTGTCCAAAATTATCCCCAAAAAATTGCAAGGGTGACAGGTTTCTGATACGGTTGATTCAATAGATAATTTTGTAACATTTGAAGTTAAATTCTTCCTATAGATTAAAGTTTTGGTCTTTTCTACATTAAGTAAGAGTTTATTGGCATTAAACCGATTTAGGAGTATAGACATTGTTGTATTTATGTTGTTTTCGAGATCCTCGTTTTTGCAAGCAATGCTTACACTTGTGTCATCTGCATATGATAAAACATTACATGGAGTAACAAAATTGTTAACCAGATCATTAATAAATATTATAAACAGAACTTGGCCAAGGATGAAACCTTGGGGTTCTCCATAGCTGACTAATCTTAAATCTGAAGTTGTTTCCTTTATTTTTCTCGAGCTAAAAGATCATCTATTGCAACGTATTGATGCCGTTCACTTAAAAAAGATTTCGTCAGGGTCAGTGGTGTACCTCTGATTCCGCACGGGTGCAGTTTTGATATCAACAAACTGTGATCAATCAAGTCAAAAGCATTAGACAGGTCACAATTTATTGATACCACCACCCTTCCATTATTGTGTGACTCAAGTACATAATTGAACAGGTTTTGTAAAGGAGTGGTTATTAGGTCTGTATCCATGTTGTGAACATATGTAATGATTCAAAATAATCTGTCAATCTGTTTTTTAAAACTGCTTCAACTATTTTGTATATTGAATTTAAAATCGATATTAGTCTATAGTTCTTGACTCCGCTTTTTGACTGAGATTTATGCAAATTTTACTGGAATATTACCATGACCGCAGGTATTCCTATTGTTTAAATTATTTGTCACAGTAAACAATCTATTTTTAGTCACAGGAGCTAAAAAAAAATGAGTTTTGTGGTGGTAGAATTGCTTTTATCATAATGAACTTAGCTGAAATCTTATTTATATTTTCTTGGACCAAAGACGTAAAATACTTATTGAAAACGTTCGCCACCTCTACCCCGTTAACGATTGGTTTACTATTTACTGTTAGAGACGGAGTAAAAACTGTATCATTATATTTGTTTAAGTGATAGTTTATTTAATTGCCACGTTGTTTTGGCTTTATTGGATGAACACGTGATATTTCTTTCGGAATGTAGTTTTTGCGTTAATAATAGTTTTTTTTTAATATTTCCTTGTATTGTTTGTAATGTGCAATTAGATTGGGTTTAAGGGTTTTTTCCTTATTTTAAAGTACAGTTCTCTTTTTGTTCGGCAAGGTAAACGTATCCCTTTGGTTACTCAGCTCTATTTCCTACTTTTAGTATACTTTTTCTTGAGAGGAACGCAACTTACAAATATAGGTTGAAAAATTTAAAAAAAATTGGTAGCAAACGAGTCGAAGAGTATAGAGATTCCCAATTCACGTTTTTAAGACTATTCGTAATGAAGTACGATTCTTTTGATTAGTACAATAATACAATAAAGTGTCAACTTTAGGTATAGGGAATTCAATAAATAATCGAAAGAGAATTTATTTCTCTATCTGAATCACTTACAAAATACAGAGTGTTTCATTTAAAAACATTGAGTTATGGCCAATCGAAATATTAAGTTATTGAACCACCGTCGTAAACATCCTGTACAACGCAATTTAGCTTATAATTTTTCGAATGACAGTAGATTATCTTGACAAACGTTTGACAAAATATTTTTGATTAATGTGTCACAATGTGGCCGCTGTAGTTTTTATTCATTGTTTGCATACATCATATTGTTCCTAAAACGTGGAATAACTCTGCAATTAATTTAAAAAAACCAAACATTACCAGATAGGCAATTGATGACAAAATAGGAAAATTAAAAATATACAGGGTAGTCGATTTAAAATATTTAAGTTGGATACTGGTATCCGACTTGCAACACTCTGTAGAATTGTAGATATTTTTAGCTTAAGGAGGAGCTAATACACAACTTTCATATTTCAAGTCTCTATCTAAAATAGTTACGGAGCAACATAAGAAGTACGCACTAATTTTACACCCTGTATATATTATATATATATATATATATATATATATATATACATGTACAGGGTGAATCACGACCGACGCCACGGATTTCTAAGGCGAAGCGGCATATAATCGTTAATTTCTAATACAGTGATATTATGTAAGTCAATATGAGCAACATTTTAAAAATATTTTTAAACGTACAGGGCGCTCCAAAAAAAGTGGCGTATCAAAGTTATGTTCTTTTTAAATGACACACTCTGTATATTATTGCATTTTGGAATTTTACATAAAAAATAAGTAGCACTATCAGATTGAAAATTAACTCCAACAAATTTACTCCTAGGTCTATTTATTGACTGAATAGTAAACACCTCTTTACAGGTTGTTCATTCTTTCAGTTAAATTAGGAGAACATTCATACTGAAATATTCGGCCTATTTTAAATGGAAAACTCTGTATTTTATACACTTATCGTTTAGCTTACTTAATTACCTTTCAACTTCTGTAAGAGTTTCCTATACCTAAACCTTAAAATTTTCAACTTATTTAATAATTTTTGGAATTTGTCTGTGCCTGTATCATTTTTAGATTGAAATATCCTCCCAAAATGCCTACTCTTAATGATTTTTGGCTAATGTAACAGATTTTCGAATTCAAATCATAGTAACTTTAATTTAAACGTTTATGAGGTTGCTTGGCTCGTCGAAGCGAAACAGATCAGCTTCAATTTTAAAAAATAAAGTGAAACTAAAAAATTTATTGCGATTTTTAGTTTAATCTACATAATGCAAGAGTTTCACAGCGTAAGGATAGAAAGCATGTACACAATGGAAATTAAAATATTATTTATGTGGTGTGATAACTTGCTCAAAAAATTACAATAAATGTTCGATATGATGTTCATCTTCTTGAATACACAGTGTTATTCTTTTTTCCAACGAACATCTTACGTTTTGCAACATATCAGGGGTGACCGTCGCAAAAGCATTTCTGATTCTTCTTTTCATATCATTTGCAGTGGTGGGAGGTGTGCTGTAAACAAAATTTTTGATATAGCCCCAGAAGAAGAAATCCATGTAGATCTAGGTGGCCAGGAAATTGTTCAACCTCTTCCAATCAACTTATCAGGAAACTTCCTATTTAAATATTCTCTAACAGCACGTGAAAAATGTGCAGGTGCTCCATCTAATTGCAAGCACGTATTTTATCTAATATTTAAGGGAATACTTTCGAAAAGTTCCCAAAAGTCTCTCTTTAAAAATGTGAATAATTTTTGATCATTTAAATTGCCATCGAAAATAACGTGATTGACAACAATTCCACCATACTCGTTAACACTTCATCGATTTTGACGATCAACAGTATTAAATAAATGTTTATTTTCGGTGTAATAATAATCGAAAACGTGCCGATTCTCTAATCCATTATTATGGAATGTTGACTCGTCGGTAAATAATACATTTTGAAAAAAATGTTCATTGTCACTAACTTGAACAAGGACCCATAAGGAATAATCAATACGTTTTTGAAAGTCTGTGCCATATAACCTTTGATGTACTTGTATATGAAGAGGATGGGCTTTATGTTTCTTTAAGATCCTCCACACACTAGGCTGACTAATTCCTGTTTCTCTTGCAATAACTCTTGTACTAGTATTTTGGTTGTCAACAACGGAACCTAATACGAAAACTCATTGTCATCATCATTTATAACAGGCTTATGGCGAAATTTTTGAAGGAACCTTTCAAAAACCTTCTTATCGGGATGCACCCGCTCAGGGTAATTTTCTGAGTACACTCTAGTAGCAAGTAAACAATTTTCATAGCATTTACCCATGGTTAAAATCATATCAATTCTTTCTTGTTGTGAATAAACCATTATTAAAAATTATTATTAATTTTATTAAATACATAAATAAAAAGTTTACCTCGAGTAGGGTTTGAACCTGTGACCTGTACTTTGCTTAGAGTACCGCGCTAACCATCTGCGCATCGAGATTCAAGCCCCACTCGATGCAAATTTTGTCTTTGTGTATGTAGAACTGATGTAAATTCTAAATATAATGAGATTACTATCAAATTACTTATATTAATAGAATGTGAGCCTACAATATCGCAAGCATTCACACGTATCAAGGCAACTTGATTAATATTAATTTATTATAAGTTTTGTTATGAACGAATAAGTTCAAAGGTAAATATGTAATTAAAAATTATTATTAATTTTATTAAATACACAAATAAAAAGTTTACCTCGAGTAACAGATGGTTAGCAAAGTACAGGTCGTAGGTTCAAATCCTACTCGAGGTAAACTTTTTATTTATGTATTTAATAAAATTAATAATAATTTTTAATTACATATTTACTTTTGAATTTATTCGTTCATAACAAAACTTATCATAAACCATTATTAAATTGAAACTATTTCAAACAACTTTCAATAGACTCGGAAAAACTATGACAAAAGTGACGCCCAATGTCAGAATTTTAACATTAACAAATGCGTTACCGGCAATTCCACAGCACACTACAAAACTTATAAGGTTAGTCACATAAACATTATTTGTTAATATGTAAATTACAAATATCCGAAATCTATCATGTACACATAGGATTGGTACCAAGTTTTCTGCTTATTGGTAAAGAAAAATACTACTACATTAGCAAAAAGAAAAATAACTTCAACAATAATTGTAGAAGAAAGACAGTAGTGTCTAAAATTGATATTTTGTAGGTGATATATTGCGCCACCTAACGGAAAACTATGGACTCAAAAACATTTTGAATCATTCTTCTAGGGCCGATTTTGTTATAAGAATTTTATCCCAAATTCTAGGACATGCGGTTTCCGAAATACGGCCGGTCGCCACTCTTAATTAATCACCATGTATAAGTTAAAATGTAACTTTATGTTTAGTAATGTAATCAAATACAGGGTGGTCCAGATTGATTGAAGTGGTCCGCTTACTTCAAAAAAGCTATTCTCCACTTATCTCATTTAGTGCTCCCAACTGTATCCAATGGTGCACATGCGGGTATTACTGATTGGGCGAGAAATTCAAAAGTTGATGATATATCAACAATAAATACAAATTTTAAATGACAAATAGTATGTATTTCTTGATTGTTAAACTACCTCCATCTTAATGTTATTATTAAACATGCCAATAAGTAAATGGAATGTTTTTATTTCAATTTAGTTTTAATTTGAGTGACGGTGGAGACAGATTATAGTCTCCGAAAGCTTATAATGGGCGCTGAAAATGTTGACCATTATTTTCTAATATAAATTTACTCTACGTTTAATATTCTCGAAGACGGCTGCTAACTGTTGTGGGGTTATTGGGTTAACGGCGTTAACTATGTAATTCTGTAACTCTCAACTGTATGCAATCGGTTTTTGATCATTATTCTATCACCGAAAAATTGTGATAAATATACCAACGTTGTATGGGCCGTGTGGGCTGTTGCGGAATCTTGCTGGAAATACCCACTTTGAATCTCGTTGTTCACTGAAAAGTCTTAGAATTAATTGTTGATAGTTTTCGGGATTTATATTTTTATTTAAACAAATTGGTCCAATTATTTGCCTTCTCGACATGGCAATCCAAACTCCAGTTTTAACTGGATGTAATGGAGTTTCAATAAATATATGGGGATTTTCAGTTGACCAGGTTCGATGACTTTGGGAATTTATATAGCCGCTTAGACGAAACTCGTCACTGAAAAATGTTATATCTAAATCATCATTGTTGTTGAGATTTTCGTTAAACCAGGTTACAGTACGTTCGACGCTTTTCAAAATCAGTTGGCAGCAATTTTTGTAATACAGACATTTTATACGGGTACATTTTCAGTTTTGTACTAGCCCTCTGGCACATCCCATACGAAACCCCTACAATTACAATTAAGTAATAATCAACATTTAGTAATAAAAACAAAGATTGCTCAATTGCCACTTTGGACAGACAATCGTCTTAAAGATTTATTGGGACTAGCTTCCAATCACCACCGAATATCTTCTATGTCTTCTTCGTCTCGTACAGATGTTCTGCCAGGAGATTTACCTTTGGATACAAGGCCGGTGTCACGAAAACGTTGAACAATTCGACGAACATGCTGTGTGAATGTTTCGTAAGTAACGTCAATGTTGGCGAACGGTTATTGGAATTCCTCGAAACAACAAACTTGCGAATATTTCGAGGAACCTCCTTCATCTGGTTGCCCAGACCGAAAATATGCCTCCAAGATAAACTTATTGTGTTCATCCGAAAACATGACACTAACAATTATAACCTAAAAATTATACGTATTTTATTTTTATTATAAACAGAGCCCTGTATTAATTTACTTACCAGATAAATCAATCAAGTATGTGCAGTTTTTGTCTTGAAAAATACGTGAATTGCAGGAACAATAAAAAGACAGATAAAACGACAAGAACAGAAAGAATCAAATTATTACAGTTTATACATACGTATTTACGCACGCTCATGACCCCAACGGATGGAAGTATTGGTAAACCACTTACACTTTCCAGTGTTAGAATTCATTTTTGATAACAATATGACCATAGCGGAGTTACAAACCCTACAATCAATCTGGATCACGCTGTATAATTACACACAATGCAAAATATCAAAATTGTATTTTTATCAATAGAAATTGACTAAATTTTTGGACAAATGGTTTTACATTTGTATAGGCACATAATGTGTATACAAAATATTGTACATTTTGCACAAAATTATATAATGAATATAAACAAATTAACAAATACAAGGGCTTTAGACTCTGTCAAAACAAGTTTGAATACTAGTTGAATGTCAAAACTTAGTTTATATTAAAATACTGTTACACTTGTGTTATATTTGTTTTTTTTAACACGTTCACTGCATTAACCGCTAGAAGTAGTTATTGTTCATGTGCGTTACGGGACGTATGCATCCCGTATAGGATTCGTAGATGTGCTTTATATTTATTGCTCATAAAAATTCCAAATTAACACAGGTGTCAATCTGTGGTCGAAATTTGTTGAGGCCACTGCTCACGCAATCACTAACAGAGTCAGGATGGGTATTATTTGATTTTCGGGGGTAGAAAAGGGAAAACTTCAAACTCGCAAAAAATACTTGGAATATCTTAAAAATCCATGTTAAAGTCTTGAAAGTGGCTTACTATACACAACTTTTTTGTACTACCATTTCATTGATTTTCGCACAGGGCTTTGATAAGAAGCCATTTGCTAATGTCAACTCCTTTCTTGGCGTTATTGTAGTCCAACACGCATTGAGGCTTCAAAACAGGTGATCCTCTTTTCACTTTCTCAGTATCAATTAGGGTTGTATCGTGATCTTCACATATACTCAACATAAGCACAGGCCGTTTCTCAACCCATTTGATTAGTTTTATGTAATTTTTTCTTTGCTAAATACATCTCCCTTTTCCATTTTTTAAGTATGACGTCTGCTGAGAGATGTTTCTTACAGCTCTACACAATTTTGGATAGCAAGTATTCAGCTAGGGGGTAGGATGTATAAAAATTGTCAAAGTACAGTATGTTACCTAACTCATAATAATTAGTCATTAGAGCATTTACTATATGTTCAACATGACTTTGTCCTTTAACGGTGTCATTCTGTCCTGACGTTAACCTTAAAATTAATGGTATATCCATCTACGGTACACATTTTAGAAATGTTTACGCCATATTTATGCGATTTATTTTTTATGTATTGTTTCATTACCAGATGTCTATGCCACGTAATCATAGACTCATCGATAACCAAACTTTTGGAGGGAGTTATGCATTTATCATACATGTTTGGAAGAAAATGTTTGATATTGCGTAGTTTATATAGTCGGCCTTCTCCATTATGGTTGGTGTTATCACTAAAATGGCAACATCTTAAAATCAATAAAAATCTGTCTCTGGACAATGTAAACTTGTTGTGGTACAACGAATCTTTACTTTAGTAAGAATCTATTACAGGAACTTTTATGATCCCTATAGCGATTATAAGGGCAAAAAAGTTCTGCATTTCATCGCCATCAACAGGACGCCAAGATTTAATTCTCGATTTGGGTTTGATGATAGAAGCAAGTGTTTGTTCAGCGTATCTATTTGTTTCTTCGACCATTAACTCAATCATTTCGTCGGAAACAAGGATTTTAAAATAGTCTAATGGTGATTGGCAGGTTGCAGGGATATTGAAAACATTGTCTGTTACACATAATGTTAGGAAAAGTTCACTTGAACATGATTCGTTTTTAGAATATTCTATCAGAGTGCTATACGGGACATTATTGCCTGGTACATGTTAGAAGCACATGAAATGAAAATTCATCTCGTATGCGTTAGGGGACATATATGATCCGAACCAATTAACGGTAAAATGGAAATCTCAAAGTCATTATACATCTTACAGTGCAAATAGTTTGTTAAAATTTAGAAAAATGTAAATTTTACAGCATCCGCAAACAGTCAACGAGTGATGAAACAAATTAATAGATAAATAGAGCCTATGATTGCGGTATAGGTCGCATACTTACTAGATACTTAATGGATACTTAGTAGATACTTAATAGATCATCGGTTTTTTTATGTTTTATTTAATATAATTTAATTCCCTTTAAAGATGATTACATATTTTTGAGATAATCTCAACGTATACTTTAAGGCCGTCTATAAGTATTTGTAAACCGTTTTGAATAAAATTTCGATAGCACTGATATATTTCAGAAGTAGCTCGGAATACGAAGTTTTATTCAAATCGGATACGTATTTTTCAAGTTATCGCAGCTCCAGACCCACGCACACACGACGGGCAGACACGCACGTACGCGCACACACGCACATGCGCGCATGCGCACACACGCACATAAAAACACACACCTGCGCGCACGTAACCCCCCCCCCCCACACACACACACACAACACACACCCAGACAAAATTTGAGCTAAAAGTTAAGAGCAAAGAGGATGCCAGCAAGAAGTAATACAAAGTAATCCTAACTATTATACCATCATTAATCATTTTTCTAGCTAAGCAACAAATGTAATTAGTAAGGTCTGGACAGTATTTAAAAGAAACATTACGAGTGAACCTAAGATTTAATACAATTCTTCCCCTTTTTGATAAACTTAACATATATTGCTTATGAATCGAAGTAACACAGAATTTGGTAAAGTAAAATAGGATCCATTAATTAAAAGCAAATAAACACTGTAGACAAGACGTAGTTAGTACCCAAAAACACAAATATTTAAAATAGCTAATGTACTATTATAAGTTTTGTTATGAACGAATAAGTTCAAAGGTAAATATGTAAGTAAATACATAAATAAATAGTTTACCTCGATAACAGATGGTTAGCGCGGTACTCTAGCAAAGTACAGGTCATAGGTTCAAATCCTACTCGAGGTAAACTTTATATTTATGTATTTAATAAAATTAATAAATAATAATTTTTAATTACATATTTACCTTTGAACTTATTCGTTCATAACAAAGCTTATAATAAACCATTATTAAATTGAAACTATTTCAACAACTTTCAATTTTAACATTAACAAATGCGTTACCGGTAATTCCACAGCACACTACAAAACTTACAAGGTTAGTCACACATTATTTGTTAATATTTAAATTACAAATATCGGAAATCTATCATGCACACATAAGATTGGTACCGAGTTTTCTACTTATTGGTAAAGAAAAATACCATTACATTAGCAAAAAGACATTAAGTAGGCATTTAGGGAGGATATTTCAATCCACAAATGATACAGGAACAGACAAATTAAAAAAATTATTAAATAAGTTGAAACTTTGAATGTTTAGGTATAGAAAACTCTTATAGAATTAGACAGGTAATTCAGTAAGCTAAACGATGAGCGTATAAAATATAGGGTGTTCCATTTAAAATAAGCCGAATATTTCAGAATAAATGTTCTCCTTATTTAACTGAAAAAATGAACACCCTGTAAAGAGGTGTTTACTATTCAGTCAATAAATAAACTAAGGGAACAGTATTTTACCTAAACCTAAGTGTAAATTTGTTGGAGTTAATTTTATTAGGAAATATTTAATTTTTCCTAAAACCCTACATTTTCACTCTGAAAGTGTTGACTTATTTTTGATGTAAAATCCCAAAATGCGATAATATACGGGGTGTGTCATTTAAAAAACATAATTTTGATATGCCACTTTTTTTGAAGCACCCTGTATGTTTAAAAATATTTTTTTAAATGTTGTTAATATTGACTTACATAATATCACTGTATTAGCAATTAACGATTATATGCCGCTTCGCCGTAGAACTCCGTGGCGTCGGTCGTGATTCACCCTGTACATATATATATATATATATATATATATATATATATATATATATATATATATATATATTATATTATATATATATATATATATATATATATAATGTCCATTTAGTGTGTAATTGCCCGATTATGGGCTCTCAGACTACTTGTCCGGAAAAGTGTGAGCAGGCTTCCCAAATAGACTAAAAGTTGCACGTTTTAAAAATATTTTCATATATACAGGGTGATTAAGAAAAACGTGATCAGCCAAACTTGATTTTGTTTAAATGTAACACCCTGTATATTTTCGCACCATCGAATAACTCGTAATATTTTGCGTACATTTGACGCGTAATTCATATTCCTAGTTTCAGTGGTTTTCGAGATACTGTAGAGATAAAAATGATTTTCTGAGGTGTTAAAGTCTAAGTACGGCCCTACTAAGAACCTTTACCAATACCTGAAAATATTCTACAGGGCGTCCGAAAAATTTGGTTCAAACTTTGACATGACAAATATCGGAAAACTCAATTGTTTCAAATGGAAACAACCATTTTTTATGTCACTAGTGAATTCTCCTTTGAAAATGAACACCTGTAACAGAATAAACAAAAAAAGAAGTGAAAACAGGGAAGCAAACAGTGAAAGCAGTAAAGGTAGTGAAACCAGCGAAAGCAGTGAATCAAAGCAATAGAGTACATAAGCAACAGCACACACAACAGGAATTTAGTTCAGTTCGAGTAACTCCAATCAGGAGTAGACAGCTACCAACCTGAGGATGGCAAATGAGACTTTGCCGAAACGTCGTTTTGCAACAAACGGTCTTTTGGAGACCAGAGAGCTTCGCGGATCAAACCCGAGAAACCAGCAATACATACAGCAGCCGCGAAAACCTGAAGATCAATATCGTAGGTGATATATATATATATATATATATATATATATATATATATATATACATATATATCTTTTTTTTAAGAGGTCTTTTTAAATTTCATATGAAGAAGACAAATATAATTTTCTATCAGATAGGTAATTTGCAGGTGAAATTTGAATCTTTTACATTTACTTAACGCACTGATCAATTCTACTTTTGTATTTCACAACTTAATAAACGCTATATTCGTGTTTACTTTCCAATCCTTGCCATTCTTCGGATTCGTTCAATTTTTGCAAAAAAAACGGATTCATATATTTATTTATTTCCTATCATTAATAGGTTTTACAGCATAATTATTTAAAGAATTCTCAATACTATTTGTAAAATTTAATGCACCAAAAAAATGCTTTAATGAAAGTTTTAACGGCTGATATTTTTTCTGTAATTACATTTTTGTTTAACCATTGGTAGTAAGAAACAATAAAAATACCCCATTAAAGTAGTCCTATACTCATGGTTAATAATACAAGTTCTCATAAGCATATCTAACATCTAAATAGTGCTTCAATGGAATGCTATAAACTTGTTATTGCAAAATACTTTGCCGGAGACGTACTTAAATAGCTTATTCTACGAAGTGTAAATGCCTACTTCATGGTATAGTACATATTTAATAGTGTTGATGTGCTTTATTAAGATTTATTTCAAAGGTAAAAGTTTTTTACAAAATTCTTTCAGTTGAAAAGAATTTTACGAATGATAGCGTTTATTATTGATAAAGTTTATTGTATAGAGATAGAAAATGTCACATTTATCGAATATCTTTACAAATTTATCATGCTAGAGCGAGCTTCTGAATCCTAATTGAATTAAGGTGCTTTAATGGAATAATCAGCACCGGTTGACTAAAATTTTAACGTTTATGAAGTTTAAAGCAAATTATGAATTTAGCTGTATTTGATTCTCTAGCGAATAATTGGATTAGAAACTCACTATGACAAATGGCCAGATTGCTCTATTCACGAGAAACAAACGGGTTAAATGTAGTTTCGATGGTTTGTTGGTTATAATAAAATAAGCCTTCATACATTAATTTTATGCCTAGTATTTAAATTACTGTACAGGGTGTCCCAACGATAGAGTAAAGTAAGTTTATGCTTAACTAGAATTATTTGTGTAAATATTGTATGGACCATGGGGTAGAGGTAAGAAGTGTGCATTTTTTTAAAATATTGGAAGTTATACAGGGTGTGCCAGAAAAGCAGGACGTGAAAAAGTATGATTTTTTAAATAGAACACCCCGTATTTGATTTTAGTTTTTAATTCTACGTGTTCATACAAACATATTTTGTCATACAAAAGATTGGCTGAAAGTTTTTAGTTCTTGAGATATTCGCGTTTAAAGATTATTATGGTCATTTTCGTGGGGTTGATGAATGGGCAATTGTTCCGTTATTTCACAATAAAAAAAATTGATATTTCGTGTGAAAAATGAGTGATATTATACTAACGTTTAGACCGAGTAGTATTTCTAATTTTATCAACAGGGTGTTTGTTATAAATTGAAAATTCTCAAATTAAAAAAAATCAGTTTTTTTTAATGGCACACCCTATATATTTTTATTTCATTTTATTCGGGATTAAAAAATCTATCATTTTTGTCAAATATATCCTATATCTATCTTTGATAGTTTTCGAGTAATTTCGATTTTTTCACACTAGCTACTTTATTTTCGATAACATTGCATTGCATGGATCTTGGTAGCCATGGAAAATAATAATTGCGTTACTAAGATACAAAGGTTTCCTACTTGTCAAAATAAACACATATTAAATTTGTCGTTTTCGCATTTAACTTGTTATCAATTCTTGTATCAATTATGGATTATTCGACAAATGAATTAATTGATATGATATACGTGTTGGGCGAGGCTGAAAAAACCCTTTATTGGCACAACGAATCTACAAAATATATCCTGAACGTCGAATACCTACTACTGTTGGCTTGGAAAATTTGATGGATAGATTTGATTCTAGCGGTAGTGTTAAATACTTCAAACGTAAAGTTGTTAATAAAAGGGCAGCTAATGAAGAAAAAGAACTTGAAATATTATTAAATATTCAAGAAAATCCCCAAGTGAGTTCTAGAACATTAGCAACGATATGTGATACCTCCAAATCAAACGTGAATCGAACAACGCTGAAGTATAAGTACCATCCCTATCACATTGAGCTTCATCAAGAATTGCGAGAAGAGGATTTTGCAAGACGAATTGAATTCTGCAATATCATTAATCAACGGCTGCAATTAAATAACAACTTTTGTGCTCCATAATGTTTTCCGATGAGGCGACGTTTAAAAGTAATGGGGCTGTAAATCGGCATAATATGCACTATTACGCCATTGATAATCCATTTTGGCTAAGAAGTTCAAAACCAAAATTATTGGTCACTAAATGTGTGGTGTGGTATACTTAATGACCAAATTATCGGTCCCTATTTTTTTGATGATCCATTAACGGGGCGCAGCTATTTGCATTTCTTACGTGAAGAATTGCCTGTGTTACTTGAGGATATCAATTTAGAAGGACGACTAAATATGTGGTTGCAACAGGATGGTGCACCTCCACATTTTATCGGGACGTAAGGGAATTCTTGAACCAGCAATACCCGGAGAAATAGATAGGACATAATGGCTTTATATTATGGCCACCCAGGTCAAGCGATTTAACTCCACTGGATTTTTTCCTATGGGGATACATAAAAGATCGGGTGTATATTATTAAACCTACAACAAGGAGGACATGAAAAATAGAATTCGCGAAGCTTGTCGCACAGTGACCCTCTTATGTTATCCGAAGTGAGACAGAACATGAGAAAAGGCTCAATATGTGTATTCAGCAAGAAGGCCGTCTATTTGAGCATTTACTAAGACGCAATGTTGAATAATTATTGAATTACTGTTTCTCATTAATAAAAACTGTTAATATTCTCGCTTAGGTGGTTTGTTTTATTTCGTCGCAATTGTTTTCCATGGCTACCACGATCCACAATAATGTTATAGTATCGTATGTAACGTAGCTAGTGAGAAAAATCGAAATTCCTCGAAAACTATCAAAGATAGATATAGGATATATTTGACAAAAATGATAGATTTTTAATCCCGAATAAAATGAAATAAAAATATATAGGGTGTGCAATTAAAAAAACTGATTTTTTTAATTTGAGAATTTTCAAATTTGAATGGTTATAACAAACACCCTGTTGATAAAATTAGAAATACTACTCGGTCTAAACGTTAGTATAATATCACTCATTTTTCACACGAAATATCAATTTTTTTTATTGTGAAATAACGGAACAATTGCCCATTCATCAACCCCACGAAAATGACCATAATAATCTTTAAACGCGAATATCTCAAGAACTAAAAACTTTCAGCCAATCTTTTGTATGACAAAATATGTTTGTATGGACACGTAGAATTAAAAACTAAAATCAAATACGGGGTGTTCTATTTAAAAAAATCATATTTTTTCACGTCCTGCTTTTCTGGCACACCCTGTATAACTTCCAATATTTTAAAAAAATGCACACTTCCATACAATATTTACACAAATAATTCTAGTTAAGCATAAACTTACTTTACTCTATCGTTGGGACACCCTGTACTGGGATAACTAGTTTTTCAGTTTGAAACAGTTATCGGTAAACATTTAAACCGTTAGCAATTCAAATCGCAACCCCAAACTTTTTGACTTTATTTTGTGGGATAAATTATCTAATCAGGTAGTAAAATTAGTGAGGTGAATTGCATTATCGCTTAACGCGTACAATATGGACGAAACAACGCAAATGACGTTTTAAAAACATTACTCGTTGTTATTAATTTTGTTGAAATATTTAAAATCGAGAAAGAAGATATAATGTATGGTTTGTTTCTTCATTAAATCAATAAGTTCACTCATTAAATATTTTAAGGTACATAAGGAATCATCGTTTTGTTAAAACATGATCGTAAAATATTGTGTTACCAATTCCAAAAAATATGAAATTGGCAATTTAATTTAAGAAGCCAATAAACCTTATTTACGAATAATCTACTGAACTTGATTTAGGTACTATATAAGATAAGAAAAAGTAATAAATAAACAAAAAGAATTGGAAATTAAAAACACTTAAAGGCCGTCTGAGACTGCACTAAATTCGGTACGAAATTTTCATGGTGAGAATTTTTACAAAATTTTGCATTTTGAAATAAAATCTTTGTGCCTCCGGTTTGTAATAGGATGCATGTAGTCCGGAAACTATGCGTTTTCCGGCCTAGGCCGGCAACAATAATACTAAATTACAGTTGGTATTCGTTGTAGTGACAGAAGTGATAGAATATTTGACATAACACAAAGCCTAATTGCGTTACCGTGTACGTGTACGCATCCGTTATTACGCCCGTATCAGTTCCTCATAAACTACAAATTATATCTATAAATTATTATAAAGTCAACAAATTCCTGACGTTCAACATGGATTCTATACTGGTACATCTACTGTGTCTAATTTATTGGTTTATAAAGAATACATTTTGCGAGCTTTAGAAAATGGTAAGCAAGTGGATGCTGTGTATACGGACTTTTCTAAAGCGTTTGACTCAGTTAGTCATTTGTTGTTATTAAGTTAATTGGAGATATTAGTGATTTTAGTGATCAAGTTAGTAAATGGTTGTTGTCATTCTTATTGGGTCGTAGTGTGAAGTTAAAGAATTATGTTTCCTCCCGAAAACAAGTAACTTCCGATGTACCACAGGGGTCACATTGTGGTCCAATACTGTTTCTTCTGTTTACCACTGACCTTTCCTCAATATTCGATTCCGAAGTTCTTATATCTGGTGATGATCTAAAGATATTTAGAGTTATCGAAGATTATCAAGATCATGTGCGTATTCAGCAAGATTTAAATAGATTATCGTCATGGTGTTAGTCTAGGAAAGTGTATTTAAATGTAGATAAATGTTGTGTTATTTCCTTTGGAAGATCCAAAAATGTTTCAGAGTATGATTATAAAATCAATAACCAGTCTTAAATTGAGTTGCTGAGGTTAAAGATTTAGGAGTCTATTTTGACAAAGAACTGAATTTTAAACATCACGTGAATTTAATATCTGATAAAGCGCGCAGATCGCGCATGTTTCGAAAGACTTGAACCAACGCAGTTTGCGAGCTTTGTTTGGTTCATTTGTAAGAAGTATATTGGAATATGCGTCAGTCATCAGGTCGCAACTCTATAAAGTAGATATTGACAAAATTGATAATATGTTGGATGGTGATGGTAATTTTCAATGACAAGAAAATTATGTAACAAAACACAAGTTAATGTGATGAGTTCATCTTTTTGTGGGATTAAATTAATTGGGTTTAAAAGAACTCTAAATCTGTTCGCTAAAATGTCAAATGCATTTTCAATTATGCCTAGCCCGAGATAATTAGTAATTAAAAATTCTGCACTCTGTACTAAGGCCTCGTTCGGGATATGGCTTCGTTAAGTTGCTCTATAAAGCAAAAGCATCATCGGCAGCAATAACATAAGGTAGTGGTTTGTTCATTCTTTATAAGATTGACTGTTACTAAATACAGCACCATCGCTTATAGGTCCATTAACACCAATATTCATATACATGAACAGTGGGGATCAGCTAAACCTAGCAATAATATACTATTGGAACCCTTATAATTATAGTAATACGATCGAGAGGATGTCGGTGCTCTAAAGGTAATGTCGCATCCATCGAGGACCCCTAAATGAGGAAACTGCCACAATTATTAGAATCTTCTACCTCTTGCTATCTGTTGAGAATAATTAAATCCTTTCAACAAATCTAATAAATATTATATTTATACCTTACTCTTACGTAGTGTGATTTTAATTTAGATGCAATTCAACTACATACTTCAGGTATAAAACGGCTTATTGTCGTATCGTGGATTCTTGTCGCATACATAAGCAACCTAAATGTCTCCCCCTAGGCAAGAAGTCGTAGAGTAACTTCTAACCTGCAATTAATAATATGGATGCTATCGTACATGAGTAGAAGAGGAACACCATCCGCCATTTTTTTTTGTGACGTCACCCTTGGGACACCTTTGGTCACCACTTTTTTATGTGCCCACGTGGGGATCGTATCCTTTTCACCTGAGAATAAAAAGATTTTATTTAATTTAATTATTAGGGACCGATTTTATCAAAGGATAATTGTTACTAAAATTATTATTACATTTCTCTTAATCCCATCTACAGATTGTAACCTAATTTATTTATACATTGGGGATTGTATTCTAATAAGGGGTCCTAGTCTTGTAAGACCGGAATCTGTTCGCGGGCTTCGCCCGTGCCATAAAAATTGTATTCTAATAATGGAGAGGAATTAACAGATAAGACATGTAAAGATGACAAGTGTTTTCATTATAAAAAGGTTTTATTTACTTTTATTACATTTCTGTTAACCCCATTTAATGTATTTATATATTGGGGGTTGTTTTCTAATAAGGGGTACTGGGCTTGCAAGACGGGAGTTTCTTCGCGGACTTCGCCCCTGTCATAAAAATTGTATTCTAATAATGGGGAAGAATTAATAGATGAGACTTGTAAAGATGACAAGTGTTTTCATAATAAAACGATGTTTTTTAATCTGTTTATTATTATTAATATTTATTAGGGTTGTTTTGATTTTTATCAAGGATATAAAAACCTAGTTCTTAAACGGTTATGTTCTATGCAATCTTTAAGACTACATTTAAGCGCTAGCTCAAATTTTTTCAATATCTGAATAACGATCTCGAAATTGTAACCTTCAACATTATACATATAAATGAGTAATTAAGTTACATAATTAGTTTGCTTTGTAAATCATGCTTTAAACGGTTTTCACCTTGACAACATTAAATTCTATGGTTTAAGCATACATAAAATGCATTAATATGATAAATGGTTAAACATATGCATTATAGGCTGTTTTACGCTTCGTTGTATACTCCCTTTAATAGCGCTATCAACTATCAATTAAAAGTAAATATTGAAGCTCAACTGCTAAAGTATGTGCTCAAGGTTTAAGTGGAAAATAAATTGCATAAATGCTTACACATATGCATTATAGGCTGTTCTACGTTTCACTGCGTGCTCCTTTTAATAGCGTTATTAATTAAAAGTAAATATTGAAGGTTGACAGTTAAAATTATACGTTTAAGGTTTAAGTAGAAAATAAATGCATTAAATGGTTACACATATGTATTATAGACTGTTTTACGCTTCATTGTGTGTTTTAGTTTAGGGATGACTTTTTAAAATCAATTGCATTACCTTTAGTACCCAGATTAAATTACCTAAAATTGATTATTGATATTGAATATCATACTTTCTTTAAAAACAGTAAAATATATTGATAGCCATAAAGCTTATAATAGGGATTAACTATTCTTTATTATTAAATAACATCTTTTCATTGTCTTACATGTCTTATCTATTAATTCTTTCCCATTATTAGAATACAATGTTTATTTCAGGGGCGAAGACACATTCGCGTCTTGCAAGACTAGGACTCTTATTAGAATACAACCCCCAATGTATAAATAAATGTCACAGTCTGTAGATGGGGTTAAAAGAAATGTGATAATAATTTTAGTAGCAATTATGCAATCTCCTTTGATAAAAACGGGCCCTGATAGACACCAATAACAGATTAAATAAAATCTTTTTATTCTCAGGTGAAAAAAAATACCATCCCCAGGTGGGCATATAAAAAATGGCGACCAAAGGTGTCCTAAGGGTGACGTCACAAAAAAAAGACAAAATTGCGGGTGTTGTCCCACTTCTACTCATGTACCATAGCATCCATATTATTAATTGCAGGTTAGACGTTACTCTAGGACTCCTTGCCAAGGGGGAGACATTTAGGTCGCTTATGTATGCGACAAGAATCCACGAAACGATAATAAGCCGTTTTATACCTGAAGTATGTAGTTCGATTGCATCATATAATACATATCATACATATAATATTTATTAGATTTGTTGAAAGGATTTAATTATTCTCAAAGATGGCAAGACGTACCGAAGATTGGACGAAAATTGCAGTAGATTCTAATAATTGTGGCAGTTTCCTCATAGTTGAAAGGCCCTCGATGGACGCGACATTACATTTAGAGCACCGAATCACTATAATTATAAGGGTTTCAATAGTATAGTATTGCTAGGTTTAGCTGACCCCCCACTATAAATTCATGTATGTGAATATTGGTGTTAATGGACGTATAAGCGATGGTGGTGTATTTAATAAGAATCAATCTTACAAAGAATGAACAAACCACTACCTTATGTTATTGCTGCCGATGATACTTTTGCTTTACAGAGCAACTTAACAACGCCATATCCTGAACGCGGGCTTAGTAAAGAGTGCAGAATTTTTAATTACAAATTATCTCGGACTAGGCGCAAACAGATTCCCGACTTACAAGACTAGGTGCCTTATTAGAATACAACCTCCAATGTATAAATAAATTAGATCACAATCTGTAGATGGGATTAAAATAAATGTAATAAAAATTCGATTCCCTTGTGGGCATACAAAAAATGACGACCAAAGGTGTCCCAAGGGTCTACTTACATGTTCTAAAGTGTATGAATACTATACTTACTTCTAGTAGGCATACTGTGTCTCAATTGTGTATCTTGCTTAATTAATAAATGTTCAAACTGATCAATATTTAAACGAAGAAAATTTCTGTAAGAAGTAGGATCTTCTTGTTGGAGCTCATTATGTAACATATTTGGAATACCTCTTCCGTTGCTTCGGCGTTTCAGCTACTTTCTACACCATAATCGATGTCGATTGCGCCGTTGTTTTAAACGTAATAATATTTTTGCTATAAGAATTATTAAAGTTACAGTAAGTGCCAAATGAATTAACGACATATTTGTATCCATTATAGTTATAATTTATAAACCCTAATAACACAATATAGTGTCAAATATGTTCATTTTAGTGAAAGCAAAACAAACACAGAATAAACAAAATTCCCTACACACTAATCGAAACTGCACAAGTGCAATTAGATATTTTCGCAACAAGTGCGCTGTTTACACATTTATCGGTGCGAGCCCTCCCATTTTAACCCGAGACGTTAGCCGAGGGATAAAATATAAGGCCGAGTACCAAAAATGTAACAACGCACGTGTTACGAAAAAATTTTTTTGTAATCGTTTACATAAAATTAAAAAACGTTGAATTTGGAAGTATTTCTTGACCTATGTCAAATTAAATACATAAACAAGAAAGTTTATATATTTAGTATGTACCATTTCTTTGTTTATGTCCTTAAGGTAACGATTGAAAAATAGTATATTAAAATACAAGTATCATAATGTTAGGATTATCGGGCGAGTGTAAGTTTGTAACACGAAACGCGAAACGTCGAGTGTTTCAAAGCACGAGCACGGCAATACACAATTTGCTAGATTGCAGTATTGTCATACAGAATTTTTGTATGTTGGCTACACTGATAGTAAACTGACATTTAGAAATTGACAATTTTTCGCACAATCTTTAGAGGTTAGGACTAACAGCTGTCTGGAAAACCTTCATATCCAGGGTAGCCAATGCCATAAATCAAAATGTGCCAAAAACTGTAAAATAAAGTTTGCGTTATGCATTATTATCGTTCTGTTTTCACCCCAAAACAGAACGATAATGTAAACTTTATGATACAGAATAAGAAAAATGCAATTTGCCTTACAAAATTTAGTAATAGTGTCAGACAGATCTAATTTTTTAATTCAAATTTGTTTGTAAAATTTTGAATCAAATTTAGTTTATAAATTTCGTGCCAAATTTAGTACAGTGTCAGACGGCCTTTTAGAAGAATGCTAGAATTAATGTAATGCCATTTTAAAATGTCTACGACGAACTCCCTAATTTATAATTATTATTTATAAATTGCAGCCTCTATAATCCTAAATTTAAACAAATATTTGGAATAGTTTTTCATTTTTCTTTTCTAAAGGATCTTTTTCTATCTGCACATTCGTGATCCATTATATACACATTACATTCTTCTTGTGTATCCAGAAGTCATATAATGTTACCAATAAAGTCAATATTAAACAGAATTGGATGCTAAATACCTCAAAAACTGAATTTCAGCAAATGTCTGCTATATACAGTGCGGTGTTTTGATTTAAACATGATAAAAAGCCTTAATATGGTATTGTTTCATCGTCAGTATAACCAACCTAAAGCAGTCTCCTCACGTAATTTCTCAAAATTTTTAATTTAAAAGGCTTGTCTTTTATAACCTGAAATAAATATATATAATCATATAAGGATGGTTGCAACCATCAAAACGTACAGTCGACAAGGAAGCAGAAGCACCACAACCCAACGCCTATCTAACGTACATCAAGGAACCACGGACAAAATTAACAGGGTTTTGCAGAAACGCAACGTAAAGACTATTTTCAAGCATCACCAGAAAGTGTCGAACATTCTACGAAATCCCAAAGATCGCATCGATTTAGAAAACTAAGGCGTTACGAAATTCCATGTGGAGACTGCGAAATGACGTACAGAAACGTAGCAAAGAAAAATCAAACTACGTTATCTCTCGCGCAACATGTAAATGCCACCGGATACATTCAATTTCAACAAGACCAAATCACTAACCAACTTAGAACATTTTACATCCAAGATCGAAATCGCAAATAATCCCAACAACATGAATAAAAGAGACGATACACTCAAGTTACCAGCAGTGTGTAGAACAGTATTGGAAGAAAAACAAATATCAACCAAAAACAAACAAGCAGAAACTGAGAAAGAAAGTTCAAAATGGACACAGTATGAAAGCGGAAAAGGTGAAATCAAACGAAAAGAGAAAGCAGGAAGTACATAAGAAGCAACCAGCAACACAGGACATCAGTACAGTGCGAGTAACAAGGAGTACACGCCCAAAGTTACAGACCTGAAGATGACAGATATATATATATATATATATATATATATATATATATATATATATATATATATATATATATATATATATATATATTTGGCTCGGATATTGAAAATAAATAAAAATTGTTTGTATCAAAGCTGTTCATAGTCAAGTTTTCTACCACGTAAAAATATTTTTGAGTATACAGGGTGTTTCGTTCAGCCCAGGCGCAACCAAACTTTTTTATTATAAATTGAACACCCTATATATTATTGCATATTCTGATTCTTTGTTTCATTTTAGATCAACTTTATGTATCATATGTAAGGTCTAAAATCGACTGATTCCAAGCAATTCGATTTTTTTTGTAAAAAGTGACGCCTGTTGCAGTCTTTAAAAAGTCGAATATCTCAGGAACTGTGTAACTTAGAGAGGTGCGGTTTGAACTATGAGATTAAGCGTGGATTGGCCAAACTTTTACATCTGTGGAAAATGGTACCGAAGACAGGGGGTTCCAAATAGAGAGTTTTCAAACATACGTAACTCCATTTTTTTAAATAGAACTCTAACATTTTTTATGCATTTTTTAATTCGTTTTTAAATTTTCTATCAAACATCCATTACATTCCCTACCCCTAACTTTAACCGTTTTATTGTTATTTTAAGTTTTAATATTATTTTAACAATTTTTCCCGTATACCACGTGGTAGACGTTTAAACAAATGAAAAACACATCAAAGTAACTGTGAGTTTTCAATATGTTACTAAGGTTTTCAATTCATCAAAATTGTACAAGAAAGATTTTCAGATAGAAAGCACCCATAAGAAAAAAGTTTTCAGCGGACATTAGAAAGATTTGTTTCAACAGGAAATGTAAAATACACACCTCATAACTGAGATAAAGCAGTGACAAATGAAGAAAAGTAATATAGGGTGTTGGCTACAGTTATTGATGACCCACAAATTAGTTAACGAACATTAAGTTCTTATTTGGGAATTTCCTCTAGATCAGTTGGTCGAATGTTAAAGAAACACCATTTCCATCCATATAAAGTGCAAGTACCTTAGAAACTACCACCAACCGATTATTCCGCACGTGCAAATTTCTGTCAGTTGCTGATGAATAAACTTCGAACGAAACACCAATTTTGAAATTTTGTTTTATCGACAGATGAATCTACGTTTCATAATAATAGGTTAGTTAATGGACATAATTATCATTATTATTCCGATGCAAATCCGCACATTGTTATGGAATGTCATAGACAAAATAATATTAATGTTTGGGGTGGAATAATTGATACTCAGATTAATGGCCCACATTTCTTTAATGGCACTCTGACTGGTCAAAATTTTCACAATTTCTTGAATACCACGTTAAATGAATTGTTAGAAGATGTACCTTTAATAATAAGACAAAACATGTGGCTGCAACTAGATGGCACATGCACACTTCAATATTATTGCGAGACAATTATTAGACAAACGATTCCATGAACGATGGATAGGATCGATTGCTTGGCCGCCAATATCGCCAGATTTAAACCCCTTAGATTTTTTTCTATGGGATTATGTGAAAAATTTGGTGTATCAGGAACCACCAACTACTTCTGACAACATGAAACTGCGCATAACACAGACTTTCAGACAGATTATGCCAGAAATGTTAGCGTGTGTACATATTTCTTTTCGCAAGCGAATTCGCTTATATTTACAAAATGAAGGAGCCCACATCGAACAGATACTTTTAACCTTTCATTAGTATAATTTTGTACATTTTTTAAAACCTTAATCCTAGTTTTGAAAATGTTTCAGAAAATAAATATTTTCCATTTGTTTTTGATTTGTTTAAACGCCTACCGCGTCGTACATAGCAAAAATTGTTAAAATAATATTAAAACTTAAAATAACAATAAAACGGTTAAAAGTAGGTATAGGGAATGAAATGGATGTTTGATAGACAAATTAATAACGAATTAAAAAATGTATAAAAAAGGTTAGGGTTCTATTTAAAAAAAAACAGAGTTACGTATGTTTGAAAATTTTAAAATTCGGCGCCCTCTATTTGGTACCCCCTGTCAATTTTTACAAAAAAAATCGGATTACTCGGAAACAGTCCATTTTAGACCTTACATGTGCTACATAAAGTTGAGCTCAAGTGAAACGAAGAATCAGAATATTCAATAATATACAGGGTGTTCTATTTAAAATAAAAAAGTAATAAGTAAAAAAATAACGATTGGGCTGAACGAAACACCCTGTATACTCAAAAATATTTTTACGTGATAGAAAACTTGACTATGAACAACTTTTATATAAACAATTTTTATTTATCACAATATCCTAGCCATTATCCACCAAATACAGACAGTTACCACACCCTGTGTGTGCGCGTGTGCGTGTGTGGGTTGGTTGATTGCGTGGGTGCGTGCGTGCGTGCGAGGGCGTGTGTGTGTGTGTGTGTTTACATATATATATATATATATATATATATATATATATATAACTTTTATAATTGTTTGACTTAATTTTATATAATTATTAATATTTTATGGTGTAAGCCAAATTAAACAATGATTAACAATATATTTTTTATTATTCTTTACAACAAATATTTCGTTAACGTTTCTTTACTTCATCAGTGATTGACATTATATCAAACGTTATCAAAATATTTGTTGTACAGAATAATAAAAAGTATATTGTTAATCATTGTTTAGCTTGACTTAAACCTTAAAATATTAATAATTACTAACTAACACGGCAAACGTTGTTCTACCATATAAATTATTTCTAGTGAATATTTGGTTATTAAATAAAAAATAACGAATTTATTGTAAGTGTGTGGCGATGGGATCTATGATAGAAAGAGCAATGGAGCGCTGTAGATGATGAACGCCGATAAAAACAAAAAACACCAAATATTCATTCTCTCAATTTAATGTAATTCCTTAACGTAATGGACATATTCATTATTTGATCTCTTAAAAGTTAAATGTAAAGTGAAAAAAGGTAGTATATTTTTATCCTAAAGTAGAAAAATGAAATTAAGAAAATCAATATTAATTTCGAAGAGCAATTGGGTGTACGATATTTTTTGTCAGTCCGTCTTTAGCCAACACAAATAAGCTGGTTGGTTTGCGTACGCGAGAACGTGCCACGTATAATTGTCCGTGTGCAAAACATGGTGTGCCCAAATCTAAGCCGCAAACAGACATCGTTTGGCTTTGCGACTTATTGATTGTCACTGCGAATGCCAATCTAATAGGAAATTGAACGCATTTGAATTCAATTGGCACGTCTGTGGGAACCATTGGAATTCGAGGCAGCAAAACATTTTCGGCTCTGAATTTGCCATTCAAAATGGTTGCTTCGATAATGTTTTTCATCAATATGACCAATGGCGTGGTGGGTTCAAATTCCGAAGTAAAATAACCGGAGATCCAACTTTCAGTCGTAGAAGGTGTGGTAACATGCCTGGCAAATCCAGAGAATTCAAAAACTCTGTTGGATAATTTACAGCTTCGTTGGCATCGCAAACTGTATCGATCGATTTGTATGATACCAAGTCGCCTGGCACCGACTGCTGTATCTTGAAGATAATAGATATTTTTTGATGCCAAATATACATATACAATTTCATAAAAATCTGTCGAGCCGTTTCGGAGGAGTGCTACCACAAACACCGTGATGCAATATATATATATATATATATATATATATATATATATATATATATATATATATATATATAATAGTTTTCCTGAACAGGCTAAGATTTACCTAGCTTGCTAAAGCACGCAGGAACACCGGAAGGGGGTTAGGGATATTGTTAGGCTGCCGTGAAATGTTTATGAACGGCTACCTTAAATTTGGTTAAATCAAAGTTTGGAGGCAATCAAGAACTGGGTAGTGCATTCCACAATTTGGTGGTCGGGAAAATGTAGATTGCGCCCGTTTACGTGACATGATGGAATTTTTGAGTTTGTAGTTATGGTGTGAATGGTAAAACCGAATGTTCCTAGCAAAGATGGCCTACGAAGGTATTAAAGAGTGTATTTCGGAGGCACACTTGTCATTGTAATAGCAATAAAACAAGGAAAGAACCGAAACTATTTTTCTATGCTCACGACACTGTAGGTCAGAAGTTAGAGACGGATCTTTATAAGTCTTATAGCTCTTTTTTGAATGAGTTTCATCATATAGAGGGTGTATTGGAGAGCACTAACCCAGAGGTGGAAATTGTATTCCAGATGAGGTAAAATTTGAGCCGTATACAGCAGAAGGAGTTGTTGCGATGTGAAGTACTGTTTAGATCTGTATAGAAAGCCCAGTTTACGGGCAGCTGTGTTGATGGCTGACAAAAGCCATGAAAGTTTCGATGATATTGAACTATTTGGATGTTTAAATATCGGAATAAACGAACATAATAATGAGTTTGTCCTGACAATATTTTCATATAATCTAATTGAATGTAATGATTTAAAACACCTAAAGCATGCTCAGCTACTGCAGACCTCTCTGGTTGACCCAATCTACAAAATCTCATACAATCTTTACGTCTTGTATCAAAGTAACATTTTGTTTGTTCCAATGTATACTTTTACACAAGAAGATAAGTTGTACACTCCGGTAGATGGCAATAAATTTGAAACGTACTAAAGCAGTACCAACGTTAAGCACGACTTATTTTCAGTGGAACAATAAATTTTATGAACGCTAGATAGTGTAGCAAGGGGTAGCCATCTTAGTCCTGATGTAGCTAATTCTTAGTTGGAATAATGTCAAACATTAGCTTTACAAAATGCTCCTAGGAAACCTTCATCCAAGTATTCAGTTCACCATGGAGAAGGAAACTAATGCAAGTTTACTGTTTTTAGAGATACTAATATCTAAAACTAATAAGTCATTACCATTTAAGGTTTACCGAAAGCTGACACACCTTCATTAATGGTCAAACCACCATCCACGTCAAAAAAGTGGTGTAATTAAATCTTTAGTGAATGGAGCTAAACGAATTTGTGATTGTGAATTTTTAATGAATATAAATATATAACAAGGTCACAACAAGCTAATGGGTTTTCACTTAAAGGTATTAATAATGTTGTTACACCTGCTAGATATAACCATAAAGAAAAACTAATGCTTTATGTTGGTACTGGTTTTCTTCCTTTTATAACTAATGTTACAGATAGAATTTAAAAAATCCGAATTGATGAGGTCATTCGGACTGATTTTAAACCTACAAAAAGATTAAGGGACATGTCAGGTCACCTAACGATGCTTCAAACGCATTGTCATCTTCCGGAGTGTATAAGTTATCTTGTTCTTGTGGAAATGTATACATTGGAACCATAAAACGTAGCTTTGATACAAGTCGTAAAGGATATGAGATTGGCTCTACCAGAGAAGTCTGCACTGCCTGAGAATGCTTCAAATAGTTTAAATCATAGCATTAAATTTGATAATATGGAAATATTGTCAAGACAAACTCATTATTATGCTTGTTTACATCGTGAATCTATTGAGATATATAAACACCCACATTAATTTTAATTTGAGCTGATTTGTCATCTGTAATAACATCTAATTTATTAAAGATCTAGTTATTTTTTGCTAAAATAAAATAAAAGAACTAATTACTGTAGTTGACTTTATACGCTACCAAACTGTTATGGTAATAGAAGGCTTGTATTTGCGTTTTCAATTATCATGCTTCATAAATCAATTTTAAGGTTTTAAATAATCCTTAAAGATATTAATATTTACTGTGGACGATATCTGTAATTGTTATCGAAACGTACAAATTTATATAAAGATTAATAAAAATACGCGATTTAATACCTAAAAGATAAGTGGTTTAAAAATTGATATGATATCACGTACATGAAGTAAGATATAATGGCCGAGAATGATTAATTATAATTTATATAACTTAATTAGCATGTCTAGCCGGTCTATCAAATATTTTACGCTAAATCGCAATTCACATTGTATACCGAACATTTTTGTATAGAACATTGTATAGAAATAAATCCATTTTTATAAAGGTTACGTAAAGAAGTTACAAACAATCGTAGACATAACCGCCGCTTCTGTACTCAATTGTAACTGGACGTTAGATTCCGTTAACTGTGCTTAATCAAGTTGTTAATCGACACTGAACATGTTTAATTGGTAGCACAATAACAACTTTTATAAATGTGACCAATCAAATAGTTAAAAACACAACAAATGAATTAATCAAATTTTGTACATATAGTTTATGTAATTAAGAAGCACTTCTACAAATTTATTTTGTAAAATATTAATTTAAAATAAAATTCGTTCCAGAACCACTAAGCTTTAGCTCAAGACTAGGTTTTCTATCGCTAACACGATTATTATGTAGGAAATCTTACAAATGTATTTGCTACAGCATTGAAATGTACAGATTTCGTTCTTTTTGTCCATTTCCTTTTTTTATTTTACTTGCATCTCATGCATTTATGTAATCCGTGCAGGAAACAACTTTCAAACTTACATTAAATGTTTGAAGTAAATAGTCTCGAGTTGTTTCTTAGCAACTTTCAGTCAATAAAAGTTTTGTAAATCCGTATTTCCTTCATGACAAAATTAAATTCAACGACCTTACGCTAAAAATGCAACTATGACGAATTAGTTTCATAATTCACTTTTGTTTCACTTATGTTTATTACCAAAAATTCCTAAAAATGTAAAATATCTTTTAGTAAATCAAGATGTAATTTTCGTGTGTTTCAAAAACACCACCATAGTTTATAGTCCTATAAAGTAATAATTCGAACCTTACGGCCGATTTTTCATAAAAGTTACGAAAAATGCAAAGAACGTGATCATGTTACGAAATTGTTATTGTGAAATTGATTTTTAAAAATTTCATTGAAAAATGTTTCGTATTATTCTATGCACGACTTTTATATTGATTTTATATGGATAATGGAATAAAATCACTAAACATTTTTGTCATTCAGAGAGTATATTTTAAAATATACCGTTTAATGAATTTCTTAAGATGATTATCTAATAATTCATTTTTTTTCAGTATGCAGTTTCGTAGTGCATAAGAGATGCCATGAGTATGTAACATTTAGCTGCCCAGGAGTCGATAAAGGAGCCGATTCAGATGTAAGTTTAATTTAATTTTTACTTTAACATTGAATAACACCTTTTTTAAACAAAATAAAATACAAGCATGGTGCGAATTTTCATTATATGCCCAAAAAATGTAAGCCTCTTAACAGTACCTCTTTTTATAATATGATATAAACAATTTCCAACAAGAATAGATAAATTTAACAGATAATACACAATTGCACTTTCGTGCTCCATGAAACGTCAATCACTATCTATTTACTTCATATTAGAGATAGAAGATTAGCGTGACTTAAAGGCGTAATCAATATACTGTAAGATGACACTTCTCTTAATTTTTTATAGAACATAATCTCTCTTTCGTGTATAAAAGTAATTGGATTAGTTATTGGATTACTATACGGAAGTTTTTTTATTAATTCCATCTTCTTTGTACGAGATTAGAGAGTTTTTAGTGTTCGGGTTACATATCCTTATGAATTTTCATTACTCTAGGGATTTTCAAGGATTTCAACACTGTTTTCAAGTTTGAAAAGCAAAATTAAACTTTGCTGAAGTGAACTAATAAATATAACTAATGTTTGTAAAATTAATAAAGCTCCACTAACTTTATATCACTCGTTATTTCACAAATTGAGTTTTATGGACATAGCGTATGGTATTAATAGGCATTTTCGTACAGCAATCTTTTTTATAAATTGGAAATATCGGTTACAACTATCATCACACAAAGGGATAAAAAAAGTTCAAATTGATATTATAGGCTTGGTGAAATTTTGCTATTTCTGCAGATATATCTGCGTCCAATTGTGTGTAATCGAGCCTTATTAATTCTTGTTTTCATTACAGTTTACTATATATACTATATCGGATGTTTTTGATAGTCGTAGCATTATTAACGTAACAAAAACAACAATGGTTTTCTCGTTAAGGGATGCTAGTATAGATAAATTTGAATTATTTACTCACGGGAAGGTTTCCTCTTCAGTTTATCTAAATAACAAGGTCTACAGAGGTTATTCCTTTTACATTTGATTGTGATAAGAGCTAATGAAAACAGTACCTAATTGGATTACATTTAAATCGTATAATTGAACTTTCTATCTTTGAAGTTTAATAATAATTTTAAAAATCAATTGTTCTTAAAATAGCATATCTTTGTGATTTATTGAAAACATTCTAGTTTTTCAAAATTTTAAATTACAGTTGGTCCGGATAATTGTGACACTTATTTACAAAGTTGACTTTGGTTGGTTATAATTTAAGCCAATCGTTTTTTTAAACTATTCCAATTTTTTTTGTGAGTAAAGGTTTTTTAACAAGTATCACCCAAAAACATTCAACTAAAACGTTTGAATAGAAAATTACATAAACGTAAATGTCTCTATTACCCTCTAAGTGGGTCAAACTGTGACACTTTTTTTATGGCTAATAGTGACAGGTCGTAAAACGCCGTAGCAATGGCTAGTGACATAAATAAACTACCGGGCACAACTATTTTTGGGCGTACTCTTAAAATTAAGGTAAAAGCAACACTTTCATTTAAGGGGTAGGAAAAAGAACTGTGAATTAGTGACACCTTTGGTTTTTAAAAGTTTTAATGCTTAACGATGTATAAAACTCAAATAAACATAATGTTTATGAGTAAATAAGTTTTACATAATTAACAAATAACTAATCCATCAAAATTAACATTTTTGAAAACAAATTTTCCCCTGCGTTCTAAAAGTGGTACCGGTATGACACGAACTATGTCACTGAGAGGTATTGTATCTACATCTTCTTTCTCAATTAGAAATTCATTAGAAGAAATTGAACTGTCACTTTCTTCTTCGCTTTCGACAGTTGGATTTACATGTCGCACTTCAGAATTTTCTCTTAAAGAAAAAACGCTTTCCTCTTCGCTAAATTCGATCGGTGAATCCGAATCTTCCATATATTCCACTCCATCCATGTCGCTGCTCTCAATGACGGTAGACTTCTGTTAGGGCTTCATTTTCTTTACCGAGCCTGTCTTTTTCATTTTCTTTTCTTTTTCATAAGTTTGCAGATTCTTTAAATATTCTTCCCTAGTAATAACTTCGGCAAATTTTGAACTTTTCTTCCTTTTTTCAGGAGCAATAGCAGACATTCCTACTTTTTCTAGTAGCAACTCTTGTCCTGGTTTCTTTTAAATTTGAGGTACTAGTACCTGGTGGCAGATCATTAAATGACTTGTTTTTTTTTAATTAGCGTCAGGGTCATCTGGTTCGTCAAGGTCATATGGTTGTCCTTCTATAGTGATATCCATAACCTTTTGTTGAGTTTCTATAGTAGCCATTAGGTGTTTTGTGTTCTGTTCACATTTTTTCTTATTATATTCGCGTAGATCTGCTTCTGAAAATTCAAATTTTCTGATGGCATCTCTGTTGACAGGACTGTCAGCTCGTCTTTTGTCATAAAGCCCAGTTAATTGGAAACCTCTTTCAATGACAATAACGGGAAGGTTGCTCCATGCGCGGCCTAGTAATGTCGAAAAAGATTTCTTCACAATGTTTGGCCTTAGTTCTCTCTTTCTCATACAGTTAGTCTCTCATCCCATGAAACCTTCAAAGATTGAAAACCAGTGCTATCTAAAGGTTGCAGCAAATGCTTAGTATGAGGTGGAAGTTTGTAAAGGGTTACGTTTTCTTCAATAGCAAGTTTTATCAGCTGCGGTGAAATATGGGAGGTGTGTCCGTCAAAAATAACGAGAAGTGGTCTTTCGTTTGGACAGTGCTTTAAAAAGTGACATTTAAACCAGGAATAAAAGTATCCACCGTCATCCTACCGTTTCTTGTTACTGCGTAGCCTGTATTAGGATATGCCTCATGAGACATCCACGATGACCACATACTTTTTCCCTTAAAAATGATGTAGGGAGGTAACTTGTTGCCAGATGCAGAAACACAACAAATAACTTACGTGTTAATTCTGGCTGTGCCACTTGTACGACCAAACACGTGATTACCTCTGGCTTTAGTGTTAAAGATCTGATCAGGTTTAGCCAGTAAATTCAGTTCATTTAATAGGCGTGTATAATTATCAAAAATTCCATAAATAATTTCCGGAGTGGTCTGTTCTACTGTAGCCTTTTCACGTTTGACTGGTATTTTACAAGATATATTTTTAAAAGATAGAAACCAGTCATTACCAGGCGTTTGATTTTTGAATCTGTTTGTTTCAAGTTCATTGGTTTTAACGTAGGAGGAAACTACATTCAACTCCTCTTTTTTTGTAAGGTCATATCCCCATTTATTCATTATATTTATATTCGTAACAAGATCTTTCTCTACATCTCGATTTAGTTCTGTAGTACGGCCTACTTTTGTCGAATCCGATTTTTTACGACCTTTCCAACCTTTTGGCTTAAAAATCAAAG
The DNA here is from genome assembly GCA_036346205.1 of Vesta saturnalis. NCBI lineage: Eukaryota > Metazoa > Arthropoda > Insecta > Coleoptera > Lampyridae > Vesta > Vesta saturnalis. The sequence goes on along the minus strand of JARFJB010002005.1, from coordinate 641,246 downwards.
GAGATCGAGGTATACTAAACCGCTTTGCGGCAGTTGTCTGATTCATTATGCCAGTTTGTCATGCTTCTATGACATTAACTAAATCAGTGTCGGAATATTTTTTTTCGGTTTTGGATTTCTTTCCTTTTTTTTCGAGGCATTGTGTACTAGTACTAGTACTAGTGTACTAGTTTGCCAATATAAAAAAATTACTGATTTACTAGTGTCACTTTTAGACTACTGTTAGTGTCACTATTAGCCGCGGAAACATTTTTATGTAGGGTAATAGTGACACTAGTCAAAACAACATCGAGCGACCGCCTTCAGAGTCACACATGGAATACTATCCTTAATACGGTGTTAGCAATATTTTAGAAGACATACACACTTTATCGCAGAAAATTTACGTACGACACACTTTACATAATTATGCACATTGCGGAATAAAATTACTCACCTTTGTGTTCACACACCGGTACACGACAACGCTTACAATTTTAGGTTATGTCAAGCATCACTGTAGACAACTTAATTACCGGCTGGAGCGACTTTTACGCGCCGAATTAAAATTTTATAAGCATGTCACTAATTAACCCGCTGTCACGATTAGGCGGAGCTACGGTACTTTACTAAATAAATTTGATAATTATTAATTCCATTCTATAATTTATTCCTAAAAACGAAAGTAAAATGAAATTTAACTTGTGTTCTCTTTGCTTTAAGTGAGTATGGTTTATTGGAAAAAAACTCAAGGAAAATTATAAAAATGTATTTCCATTCGTCTTTATTTTGAGCGCGTTGATTGAGGTCAATACAGCATGTTTGCTAGTAACTCTTACCCATATCTGCAACCTTCCGTACTCTCTTCCCCTTAGCTAGTTCAAATATATCCTAAATACTGTAGCTCTATCTCTATCAGATTTCAGGACGCATCTGCACTGCATCAGCGTGTAAGTGTGCTCGTTCGAAAATCTTAGTTTAAAACACCAAAGCATATGATAAAGACTAAACCAAAAACGGAAACATGCTAAAAACAAAAAATTCATCCAGAAGTAAGTCATAATCCCAATTACCTATATGTATCGGTAAAATAGTCACCTCCATCTCAAACAATAACTAAAAAGATCAAAACGGTAATTGCACGTCAGCTTATTTGTTACGAAAAGGTGTAAAACGCGCAAAAGACGTACGTACTACTAAACAAATTTAGGTCATTTCATTATAATGGCGGAGAACGTACTAGATGTCTCAAATATTTAACCTTTCACAAAATTAACCTAAACCCTTATTTACGTTAACAAACAATAATAAGAGCGCCCAGTCAAATTAATATAATCAAAATACAAAAAATGTTATAGTTCTGCAAACAGGCTTAAAATGTGCGATAAGGCTTCTAGTTTAACATAATAAAAGTACCCTAACGTGATATATGAGCTCTCGCCGCCATCTTGGATTTTAGGTACCATTTTGTGGTTTTTCTAAAATATCTCGAAAACTATCAATATTTTATACAGCATATACATTTACACAGTTAAAGTAGACAGAATTTCCTACAAAAATGATCTATAGCATTTTTGTTGTAACTCTAACCCTTTTAGAGAAATATGCACTTAAACGTGTATTTTTTGAAATTTGGGTTGCTGTTGTTTCACAAACCTACCACAAATATAGAGAAAAAGTTAAATTTAATAAACGTCCTATAAGAATATGAAAATGTAAACTTTCACCATTAACACTCATAATAATTATTTTTTGGGATTTTTAATGTTATTTAAATTATATCTAAACGTTCGATATAGTCAGTAATGTTTGTTAAAATTGTTAAAGATGTAGTAAACAATTTTTAACAAACATTACTACTGACGAAGATAACTGTAAGTGTTATCGAAACGTTTAGATTGTATAATTTAAAGTACACCATTAAAAAATCCCAAAAAAGATAAGTGTCCTATAAGAATGGTCTGCATAGTTTTTGTTATAATGTATGAGAGCTTACTTTGGTTTTATTTTAATTAAACTTTCGTTTATTTGTATAATTAAAATAAATACAAAAGCCTTTGTTATCTTATATTTTTATTTGGAGCATAGATTAAAAACAATATAATTATAAACATTACAATATTTACAATGATTACACGTCATGTCCATCAAATAAGTCCCTCTGTGGTCCCTCCATTTAAACAAACCCCTTGACAGTTTGCGCAGGCAGCAGTTCAGCCACATTTTAATCCTCATCCTATTACACATGAGCAAAAAATCATATTCAAAATACTGTCTGGAGCAATTGGTTTCAGCGTCCGTACTGGCTCCAAAAATGTGGCTGATTTGATCCACCCCACGACTCAGTTGCTAATTTGTGTCCCAACCAAGTTTGCACCTGATGATACACTCTATATGAGTGCTGTATAGCAGCAGCCTCAATAGGAGGTAATGAAGCCGGATCAGGTTTCAATTTCCTTGCAGATCGCTGGAAACATATGTATCTGTATGCTTTAAGATCTTTCTGTCTCTTAGGAGCCCAATACAAGGCAAGAATAAAATTGTTTCCTGCATCACCGATAGGCTCGTGTGTAGAATTTGAATTTAAAAAAACATCTTAAATGTGTTGGTTGGTTTTGAATACTTTTACAAACTTCATTTTACCTTTGCTGTATAGGGCCGCCGCACTGTCACATCCACTAAATGCATGTAAAAACAGTACGCTTTCACGAATCATCAAAGGCAGCTGTTGTTTAGACGAGAAAGTTTTCGGTCTTACTTTGAGTTTTCCCGGTTTTAAGAAGTAGATGGTTTTATTCGGCAGTGTTAAGCCCACAAGTAACACCAAAAGATCAACATCTTCCCCGACTATGAACACATTATCGTAGAGAAACAATTTTTGTATAGCAGTATTGACAATGAGGGGGTCAGCATCGCCTTCACTGAACTTCACTTCTATTCCAGCATCTCTTAATTTATCAGTCAACAAGAATATACAATCCTTTTTGTTTTTTGGATTTGAAAGAAACTCTTCTTACTGCACTGTAACGCGAATGTTCATGTCTACCTTTACCTCAACTGCGTGCTTCAGCGGGGCTCTTCTATTCTGTTTCGATATTTTAGTCTGGTAGTTCACACCCTCATAGCCATCAAACAGAACTGTGCAAATGTTTTTTTATGTAATTAACATAAGTATTACAAACAATTGAGAAATCTGTGTTAGGACTCCACTTGACTCGATGGAGAAGAAAACCACCATCCAGTACAATGTTGCTTTTCAGTAAATTGATGTTACATTCTTTAGAAGAGAACAAACCATATAATGATGACTTCCAGTTTTTGTGCATGCCGTAATCATTAAATAATGACATTGGGTACGGACATAATTCATACTGAAAACAATCAGCATCACTTTCCTTAACAATAGCAATTCGTTGAAAAATAACCATAACTACTATGGTATTTGTGGGAGTTTTTATTGTGCAGTTTACTGCAGCCAATGGAAGGATTTTTTTCTTTACGAGCCAATTTTATATCACCAAAGTTCTTACCAATTGTCTTTGAGATACATTCGTCACCTCTTTCAATAGCTTTATGGTAGTTGATCGATTCGTCCTCTATTAATCCTGTAGCTATGGACATTACTTGGTTGTTCTCTGCAAATGGTGAATGATCATTAAGCCAGCTCGACAGCTTGTGTACATCCAATTTATCACGATTTATTCTTGATTCTCGAAAGTCAACATGCTGTTCAGTAGATGTGAACGTCACACCGGCAAATCGTTCAAGTGATTCACAAATATTGTGCGTAGCGGTAGTGCCCTCAATCCATCTGGTCAAAACACTTTCAGTTAAACCTCGTCCTCGGGTTAAGCCACCAACAGATTTCATGCTCCTCATCAAAGTTTGTTCGATTAACATATCTGACCAAACTCCAGTCCAGAATACATCTGTCCTCTTAGTTGTAAAAAAAACCGTCCTTGATAAATTTATCAAGTTCTTCCTTTGGCATTATTGATAACAACTTTTTCATGTCTTGTAAGTACAAGTGACTTGATTAGGCATGTAGTGTGTGACCACTGACATGAACTATAGGAATCATCTGTGATACACAACGAAAGTGATCTTCCCAGTTCCCTGATCTTTCTGAACTTATAAAATTCTTAATTAATGTCACCAGTGTAAAGTATTGTACCCAGAGGGTTGCTGTTGGACCATTCATTATTAAATTGTCCAACTCTTGCTCAAAAATAGGTGAGAGTTATTGAATGTTTTCATCTTGAGAAATCACTTCTACAGATGATAGATTGATAGGAAATCTGCTAAAAGGTTCGTGACAAGTGCTTCCTTATCAGTGGAAACGTTCATTTGCTCAAACACAATGTTCACTAAGCACCTATGAACTAAAATATGTGCTCGAACTGATCGTGCATATGCATGACCTGCTAACATTTTGTCAACAGAATTTGGAACATATATCGTACATAATAATTCCTTCAATCCATTTCCAGCCATGATTTGGCCAATACAACCCAGGAAAGACATTAGTAGGTGGAACCCTCCCAGTCTCACCACAATGTTCGACAGTTATGAATAAGTACTGGTAGCAGCGACTATTTCCCTGGCCTTTATGTATAATGGTTGGTCGAAAGTTACCACGTATGTCTGCGGACTCGTACATTGCTGTGTTACCAACTGAAGAACAGTGTAAATCGTATCAAAGCTGCTCGGTGCGGCATTAACAAAAGGAAGCGGAATTACTGCACTTTTTCATTGTTTTGTGTTTGCGTACTTTTCATCATGAAGGCTTTCCATTCCGGGATTTGAGGAATGCTCAAGTACTCCCCCAAAAAGCCAACAAAAATCAGTTTCTTTCAGCCTACCAAATTCTTTAATATGCTCAACTCTAAAATCTTCAATAATTGTCTTTTTCAGACCCTTATCGTGAGGGTGTTCGTATGTTTGAAGAGTTACCAATCCTTTTTGGTCTACTTCCATTATTGTCGCTCTTGTTTCTATTTTTCTGATTTTGCCACGGGCTTGGAGATTAGCCGCCGGAATAGCAGTCTTGATACCTCCCACGCTATGGAATGTATTATGCCCATCTATTGTAGAAACATTAAAATCAACATTGTCAAAAATAAACTGACAAAGTGAACCTTCCATTATTTGAGGGTTACGATGTTGGATCACTGGCCATTCTAAAGTTTGAGCAAAATCCCAGACTGGATAATAAGTTTAGCAGGTTTTTTGACTCGTATTTCCTGTACAAAGATAATACTAAACCTTCTTGCAAAGATGAAATTACTGATTTTGGCCTGACTGCTTTGACTATGGCATGAGCTATCGACTTACTTTTTCGTCTAGCTTTCAAATTGTTATCTAGCATTTTCTTCTTCAGTATTACATGATCTAGAAATCTGTGTAGTGTTTCAGGAATACAATAGGTTACATCTTTAAAAAAATCCCCACTCTCAGGATATTCATCAGATTCCAAAACCATCGATTGTATACTTTCTAACACAAGTGCAGCTGCGGTTATGACTACTCGTAGACGTTCTTGTTGTTCTGTCCTTCCTCTTGATTCGTATCACGACTTATTTAACACTTTATGTTCAGTCCCGCGAAAACAGACATTAGTTCTCCGTTTAGTTTCAGTTATAGTAATCGCTTCACCATATTTTTGTTTCAATTTCTTTTTTATAGTCCGCTCATCAACCCTTCGTTCAGTGATTACATTCATCAACTCTTTAATCGAAAACTGACAATCATTGTTACTTTGAATAAATGCACATATTTTCTCAACAGCTTCAGTAATATAGTCTTCCTCAGGACGGCATCTTTTTCGTGATAAATAGCAATCTTGGTGATATATAACATCTGCAGCTACTAAATATGATACATTTGATAGGCGTAGATTCACTTCGTTCCCCCATTGATCATTCCTATTTTTCGCTGTTTCTTGAACTTTATCTTTCATATCCAAGTTGCGTATCGCATAAACTTGAGGTCTCTTCTCCAATGGTTTTTTTTTCTTAATACCATAATATGACTTATCGATAAGGTCACAACAATAGAAACATTTAGTTCGGAAGTCAAATTGAATCTGTGATGATCGCAAACTTATACTAGAGGTATCGCTACATGAAGGCGTACTAAGCTGGATTTTTGCAGCTATAGTAGAGGATGATCTGGTGTACGTTTTACGGCAGTAAGTATGAAAATAAAATGAAGTAAGTCCAGCCAAAAAAAGATGTTTACCATATTTTCTTTCGACGCTTGCTTTTAGCAAACTTGCAAAACCTTTCTCACCAACTTTGCTATAACTTTCACTATTCACTAAACTTTGATCACAAATAAAACAATTTTACTAATTCACTTATTTCCATTATTTAAAAACAATTAATATATGTACATAATATAAATAAATATTTGTTTGCACATTAAAAACATGAAACTAGTTGAATAATAATAGAACATGTGATACAAAATTAAATCAGCTGTTATGAGTTGTTAACAACAGGTTAGCCAACTCTGTTTTCTATTTTAAAAAATCCCACATAATCTGATAATTAGAATGATTGACCCGTTTAAAATTAATTTTAAATTATCATAAGTGGCCTTCGAGAGTAAAATATAAATTATTTACATGTTACTATAAGTTTGTAATAATTATAATTTGAAAGTAATGACATAAAACGTGTTTATATACTCTCTAATCGCATACATAGAGCTATAAATCAATCTTAAATTTTAAAATTCCTAAGCTTAAGTACATATTTCACTAAAAGGGTTAGACTTACAACAAAAAGGCTGTAGACCATTTTTGTAGGAAATTTTGTTTACTTTAAATTTGTAAATATATATGCTGTATAAAATATTGATAGTTTTTGAGATATTTTAGAAAAACCACAAAATGGTACCTAAATCCAAGATGGCGGCGAGAGCTCATATCTCACGTTAGGGGATTTTTAGTGTGTTAAACTAGAAGCTTGAACGCACATTTTAAGCCAGTTTGCAGAACTATAACATTCTTTGTTTTTCTTTGTAAATTTCTAAGCTAAATTGACTGGGCTAAATATAATTACTGTTCCTTCTCACTATGGTATTTATTAATAGCAACTAATCTTTCATCAAAATCAAAAGTGAACCAAAGCAAACTTATTTCATTCAAACTCAATTAAATAACACGTCAATTTGATATTTTATTAAATTTACCTTTAAAGAGTCATCACCAAAGAAAGATGTCCTTCATCAGAAGACACTCAATTAAAAATAAAATAAACAGTAAAATTCGCATAATTAGCGATTTAAAAAAATAACATTAATTGAAATCAATATTCAAAACTTTTACATTAAGTGGAATAAACGCTTGAACTACATTGTTAACCAAGGTAACTTCACATAAAATGAATGTATAAAAACTATCAAATGAAGTCATAACCCTGCGCCACAAACAAGCGGTATGTCCAGATAACATGATGTCGTGAGTTCAAATCCCATTCGAGCGAATCTTTTTATGTATTTGTATATTAAATGATATTTATTTTATCTTCGTTATTAAGAACGTTTAATATGATCAATTTAATTCGATTCAACAGAGTTTACTAAAGTATTTGAAATTTTTAACAATATATTTATTTTAATATTATATACACATTACATAATAATAGGTATATACGTAGTACAGTGTTTTGTGGCGAGCCTGCTCAGCAGTTTTCGTTCTGTTCAGCGCGTGGAGTGTATAGTTGATGGTCGGTGTGGTATTGTGGTATGTCTGTTGACATCATGTTGCATTTTGTGAGTATCCAAACAAAAATTTTGTGTACGTGTTGTTTCTGTTGGTTGTGGTGTTGTGTGGACTGTCCTGTTGTCGCTTGGCTGGTATGGTTGACGCTGATGCCCTGCGTATCTGAAATAACAGAAATCAAGTATCAGTGTTGTGAATACTAATTGTCGGTACTAATAGAACATGAAGGAATAAAATTAAAAATCGATACTAAATACTAATCTTAAGGCACCAGTGGTAGGTCGCAGGAGCATTAGACTTACACGAACGTCTTCGTGATATCAATAATAAAATGAGACATTTAAAAACCAAAATTTTGTCATGTTTTTTTGGGAAAACAATTTTTAATTAATTGTATATTTTACATCACCACTTCGGCAACGAACAGCGATCCTGTGGCCACACCTGTGTTCTGAGTCCATTAGAATGTTACTTTTCATGCTTTAAGCGCGAGTATAAGCATGTATCTCTGATTTTATAATTTTCTTTGTCAATAAGTTACTAATCACAATTACAAAAATCTGCAACTACCAGAAAAGGTTGTCCTTGAAAACGAAACAGGAAAGTTGGGCGAATTTCAGTAATGTTTATAGCATTCTGAAGACAAGATAATTAACTAGTCTGATAATAATTAGCAGTTATTACCATTACAGTAGGTTTGCTTCCGAATTTGCGTTCACGCTATCCGATTATTTTTATATTGACATTTAGGTACACCATTCATTGATTATGAACTGCCAATTACTTTGCCTACTTGTAAAATAAAGTTTAGAGAGAATTTTTAGTTAGTCAGATTTTACAATTTTTGAGTAAAGTAGGTCATTAGTGACAAAATTTTAAATCATATTATTTTGGAATTAATTAAGCGTTTTGCGAAGAATTTTAGGAGGGATTGTAACGTTTAGTTTTCATATTGTATTTTGAGAGGAGTTTGTATTACGAGTAGCGAGTTATATAACCTGTAAGAAAATGAAATCTGAGTGAATAGTGTCAGCTGTTTATGGCTTTACATTGTACTGGCTTTGTCGGTGATTATTGAGTAGCACAATACGTGTTTGGTAAGAATCGTTCCACTAATGCATACAGCATCGGTTACAATAAATCTCTATCGTACTTGCACATGCTAAGAAATAATAATGCAAATTCATGCAAAATGGAGATTTATTATTTTTAATAATAATAGAATATCTTTACCTTTCCACATGAAATTATCTTTTTTACCTAAACTTTAGTATAAACAGTTTGCTTATCAAAAAATAGTTTAGTACAATACACAAATGCGTAACGTATTATAAAATATTATTTTTACAAATAAATTTTATTAACCTCCTTTCATGGAAAGGTTGCGATCAAGGATTAATTACATCTAATTAAATAATTAATTAAATCTATGAATGCTTTAATGAACATTCAACATGCCATAATATTACCTTGTATTGTTACATTTTTATACATTTCCTTGCATTTAATATTGTTTTTTTTTGTTACTTTAAAACATTACATAATATATATATATATATATATATATATATATATATATATATATATATATTATATATATATATATATATATATATATATATATATATATTATTTTAATTGTATTAAATTATACAATCTAAATGTTTCGATAACATTGAGTTATCTTCGTCAGTATTAATATCTATTAAAATTGTTTTCAACATATTTAACAATTTTAATAGATATTACTACTGACGAAGATAACTAAGTGTTATCGAAATGTTTAGATTGTATAATTTAAAATACATCATTAAAAAACTCAAAAAAAGATAAATATTTTATTATGTGTGATAATGGTGAAAGTTTACATTTTCACACATAATATTTATATAACTCAAAATTTGTTGGATTGTGTATTATTATCAATTTTCATAACTTGACATATTATTGTGGAACCTAACTCAGTAATGTAGCAAAATTTAAAAATCTTTAAACAATCTTGCAAGAACATTTGGCTAAAACACGTTTTTTTTTAACTAAACGACGATAGTAAATTTTGGTTCAATCAAGTACATAATAGCACTAATGTTTTAAATACAATACAAATTCACGATTTTTTTTTATAATTATTTATTACGCGTTTCAATATAACATGTTGCATTATCAAGAGAAAATATATAAGTAAAATAACAAACAAGTAGTAGTAACGAATCATTAAGGTGCAACAGCAAACCTGATGTAAATTATAATTCTATATTTAAAATATCTGTTTAAAGTGGGTCTATAATATTAACCTGTTCGTTCATTAAAAGTACTTTCTGTTTGTGTTTATAAATTACAAATGCTTCCAAAACATCGAATTTGTCTTTTTTATTACAAAAACGCAAAAATTTAATGTTGCTTGTAAAGTCATAAGATGATTATTTACTATTAAATGTTTGTCATAATCTGATTTGTGTGTTTATATTTGTAACATCTAATTTGTTCTTTCTATCTAATATCAAAGTTCCTAAGTGTCTGTCCAATATAAACTGAATTACATTAAATAAACATTTAAGAACGTTAGTGTTAGTTTTGATAGCTACTTCGTACTTCTTGTACTTAAATAAATGCATATCAATTTCACATTTTGAAAAAGTATCAGAAAAAGTACCTCACATATCACAAAACAAAAAGATGTACAATGTAGCTTTCAAAACTAATACCAATGCTCTTAAACGTTTATTTATTGCGAAAAATTCAACTAACATTGTGAAGTGGATTCTGTAATTCTGATTTTCTTGGATAAACACTTAGGAACTTTGATATTAGATACAACACATTAGATGTTGCAAACATAAACACACAAATCAAATTATGCCAAATATTTAATAGTAAATAATCACCTTACGACTTCACAAAACAACATTAAATTTTTACATTTTTGTATTAAAAAAACAAATTAGATGTTTTGGAAACATTAGAAATTTATAAACATAAACAGAAAGTACTTTTAATGTACGAACAGGTATTTTAAATTATAAAATTTAAATAACGTTTGCTATTTTACCTTAATAATCTGTTGTTGAAACACGTAGACAAATAAATAATTGTAACAAAGTATTATTAAATATAAATATGGAGTTCCGCGAAGTAAGGTTAACGAACATAAATGTACAATACGTTTTTTCATTGTATTACCAGTTTGTCATTTTTAACATTTTATTAAATAAGTGAATGAAATGAATGAAAATGGACGAGACGGACTGTAGCGCTTAGACGCCACCGACTTTCAAAATTATTTCAATGTACTAAGATATTGGATCATAATGCCAACATTTTAAAATTATTTCCATTTATACAGGGTGTACCAAAAAATAGTAGCGCATAAAAGCTTCCTTTTTTTAATGGAACATATTTTTGCATATTTGAATTATACGAGTAAAATAAACCTAAGTTACTGTTATACTATGTATACGTAAACCTTACTCTCTTCGAAATATTTGAGATTTTTCAAAATTGTAAGGTAAAGTTTATCAATTGATTCCCCGTACTATAGTACAATGATAAAATAACTATTGGTCACTATGAATAGTTAATACAATGAGCTATCAAATCTCATATGACTGGTTGGAGGAAATCTATATAGGGTGTTTAAAAAGTTAATCCTTTTCATTCTTATTTAAATATCATTAACTTGCTTAGTCCAAATTAATTAACTATTCTAAAAGAATGGACATCCAGGAGGAAAATAAACTATACGTGAGCTTTCTTCATTAAATGTTCAAATTGTTTCCCGAAGTTACTTCGCACATTTGCGAGTATTAACGGAGTTACAGAAGAAAAAGGGTGCCGGGTGTAATCTATCAAAAAATTGAAATGAAATGAGACCTGAAATATTCGTTTTGAGGTCCCTCGAATCCAAAAAAGTAATTTTTCTAAAATATCAAAAATGTCTGTATGCGTGTGTGCGTCCGTGCGTACGTGTGCGTCTCTGATGAATATGTCGAACGTGATATCTCAAAAACTTGAAAATCGATTGTAATCATATTTCATATACGTATTTATGACCCAAACGTCTAAACCCTAGTAATGTTTGGTGGTGCTAGTGGATCTGCGTGATAAGGGGCGAGATAGGAAAATGTGATTTTCTTTCGTCCTTAATATCTCAAAAATTTCAAATGAATTCTATTCACATTTAACACATACTTTTAATACCTAAATGTCGAGATCCCCGTGATTTTTGGTGGTGTTACAGGGTAAGCATAAAAGGAGCTGATTTGATTTTCGTTTTGGTCAGAATAACTCAAAAACTTGAATATCGATTTTATTGAAAATTAGACATAAGTGTTTAAGACCTACATATTTAAAACCCTATGAAGTTTGGTGGAGATCTGATTAGGCATTACAAAGTAACATACATAACATCAGGAAAATTGCGTAAATTATGGATGAACGAAAATAAAGTGCGTAACACTCATCAATCCTTATGGAAGTATACAATTTGTTAATTCGGAATACACAATAATTTGATTTAAGAAATTATAATATTTACATTTTTTGAGATTATTCTCATAATATACATAAATTAAAAAAAATGTTATCGCCCTAGTTGCCATTAAATACCAGTTTAGTAGCTCAATTGGTTTATCCCCTGTTATGGCTTTTAAGCGAATATAGAAACTCAATCGAAACTAGTAAGACGCAACATTTTTAATTCAATAAACATTTGTATTTCAGAAAATTAAACTAATAAAATATTTCATTCGTCTTGTATAGTAAAAATACGATTTTGAATCATGCAAAGATTTATTTATTAAATTCCTTTGATATATCTTCGTACACACACGAATACAACTAAACATTTCTAGCTTAGGTAAATTTAATATACATCTACTTCTCCTTTTAATGGAAAACTACCTGCCACTAAACTTAAAATAACCCGTTATTAAGGTTTTGCGCAATTCTTAGAATACTACATTTTGAGTGTACAAAAGTTATAATTAAAATTTAACAAACCTACGTAAGTATTTCATATTTTACTCATTGTTTACTCGCTTTTTATTGAGTCGCATAAAATTATTGAAGGTGGAAATGTTTTTCGAGTCGGCTGATGCAAATTTTTAGAAACATGTAAGTCTAGGTGTATAGAGCATCTTGGTGTAATTAGTTTATTTAATTACACAAATAATATTACAGCACGGAATATGTAAGCAACGAACGCGCTGCCTGGTGCGCGCAGCTCTAGGTAACGTACAAATGCATAGCGAATAGATCCAACCGAGCTCCCTTGCCACTTCCAAATCGCTTTTCGTCCGTTTGCACTTCACGCTTCGAAGAAATACACTTTGTCTAAGTTTCCTGACTTGAGAACCTAAAAGATTATTTGGTCACTAACTAGTAAATGGGCAGTACGAAGAATTTCTGATGACCAGAGGGCATCTTATACAGATAGTTTTAAAATCCTTAATTAATATTCTCTAATAAATAAACATTTAATTTTATTCTTTATGTATATATTTGTAAATAGACATACTAAAACTGTATAGTTTTGCTAATCAGCAGCTGTTAAAAACGTTACGCTCTCTAACTTAAGCTAGCGAAAAAGGGCATGTCAAAACTGTGATTATATGTTCAAATAAGATATTCAACCATATTAATATTGACAACAGACTATTCTTGTCTTTTTGCGTAATTAAATGTTTACTTTAATGTTCAACAACAATAATATTCAATTTACAGTACTACTAAACCAAACTATTCCATTAAGTGAGTATAAGTAATCCACTCCTTTGTTTCATATAATGTTAATTACACGAAGTTTTATACTGCATGAACTACAATTGTCACGTACGTACTGTTATAGAAAAGTTGTAATCTAGTTACACCTGTGTAAGTAAAGCTTGATTATTGGGTAGGTGTCGGAAGATTGAATTAACAGCGTTCGTACACGGTTACCGGATGAGAAATTTTTAATTTTGAAAAATATGCAACCTTTCGAGTCTACCGTAGAAAGGAGTATTCACTTGGAACTTGGCACGTCAGTTTATTCACTAAAGTTTTCTGATTGAGTAGGAATTTAATGTTTTTAAGGGATGAAAGGAGAGGCCGTCACTGGTGTCCTTTTTAGTTAGTGGGCCTCAATTTTGATAGCGTAAAGATGCAGTACTAATGCACTGCATCTTTCCTACATCGGTCAGCTGCGCTTGTGCGCTAATGCGCACAAGCTCAGCTGACCGATTTAGTGGAGTAGGACCTACGTTTGTTAGTGAAGTAAAAATTGAGTGCTAAGACAGTTTAACGTTTGCGTAAAGCTGCTTGGGCCTTTTATTCTTTTGTTAAATGGAGCACGGAGTTCCCACCCTGGCATGGCCGATCTGTTTGGAATATCGTCTATAAAGGGGAAAACCAAAAAACTTGGTGTATTGTGTCCCGCTGTTTCATGTTAAGTTATGTGTTTACCGTAAGGTATAAGTTACCATTGAAGTTAAATTTAGAAGCTTTGCAAGAACATAGTGTTAAATAGTTATGATTTGAATTATTATTACTATTGGAGGCATTATAAAGTACATTTACGTCGGTATTTTACCTGCCGTCCAAGTTGAAGAATATGTTTGGGTTTGGGTGTATTGTGTTTTGTATTGATTAGTAACCTAATTACAAAATAGAGCGACTAAGCAATATATAATATATAATATATTTAAATACGGTGTGTGTGCGTATGTTGTCGATAAAAGTGGCAGCTAGGATTTTTGTAAATGGCGGTACCTGTATCACATGCAAAATTTTAAATACGAGGCATAAAATATGCAAGAACACCTGAATTTATTTGGTTGATTTGTATGTTGGCTTATTCCGTTAAGGGTAGGACAGCAATTTATATGTAATTTTTAATTTTGAGTTAATAGAGTGAAATTATGTTTTACTGTAAATTAATATCTTGATTTTGAGATAGTTTGTGCGTGTTAATGAGATTTTTTGCGTTATTTGTATTTGTATGATAAATCGAAATTTGACTTTAAATGTTTGCGAAAGGCGTCGTAAGAAGATCTCTTACTTCTCTTTACGTTCAGCAGATGTGTTACAAGAAGTATAAAGTAGCATTCCTTGCCTGTTTGTTTTGGATTTGGCACTCTTTCGTTTGCGAATGTAGTTGATTTGTTAATTATCCGTTACTTGTATCTGTTTTTTTACGTTTTATTACTCTTTAACAAACCAAATCCTAAGCCCGTTGATTGGTTGTGTAGGTATTGCAATGCACACAGGCCAGTCTAGCGACTGCGCTACTCGAATGCAAAAACAAAGTTAATACGCGAACTTACATCAGCCAAATGATCGTCTAATTCTAATGAGAAATGATGTTGCGTGAAAGAGTTGTTAGGGGATATACGTGTTGCGGGTATCTAAGGGAGGATAAAATACAGGTAACACAATAAAGCAGTATATGAATTTATAAGCAAGTGCAATGTAGTTCTGTTGCCTTTATTTCGGATAAGAAAAAGAACTATCAAAGATAAACCTTATCGCATACAACAACAAGAATAACAACATAAATAGAATACACTTTATTAAATATAAATACATAAATCAATGCGGATTTATATTCTAAGGTTATTCAAAATCTAAATGGTTATAACCCTACTCTCATCTTAATAAATCAATTTGGTACTATTGCAATATTTAATACAGGCTTGTATCTCAAAAATGGTGTACACCGTGTTAGTTAGCTAACTGTAGTATAAGTAAAAACCTCATAATGCGTTAAAGGTCTGAATTTACGATTAATGAACCAAAAGGTAACATATTTCGTACCAGGCGCGCACATGGTATTCCAACGGTAAACATACTTTAGTGTTACAGCGGTTATCTCCCCAAGGTGGCCTTTATAGCTCTTTTACCCGGGATACGTCTTACACTAGATTAGATATAAACATACATTTATGATGAAACATGTTACATTATAGGTATGAAATGTCTAAATAAGATACATTAAAAATGAAGTCAAGAGACCTCTCTACATTGAATAACGCGATTGTGAACTTTCAAATTATCATTGATATTAATTTATATTATGTGAAATAATCACTCTTACCATGGTATTGTAATACAATTCTTATGTAACTTTCAATTGTTATTTACTTCAATTTGTAAAAGAACGTTCTGTATTCAAACAAGTTATCTTATAATTAATCTACTCTTTCGTTGAGATCATAATATTATAAATTATAATATTCCTTTCACTTGTGACATGCAAAAATTTAAGCTGTTCATAGGCAATTTAATGTCCCTCAATCCATCCTCCTAAGTGTTCCTGAGTGCTTTAACACGATAGTTCAAATTTAGCCTGTTCAGGTCCACAATTATTAAAAAAAAAGTATTTACTAAAAGAAAATATAATTAGCTATTGTATAGCAATACCCATGAATTCTATTTTATGATAAAAAAAGATATTCTTAATGCTCAACCATAAAAATCTACCACCCCTCTCTATTATTTTCTATAACATCTCCAAGGACACCTTATTTTTGCTATCTAAATGTACAACAGCCGCTCCTATTTACTAGATGGTTTCTACCCTTATTCTAATTTATAAATTAAAGAATATAAATCTGCACCAGTTATGGTACATGACAGTATTTCTGTTTGTGACTAATTTGAATTTAGATAGCAATTTGACGAATATATTTTTAATTAAATTTAGTGAGACATTACCGTCTATGGTGATTAGTAATCAATTGTGGTATCGTATAAGAAGCATAGATAATCATTATTTGGCCAGTGTTACTGTGCTTTTATTCATAACGTTAAATTTCTATATTAATATTTATTACGTATTAATTTTTATGATTGTCCAATTTGAAGTTAGCGAACAACGTTTTCATATTTTGAAATTAAGAGTAGGGTTTACGTAAAGTGAAAATATTAATCTATGGTAAATGTTTGAGAATTAAAAATCGCATATAGCGGATTTATTGAAAAAGCTTAAAGCTTTTTATCAGTGAATGAACTTCATAGTAAACGATTTTGAAGTCAATTTTTACGTGAAATAAACCCAAATAAATAGTGGAATTACTGTTTATGCAAACAATATTAAACGTATATCTTCTTATCTTGACGTTTTGTTATAAAACGACTGCAACTGTCTTAGTAAGTATGCTTTTTAAGTAAAGACCACGGTCCACATACTGAGCTAGTTCGCTAACGTAAACTTTATCAGCACTGGCTATTATGTAACGTTAAATGCGTTATGTATTTTAATACCCTCATAATCTCCCTAATTCTGTAATACGTAAAATAAGTATTGCGTATTTTGCAGGGGAGAAACGATACGAATTAAATATCGTTTTTAGCAGTAATAAAAAGCAAGAAATGGACCCACTTCCTTTTCTTTGAATAAATTATTTAATACCTTACCTTTCCATGCCATACCTTTCAATTATTGACACCCACTTTTTCGCTCATCGAGGTATGTACTTAATTGTTCAGAGAGTATTAATGTTTCACAGTCAAGGCTTTTTAAAGCAGCAAGATCATTAAAAAAATCAGTTTTTATTAGATTTGCTACGTGCAGTAGTTCTAGAAAACGTATACTATTTCTAGAATAATTTAAGAATAATATTAAATGTTTGATTACAGCAGTTCAATAGAAAAATTGATTATACTAATTAACTTTGGTGTTTTTGACATTTGGATTTCATTTAACAAGCACGTTTAGTTATTCATCCACTTATATATTAACGACCTAAATTGTCATTTACTAGGGTTTCAATGGGATCAATTTAAATCTTGACACAAGGATTGTCGCTTTCCATAACGACATTATGTCGTCATGAGTTTTTTTATTAAATTTGTTTTAACATCAGATATATATCACATTTTACCACTTTTCAAAATTTGATATATTGTGTAACACCAGCTGCTTTGAAATCTTTCGGACGTTTAAACTTATGAAAGCTTTTCAATATTGCCTCGCAATTTGAGCTTTTTTTTTTGTATGAAAAATGATTGAGATAGTGTCTTTATTACGATTAATTACGCTAATGTACATCTGGGGGATTGATACAGGAATTATTTATGCTTAAGGCAAGAAATTTTGTTTCAAACGACGAGTCTTGTCAAGCGGATAACTCCTGTAACATTGGTATGTAGGTACTCAGAAAATCAATATATAAGTGATACTGGAGCATTATGTGGGTTTCATTATTTCATTTATAGAATTGTTTTCCAGTAATGAGTGGACTGGGAAATATGGATTTTACTGTACTAAATGTAAATGCGTCTATAGTTTATATATGCATTATTATTAAAAATTTACACATTAAACTTCTCTTATAATCAATGACTGTAATCAAGCTAATTTTCTAAAAACGATCTCAGATAATTAATTAAACGAGATATAATTGGCGTAATTCAATTATATTAATTGACTTTCATCTTTATACCTTCACATTTAAACTGCTTTTGTCTACTTGACAGATATTTAATTTCGTTAGTGAGTGCCATCACGTTTAACTTTTTTGATCATTTTTATTAAAAATAATTTATATTAATTATAGTTAAAATTAATTTTTTATGAAATGAAAAGTATCTTTACTAAGATAACGACATTAAGACCTGTCAGTGTTACAAAAAGATTAGTTCAGTACGTATGTTAAATATAATATATTCATTTAAAAATTAAGTGGTATATTTAATTAGTAAATTAAATTAAAAATCACAATTAACAAGTTATGCAACATTTTTCCTTACTACTACCTTGAGTGTATATATTAATTGAAGGTGTTAGATGAAGTATAAAAACAAATGTGGAAATGTTTTTTCTCATTCAGAGAGCAATAGCATACGAATTTTATTCACACACGAAACCAAAGTGTCAATTTTCTGCTGCAGTACCACCTGAATGTGTATCACTAATTAGAAATGGATTAAATAATGTAAAAATTTTAAATTTAATATTTATAATTTAAGTAAGGTGGGGAAGTTAGAAGCATTTTTATATGTGCCACTTCTTGCCAATAATTTTTATTTAAAACAATGTTGATACTTGATATAATTTCATTTGTTCAAAAAAAAAAAAAAATATATATACAGGGTGATTCACGTCGATGGTGCCTTAGACGTTTACGGAAAACGAGACATGCGAACTTTTTGAAAATTTGGTCACTTGCATGGTTGGCTGGGATCTATCGATCTAAAATATTTTCAGCGTTGCAAGGTTGTCTGTTATGTGGAAAAGTGGCATCGCCTTTGATATTTTTAATGAGACGCCCTGTATATTATCACATTGTTGGGTTCGCTATTACTTTTAAATTTTTTTAGATCACACATCCCTATGCCTATCTTCAACCGTTTTTGAGTAATTAATTAATTTCCTTATTTTTTAGCCAAAACATGGTTCCAATCGAATGTTCATTATTGTCGTGTTTGAATTTGTAGAAGTTGAAATTCTGGATGCACTCTATGAATAAGCTGTTCATCAGTTCTGCGTAACGAAATTGGTTCCATAGTGTACAGGGTCGTTAGAAATTCGTTACGTTTTCGCAAGGTACAAAAATGCAGAAAAGTTCGTTATATCAAATAGGACACCCTGTATATTATCGAATATTCTGATAGACAATTGAAGTCCCTTTAAAATAATATATCATGTTCCTATACCTAAACAGTAAGGTTTCCGAAAGAGAAACATGTTCCTATAAAAATGTGTAATCTTGTCACATGTTTCTATTGTTACAATGAAGTGTCAAAATTTTTTGACATTATTAAATTCTGACATCAGTATTGTCGACATTAGCACGCGTCTACATTCGTTAACAAGAGTAGTAGCGGAAAGTATTAAAATGGAAAGGAATAATTATTCTAATGAAGTTTTGATGAAACTCTTCATTCTTCATGGACAATGCAGGAAGTTCAACGAAATGTATCCTAATTTGCGACCAATGGACAAAAGAAAGTTTGTACGATTATACAATAATTTCAATAATTATGGATCGAAACTGATTGCGGAACGAACAAAGTATATCACTTCAGAGGAAGACAATATTATAAACGTTCTGGCTATTTTCACGCTCATCCCCAACCTTCCATAAGGAGTGCAGAAGAAGAGTTAGGCCTATCTTATGCTTCCATTCAAAGGATTCTTTAATATCAAGAGATGCACGCATACAAGTATATGACAGTTCAAGCTCTCAAACCGGAAGATTATCAAATAGGATAAGCTTTTGTGAAGACATTCTGATCCGTATCCAAGAAGATCCGAACTTTTAAAAAGAATAATTTAGACAGACGAAGCTAAATTTTCTAGGGAAGGCATTTTCAACAGAAAAACCAACATTTCTGGGCAGACCAAAATTCAAAAGTTGTTAGAGAAACGGATTCCAAGAAAAGTTTAGTTTCAATGTTTTTGTCTTTTGAAAGATAATAAAATAAGTTATTATATTTATGATGAATCTTTGAACTCAAAAATATCTCGAAATTTTAAGAACGGTAGTGAACAATTTCTTGGATAATTTAACATTAGAAGATTATCGTACCTGCTGGTTCCAACTGGATGGAGCACCAGCTCATTGCTCTGCAGAAGTAACTGAAGAGTTGATTCAAATGTTCGACGATCGCTGGTTAAGGCGGTTAGGTCCGTGGAATTGGCCTGCGAGATCACCCGACCTCACACCTCTTGATTTTTACTTGTGGGGTAATTTGAAGAGAAGGTCTATATGACACCGGTACTCACGAAACAAGACCTGCGTCAACGAGTTATCAGGAGCATTGAAGAGTTAGATCCCACAGAGATAATTGGCCACAATTTCATCAACGATTATTCGTATTCTGAAATGTTTGGAAACCAACGTTCGTCATTTTGAAAATTTATTGTAAATGCTTTCTAGTTTTGTTAATTATTGTTTGATATTATTTACATTACGATTCATGTTTAACTGAATTTGTTATCTGACGTTCTTTTTATAAATAACAGTAGGTATTAATAATTATTGAAATTATTGTATAATCGTACAAACTTTCTTTTGTCCATTGGTCGCAAATTAGGATACATGTCGTTGAACTTCCTGCATGTTCTCGCTATAATTTGGTCACATTGTCCATGAAAAATAAATAGTTTTATCAAAACTTGAATTGTGTAGTAATTTTCTGCTATTTTGATCCTTTTCAAATTTCTCCCGTTAATAAACGCCCGAATGTTTTATTATTAGTGCACTAATTGTGACAGAAAATACAGAATAGTGCGATTTTTATAGGAACATGTTTCTATTTCGGAAACCTTACTGTTTAGGTATAGGAACATGATATATCATTTTAAAGGGACTTCAATTGTCTATCAGAATATTCGATAATATACAGGGTGTCCTATTTGAAATAATGAACTTTTCTGCATTTTGTACCTTGAACGTAACGAATTTCGAACGACCCTGTACAATATGGAACCAATTTCGTTATGCAGAACTGATGAACAGATTATTCATAGAGTGCATCCAGAATTTCAACTTTCTACAAATTCAAATACCACAATAATGATCATTCGATTGAAACCATGTTTTGGCTAAAAAATAAGGAAATTAATTAATTACTCAAAAACGGTTGAAGATAGGTATAGGAATGTGTGTGAGGCAAAAATAATTTAAAAGTAATAGCGAACCCAAAAATGTAATAATATACAAGGCGTCTCATTAAAAATATCAAAGGTGATGCCACTTTTCCACATACGCGACAACGTCGCAACGCTGAAAATACTTTAGATCGATACATCCGAGCCAGCCATGCAAATGATCAAATTTTGAAAAAGATCCCATGTCTCGTTTTCCGTAAATGTCTAAGGTACCATCGACGTGAATCACCCTGTATATATATATATATATATATATATATATATATATACACTACGTTTCAAATGAAATGCACCACTTAGAAATAATAATGTTATGATCTTAAAAGTATGGTAAAATAATGCTTTATTAACATGTATAAGATGAAATTTTGAAGGCAAAATATTAACAGTTAACAAGAAAATGTTAATAGTATGTAGCATCGCCACGCACAGCAATGCAGGCGTTTACTCTCCGAGGCATGCTTTCTATGAGATGGTCTGTATCCTTCTGAGGCATTTTATCCCAGGCTACCTGGAGATGGTGTCGTAATTCATCCAAGTTGTTTGGGGGCCTTGGTAGTTGCCTTAGTCTTCGGCCCATCATGTCCCATACATGTTTAATAGGCGAAAGATCTGTCGATCGCGCAGGCCACGGCAATACTGGTAGCTGCACTTGATCCAGAAACCTCCTTGTAACATGTGGTATGTGGTTTAGCATTATTTTGTCTGTATTAACGATACTACCACTGGCTCCAAAACAATATCAATGTAACGCTGAGTACTTAATGTGTCTAGAATGAACACAAGAGATCTTCCACCAACACGTATGGCGCCCCAAATCATGACTCCAGCTGTTAAGCCTTCAAAGAACTCGACATTTCGACGTTCTCCTCGAAACCGTCGCTCCTTCTGACGATCATCGTTTCGCCACAAACAAAAACGCGATTCGTCGCTGAAGACGATGTTATTCCATTGAAGGCCCAGTCCCGCCGCTCTTGACACTATGCCAATCTAGCAGTCTTATGCTCTTGAGTTAACTGGGGTCGTCGGTACGGACGATACGAATGTAAGCCAAAAGGCTTAATTCTCCTGTACATTGTTGATATTGATAGGTGACGACCAATAGCTCCTGTCCAGTCCACCGCAACAGGCCTTGTTGACTGAAACCGATCTCTGGTGGCCATCTACCTAAGAAGTCGTACTTCACGAACATTGGTGCTACGTGGTGGTCTTCCACTGGGACGAGGTCGTTAAATGCCTTCTTCAGACTAAGAAGACCAAATGCGGGCCACCGTTGTGTGGTCTCGATTAAGTCTTCTGCGGATTTCTCGAAATGACAAACCTGCTTCCTTCATGCCGATAATTCTGCCCCTATACAAATCTGAAAGTTGGGCAAAGCTTCGTCGTAGTCTTACTGGCGGCATTTTTTCACAATAAACGTGTCAGTTAAACAACAAAAATTTGACACTAAGCGACTAGATTTATTAAAATGTATAAATACAAATTGTTGATAATTGATGTTAACAGTGGTAATAAATATGAACTCTGTGAATTTATTTAAATTTCATTGGTTATGGGTTAACCAAAGCGGTGCTCGGTAGCAAAGTAATTTCCTTGCTACTTGTCAAAATAAAGTTAACTAAAGTTTGATATTCGTTTACAGAGCAAGTGTTTTTCAAGTTGAATTCTAATAATTAAACTTGACTACCTATTATTTACCTCATATCAATTCAGAATAGCAACTTCGTCTATACTTGATACAGTGAGAACGAAAGATAATAATTTTGATAAAAGCACTTACCTTTATAGAGTACGACATTTAAAAATGGGAAACGGCTGGAAATTTCCATAATTTTAACGATGCGGCGACAGCGTAACAATTTGTTTTAATTGATATTAAATCAACTACCGAATTAATATTTCTTTCGTCATGCTCAAATTATTATTTGTGAAACAACAGAACGATTGATGATATCAAATTCGGCCAGTTTCCATTAACACAAAATACTTATTCTATCTAATGGTTTAATTAGTAATTAATAACACTTATATCAACTCGAAATCACGCAATTCCAGAAGCTGGTTACTGTTTGACACATCTGTCGGTGTTCGCATTATTTCAATATACAAAATTTTATACAATAGTAAAAAGATTAGATACATTATTTTCATTGTAGTTGGAATTCAAAGAAAGTATTTCAGATTTAACTTATTTATATCGAAACTGTTATTTAACAATGCGATTTTCACTCAATAAGTTAACTAATGTATAAGGACGGTGTTAATTATTAATTGTATATATTTATTTAAAACTCTCTTAATTAGATTGATCGGATTTTAAAGTCTATTTGAATACTTTGTTTCTTATCATTCTCTAATATTAATATAAAAGGTTTTGAATGTAATTTCCATTTAACATGTGCGTTTGAATATACACTAAATGACTACTTATCAAGTTTTAATTTCGGAATAACAAAAATAAAACTTGCATTTATATTAACGGTGTAATTATTTATAGTACTTGATAAGTTTTAATTTTGAAATAAAGAAAAATCTCTATTTGCAATTAACGGCTATCTTTTAATTTTACTCTTAGCAATATTCAACGGTGTATAATTAATTAATTTACGGACTTAATTATTGTTTGTTATTAGGGGAGTAAAATGAAAAAAACTAATCTTCACAAATAAATAATATGAAAAGAGCAAAGGAAGAACGGTAGCTTTCAAAGTGCGCGGATGTGCTTGATAGACACTGCTGTCAATTGTGGTAAGCAGAGAAAGAGCGTCTGGTGAAGTGTGAATCTGTAAAAATGACAGAATATGAAAAAACCACGACGATGATTAATGCAAAAAAATGAGATGGTGATAAAGCGTTATATGAAATGTCCAGATTGAGTACCGGACAGTAAGATGAATTGTGGGCGGCAGAAGGTGAGAAAATGTAATACAATTTTTAAGGAAATAAGCTTTTTTGGAAGAGGGTAAGTGATGTACAACATGGTGCAAAGTTGGGCGCCATATAAGTGTTGAATATTAAGAACAAAATTGTATGGGATGAATACGAATGCTGGCTGGAATATTTGAAAAAGTTTTACGGAAGTGAGAGTAAGTTAGTAAAACGTTGAAATGTGGATGTGGAAAACGTGAGGAAAGGTGTGTGAATTACTTAATGCATGGATTCATGATATATAGTTACCGATCTATTGGAAACGTGCGATTAGAGTTCTGCCATTTAAGGGCAAGGGCAGTGAAAGCGATTGTGGAATATAACTGCTAATATATTTGGTTTTAATTCATAGAATACGTACAATAACACAGAGCAGGATATGAAATATTCCAGATGACTTCACGCCAGAAAAAAGATGCATAGATCAGCTGGTTGCTCTACAGCAGGTGATTGAAAATTGCTAAAATGTGGAAAAGCAATATTGTGCGTTTGTGAATAGGGAACAGGTTTAGAACATTTTAAATGAGTATGGAGTGAGTAAATTTCTCGTAAATGGAATAAGAGCGGTATATGACGGTAGCCGGGCAATTGTCAAGGTGACAAGAGGCTTAAATGAATACTTGCAAACAGATTAGGGAGTTAAACAAGGGTACGTGAGGTCACCGTGGATGTTTAATGTATTCAGGGATAAATATATTAACCAAGTATATGATGGGATCAGCAAACAAATCTGAGGAAGCTCGACGAATTATGTGAGTGTATGGATATAAAGGTAAACGTGGGCAAACCCAAGTTCTGTAGTTGGGTATAATTTCCACTACAGATGGTAGAATGTATGCTGTAATTGAACGGCGTGTTAATGGGTTCGAGGCGAACGATATGTTTGTCCCGCCAGTACTATATAGGTAGTACTGAGATTTGGGTATGTTAAAAAAAATGCTGTGGGCATGAAATTTTTGTCAAGCGTATACGATAAAACGAGAACGATATAGTGAGGAATAGTGGTTAAGGAGTGAGTGTGACATGTAAAAGACGGTGAATCTTGCAGAAGCCAACGAGGAATGCATAAATAGGACAATATGGAGAAAAATTGTGCTTAGTAAGTAAATATAAGAAGCAAAATACGGTGGCTATTGTCACCGTTTGTAATATTTATAATCGAAAAGTAGGTTTTTTAAGTTGTTAGAATTTGGAAACCAGGTAAATTTAAATGTAAAGTTTGAGAAGCACGGATGTTTAACTACGAAAATAGGGTTTGGCTGACGTAGTTAGATTTATTGAAAGTTGTAGTAAATTATTTATAATTTAGTATAATGAACAGTTTGTTTTATTTAGTGAATTTTAAAAATTGCGATTATGAATACTGGGTATATTAGTTTATTTACGCTTGTTTATGTTTAAACGTAAGTAAAAGAATTGAGGGAAGTAGGGTTATCCTAATTTGAACACTGGAATTTCGACAGGACCTATAACAAACAAGGTACACCCACATAACACACAAAAATTAAAAAAGCGTTTCAATAGCTAAGCTATAATCATCAGCGGTCGACTAAGCCGTGCTAAAGAAACTTTTTTGTCATCACTTCTTGAGGAATTGCTAAGTAGTGGATGCACGGACATTCTTCGTGTTTACCGCGCGAATAATTTTTTAAGAAAGACATTGGTTAGGGTGTTTCAAATTGAACATGGCCATGTTTGAAGGAGCTAATAGTCTGAGATTAACCTTTAAGCCATAAAATTAGCTTGGCGTGTGTGACCTGCGGTCGTCCGAAGAACGTGAGTTATTGAAATTTGTGTAGTTTCCTCATGCACTGATATCGTTTAGGGAAAAAATTGTCGTAAACAGCTTTTGCAGGACTTTATAAATCGAGGGTTGTTTTATTAAAGCTAGTGGACGTCATCGTATCACGTCGTCAGTTGTGATTTAAAATATAGAAATTACTTTATTTGTGAAATGAAATTCCATTGTAGTGTTTCCAACAACGTACTTAGTTCGATCGTGCCGACGAGAGATGGGGGAACGACTACGCAGCCTTTCAGCATCTCAGTATTGCTTCTTCTTCGCTATTCTGTATTTGTGTATAAGTTAAAGCTATTTAATGTGTTATTTTAAAATTTTCTTTGAATAAATACAGACGTTGTTTAATTGAAAATGGATGGACTGGCTGTAGTGTTTGCTTAAATTGATCTGTTTGTTAATTGAAACATTCATTTCCGACACAATTACGAAATTTTTGAGATATTTAACTGGTTATATTTTTGCTACGTTGGCCGCTGGATTTTGATTGTTCGAAAATGGCGTGTTCCTCCTCCTATATCTCCCGAAAGCGCTTTTGTTTGTGTATTTGATTTAAGAGTTGAATTCAACGTTTCTATTTTGCCGTTGACAAAACCTTTTGATTGTTTAAAATTTATTATGGTGCACATAGACTATTTTGATTGATTCAATAGATGGTTGTTAAAGTTAATTTTTACAATTTCTTTATGCGTTTGATTGTTTGTAAAGGAACAGTTTACAGATGCTAAAAGGATGTTAATCAATTATAGGTTTGATCATTCATATTTCTTGACGGTCTGTTACAGGCTAAATACTCACTAGAGTATCCAGTCCGTAAAGACAATTTGTGCCACAGCATAGCTCAGTGGTGTGGGTGGGGTTCTTACTTAAATGTTATAAGAGGGCACTCGTTAGAACTCCAAGAACGTCAAATACGGAAAAAACTGTCAAAAAGGCGCCACCTATTAAATACATTTATAGCGGGAAAAACGTTGTGAACTGATCTTAGATTGGCCTAACAGGAAACCAAAACGCTCACTCAAAAATAAACTACTCTTCTAAGCTTTATGTAAAAGCCGCAAAGTTGCGAAAATAAAACCAAAACGCTCTAAATATTTCACCAAACCTCAACGAAAAAATTATTATCTTAAATAACCAAAAATAAATGAAAATACGATAATTAATTCTTTAATTTAAAACACAAAAATACGCCACTACAACAAAACTAAACGCGATTAAAAATTTATACAGTCCTAAAATTTACGAAACGTCGATATCGGGATGTAACACCTAAATTCATCGAAAATACAGCTCATTTTCAAACAAATAACAAATTGCTTACCTTTTCGTAAATCAGGCCAATGCATGATGTCTACAAGCTGTATGTTGATACCTATAAAGAGTAAGTCCAAAAAAATATTCGCAACTAATCGCCAAATCAAACAGCTGTTCGGTTTATCGACCGATTCACTTCGTAACTACGTTACTTTATAATCTAAAACTCCAAAATGAAAAAAAAAACAATCGTTCAATTCGAGTAAATCTCATTAATTACGTTACTTTTTAATCTAAAACTCCAAAATAAAAAAAAAAGCAATCGGTCAATTCGAGTAAATCTCATTAATCATTACCTTAAAGCTTAATGAAACTTCAAAAAATGGCTTCAAAAAACTTGTATAACTTCAATAAAATTTGATCACATACTATAAGAACGAAAAATGGAGGTTGTCGCTGTAAAATTATTTAACTCCAAACTTCTCATAGAATAATTCAATTACTGCAAATCTTCAAAAACCTTTCAACTTATTACTTTACGTCAGCAAATCGTAGGCTCAGAGGATGAAGTCACCATAGTTTCCCATCTCTTATAAGTTATAAACATTAATAATGGTCTTATATCAGGGCATTACATATGAAATTTTAGTACAGTTGCAAAGAAAAAAACACATTAAATTTCGCAATTCAAAAAAGAAACCAAACACATAATCACCAAATTCCGTCAGCGCTTGCAAGGTCATTTTATCAATAACTACCTTTTAATCAATACAATGAAAATAATAAAGACATCCATAACATAAATTTTGATATACTTGCATGAAACACACTTTCGATCCACATTACGCAGATAAAAAAGATTCAGAATCTTAACAAATAATCGTGTGAATAAATGCACTAGTTTCTACATACCCTGAAGGGCTTTCTACAATAATTTCCACGAAGCGAATGCATCCTCCACATAAACACAAGAAAAAAATACACACACTTTATTATTGTCACCAGCAAAATAAAAAAAATAAAAGTTTACCTTACGTAGCACCAACAACAACAGAATATTCTTCTTCCTCTGGACTACAATGGTCGTACCACGAATCCACCAGGTACTGAATTCAATAGCTGAATTTCTACGGTAACGCTCTCCATATATAATTTCACAAACGACAAAATCCTGTTCATATTTACTCGAACTAAATTTATGACGGTTACTTCAACCAAAAGCACACAAATGACTAATTTTTCATCTGATTTATCGTTAATGCACAAACATATAACCATACCTGCGAGCATTGCGTTATTTCCAAAGCGTTAATTAATTTACTCTACACTTAATTTGAGCGGCACTATTTACAGCAAGTTTGTCTTTCATTTATTTGAACTGAATCTACCTCTTCAACAGGAACTGGTTGAGTTAATCCGCACAAAGAAATGCGTCACTGCAGGTCCACAGAACAGGACTAAGCACTTAAGAAAACACGAAAGCACCTTCTATGTCCAAAACTGGTCATTTCAGACAAAGGATACACAAAAAAAAATAACTCGGGGATGTGGTGAACCTGTATATTATTCCATTTAATGGAAACGGAGATCACTTACTCCACGGTAATTCGGTACACTTCCAGTACGCAGTAACTTATTCCAACCCTCCAACCACCCCTCGCCTTAAATAGTGGCTAGTCTGACTTCAGCATCGTTCAGATTTCGTCATTTTCAAATCTGCCTCCTACCTTTTTCTTAAAACTTAATTAGTCTATCATAAAAAAAAGAAGCGTTTGAATTTTAAGCGCAGTAAAAGCGATCCTCGATACAAAAATAATCCAAAGAAGGAAATTACATCATGCTGCAACTGGAAAATCAGCGTCCCAACAACCG
Organism: Vesta saturnalis; assembly: GCA_036346205.1. Lineage (NCBI taxonomy): Eukaryota > Metazoa > Arthropoda > Insecta > Coleoptera > Lampyridae > Vesta > Vesta saturnalis. The sequence continues at coordinate 612,092 of JARFJB010002005.1, read as the reverse complement.
ACACAAAATAATATCGCTAAATTATTTTTCTTTAGTACTTATTGTTCTACAATGACAAAACTTGGCAGAAGTGGTATGGTATACTACCTTCACAAATATCTATGTCACCATATACCAACGCTATTACACGTGGACGTTATCAGGAACAAAATACTTTTTAATTTCAAACCTTGGAAAATTTATACGATTACAATTTCAACTAACTGGAATTTTATCGAAGAAATCTATCTTAAATGCAATGCGCCAATTTTTTAATTCTTAAAAAAAACATAATTTCTCCCTTTAACAAAATTCCTAAAACTTAAAATAACGAGAATACCTATTTACACAGAAGCTATTCTAACGCTACTCTAATTGTAACGCCAGTAACACCTGTGAGTGAAACGTAATTTTACAAATAACAATTCCATTTATAAATATCTTCAGACCCAAACAAAATGCGATCAAATAAAAGCTCGCAAAAATTTTCACTATTTTAAATTAGACATAAAAAAAAAATAGGACAAAACTAGCTATCTACCCTATGATCCTCAAAATTTACCACAGGTCTCGGCTTAGATTCGGTGATTTGATCAGCTAAGATAGGAAGGGTGGAAGATTTATTTGAAGTGAATATAAATCAAATCTTAATTGGGAAAATTAGAATTTCAATTTTTGTGGTGACAAAGTTTGTTTGTGAGTCTGGGTGTGATTTATTTTTGAAAAGGCCGTAAATTGAGACCTATACTTTGGTGTTTTTGGAGCATTGTGTTGCAGATTGAACCTAACAGTTGCCGAAGTGTACGACCCGCAGAAGACTGCAAAAGGTAGGTGCACGTATTTTTCCCTCTTTTGTACCAGTGCATTTCCTTTTCTTAGCGTATTTCTATCTCATTTAAGAGAGGGTAGCGTTCAGAATACTACCGAATTTGACACCGTTTAACGCAACTAAAATCATTATTAAAACTCACTCCCCTAACGACGAGATAGTTGGCCATTACGGGTATTTATCTGTCCTATGTCCTAATACCGTTTAAACCTGTTATTCTGTCTACTGTTACACGTCCAAACCGCACTAGATGTCGCGTATGCTTACCGAAATAAGCGAGTGGCCAAGCCAGCTACAGTGGAAATGGGCATGGTCGATATAAGGAGTAAAATGATTGAAAAGTGGTTCAAACACCTTACACTTACCATTAATCTACAACTCACAAAGTTCAGTCAGGGAAAAATTGTCTCTAGGCGCCACCACAATCTTAAATTTTGCTAAAATAAATAGTCTTAGGCGAGATGTTAAATTAATCCTATCTGACTGTGGAAGACAGGATTGCAGCGTACTCAGTAAAACTATTCACCATTCAAATTCAATCACACTTCAAAATAAATTGATCCGAAAGCTTAAAAAAATTCTGAAATACATAGGTCGTCGAAACTTATTGAACACACCCTGTACAAATGAAAATTCCCAAATCGTAAGACGTTAACTTGAATACTTTTTAAGTATCCCTCGTATACCTGTAAATTTATATTTCTAACTGTTATAAAACTTTGGATCAAATGAATATTCCCAATTTAGAAAATTCCTAAATAAAATAAACGAAATCGGTTTAATAATAAATTGTAATCTCCACAAAAAAATGTTCGTTAATTGCTGAATAATTCAAACATAGAGCGGTTAGTGCTTGTATCATCGATAAAATCGTTATATTTTATTAATACTTTATCTTTAAAATCATATTTAGACATTCATTAATAGGTTTAAACTTTACTACTTCAAAACTGTAATTTATGCTGAATAAAAAAAATAATAAGTACTTTGTTAGTAGTGTTCTGCATTAATATTTCCAAGCTAAAATGAAATTTTGTGGCTCATTACGCAATTCCCAATCGATCTTTAAATTCGAAAATATGCAAATACTAATTTCACTTATCAGAAGGTGTAACACAATTTACAGGAATAAACGACAAAATAAATTAAGGAGTGGATATATATTGACAAATTCGCATGTAAATATATACAACAGCGTGGTTTAAAGAAACCACCAAACACATCAATACGTTAAGACTAAAATTCCCCAATTCCTAATACTAAAAACAACAAAATAACTAAAGTTCGATTACCTTTTTTTTCTTTGAATGAACCGTAATTAACGCAATAATAACAAAAAACAATGCACTTGAAGGATAATCGTACTTATCTTGGTTCAATAAAATTTAAATCTAATTCTTATGTATTACATTAATTAATCCTTTTTCGGTGTGGTGGTTGTAGTCCATATGATCTGATTTCGATAATCCTTTTTAAATTCTTAGATGCACTATGCACAAAACACAAGAGGTAGCCGTATTCATCCTACGCACTCAACTGTCGTACTCACTAACGCAGTGTCTATGATTTGTTCACTCGCGCTACCTGGTATAGGGACTCTTTAGTCTAAGATCACATAACCTTATGCTGTGATGTTTGCGCTTCAAAACGTTTACCACAATGAAAAATGGTGACTTCCATATAGACATTAAAGTTCTTATTTGCTTTTATACAATCAATTCGGTATTGCTAGTTATTGTACACGGTGATCACCAGTATCTTAACTAAATTTTATTTCGGTCATTTAAATGGTTATGTTCACTTTTCTTTATAATAATATTAGGTCACGCGTCCCACAATTGAACACTAACAACAAAATTTGCTGTGTTAACTACTAGCCTGCTTAAGCACTTTTTATTTCTTGAAGAAAATCACTAATGTTTTCGTTCAACTCACAATATATTAAATTATTTATTTATGAATGTCTATACGATTTATCCCCTTATGGGTTAATGCAGTTGTTATACTTGCTCTGTTAACACTATAATTTTCACAAATAAACTCCTACACTAACCATTCTAAGGGTTATGCAACGCACTTGACTCTTAAACTATCTAAAACCTCTAACCTACTAACTAACCCCTCAAATTTGACACCCGCTTATATACCATCTGCCCGCCATATTGCCAATACGTTACAATAAATTCGCGCTAAAATCAAAATTCACCTATCACAATTGAGTATTTCACACGTTTCTTTGCCGCGTCGACGGTTTCAACGTGAAAGAAGATGCTAACGATGCGAAAAAAACGTAGCCATCTTGAATTAATTTGTAAATTCACTGAAAACTTTCCGAGAAATCATCAATTGCAATTACATTCACACTGTAGATTAACCAGATTATCCCTCAGCTTTTTATGCAAATCTCGCATGTGCGCGAATTCTATTTCCGCACAATCTAACGAACTCCCTCACATTCTGAGAAACTTCATTCTTGAACATGCATTAAATTTTCCTTTTGCACCATATTACAAAATTTCTACAAACAAAAATATGCAGCATCCATATTCCTTAATGCACATTAATAAAATATCAATATATCGTAAACTCACTCATTCACACGTCTACACCCATTTTTTAGTCCAAATTCCTTTATACACAGTAGCAAAAGACCAGTAATTTTACCAGTGCCGTATCAATAAAAATTTACTCAAAAAATTATTTCTCGACCAAATTTAACGCTTTCATCACGAAAACCTTTCTACAGGATTCAAATATTCCTTCACACGATAACCAATGTCTCACTAAATTCCAGTGGCGTATCGATTACACTAACTTACATTACGCATACACAAAAAAAAATTCTTTTCATCCAAACTCACTTCAGCTACATTCAAAACACTTTACATACGTTATCTAAATACAACACATACCCACAAATAACTACGCCATAAGGAATCGGGTTGTATATGTACAGGCTGTCCCAAATTCGAGGGCAAGCATAGGGATCTCGCTTATTATAAGAGATAGGATATAGGTTTAAATTCGGCACTTTTGCTAAATTCGATGCCGAGTAATAATCTGAAAAGAAATTTGAGCTAACTCGAATGGATTTGGTTTTATGCTCAAAAACTAAAAATTTTATTATTAGGAATTTTCAAAATTCGATTAAACATTACTAAGGCAACTTTTCACGCACAATACTAATACGGTATTAAAAATATTATGCGACGTTTTGTTTATTCTGAACCATCATCAGGTTTATTTTTTCTTATCGGGGTTAAGACATATTTTTATGGCGTTGGATGGAGAATGTTATGCTGATTTTAGCAATATCTAACACTTCATGGTTTGATCGACTGCGAACTAAAATACTCTTAAATTAAAACTAAATATTAAATTATCACAATACCCATGAATCAAACAAAACTCAGGAGTTGGCTTTTGTCATGTCATTTCCTAATTGTAAAGAGGGTAATAACTGCAAGATCCTTCGTGTTAGTGCTTTAAAATTTGCAAGTTTCTTTAGAATGTTTTCAAATTTAGAAAAACGAGACATGATAAGAATATTTTATAGCTGCAATAGAAATAGTGTCAGAGCAGAACAAAGATATTTAGAGGAATATCCGGAGAGGCAGCAACCAAACCAGAGGTATTTTTAAAATTAGACCAAAATTTGCGAGAATTTGGATGTTTTCAGAAACCTCGAAATGTATATGGTAGCAGACTAGACAGAGATGCCGAATAAGAAATATTACATCAGGTACTATTTGTTAGTATTATAATAATTATAAGAACGACAGTTTGGCGAGTGTTAAAGCAACACCGTTATAAACCATTTAAATTACATGTTAGTCAAACTCTTCGGCCTGGGGACGATATGAGACGGTTGGATTTTTGTAACCAACTTAATACCAAAATGCTGGAAAATCCCAAATTTCTTAATCACATAATTTGGACGGATGAGTGCAATTTTTCCACTAATGGAATGTTTAATCGTAACAACGAGCACTACTGGTCCGTTGAAAATCCTCGAATTAACAGGCAAATGCGAGGACAAGGCCACCGGTCCTTTAATGTGTGGTTGGAATCTGGAAGGATAGGCTCCTTGGGTCAATTATTTACGAAGGTATCCTAACGTCTCAACGCTACCTCGCATTTCTAACAAACGAAATATCAGACCTTTTGGATGATGTTCCGCTAAACGAAAGATGGACTCTCGGTGGCAAATGGACGGAGCTCCTCCTCATAATGCTGCGATAATAAGTGAATATCTTAACGGTGAATTTCCTGATAAATGGATGGGAAATAGGGGACCGCTTAGGTGGCCAGCAAGAAGTCCAGATTTAACCCTTTAGATTACTTCCTCTGGGGCTATTTAAAAATATGATTTATAAGACGCCACCGCAAAATATAGAAGAACTCCAGAATAGGGTTGTTAATGAACTTCGTCAAATTCCCAGGCGAACCATTCAAAGAAGCGTAAACAGTTGTAGAAGAAGAATTCGTTACTGTATTCAAGAAGGAGAAAACTTGTTCGAACATTTATTATAATAATTTTTGTTTGTTTGTCTGTGTAATTATTTTGTTGTTACCTATCGATAAATTTACGTTGTCGCTATTATGACCGTGTTACATAGACCTACTTGTTTGAGTTGTTGGTTAATGTTTTTTAATTGTTTAACTGTTTTTATGTTTTTGGATGTTCTAACGCGTTTAACAAATTGAATAAGTAGAACTACTGTAATTATTCCTTGCTGGATCCAAGGAGGCGGAATCTTGTTCTTCGTATTTTTCTCATTATTTTAGTTCGCAGTCGATCAAACCATAAAGTGTTATATATTGCTAAAATCAGCATAACATTCTCCATCCAACGACATAAAAATATAATATATCTTAAGAAAAAATAAACCTGATGATGGTTCAGAATAAACGAAACGTCACATAATATTTTTAATACCGTATTAGTATTGTGCGTAAAAGGTGCCTTAATAATGTTTAATCGAATTTTGAAAATTCCTAATAATAAGGTGGCCAAACGCGAAAACGAAAATCGAAATTTTTAGTTTTTGAGCATATTCGAGTTAGCTCAAATTTCTTTTCAGATTATTACTCGGCATCGAATTTAGCAAAAGTGCCGAATTTAAACCTATATCCTATCTCTTATAATAAGCGAGATTCCCATGCTTGCCCTCGAATTTGGGACAGCCGGTACACGTCTCGAGGCTTTACCAAGTTGCTATATTTAGCTGTACGAGAGCTTAGACGTTGATAAGTTTTACCGAAATACAGAACAAGAAATTTTATGAATAACGTTTTAAAATTGAAATTTTATCTTTGCATAATTTGTAAACAATGTACCAAAAGTTGTTAGCGCTGTTAAGAAGTCTTCATTATCGATAATATGCTTGATTTCTCGAGGTAAACATCATTATTAGAGAACGGATTTTATGCACTATAAAATGCGAAATATGTGCATATATATATGCACTTAAAAACCTTAAAATATGCATCAAGAATGCATTATTAATTCAAAATATGCAAAATATGCATAAATATTGAATCCTCTATTTACCTGTGTTAATTCCAAATTATAACATTAATATATAAAAAAGTATATATGCTTGTAATTTTTAATAGGAAAAGATAAATTGCATATAAACTTATTATTTTAACATTCAAAATTATGTGTTATTTAAAACTACATATTTACTTATACACTATACATTTATAAAAACTGCACCCTGTCATTACTACTTACAAAGCAATTATTATTTTAACATTATTTTAAAATTATGTGTTCATTACTATTTGCAAAACAATTTATAACTAAATATTTTTCCAAGTTTTCCGGCAGAAAATTTTGGCGTCTGTCCGATAGTATGTTTTGTACAAAGAAAACTTCTTTCTACATCCACAGAAGTTATGGATGCATATTTTAATGCGGCTAATATGGCCAAATCCAAATTTATAACAAGATCATCGGAATTTTCCTCAAGTTTCAGAACTTTATTATTAACTTTTAGTAACAACTGATATCCACTGTTTTTTGTAAAATTTCATTTAATTTATTAGAAATAGTTTTACCAATATTTCCTGAAACAGCAGAAATCAGCTGTTGAAATTTATTAATTATTTGCATAGATTTATTTAATGACAATGCTTCCGTTTCTAATTTAGCAATGGTTGAACTTACAAGATAGTAATTTGCTTTTATAAATGCCAGCTCATTGCGCAATTGTGTTTTCTTTAAAATGGATTGAGCTTTTGAACGTAAGTACTTGAATTATCAGAAATTTCTAAAACTAACTCCTTTATTTTTTCCAAATGACCTGCATAAAAAGGGCTGCATATAACCAAGTACCCCAACGCGTAATCACAGGCTCTGGTGGTAGAGGAATATTAGGTAACTTTTCGTTGTACAATTGAATTCGTAACGGAGCTTTTAAAAACACTTTCTTTATACTACTTATTCAACTATTTACTAATGGAAATTGATTACGAATTGTTTCTGCTACTCTATTAATACCATGTGCGAGACATGTTACATGTATTAAATTTGCATAAAATAATTTTAACTGTTGTCCAGCGTTTACATATACGGTGCTGCATCAGACAGCATTAAAACTATTTTATCTGTTGCAACAATATCAGGAATAAAAATTGCATGAAAGCTTCGTTTATAAAGCGAACTATTGTTGCATGATTGGTTTTCTCAAGAACTTTGGAAGCGATTAAATATGATATACTAGACTGCGCCTCACTTAAATAACCAATCATTAAATTTGCAACATATCGCCCGCAACAATCTGTAGTTTCATCTACTATAAAATAAAGATATTTATTATTTGTAATTTTCTTTATATGCCCCATAGTTTCAAGATATAAATCATTAATATACCTTTTCGAAGCGTGCTTTCATCTGGCACTTGCTTTTTACTAATTTTTTCTAAAATGACCTAAAACTAGGATTTTGCAATTTATTTAATGGAATATTGGCTTTAACAGTGCACTACACAATTCGAAATTAAATTCCTCTTGTGCATTTCTTTTGGCCGTTTCTTGAAACAACGAAAGGTGGCTGACAAACTTTTGTCTTCTTAAATGTTTCTAATTTTCCTTTATGAAGAGAGGTTTCAATGTGCTGTGTAACTTGAAATTTCCTTTCGCACATGATCTAAGGAAAATTAATTTTAAAAATAAGTATCTAATTGCGTTTAAAAACTGATAAAACGGTGAATTCAATAACCTACATCAATTAATAAGGGTTTAATTTCCGAAATCAATTAAAAATATGTAATGGTACTTACTATTTTTCCACAGGCTATGCAAAACACTTTTCGTCATCCAGACGTAGCTCGGATATATTTTTATCCATACTTGAACTAAACTATTTTTAACTTTCGGCATCTTGAAGTTCACTTAACAAAGCCGTACCATTCAGTTACGTCTTCGCCCAAAGAATGTTTAAAATTTTGCATTTTGTCCGTTACTCTCAAATTATTTTCAAGAAGGATTAACTAACTAAACACTTACCTTGAAAAGTCCAAATAACTTTAACCCTTGATTGAGGAATTCTGAATCAATGCTTTAACTATCTACTTAGGTACCATTGGAATTTTCAAATACTACGAAATAGCGGCATTGAAACTTCATAATCCGGAAGTATTAACGTTGCACTTAACTGCAGGTAATAATCTTTCTTTAAACCTGTCTTATTCATATAAAAATACATTTCTTAGTTAGACACAATAACAAAATTTAAAATAAGTTAGAATAATGCATTTTAAAGCGAATTTGGAAGATATAGAAAAATGCGAAATATCGTTAATTATGAATAAAAGGCAAAATATGCATAAAATTGCAATATATGCAGTATTTGAAATATGCAAAAATTAATTAATGTCAAATGATTGCATTTAGTGCAATTCGTTTAAAAACAAAACGATATTCTTCAACTATAAAAATAAGCGATATGCATTTTGCATAAAATCCTCACTCTAATCATTATATAGTTTTTGTTTGCCCCTTTGACTGTAACTGTTTGATGCCCTTAATAAGGTAAGGTAAAAAAAATAGTAATGGTTTCAAAATAGTTTTGTTTAGAGTAAAAAGTTTTTTTATCCTTACCTTGGGCAAGTATGAACCAATTTCAGAAAAAAACGTCAATAACTAATTACCATACATTTTCTTTAGTGAAGTCCGTTAAGAACTCTACATCTCCTGTATTTTATATGTTTATTTCGTGCAATTTCAGATTGTTGATGAGCATATCTTGCAAATATAGAACAATCTGTGTTAATTACAAACATTTTGTGGATAATTAAACTTTTAATTAGAATATCTTAATTCCGTTTTAGTCCAAAGAATATTTTATTTCATAGCAGTATTTAATCCAAGCTAGAAAAATTTTGTTACAAGCAGATTTTCTTGAAAATCTGAATTAATAGTAACATTTTATTTGCGCTGAAAAATAGTTTACAATTTTCATCATAAACCAATGTGCGTATGTATTATTAACGGTTAGAAAACCTACCAACTTATGAATAAAATGTAAATATACGTTCCTTACATTCTTAACGTAACTCATACAATATGTAAAATGGAATTGCTCAGCAATACGACGATTTTATTAAATTTGCACAAATAAAAGGATACTCTTAGCAAAGCAATAAAGTTAGTCTGTCTTCTTTAACCAAGTTAACAGTAGTACACTGAAACTTTTCGATGTATCGAGTTTACTACTCGCAACTATAGTAATAATACTAAGCTTGGCCGTGATGGAAATACATAATTATGCAGTTTTAGACATTTAATCATACAAGTTGTATTTTCAACTTTACGAAATTAAATTAATTGTTTTTATGAATTTTTCTTTTCACCAAGTTTCAAATATTTTCTCTGACTGCTTCTGTTTGTAACAATAATCTTTTAGCTTTTATCGTAAAGAGCATGTTGTATTGTTTTACTTCCCATAAAATAACTTGATCGTTTAGATTTGATCCATTAAAGTCCATTTAAGAATAGATGGAGCAATTTCAGGGACTGTTTTTTTTTTCAAAACAAACAACAATATCTTTTTAAATTGGTATAATGCACAGTTATGTAACTATTAGTGTTTGTATGTAGTTAAAGCGATTAGTTAAATAATCACTTCAATATTGACCAATAGTGTAATTGACTATTAAATATGTAAGCCATAAATGTTTGAACAGTAGTTGATTAACCGATGTGGGAAATTGATTTCTGTATTAAAGTGTTAATATGTACATCATAATAGCAATTTGTAATGTTATATTGTGAAACGGAATTACATTTAATGAAACACAAGTACAACCTAAGATGCAGTTTAATTAATTTCAATTTGTTATTAATTAGCGTTTACTTCAAATAATTTTTAATATATTTTCTGAGATAATCCCGCATTACCGCTCTCACTATTATCCTTTTTTTATTTTTTTGGTAACAACTTTCATTCCCTAATGGATTTCCATTTAAATAAAAAGAAAATGTTTTCATAATTGTATTTCACCTACTGATGTTGTATACATTTATTTTATATAAATCATCCGTCTGTTTCTATTTGAAACTAGCGTGCTGCTTTGGTTCACGTGATTTACTGTACCGAAGCGCCGTATTATGGTTAGCATAACATCAGCCATGGTATTAATTCATGATAAATCAAGATAATTATAGTTGTGAAGTTTATGTAAGTGAAAAATAATGACCTTTGTTTAAAACATGAAGCATGTGGTGAATTCGGTTGCTTAGAGAAGGATATGGGGCGTTACATTTTGGAATGTCGACGAACCAGCACTGCGTTGGCGAAAAGTTTGTAGTTCCCGACGAAATTGTGCTGAAGGCTCAGCAAGTAACTACAATACGAGAAGGAGTATGAAGCATTTGCACAATGGCGAACTGCTAAAAATGAACAAGAAGTAAATGATGAGATTATCATGCTTGATTATTTTTCGGTAAAACCAGAGCGCTTAAAGTCCTCATTACTTTGGCTACATTACTTCATGTTAAAAACCACTTTATCTGTAAAAGAAAACGTTGATATCTCGATGTATTGTTACACGTCCAAACCTCACCAGGCGCCGTGCAGGCCGAAGTAAGCGGGTTGCCAAGCCAGCTACAGTGGAAATTGGCGGGGTCGATATAAGGAGTAAAATGGTTGAAAGGTACTTATAAACACCTTACACTTACCATAAATCTACAACTCATAATACTGAGTCCAGGAAAAATTGTCTCTAGACCCCACCACAACCTTACATTTTTCTAAATTAAATAGCCTTGGGCGAGATGTTAAATTAATCCTATCTGACTGTGGCAGACAGAATTGTAGCCTACTCATCAAAACCATTCACAACTAAAACTCCAAAAGGAATTTATCCAAAAGCGTAATAAAATTTTGAAAAACACGAGTCGTCGTAAACTGATTGAACACACCCCGTATATATATATATATATATATATATATATATATATATATATATATATATATATATATAAAGGAAAATTTTTTATTAACTAATTGCTTAGTGTTATCAGGCTTTGCTACGTTTAACACAAAAAGTGCAACGATTGGGTAAAAAACTAAAAAAAAAAACAAAAAAAAATAAAACAAAATTAGCGCAAGCCTGATAACACTAAGCAATTAGTTAATAAAAAATTTTTTCCTTAACATTGTAACGGCTGTTACTTCCTCAACTATATATATATATATATATATATATATATATATATATATATATATGAAAATTCCAAGTCAAAACATAAATTTGAATACTTTCTAAATATCCCTCGTATACATGTAAATTTGTATTTCTAACTGTTATAAAACTCTGAATTAAATAAACATTTAGAAAAGAATCAAAATAAAAAGTCGGTTTAATAATTTTTATACCAACAAAACATTGTTGCTGAAAAATGTAAAATATAGCGGTCAGTGCTTTAAAAATCATACTTAAACATTCATCAATAGATTTGGATTTTAATCCTTCAAATCTGTAATTTATATTTAATAAAAATATTCTGTTATTCGTGTTCTGTATTTAGTGACTTTCAAATAGTTCAAAATAGTTAAAATAAGATTTTGTAATCAATCTGGCTCATAAAGGAATTTCAGATTAATCATTAAGCTCAAAAATATTCAAAGGTCACTTCAATTATTGATAGATCTAATCCGTTAGGTAAATTTACACAGCTTAATGCTAACATTTTTATCTCACCTGACACAAATAAACAACAAAAGTGAATTATATATGTACAGGGTTCCTTAATAGGCTACCCATTTTAATATTTGCATTAAAATTTTTTAGTTAACAAAACAAACTATTTATTATACTAAATTACAGCTAACTCTTTGGGATTTATGATAACTTATAAATATTTGGCTAATTTAATTCTAACTTTTAAAATCACGTCTTCTTAATGACTTCCACCAACTTCAACACACTTTTCAATATTAGAGAAAAGTGGTTCATTATACGGTGCAGCAAACCTTCGTCTATTCCTTCAACTTCTTCACGAATTTTGACTTTGAGTTCCTCGATTGTACTTGGACGACTCAAACACTTTCGCTTTTAAATATCCCCACAGGAAAAATCGGGTGCCGTTAAGTCGGGGACCTCGAAGGCCAAGGCAAATCTCTGAATCGAGAAATGAGTCGGCCATTAAACATTTCTCGCAGAACACTCATTGAGTTTCTGGCGGTGTGAGCTGTTACCCCATCTTGTTGGAATAGTAAGGCATTGTTTAGTAATCCTCGTCTATTTAATTCTGAAATGAAGAATGTCTCTAGCATGTTTACGTAGCGCTCGGATGTTACTGTTAAAGCGCGGTTATTTTCATCCTCAAAAATATGGACCAATAATACCAAAAGATCCTACTCCACACCACACAACTTTTGAATTTTCATTTTTTTTTTATGATTGTGGACCTGAACAGGCTAATATCCTATCGTGCTAAAGCACTCAGGAACACTTAGGAGGATGGATAGAGGATAATGAATTGCCAATAGATTCCTATGAACAGCTACCTTAAATTTTCTCATATCATAAGTAAGAGGAAAACAGGAACTAGGAGATCATTCCAGAGTTTAGAAGCCGTGAGAAAATGTGGATTGCGCCGTTTGGTACGACAAGTGGAGATTTGTACTGCATACTGATGATGTGAATGACCAGTATCCAAAATTCTGTTTATTAACCATGCCGTTCCAATAAAATTTGCTTCGTTGCTCATTAGGAGACTGTGAACTGCTCCTTGATGTAAATCCAAAATTCTTGACAAAATGCTAACCTTGCTTCTTTATCTTGATTGCTAAGGTGCTGTGCCATTTAGTATTTATAGGGATGAAATTTTAAATCCCTTTGAAGAATTCGATCTAAGCTTCCTTTGATATTCCTAGGATAAGGGTTTGTCGATTAGCAGACCTTTTAGGACTTCTCGTAAACGCAATTCTAACTCTTTCAGTATTTTCGGTGTACGAACTGTTCTTCGACGTCCAGGCTTCTTCAAATTTTCTACAGAACCATTTTCACGCCAATGACGAACCCATAACTTAACAGTTTTACGATTTGGCGCGTGACCCTATTGTTGTTATTAAACTGACGCCGGAATGCACGCCTAACTTCTTCTATCGAATTGCTTCTTATGTAAGTTTCTACACAAACACACGTTGTTGGACTGAGTAATCCATGAAAGTTCAAACGGATGTTGAAATAATGTCTCAAAGCAAAAAATTAAATAATTGTTGATGAAAACTAACAAACTTCTCGTAGTAAAATGACGTTACACGAAATTATTAATTTATAACTTATTTGTGACAGGCGCCTACCTGTTTAATAATTAACTTAAATCCCAAAGACTACAGAAGATAATCCCACAGAGAACAACTTATTTAGTTATCTCCTAGGAATTTATTAATAAAATAAAATGGGTAGTCTATTATGGGAACCCAGTATATTGATCAATTTTCAAATGTAAATATGTACAATCACGTGGCTTCAAAGCACCTTAAAAACAATTCTTACGGATTAAAATTCAACTCCTTATACATATACTAAACACATCAAAATAGATAAAGTTAGATTACCCATTTTCTTATAATAAGAAATTATTAACTCAACAAGCAAACATGAACTTAAAAAATAATCGTACTTGCATCTGTTAAACAAAACCTAAAACTATGTCTTACAATTTACGTTAATTAATCCTCTATTCGATTATAATGAAGTCCGTATGGTCTGCTTCAGTAAGCCTTTTTAAATTTGCACTCATACTGGTACAAAACACGGAGACAGTCGTAATTGATAACTTATTAGGCTGTACACACGTTAGCGCAGTTGTCTGTCGTTCACTCGCGCGCAGGCACCTGGACAATCCGATTTATTATTTGCTCTTCACATAAGCGTTTGTCACAACAAAGAATGTTTACTTCCACTTGGGATTACTGCAGGCTTGCTTTATTTATTGGATCACGCGCTTACTGAACACTTAACTGGATATTTACAGATGGTACAATTAATTCAAACATGAAAGAACTACAGTTGATATTCCGAAATGCGCAGCCCCATTACCGTAGTAATAGAAGTTCAACTGCGGATTGGGTCCTAATCTTTGAAAACAATTATATACGACCACCTTCATCTGAACCCCATCATCTTATAGATTTTCAAAAAGCAGAACGAGTACGAATTTGCCACGAATCTCTAACATTGTTTAAGAATGGTGGCCACCAAATTTTGTCGAAAATTGTAATAGACGATGAAACTTACCATAGGCGTATGGAAGCATGAGATCGATGCTGCTGTTCGGTGTTATTTTAATAGTATTCCTAAAGCTACTTGGCTTGGAGCATTTAAGCAGCGGAAGGAAAGAACGGTTAAGTGGATTATAGCAGAACGCAACTACTTTGAACATGTCTAAAATAAAATTTTAAAAAAGTTGCTCTGGTTCTTTTAGTCTCAATAATAATGGATGGTCTCTCGTATGTTATTAAAATTTAGATATATGTAGTTACGAAGTTTGGAAAGCACTGACTTATTCATGATTATATGGTTTATTTGGTGTGATTTGAGAGAAATTGCTGTAAAGTATTCGTATTGAGTTGTATGATTATTACGTTTTGTTGTGAAGATATTAAAGTTTTAAACGGCGATTGTGTTGTCGCGTGTTGTAAGAGTAGTTTGTTTACGTTTAATTCTTCTTATAGAAATAATTAAAGAAAGTAGATTTTGGTCTGGTAAATATCGGATAGTACTTTTAATTAGGTAAATTGGTCGTTTATGGTTTAGTTCTGAGTGAAAATTATGTCATGGGAAAGTGTTTCTTTGTAGTTAAGATTACTGTATGTAATCGTAAAATTGTCGAGTCAGGGTGATTACGTAATGGCGCGATACTTAGGGCTTTGTGTAGATAAGAAATTAAAAGTAGGAGATTCTGGTTTGCATAACGTGTTAAGTTAGGGTTGATTTTGCAGGTTATAGTGGCGACGAAATCATATCAGGTTTCAGATATGTGCGTTATAATTTGATGTGGCAAGTTGGTGCCGTTGACGTATTTTCTAGATCACACGAAAATTGTTTCGTGTTTACCGCCGCTCTTACGGTTTAAACGAATTTGAGCATTGTGATTGGCTACACTTCGTGAAGTTTAAAATAGAGAATTCTGGAGGAATCGCGAGAGCAGAAAGGCATTGAGTAGTGAGCAACGAGTTACATAGGTCGTGCGTACGCTAATGCCAGGTGAACGAGACTTTTGAGGAGTAACAGCTGAGTACTCATGCAAATATATGAATATATGAAATTAAGGAGTGCACATCGCAAGATTTCACTTTTTTTGGATTATCGAAATGGGAAATTCAATATGCAACCAGTTGGAGTTCATACACCCCAAAAATGTCTAAAATTACCCAATCCCAAATTATTTACGGGGCACTGCTATCGCATAACATCCACTTCTCTTTTGGTATACGATGGAGTCATGGCGACAGCAGAAGGGAACATACAGGGTTCTATGAGTGGCAAATTATATGTATCTAAAAAACGACTACTTGTCGCTTTGTTAGGCAAGCGGCTACTATCTCCGCCAATGTGGACGTTGTAAACAACCATGTACTCCAAATGTCAGGGTTATCGGGATTCATTTTCATAATGTAGGTGGTACATTTAACTTCTACACTTCCAAGAAGTAAAACAAAGTATTTTCTTGTTAATCTATTTATTTGTAAATGTTTTGAAAATACATAGACATTTGCCAATTGGTTGTTTTTGTAGTAACTGTCGCTAAATATTTAACTTTAGCTACTAGAATAAAATTAGCGGTCTAGTCCAAAAAAATATCAGTATCGTCTAGACAATGATACACTAAACTGTCATTTAGAGGATGTTATGCGATAAAATAATTTAATAGGGTTACTACAACTTCTTTAGGTTTATTTACTGTGATCCTTTATGCCCTTACTTATGACTTATAATTTATGTGACATTGCTGTTTCCTAATTCCGCTGGTAATGGAGTATTTTTGAAAGTAAATTTACAGCAAATAATTTGTTATGGAGCCTTGTGATACATCGCATGCCATAAAGTATATAGTTTAACGCTCGCCTGCTGTTTGATTATTACATAGGATGTGCACGGTTCCTGTTTGTTTTGTAAAAGTTTGTGTTACAGTGCCCAAATGTTGCCTTAGTAGGAGTAAGGTGTACTCTTGCCCTGATATAAAAAACACGAAACATAGGTACGACTTAAGCTAAGCTTGGAGCAATTAATGTCGTAAATGCCACATACCGCACTTTGTACATCCGCGAAAATAAGAATAGTCAAATAAGGATTGTGCAATTAAAAGGGCGCCACCCGAACTTGTCATATTTGGAGTAGTGTTAATATTGTGTGGAATAGAGGAAGAGAAAATAAGCCTCGTGGGCCCAAAACACTTACCCAATTAGTTAACTGCTTTAAAACATAAATTTTGGAAACAAAATCAATTAACTAATCTATGATAATAATAAAGAAAAATGGTTTGGAT
This sequence comes from Vesta saturnalis, assembly GCA_036346205.1. Classification (NCBI taxonomy): domain Eukaryota; kingdom Metazoa; phylum Arthropoda; class Insecta; order Coleoptera; family Lampyridae; genus Vesta; species Vesta saturnalis. Next base: position 595,273 of record JARFJB010002005.1, on the reverse strand, counting down.
CTCTGTAACCTAAACAATCGATCCGTGAATTTTGCACCAAGCGAAAGAAATTTAAATCTCCTGGTTTATGTATATTTACTGCTTAGTCTTAAACAAATCTGCATTTGACCAAATCAATACATTATTTTTAATCACGGAAGGCATTCACTAAAGACGCAATTTCCACCAATTTAAATGTTAATGTACAATTTTACGTCGTAATGCGAAATATCATGACGAAAGAACGCGCAAGCGACGCTGACACTTTTCACCGGTAACTTCGCCTTAACTGCTATCACATTCAGTAGCGTACGCAAAAGCAATACATTTTTATTTAAATTTCCATTTGTTTTAGAATGTTGAACAAGACAGCACTTTATTCCGCTATTTATGTATACATTAATATTACAGAACTGTAAGTTCAAATACTACGTAACAAAAGTATAAAAATAACAGTTAAAAATAATATATATCGCATTAAATAATTCTCTTAAATAGGCACATAATTAATGACTCGACCTCACTAAAAACATCGTCACTGTCACTGAAGCTACTTTCACCAATGTTTATAATGAGCGGTTCGACTGTAACGTCAAGTACATTTGCATTTTCTAAATAATCATTTTCAGTCGCAATTACATGATTGCAACACTTTTTCCAGTTTTTGATCACACTGTAGAATGGTTAGAGATCTCCTAGTGAGCATTGACGTTTGGGGCAGTTTAAACGAAAATGTAAACTTTAGCCATTATTACACATGATTAATATACTTAGCTTTTTTTGTTTTAATGGTGTATTTTTGTATTTGTAAATATAAAATACACCATTAAGAACCCAAAAGCTAATTATTTTACTTAGCTCTGAATATCATTTTATCGTGACGTGTATTTTATTTAAATTTACTTTAAGTAAAATTGGCTTGTAGAATCCTCCAGTTTCAAAAGTGTTTTTGAGAATTAAAGGTGTGAAATTTTAAAAGTTGTGTAAATCTTAAATTTTAAACATTGTATCTACGATTCTGACCTTGACACTGAGGGAATTTATAGACTCACTAGTGTGAGTACGTGATTGAGTAAGCACTCATAGTTTATTGAGTTGTCTTTGGCATTTTGTAGTTTCCTAGTTTAAGCAATGACTAGAAAAGAAACTCACTACAAAAGTAAGTAATGCAAGGTAAGCTCACTTACGTTTCCTTTCCTTATCAACGTTCGCGCTCTATTTTTACACACGTTTTACTCGACTCTAAGATGTGGTGGTGCCTCATTCAATTAACCTGATTACGGCAAACACTACGAAGACAAATTTTATAAACGCCGCTAAGAATTATACTCCGATTCACACCTATCCCATAATTAGATAGACCATGCGGATTGTTTTCTTTGTATAGCCTTTTCTTTAATTTTGTCATTACATATTCTTTTACGTCTTCCCTATTTTTACCTAACCCTTGAGTTTCGTATATTTTTTCGTAAGTCTATGTTACCGTTTTATCTCGCAAACTATTCCGTATAACTACCGAACCTGCAATTATTTTGAACAGTTCTGGTTGTTTACTTCAACTGTCGACCGTTTGTGTGCATTAATGTTTAGTAGTTCAATAATTTGCAATATAAAATCTCCTGTCGCCAACAGTAACAGTGAGTTTTCGATCGAAGGTTTCTGGTAGGCAATATCAATGGGTAATTTTGGGATATTTTCAAACCGAATATCCCTCAAGCTTGAATTCAAAATTTTTTCTAAGTCGCGACTTTTTAAACATATTTCCTCGGTTGACGCCCCGGTAAATTTTAAGGTAGTCATTGTGAGCAATGAGTGATTTTTAATATTCATCGAGTTCTCTCGAATGTATAAAAATTCTTACTTATTGAGGTATTTTGATATGAAATTACCTCATACTCAATCTCTGGCGTAATCTGTGGCTAAAATTTGAAACCATCACTAGTAATTTTATTTTACAATTAACTACAATTAACTAAACACTACTTTAGGAGGCAGCTTTATCATTAACGACTAAAGTGGGTCCGGAATCGAACTTTCTTTCTTGTTGTGTTTGCCCTCTTAAGGGGTGGTAATTCTCCTCGATGGATTCGTATAAATGTCACTAATGATTATCGATGCCCACACTAAAATGTTACCCGAATGGTTGAATATTCTTCAAAATCTGTGAACGGCGATCGGGCTTCCTTTAGTCGCTAGACTGCTTCTGCCTTTTCCATCTTTCAGTTTCCGACATAATGAATCTCACAAAAAATAACCAATCATAAAAAAACATTCCTTCAAATTCTCACAGCGGTAAAAACGAAATACATTTCGGAAAACGAATCGAGAAAATGACATAATAGCCTTAAACTGCACTCTCACGGTGCTTTGAGCGGGAATATGTTAATACGATCTATTTTCGTCACCTAAAGACTTTGAAAAATCGACTCTGAACTAACGAATATAACAACCTCACTCTTGGTCCGTTTAAAATAAGTTTTATCAACCTGGAGTTAGGCTTCCCGTCCCCTAAGCTATAAATCTGCAAACTACGTTTTCTGAAGCAATCTTAATACAAGGTAACCATTTTCTATGACGTAATTTAACTCAACTAAACTATAATTAACGAAACCTAGTAATAAATAGGAATTACCATTATTTACGAAAAGAACTAATAAACTCCCATCTAAAATCTCTTTTACTAAAACACAAATATCAATGATCGTTGGTAATGACCGAATAAGAACCTGAGTCTAAGAGTTTTTTGACTAAAGCGAAATAATCCTCTCCTTGTTTAAAATGACTACTTCGAAATAAAATCAATTTTTACTTTCGAGATCTTTAACAATTCAAAGTTCTGAATGGTTTAAATTAAATTTTCACTCCTGTTGGATATTTTCCGAAATTTCCAACTTTCATCTCATGATTTAATAGAACGTTATATGCCAAATATGATTTTATCTAACGTAGGTTTCTTAAAAGTAAGATTATATTCCAAACCTTTATTTAACAAATGTATTTCTTCTTTGTTAAAAGTCTCAGATTTGTTAACAACATGACATTACGCTTTTGCCTCACTTGTTTGTTAAATCTACACAGTTTTGACAATTTCTTCTTAGGAATAAATCTTTTAGCAATAATTTTACGACCAATGACCTCATCCAAGTGATGCAAAAAAGTAATCCACTCTTTACATTCATTAGGATTTAATCCTGTTACTCGATTTAAATGTAAGTCATAATCCTCTAATTCTAGTAGTGTTAGTTTTGAACAATGACATTTAATTTCTAAATCTAGCCATTTCCGCTTGGTAAATTTAAGCGACCGACCTGCATACGAATTGTAATTTACTAACAACATTAATAAAATTTGGAAAAGCATCTAACCTACCTAAATTTCATTTAGATATTTGATGTCAGCATTAAAGGTCTGTCTAAAATCTCTTCCAAAATTAATTTTGAAAACAGTCGCTACTTCAGACAACAGTTTGCAAAACCTTTTCGGCAATCCAAAACATCAAGTGGATAAATGGTACAGGTCGGAAATTTATAAAGTTGGTTGAAAAAATTGTGGACAAATTATGTAGGGCAAACTAAACGACTTATCAAAATTTGCTTTAAAGAACATTTAGCTCATATCAAATACAAACGTTGGGACAAGTCTGTCGTGCCCGTATTGTATAAAAATCATGTAGTGGATGTATCTTTTATCAAACATGTTAGTAATAAGAACGAACTTGAAAGTTTAGAGATCATCAAATACAAATTATAATGACTAATGACGATAAAGGAGCCTTAAGCTACTCAAAACTCATTAAACTTTCATAACTTTTACTCACTTTCACCAGGTAAGCAACGAGCGCTGATGGTGTGTACATTATGCCTTTAGTTCGCCCCAATCAAACGCTGTTGAAGCTATCATTCAGTGTTTTTAGTTTTTAATTTTTGTGTGGCACGTGGGTGTATTTTGTTTATTACAGGTCCTGCCACAGTTCCAATGTTCCAGGTTTTTCAAAAAATATATGGATTTTTGTAATCAACTATGTTTCCATTTAAAAGCGTCTTGTCATAATAAACAAACTTAGTATGACCTTTTTACGAAAAAGATGTACTTATCGCTAGTAATTATACTCTTTTGTATAACATTAAGTGTAAACGGTATGCGTATTTAAGTAATCTAAATAAGGAGTATATTACAATGGACATGATGTAGTTAAGAAATGACAAACTATCTTACAACCATTATAGCCACGAGTTTCAGAGTGCAAAACAATTTATAAACTAAATTGATTACTAGGGTTATAAATAATAAGAATTCAATTGCTTCGATAGTCATCTCATAAATACTTTTAATCAACTATCATTACAATAATCAAATTTAACCCAAAATGTAAAAATGATCTAATTAATAATAGAGCCTACAATGAATTCAAATTACAAATAATATATTATAGGTTACAATTGATTTAATCATTACATTCACATTACATTCATAAAAAGAAATTGGCGTGTAAATAAGTTAGTTTTTTTGTATAACCCTGCATATATCTTCATAAATAATTAATTAGTGAATTCAATTGTAAGTTTTTTAGCTAATTTTGTTAAGCTACTGTATCTAATTAGGTTGATTTGAATTTTATCAGTCAACATGAGAAATCGTAAAGTGTACGTAAGCGAATTTAAAATTTTTTAGAGTCGTCGTTTCAAAAGTACACCGAGCTCTTAGCGTAGTGGTGGCACGACCTGCTTAGCATTCGGGAGGTAATGGGTTCGATTCCCGTTACCGTCTACCTTGTATGAGGTTTTTACAGGGGGTTTTCCTCATACACATGTAGCGGCACGGTCACTGCGTATATGCACACCATGTGCGGCTATTAGGCGAATGCTGTATTTTCCCCCTTAGAACCATAACTCCGTTCCTTCCGATCCTATCCTGACCACAACCATCCTTAATCCCACCATGCATATATACGTAATGTATATATGTATGCTGAGAATCCATGATTGTGGCTGAAGGAGCTCGGAAAGTTCGAGACCCGCCCTCCCCCTTGGGGAGGGAATGAAATACATGGCATTTTCCTTTTTTTTTAATACTTTAATAGCCTTTTATATCAATATTTCGTTAAATTTATATTCTTTAGGCTTACTTCGTAGAACTCCATATTTCCATTTATCCTAAGCTTCTGTTATTATCTCCTTTTCAAGAAATTCAAGTCTTAAATTTGGTGCACTTATTATCTTCCTAAGTGCCGCGTTTTCTTTAATTAGCCCTTTCTTGTAATCTTTAATTTTTTTCAATTTCATTTCTTATATTTCCCATTTTCTTTCTATGTCCTCCATTTTATTTAGTTTAAAGTTGATTTCTTCTGCAACAATTTTCATTTTGCTGTTTTCTTTTGGCCCACGTCTCTGGTCGAAATTAAAGACTCCCGCGTCTTCCTTAGTACGCCTCTGTATCTTTATCCTCAGTCTGCACAAGTCAGCTTGCCCTATATGATTTGTCAAAGCTATCCGTTTGGGACTGTTCTTTTCCTGCCTCTAGAACTATTCCTGGCTTATTTCTTGTAGAACCTCATATTCTTCCGTTTCTTCAGCAGTTGGAAGACCCACGTTTGCAGCAGGATAATGCCCGTTCCCATATTGCAAGACGTTCCTTGGACCGATTAGCAAAGGATAATGCTAATCTCTTGCCATTTCCACCCAGATCTCCCGACCTTTCGCCCATCGAGCATGTTTGGGACATTGTGGGGAGATGTATGAGAATCTTGCAGCACCCTCCGCAGACGCTGAAAGCTCTACAGCACAGGTTACTTTGGATACAATACCTCAAGAGGACATCGACCATCTGCTAGAATGGATGCTACGACGAGTGGAGTAGTGTGTAACAAAAGGGGGGACAACCCATTATTAATAAAAATTATGTGCATATTTTGTTATTTTTATTTGAAATTTTAATCAATTGCTACCTTTTAGTAGTTAAACGTCTCTGCCAAGTTTGGTCAAAAAATTCCTACCCTTTCTTAGTGCAAATTAAAATATTCTTACCTACATTACCAGTGATCTGCTCTTTTTACTTCTTTGCCGAATAAAGTGCGGCTGCGGTATATAATCTTTCCTTTTATGTCATTTGAATTCTGATTTTCACTTAAACCAAGATTCTGTTTTTATAAATTGATTCTTTCTTCAGGCTCGACTTCTTGACGTAGAAAATCTAATAACATTGTTAAAAAATTTAAATTATTTGAATTTTTATTTTCTTTGACGCTTTTGGCATTTAATGAAGTGTTTGTTCCTATACCTTTCCCAAACTTTAAGTAAATCATCAGGTGAACACATTGAGCTGTACACTATACGCAACTGGAACGGATATGTGCGATTCCATTGCATTGTAGGCGTTGAAGCCATACTTGGCTGACAAAGACAGATGCGGAGTAGGTACTTCTGTCGCTTTCTAACTTGTTGGTGTACTTAATTTAACCGGATAGAGGAATTGCAGCCACCTAAGAAGAATCTGTAATTAAAAAAATGACCCTCAACACATACGAAAACAATTTTTTTGTGTAGGTAGTCCAAGAATCAACTGTAAGCAATCGTGATCGATCCTTGGCGGAGTATTATGTGTAGAAAAGAAAAAACTAAAATCTATGTTTGGCTCCCATTGCCCCATAGTATCGGGTAATGGGGGCACCATAATCTTTAAATAATAAGAAACCTCAATAAATATATTTCAAACATATTTTATCTGGGAAAACATTGAAACAAATGAAAATAAACGAAATTTCAAAGAAAAATATTTGAAAACTATATTTATTGAAAAGAATAGTCACAATGTAGTTTTTCGCTTTATTGGCCACAGAACATTCCGCATTAACCCTTCCACCACAATGAACACAACGAAACCAAAGTTCGACGTCATTACCGACATCTCTACAGATGCAACATAATCCGGTTTCATCGTCAACTTCCAGTTGTCATCACAAAGGTCTTCGTCAATAACACAATCGTCGTCCGATGATTCCTCGAAAACTTGCCTCTTTACTCTTTTTTTTTGTTTTCTTGCAGTTTTCTCTTCTTTGTTACTCCGTCTACAGGTTATTCCTTTTTATAGTTATAGAGTGTTTTTCTATTTTTCTCGTCTTTTTTTTTCTCTTCAAGAACTAACTTCATGGGCGTAATTGTTATTATCCAGAATGTTGCTTCGATCTTGCTCTTTTCTTGGCTGGCTCTGTTGATGGCTGTAGTAATGGAGAAGTTATATTAAGGATATCAACAATAGACCTAGATTCTTCTTTAGAGTTTTTATTAATGGGGCTTGAGCAAGGTGAAACTTCCAAAGCATTATGTGGTGGTGTTTGATGTCTTTTAGCGCGACTGCCATCGGACCAAAATGAACACCCATTCTTGAGGCGACCGTGGACGCTGACGGTCAGCAAAATGGTTCACAATGCTTCTCCCACTTCAGTTACTGTAGCAGAATGACTACCATCTATAAAATCTGCAAAATATGTTAGGCTGTACTTGAAAATTTCAGGTTGTTCTAAAACCAGACACTACCTTTTCTATAGATGCTACCCTTATTCAACAGACTTGCCACCTCATACACCGTTATTTGGACTAAATTAATTCGCTGTTATATGCCTTCTTAGGGGCCCAAAAACATCTACAAGTTTTTTCAAATATTATAACAGATATCTGTTTTATACTAGTTTCCCTCTATACGAATTTTCCAGTTCCCTCTTACTAGTCTAAATCCAGATCATTTTCTTCTGATATTAACCTACAACGTATACTGGGTGATAAGTGTGTGAAGATAGCCGGATCATTTTTTTAATAATGTGATTTAAACATTTGTATAATTAGGTGCTAATTACACGCAATTTTGGCGCATTGAAATTCAATTTTGCACTCCAATAGGAAATGGCTTGCAGCAAAAATTCTATGATCACAGACACCTTTGGAATAAATATTTGTTATTTTTATTTAATATCAAAATTCCTAGTATTCCAATATAAACAGAATTACAGAATATGTAGTTCATTCTATAAATACCCGATTTCAAAATGTCGTTAGTTGAACATTTGGTAGAAAATTTGTCACTTGAAAAATCTTGAACTCTGGAACTGTGACAGGATCTGTAACAAACAAAATACATCCACGTAACACACATAAAATGTGTGTTTGTACTCTTGACTTTTAACTAAAGTGTCGATTATATTTGAAATGTAACCGTTTGCTTGTGCAATTTGCTCTATAGTTGATATTTCTTTATTGAAATTTCTTTGGTTTAATGGTAAAGATATTTCTCGATGTACTAATGATCTATATGCTGCTTACTTATGTGTTTTATGGTAATATGAATAATTTGAAATTATAATATCTGTATGTGTCTAGAAAACTAAAGTCTCCATTTAGTTTTTTCTTTCGTGTAAATTTTATATTAGGATATAATTGTTAATAATAATTAAAAACTCATCAGTGAAATCTAATGATCAAATAATTGAGTTTTCTTGAGGAGATATTTTAGAAATATACTGGTAACATCGATACCTACAAGCATATTATGTAGCGGTACTTTTATTACTTCGCCGAACAATATTAAATGTTTACATTTTTGTAATAAAAAAGGCAAATTAAATGTTTTGGAAGCATTGGAAATTTATAAACATAAACAGAAAGTACCTTTAACGAACGAGGAGGTTGATCTTATCGACTTACTTTAAATATAGAATTAGAATTTACATCAAGTTTGCTGTTTTACCTTAATGATTTATTACCCTAACTACTTGTTTGATATTTTACCTATATATCTTCTCTTTATAATGTTGTATTGAAACGCATAGAGAAATAAATAACTATATAAAAAACAATTGTGTAATTAAATTATACAGTGAAAACATCAGTGCCATTAAATATTTTGTTAGTTCCTTCTCGTTAATTAATACGTACAAAACGATGTATTTTAAACGTCAATTTGAATAAGATGTTAACTAAAGTTGTTTATCAGCCAAAGAAATGTGTCTTATTGGATCTAAAAGTAGATTTGCTGACCAAGAAATCCAATTTTCTTCTCGATTTATAACCAAATTGAACAACGTGCTTCTTGTAAGTAGGTTCCACCATAAATGACAGTAAGATTACACCCTCTAATGCAGTTTAAATTAAAATTTTACATTTTTCTGGAAGCAGTACATTTTTATAGCACGTTAAAATGTTCACGAAGCATATGATTTGTTCTCTTACATCACCATAAAATTATAATACTACAAGAATATCCTATTTAAATTCTGAACAAAATGTAATGAAACATAAATTAGTTAGTCATGAATTCAGTTTTAAATGCGGTTAAATTATAAATTGAAAGAAATCCATTGTATTATAAATTGACCTGTTTGGAAATATTTAAATAAATCGTTGTACGAATAAATAGAACTTCTTTCAAATTACAATGTGCATGGGAAAGTTTTTAAATTATTTGCTTAACTATGACTATTGCAACCATATCTTAACCTAAGCCAGTCAACTAATAAATAAACACCAGTTTCAAATTTTGAACCAATCACATTTCAATTAACTGATAAGTGTTACATAATACTTATCGTTTTCATGGTATCAAAAAGGTGCAGGTAACTACAACAAACTGAAACTACTCGATAGACAAGATTCTTTTTTTACACTGTTCGCAGTCGTGCAAATTTTCATCCCAACAAGTGCTCATGCATCCCGTTAACCAATAATATTGGCAAGTCACTATTCACTTAATGTATTACTGTTGAAAATAATATGTTATCGTAGATAATGCCACAAGTGCCCCCAATTTAAATGATAACTTTTTCACGAATACTTTTTATTTGGTAAATCTACTAAACAACTCGAATGATTAACCGCGAGTTCGTTAACTATCCTAAATGTTCGGTAAACAAACGTGTTATTCTTTTTTTTTGGTACTCAAAATTTAATTTTATGTAGTAATAGTATGTTATATAGTAAGGGTTTGAGGAATTACTTTTAATCTCGTGAGTGAATGTTATAGCCCGAGACAAACAATCACTCGAGGGGCTAAAATATTCCTCAGTCCCATAGTATATATGCTAGTTTTTGTCATTCCGAGATTAAACATACTAAAGTTTTAAAATCCCAGATGCGAAGTGGCGTGCTATTCGTCATTAGGAATCTAGTTAGATATCTAAGTTGATTTTTTGCCAAACATTTACTCCACATTATGTCCCAAAGGATTTTTTTTTTATGATTGTGGATCTGAACAAGCTAAATTTGGCCTATCGTGCTAAAGCACTCAGGAACACTTAGGAGTATAGATAGAGGGATAATGAATTGCCAATAGATTCCTATAAACAGCTACCTTAAATTTTCTGATATCATAAGTGAGAGGAAAGCAGGAACTAGGGAGATCATTCCAGAGTTTAGAAGCCGTGTAGAAAAATGTGGATTGCGCCCGTTTGGTACGACAAGTGGAGATTTGTACTACATACTGATGATGTGAATGAGCGAACCGAGTGTTTCTCGCAAAGATTGCCCGAGATGGTATCAAAGAATATAATTCAGCAGCACAATAGCCGTTGTAATAACGATAATACAAAGAAAGAACTGAAACCATCCTTCTATGCTCAAGGGACTGTATGTGAGACGTTAAGGGCCGGTCAATTATAAGCCTAATCGCTCTCTTTTGAATACGATCAACGATATCGATAGAGTATTGGGAAGCACTAACCCAGAGGTGAGAATTATATTCCAGATGAGGCCGAATTTGGGACTTATACAGCAGAAGGAGTTGTCGAGAGGTAAAGTACTGCTTAGATCTGTACAAAAAGCCTATTTTACGGGCAGCTGTTTTGGTATCTGACAGAAGATGGTCAACCCATGAGATATTTGAAGATTTGTTGAAGTCATACCCAACAGAGTAATAGAGTCTGAAAGCTTAAGAACTGATCCATTCATACTTACAACAGGAAATCATCAATCTTTTTTGGTGGACACAAGGCAACACTGAGTTTTGTTAGCATTAAATTTAACTAGATTATTGCTTCCTCATTCGAGAATACGAGAATACGTTGAATGTCTTTGTTGATTGAATTTGCCATTTCAGCTTTAATTTCTTGATTTGACATAGACGGTAGATTATCACTATGGGTAGACTGAGATAAACCACAGTGAAGAGTGCTATCGTCAGCAAAGCAATGCATTAAAAGTTACTTTTAATTTCTAGAGACTAAAAGTGATGCCTCAGTCCATAGAAACAGTGACTGAAACAAGATATTTAATCTTGGAATGACAAAAAGTACACCTATGTTCTAGCGATAAAACTGCATCATGCAAAATTATCTTATATATAGTGGCAGGAATCTTTTGGTAATTTTTGTCGGCTAGATCACGAATAGCTGTCGTGACGATATTCCCCACGAGTGCTTTAGAACGAGTGGCGATTTTCTAAGGACAACAACTACCAGTGATTCCGACTGACAAAAATTACCAAAAGATTCCTACCACGAGTTGGATTCAGCAAGACAATCCAAAGAAAAAGCAGGAAAATAGAAGATTTTTTTTTCGAAATGCAGCATTCTTTACAGTAATTGTGTTATAAATAATAATTATTATTAGTACAGTTTATTGTTAAATTTTTTTACCTTTATTCTCACTTGTATTATCACTGTAAGAACTTGCTCCTTAGTATAAAAAGATTACCAGTGTAATCAGATCCTAATTGGCTCAAATTCAAAAAAGAAACTGTTTCGACTGGTTGCTAAGTTTTTGTATCAGGACGAATGGTGTTTTCTTCAAGCAACTCAGTTGAGTTATGAAATAAAAGACAACCTTACGAGATAAGTTTAATCACGAGTGGAATTTTATTAGACAATTTCACAAACAAAGTGAAAGTTAAACAATCTGAAATTCGAGGAAATTAGCACAAAAGTTAACAAGTTGATCAGAGAAATTAATAAAGTGTAATAAACAGGAAACGACATCGAACGAAATACATATCGTCACCATAATTAGCAAACCTCGTAACTCCGAATTAACACATTTTACAGGAAACTCAAATATTTGTGTAAAAACTTTATTACAACGTATTTAGTTATAAATTTCGATACTGTTGTAAGCAATAGGTCGCTTTATAATGCAGTTTATTAAATTTTGAACTCGATTGGTAATTCTACAGGAGTTACAACGAAGAAAGGTGAGAAAATCAATATACATCAAAAAATCATAAAACTATTCAGTTGAAATTGCATTAAAAAGAACACTTATCAAGACAAACTGAAATAAACCTAACTAAAAAAAATATTCAAAAACAATACTTTTAAAGATACTGAAGACTGTCATAGAATGCGTGATAATCGGCGGGCATCGTTATTTTTAAAGCTTGTAAATGGTCAAACTTTTCTTTATTTATTTTTAATTTTCCATTGTACACTAGTGGTACTTCCTTAAGGGTATGCCTCTGATAAGAAGTTCCCAGTGTGACGGAGCTTAAATTGTATCGTGCCGTCTGGATTGTAACGAAGTGCGCGCAAATCTGTTACAGTTAGGTCGCCTGTTCTTTTTCCTGGTCTTATAGAGGATATATACTATCCTTGGCAAAATTTCGGAAACATTTTTGTGTTCCAAGTACTGCACTTGATAGGGTTCTGGCCGTTTTCGAGCTCTCTTGATAACGTCAATGTAATCTGCTGGCACATTTATGACTTTGTTCTTTAATTGCCTTTCTATGCATGAGTGAATGGAGTCAGCTTCCGTTTGTGTACGACCACGCTCTCGATACTTTTGGACGATATGGACTTTATAATAAACTGCCAAATGAAGCAAGGCACTGCTTAACATTGCATTACCATTTTGTCCAGTACACTATAAAAAATTATCTCTTCTCCAGACGCGTAAAACAGATTATAATGCATATGTGTAACTATATAGTGCATTTTATTTCTGCTTAAACCTTGTACACATAATTTAACGTTCTCAAGGTGAAAATCGTTTAAAGCGTGTTTTGTAAAGCAAAAGTTAATTGCTCATTTATATGTATAATATTGAAGGTTACAATTTCGATGTCTTTATTCAGATATTGAACAAATTTTGAGCTAGCGCTTAAATGCAGACTTAAAGATTAAACATAATCGTTTAAGGACTAGGTTTTTATATCCTTGATAAAAATCAAAAGAACCTTAATAAATATTAACAACAAATTAAATAACATATTTTTATTATGAAAAAGACAGTTCTCATTTTTACATGTCATCTATTAAATCTTCCCCATTATTAGAATACAATTTTTATGACAGGGGCGAAGCCCGCGAACAGATTCTCGTCTTACAAGACTAGGACCTCTTATTAGAATGCAACCCTCAATGCATAAATAAATTTTTCATATAGGTAAAAGGTCATAATCTGTAGATGGGTATTAAAAAAAATGTAATAATAATTTTAATAACAATTATGCAATCTCCTTTGATGAAAACAGCCCTAAGAAATATTAATAACAGATTACATCTTTTTATTCTCAGGTGAAAAAAATACGATCACCACGTGGGCATATAAAAAATGGCGACCAAAGGTGTCCCAAGGGTAACGTCACAAAAAACAAAATGGCAACGGTAGGTGTCTGGGTTCTACCAGCGAATATATTTGTTATACCTGATATAAAAATGTCATATTGTTTGACCTATATATACCGGGTTACAGACTGAATAATTAATTTAATTTATAAACACCAGGTTTCAACGTCGATGTATTGTCTTTCGCGTTATAAAGTCTTTGAAACGTATTATTATTATTTTTAACTGCTACTTTGTATTGTGTATTTCTGTTGATAATTTTGTCAATCTGTTCTGAAGGTTTACCGAAATATGTTAGTGATGTGCACTATGTTTGTTTGTTCTCTGAGATATCTTTCTAAATAGCTAACCTTTTCTTCTATGAAATTATCAATTTTGTTTCTATTATAACCATTCCACTATACTGCTTGATGTTCAAAATTTAGTTGTTGTAGTTTACCTTATTTAATAGTATAGGTATTTAAAAGCATCTGTAAGCAGATAGTTGGTGTCTTTTGTTATGACGTCAATCATAGGTTATTGTGTTTCAGTATGTGTTGGTTTCTTATAGAATGAAAAATGAACTTTTCATGGTTCAATCTAAAAGGTTAGTTTATTTCTAAGTAAACTTAATTTTAGGATGCAAACTATTCATGTTGTTAAAAAATCTTGAATAAGTGTTCTAAAGATTCATCAGAACATGCTAAAACATCATCTACTTAACCAAACCAATTTGAATCTTTAATATTTTTTTTTACTAATAGTATTCCTGAACAGGCTGATTTGCCTAACGTGCTAAAGCACTCAAGGACACTGGGAGGGTTTAGGGATATTGTTAGGCTGCCGAGAAATGTTTATAAATGGCTACCTTAAATTTGCTTAAGTTGGGAGGAAAACAGGAACTGGGTAGTGCATTCCACAATTTGGTCGCCGCGTGGAAAAATGTACATTGCGCCCGTTTAGTGTAACAAGATGGAATTTAGAGTGCTATGCTAATTTTATTCATGAAAGTTACACCACAGATCTATACACACGTATGTATACATTCTGTGTTACACATTCAAAAGAGAAACTAAAATAACATTTTGCTGATGACTTATGGAAATCATAAAACACTTCGTGAGAAATGCAATTTGACTTTAAGTGTAATAAGTATGCGATACATGGTTTTTAATTTGCTCTGGTAAAGAATTATAATAGATGTAACACACCTAACTTTTCCGGAAATATGGAGATATTGCATAATAAAAAGTAGCCCATAAATGAGTCGTTTACAACTTAATAAACTATCAATCTATAGCTACCATTCACATCTCTTGCATTGCGGTCTACCATACCTAATCACCCGCAAACGTGCAATTTTTTAGAAGTAAAGGATTATAAAAAATATAGCTAGTAAACTTTTATGGTGATCTTCTGACCGATACTGGTTTCTTTGGTGTACAGGGTAGGTATATTTTCATATTTTAAAAAGGATATCTTCAAATGAACTGAATTCTATCATTACAATAGTATTCATTAACAAAATTTTAGCGATATTTAAATAAATCCTATGTGCTATTTTAATTGTTGTGTTTAAATCGTTCCTTCACGATACCGAACCAGAAAATTTAGTTTTTAAAGTAAACGCGTAAATGGATATGGACAAGAGTCCGGTGCCCGACGAATATGCGACTGGATTCTTGTTTTCACCCTACTTCGGACACTTGTATCACCGCGCTCATTAGACTCATACACTTCGGAATCGAATATCCGACACTGGAAGATTTCATCCGACACGTGTGAAAAGAGGCTTACAATTAATGAAAATTGATAACCGATTTCTTATTTGTCATAATTAACACATAGGGATATGTTAAATCGCTACTCGATGTCTCTATTCTGATAAACCACAAACTTTAAACCACTTGGTGCTTCATTCAAGCTACCCGCAGCGCCGACATGTCAAAAATAATATTTGAACAATAATGGCATAAAATTATCTTTTTATACATTCACCATTACCACTCATAATAAAATACTTATCTTTTTTGGTTTTTAATGGTATTTCAAATTATACAATCTAAACGTTTCGATAACACTTACAGTTATCTTCGTCAGTAGTATCTATTAAAATTGTTAAAGATGTTGTAAACAATTTTGTCAAAGTTGAAAAATTAAAACATAAACATCAGCCTGCTGTTAATATAACAGTTTGAAGGACGTATAAAGCCAACTATAAAATTAAATTTTAGTAAAGAATAACTAGGTCATTAAAAATTAAATACTGTTAAACTGCCTTGGAGATGACAAATCAGAACACTCTCTACGACGAAAGCTAACAATGAAATTTGTCAGCCAAAAAACACATTTAACAAAATTTAATCGAGTTATGATGTAAGTGTAAAGTTGTGAAAAACTTCAATTTGAAAATGATAGAAGCATTCACAAATCCAAACATTACATCAGCACTATAATTTAACATAAGTAGTTGAAATTAAATCAAAATTCAAAATTACAAAAAATGTTCTGCATTATACTTTTCATTGTTAATAACACTTCCACTTATTGATAAAGATATCTCTTTGTTAGATTTAGCTGGGTTATTTTATTTGATGTAGTGGTTGGATTTGTGAATGCTTCTCGTGAAACTGTTATATTAATAGCAGGCTGATGTTTATGTTTTAATTTTTCAACTTTGACAAAATTGTTTACATCTTTAACAATTTTTAACAAATATTACTACTGACGAAGATAACTGTAAGTGTTATCGAAACGTTTAGATTGTATAATTTAAAATACACCATTTAAAAAAACAATTATCCTGAAGGATTAACTTCGCTTTAATTCGCATTAGTCAAGTATACTTGTAATAAGAAGAGAGTTAGATAATTTTAATAATTATATTAACTACTCTACACCTTTATAAATAATTTAGCCAATACAAATGTTACACTTGAGCTACATACATGTCAAAATTTACATTCAATTTATAGAGTATAGTGATGTTGACAGTAAGAGGTACATATGTTTACTGTCGCTTGAAAATATAATTTTGAATCAAGAAAGGGTGAAATGGGAGGCACTAAATAGGATTGCTAAATACTGTGGTAAGGGATGCGAATTGTGATTGGTTAGATTTGAAAAAATAGGAGCCGTGGGAATGACTACATTAGTGTTGAAGTAATTTCCGGATTATAGAGGTTGTATTTATTTTAAGGATTTGGAAACTAATAAGGGGTTCAATTGCTAGGAGTTTAAATTCTTTGTGAGTAGAAGGATTTATGACATTCAACAAATAACTTGTCTAAGAAAGAATGGATTTACCATAAAAACTTATTACATTTTACAAAATTGAAAAAACAACTAGTTCGTGAACAATAGAAACTTATTACGTTTACTACTTAGGGCTACAGACAAACATAAAGGTATTAAATATGAAATTACTGAGAAAGTCAAATCCTTTAAAAACGGATAAGATAGAGTAAACATGTCATCATGAATAATTAACGAATTCTAACGAAAAATATTATAATTAATAAACCTAAAATAGAGTACTTGTAAAAGTAATCACAAACATACGTTTTAATTAATTTAAAAAAACCTCTGGATCCATCTATGACATGATACTTCACAAGCAAATTAAAAGACAAATTACCGAGTATCACCGAGAAAAGGAAATCGTATTGTGATTTGTTTGAAGCATAATTTATGTGTATGTGTATTTTTGTACTTGCCTTTTGTATGTTTGTTTGTTGAAAATTTTAGAACACTGCATCAGTGACAAGACCTGTAATAAGTAAAATACACCCACGTACTACACAAAATTAAAAAAACTACCCTACTGCTGAGCTATTAAAATGCCTTCGGTACTTTTTAATGCTGTGTGGTACGTGGGGTTTTTTTTTTGCGTGTGTGTTAAATAATTATTAAATAATGAATACAAAGTTACAATAAAACCGATTCATGCTTCACAAAAATGATTTGCTAAACTAAAAGATAAAATTCCGGTTTTAAAAAGATCTAATGTAGTTTACAAAATTAACTGTTTAAATTGTGACTCATGTTATACAGACCAAATCTTCCCTAATTTAGATTTAAAGGTAAATTTACATACAATAAACTTTCTATTATAATAACGTTATTTTGTTTATCGGTTTCAGGATGTAAAAGGGACTTTAGCAAGCAGAAACGTTTGCATGTTACGTACATCATAACCGCGTCGTAATTTAAATTGACAGATGGGTAGGGAGCATGACGTAAAGGTATTGCGAACTTTTTACCATACAGCATATCACTATAACAGCTGTAGATGCCATTTACTAAGGTTTTCACTAAAATGGACAACATCCAAATTACACATACTATATGAATTACACTAAAGTGATGCAAATAATGAACTAATTGATTACCACTTTTCGTAATCATAATTAACGTGTACTGCACAAATAGAATAATCACCAAGATGAAAAAACGGATTGGTAATTTCTGTTGTTCCAACCCCCTTTAGAACTTCAGCCTGCGTTGTGCGATTTTTTTCATACGCAGAGGATTTACAAGCACTCATTTTCTTTCTGAGCCATTTAAAGAATTATTTGTTAAGCGTATCTTGTTGTAAACAAATATGGTGAGTGTCAATAGTCGTAACGCATTAAATACACCACCGGACTAGTATGCATTTATCGACATTCACTCTTAGCCTGACCTAATATCTGAATAATTGTGACTTACATTTGCAAAGTTTATTAGAAACCCGGTTGTAAAATATTTGTAATTTGTTTGTTTTAAATCATTTTTAACTTTTCCAAGTAAAGGGAAAGTGATTGTTGGCAGTCAACTTATTTCCGCGTAGCTCCCTAGCTTGCACAAGATTCATACGTTGTATTACATTCAGTCAAGTTTTACGCGGCCTACCAGGTACGGCCTTACCTCTAACCTCACCAACATATATTTGCTTCGTTAATCTTGCGTTGTTCATTCTCTCAATGACCAAACCAACGTAATATGCTCCTTTTATATCTATCCACCATCGCCTTGTCCTAGCCACACTACGTCATTAGACACTCATTCTTTATCTTATCCCTTCTCGTTTTACCACATGCGCTTCTCAGGAATCTCATACCCATGGCATTTTTTTTCTTGCTTTTTTTGACATGCCCATGTCTCACTTTCATACAGTACTGACTGGACAAACACGCCTTTATAGATTACTCGTTTCGCAGCTATGCTTATGCTTTTGTTTCTCATTATCATCCACATACTTCCAATCACTTTCCTTCCAGCATGCATCATAGTCCAATTTCGCCATCCACTGCACCATGTTGCGAGTAAATACTCTACTCTTCTTTCCACCTTCCCGATTGAACAACACATGCTTAGTTTTGTTCACGTTTACCTTTAAGTCCGTGCTTTCACAGACTGTATCAAACTTCCTCAGAGCAGTCTGTAGCTCATCCGCAGTGACACTTAATAAGACTGTGCCATCTGCATACACCAGAACTCGTACATTTACGTCACCACCCATTACACCATTTGTATCAGTACATGTTTTCCTAACATATTTATCCATGTATACATTGTACAACCACGGTGACATCACAGCCTTGTCGTACTCCTTGCTCAATATTAAAGCATTCACTCACACCTCCTGTCACCCTAACATATGCCATATTCATTTAGTATTTCCCACAGCTTCACCCTATTCATTCTGTCGTATGCTTTCTCCAGATCTACAAACACACAGTACAGCTTTCTTTTTGCACTTAAACGTTTTTCGATCACCTTCTGGCGAGCAACCATCTCCTGGCCTGAAGCTCCCCTACACATCCCAAATCTTAGTGTGTGTAGTTTCTTGTAATCTATCAATTAGTATTCTTCTGTTTCATTCGCCATTCCCTCTACATTCTCCTTATTTAATCCTTAAGTCTTACTTTCCTCACTACTGTACAGGTTTCCGAAATATTCTTGCCAGCATTTTTTCCCTTCACAATTGTCCCATACTATTTCGTTGCTTGTATTCATCACTCCCACAGCGTTCTGTTTTGGGCCACATTTTGTATTTTTTACCCACTTCCAGAAGAGTTTTATGTTTCCCTCAAAATCATTCTGCATTTCATCTCCTTCCACAGCCATCACTTCCTCTTTACTTATTCTCACTGCCTCCTTCGCTTCTTTGTTTCTTAATCTGTACACTTCATACAATCGCTTTTTCTCAGTTTGATTTTTTTTTGCAGCATTCATTGCCATGTACGCTTCTTTTTTCTTGCATACTGCCTTTTTTACAGATTCATTCCACCAAGCACATGTTTTTCTGTCTACCTACAGTGTCTCTAATGTTCGTGCCCCACTGTTTCATTCACATTCAACTCTTTACTCACAGCATCTGCGTATTTCATTCTCGCACCATTATCTACTGGTTTGTCTACCCTAATTCTGGACGTTCGCACTATGTTTGCTTTCCTTTTTCTGACCCACTTTTGCCCTAAACACACTCTGGAAACAACCAAAAACAACAAAGGTAAAAGTTAGATTAAATTTTGAATTTGTAGTATAATAAGATAATATGTAATATAATGTTATACAGGGTGTCCGGTGCGGAACTGTACAAACTGAAATGGTATGTTCCTTGGGTCAATTTAAGTAAAAAAAGTCCCATAAGCATAGGTCTGATTCGCAAGTGCGAATACAAGCGTTTAAAGTTTATAAAAGATCACACATTATTGAAAATTAATTTTTATTGGAAACAGAAAATGGAACTACTAAACACATTTTAAACAAAGAAACATAAAAAAATCACTTCAAATGTTCAAAATGACGTCCTTCGGCATTAATACAAAAACGGTTGCGATGTAAAATGGACAGAGTAGCCGCTCGAAGTACCTGGTGGTTGTTCCGTATTTGTTGACACGCATCCCGAATACGCTGTATTAGTGCATCTCTGGTATTAACTTTCACCTCGTATACTAAACTTTTCAAATGACCCCACAAATAATAATCCAAAGGTGTGAGATCGGGCGATCTCGGTGGCCAAGCATGCGGACCTCCACGCCCAATCCACCTATTAGGGTAAGCAACATTTAGATATTTTGTCACCTGTCGACTAAAATGGGGAGGAGCCCCATCTTGTTGAAGAAACATTTGTTGTCTTGTTAGTAAAGGTACTTCTTCCAAAAGCGGTAGCAATTAATTCCGCAAAAAGTTAGCATATGCTTCTCCTGTAAGGCGTTCCTCAAACAAAAAAGGTCCAATAAGTTGATCGTCAATCATACCACACCATACATTAACAGAAAATCTGCGCTGAAGGTTAGCTTCTGTTGTACCATGTGGATTTTCATCTGACCACAAATGAGAATTGCGTGTATTGTTTACTCCATCTCTAGTAAATTGTCACTAAATAAAATGAATGGAACTAGTTGTGGATTTTCTTGTAGCCACTGGCAGAAATTCACCCGCAAAGCAAAATCTCCAGGTTCAAGGTGCTGAACGTTTTGTGTATGATAGGGATACAATAGCCCATCATGTAATGTTTGCCGTACTGACATACGGGGGACTCCCGTTCGAGAAGAAATTCTTCTAACACTCAACGCTGGACTCAGATCAACCATCTGTAGAATGTTTTCTTGCTCATTCACATTTAACTCCACAGGACGATCAGATCTTATTGTAACTGATGGAAATGAACCAAGAGTTCGAACGTGTTGAAACACAGAAGAAAAGGTTTGGTGATTTGGAATCCTCCTGTTGGGAAATCTTCGTTCATATTCCCTAACGGCAGCTCTCGCATTTCCATCACAAAATCCATAAATGTAAATGATGTCAGCATACTCTTCGTTAGAAAATTGAAAAGGCATTTTAAATTTAAATTACACTTAATTTACTACAATCCACTTTGTCATTATTAGAACACAAACGAATAAATGACAGATTGTTTCGGTTTTGTTTTTCCAGTTGACTAATAATAATTACTTTTGAAAAAATATGTGATCATTTATAAACTTTAAACGCTTGTATCTGGGTAACTATTGCGAATCAGACCTATGTTTATGGGACTTTTTTTACTTAAATTGACCCAAGGAAAATACCATTCCAGTTTGTACAGTTCCTCACCGGACACCTTGTATACTTAAAATGACATATACTACCAAAAATAAAAGTTCGATTAAGTTTTAAATTTGCAATTAAAGAAAATATTTAAGAACTTACTACTTACTAATCAAACCTGTTTTATTATTGTCGTGAATTGTGCAAACTTTGCTATTTTTTAAATTTCACTTTTATTTAATTGAAGAGAAATAATAAATAACGATAATGACCCTGTTAGCCCTCCCGACTTTAATTGCCTACTTTTAGGATCAATTAATTAAAATTAAGATTAAATATAGTAACAATGGTAAAAGTTAGATTAAATTTTAAACTTACTGTCAAAGAAAAATATAATATAAAATAATATGAAATATAATGTTATAATTAAACGTAAAATTTTGTGTCAATACGATTTTATGAGTTTCAACAATCATCTAGCATGGGTTTTAAAGGAACCGAATTTTTTTGTAGAAATTCAGTGCTAACTATTATTTAATCGCCTTTTCCATTTAAAGAGCCATTTCACATTGTACAAAACTTTCACTGTGTAGATTATTATTAATTTTGTTTATTATTAATATTCAAACCGATAAAAATGGATTCAATGACTTCGTACTTCGGATTGAAATTAGATTGTTCCCTATGCGACTTACTGTTATTTATTTGAGAAACGAAAAATTATTTAGTTATTTTTAATTTAGAATTTCGATTCCAAATTAGAGCTAGATTATTTGTTTATTTTATCTACTTATTTGCTTTTGTTTTATACTTGGGATTACGGATTCGATCTAGTTATTTATCTTTATCATTTAAACGAATAAAATGATTCTTATGATCATTTTTACATTTTGATTTATTATAGAAAGGGGTTTATTACAAGGATGGATCACAGCTCGTATTTTTCCTACAGTTACAGATACGTACTTATTATTGCTTTGTTTACCCCGAGCTACCGTGGGATAAAATAAGTTATTTTTAGTAGTTCTCTATAATTCATTGTTATTAGACAAAAGGGTTGTATTTGCGCTTTAAGTGTACTTGACAATTTTACGAGTTTTAACATCTTTAGCATCTGGTATGGGTCTAAAAGAGCCGTATTTTTCGTAAAAATTCAATACTATAACAATCTTAAATGTTATTTACGCGCCTTTCTTATCTAAGAAGTCATTTACACATTACAAAAATTCTACTGGTTAGATTATTATTTTTGTTTATTATTAATATTCAAACCTCTGGGTATAAAAATCTGTTTAAAAGTTACCCTTACCGTACAGTACTTTATTGATTTAGATTTAACAGGAATCTGTTTCACTAACCGAAGGTAGAAGCTGTTCACAGTCAAAAAATCCGAAATTGAACTGAAACCAAAAAAGTTAGGTTGCGGAGTACGGCATAACTCAAAAATTAGATAAGCAATGTTACTAAAGTTTGAGGTAAGTGTTTAAGACGTGTATGTTCAAACCTGAGTTTAGTGTCCGAAAAAAGTGTTTTTCGAACACTCAATGAAAATGGACCATATTTCCTTATTACAAATCGTGAAGAAAGGTAGCAACCATTTCTTTATCGTTAGAAAAAACTTATGCTTGTACAATGTTTTAACTGTAAAGCATTAAATGATAGTGACGATTTTGATAGAACCCTGATAAACTCCACAATTTGACGTAGAAAATGATGAACCGCTACAAGCAGGAGCCAACTGTAATTCAGTACGTTCTAGGACAATATCTGATGGATTCTGGCATCCACTGTTTGACGATGATGGCTGATTAAAAATCATTTTCGAAGTTACCATTTTATTGTTAATACTTTCTTCTAAATATTCTTCTGGAGTCGTGTTTGATCGCTACCCTCCATGATTTTTGAGCCTCCTGATATCCGCTCTACCCTCAGCAAGAAAAGTAGTTGACGTTTGACGTAGACTGTGTCCATTGTAACGGTCTGGGTTGGGTAATTTCAAATAATGGGAAATTTTCTTCGGCATCTTGTAGAAACTATGGATCCCCACATGTTGCACTGTACGTTTATTGTTCATATAAAATATGAACAATCTTGAGTGTTTGATATGTTTTGGACGCAAGCTTACATATCTCATTAATTCCTCTCATTTTCGTCATGAACGGTGAACATACGCTTCTTCCTTGCGTTAGTGTCATGGAGGGTGACAACCAAAATAGAGCCGGTATCCTCGATATTCTTCAATTTAACTTTCTTAGCTCCTCACTACGACATACCCCATACAGTCCGAAAATTAACGCCACTTAAATCATAAGAAAAGTATCGTCAGGCGCCCCGGCGATAGATTTTTCTATTTTTTTGCTTCATATCCTCATTTTGGCGCTTTAAATATAACTGTAACTTCCCATAATTCGATGTATCGACGTTTTCTTTCACTCTCAACGCACTTTTCAACATGGAATATGTCGACCACAACGTGGAAAATTTCAGTTTTTCAACCCGTAATCAAATATAAGATAAAACTTAAAATAAATAAATAAATGTATTCAGGGAAACTAACCTTTTCATGAAAAAAAAGCAAGCATAACTTCTTTTTCGATATCCCTTACATTCTTTGAAGTTCTCCAAGAATTGAAAATATTGTAGGGCTTCTCATATTTTTATTTCGTGATTTCAAGCGTGGAAACAAGCAACAGCTTCAAGCGCTAATGCCGATATTTCAGGATGATTTTGATTATTTATTTCCATTTTCACGCGATAACACTTGACACTTTTGTTTGCCTATTTTTGTTTAGTTGCAGCAGTGATGGAAACGGCAATTTGATTCTCGCGCTTGTCATGTATTTTTTAAATAATTTCTTACAAAATGTAATCCATTTCCATTTAGTGGCTGAAAAAATTTTAGGTATTATTCTTAAAAGTAAGTTCTTCTTTACTCATGGCGTTTCTAACCTCGGCTGCGCCTCGATTAGAAAGATCGCGATTCGTAAAGAAAAACAATACTTTTCTTTACTTATAATACTAATAACCTTTAACCACTCTGGTTATTATGTATGTACTTAAATAATTTTGTACTTGTTTTGTTGTTTATATTTAAGAAAGTCCAATGATGTACACATTGCAATTATTATATAACTTAAATTTAATATATCCATAAAGGTGGCTTCATATTTTATTTTTCAGTTTCTAAAAAATTTTGATCGCACAGTTATTTTCTTATTTAAGGTGGGAAAGCTTTTCGTCTCGGCTGACTAAATTTTTTTACAGTAGTCGTATTTAAGATAGTTTTATAGAGCTATAAATGTTAGGAAATCAATTTCTTTAAAACCGTTCTTATCGGATGTTTGAAGTTGTCGCAAAAGGTTTCTTATTTAGGCATAAAAATGCAAATGAAGGAGTTTTAAATATACAACAAGGGATTCTTAAACCCTGAGATTATCGAAGATGTTCACTTAAATCTAAATTGAAGATAAATAAATATATGAGGCTTATATCTCGTATCACATGCACTTTTATATCTGTTTTTTATTAACCAAGCTACTAATTATTACCATACTTTTATAATTAGTTTAGTAATGTTAGTTATGTAAAGCAACCGTTTGTATGAATTTAATTACCTTAATTATCCAGGTATAGTGGTATTTTATTAGTAACTGCAATCAATTACTTGAAATTAAAGTAGTTGGCGCATCTTATAACTGCAATGGAATAATTGAGGAAAAATTAAGTGAGCAATTAGAATATTAACAAATAGTGAATACTCTCTCTATGAAGCCTTCACACATTTTATTTTATCATACTGGCTCATTAATTAATTATCCATATGTTTGACTCGGAGCTATAAAATTGGTTATGCAACACTTACATGTCTATAAGTAAGGAGATTGAAAATAGTAATTGGTATTTTTAGATATCACTTAAATTTTCTATATTTAGATTTATTAACGTAATAATCTTTTTTTCAATATTTATATCCAAACAATATTCAAAAATTTTTAAAATTTATTTGGACAATCTTTATAAATATTTGGCAAGGTCGTCAACACCTGCTCGTATACGTTCGAAATGTTGCAATAATTTTATCTGCATAATAACCATTTTTACTATTATTAAATTTCAAGGCTGTACAACCCAAATGTAATAAAACTCTTTCGAAGCCTTCAATTCTAATAATAAACAAAATTTTTAATTGTCACTTTTTCACAAATTGCGTTTTACCGAATTAAATTGATCTATACAATGATAAATTCGTTATTACTTTAAACAACGGGCTCCTTGCATTAAATGCAAGTGCACTATTATTAAAATTTAGAAAACAAACAGTAGCAGCCCCAATATCTATGCAGAACTAAATGTAGCTCAAAGTTAAATTATGTACACGTTTGTTTTATTAAAACCACACTTTATTACAAATTATGAATTCGAATAAAATTTATGTGTCGGCACAAGCTGATCTTTTCAAAGTAGTGGAATACCGAGCTTGATTAATGATGAAAAGTATTTGCTACTGTGGTGTGTTTACAATGTATAACAGTTCTAAATAAAATTGTTTTAATCCTTGTTATCATGTATGTGTCCTTTTTGTATTTTGTTATTACAACTGAATTTTTATGATCTTTTATTTATAATTGTTGAATGTAGCTGTTCTTTGCATGATAAAACGATTGAAATACTAATTTTCAATAAATCGTTTTAGATCTAAATTATCAACTTTACTTCTTTTAAAGCTGACAGTCTCGAAGTCTACATTATAATAAATTCTAAGGTATGATAAATTTAGGAGCGTACACTGACGCAACATTAGAATACATTTGGATTAAGATATTAGTTATTACCAGAAATTGATACATATTTTAAAACGTTCTTAGATCATCGATTTTTGTAACATGTATTACAATGTGAACATTTTCAATTTCCGACAGAAGCAAAATATTTATGTAACGTTTATATTTTTCACTTTTTAAAAACGATCATAGTGTATGTCAGTCTAAAAATACAAAGCAATGTAGATCTAACACATGAAGCACAACATTAGTTTATAATAATATTTTTTAGGTATACTTTGTTACGCTTAAGTTGTTACGTTCAACTACTTATAATATGCGAAAATTATCTGCACAAGTTGACTAGTAGTCTGGGAAATAATAATTCTAAGGGATCACTTGTAACTTATTCCATTAGAGATGACATGGATTCTAAACTGTGACGAAATTAGTAGCTAGTAGACTAGAGCAGACAAAGCGCTAATGAAGGAGAATAAAGAACCAACCAATACCAAACGCAAGAATACCGTAATAAACATCTCTAAACGATAGTTGAACGAAGACGAAATGATTTAAACTATGCGAGGTACATTCAGAATGTAGGTTTAATAACTCATAATTGAAGAAACAGCGATGAAATTAGTAAAATTAGAACAGGCCTAAGTCTATCTAGGCGAAATAAACGTAACCTCTAAGACTTAGAAAGAAGTGCAGTTGCTTCCCCTAGGAATAACCCATCGATCAAGATTCTCCCGACAGACAAAGGAAATGCGACTGTGGAATGAAGACCACACACCATCAATCGAAAGACGGATATATTACACGCTGCCAGAACATAAGGCAGAGTTCTCAGATTACCAGAGATAAACTCACTCCTCATTACAGTAAACCTCCGCATCTGTACGGCCTACCAAAGTTTCAAGGAACGAATTTCTGTGAGACCAATTGTTAGCCCACCGATAAGGCACTATCATAAAGGACTGGCTGGAAAAGGATGAAATGTTTGACCAATACTCGCAACTCCAGTAATGCAACTTCTGACAATATGCATAAGAATAACATACTTTCAAGTAGAGGACAAATTCTGTCAGCAAGTGTTTGGGATGGCGATGGGTACCCTCTATCGCCCATAATGAATCATATATACACACAAGACTTCGAATATACACACACACACACACACAGATATATATATATATATATATATATATACAAAATTGAATTTTCTGATATATATTCAAAATATATTCATGTTGTCGTGACCCGTCGAAATAGCCTACGCCAAAATAGCCAGGCCAAAACAGCCCCGACAAAATAGCCCTCGTCAAAATGGCCCCGTCAGAATAGCCCCGATAAAATAGGCTACGCCAATATAACCCGAATCAAAACAACCCCAACACTTATAATAAAATTTAAACGTGAAAATATGCAATATAGCAAGATGTGGAATTCAGTTATCCCCAATTCATAATATAGGTGATTATGGATAAAGTATAAATGTAAAATGATTATTTTAGAATTCACCAATTACTTAATTGTGCACTTAATGTATTGTATATTGGACACATTATCATCAAATTCAGTTTTAATTTTCCAGAAAGGTTTGTTAATGACAGGGTAATTAGTGTTCGCTCTTAATATAAGGGAAAAGTACTTAAGATATACCATCAAATCGTGGCTGTGTTTTACTGTGTAAATATCCTGTAATACTCATAAATTGTGTAAACTGTGTGTGCCACTGTGGAGAAAATAGAATCGTTACCGAAAAGTAAGACAGAACGTTGATGGAAGTATCTCATGGAGATGCCTCGTACCAGCATGTAAAGGTAGTTTGAGGGTATTGCATGTGTGTCTATTATCAAACATCGAGCAAAAACTACCGCAGAAAAACCAAGACAGATAATTCAAGGTACCGCGAACGGGATATCGATTGAGGCTTCCACTTACCAACATACACGGCAACTCAAAGAGGGATAGAAAGGATTCCAAAGAAGGAACACCTGCGTTATCCGAAACCTGCAACTGTTGCGGATATCGATATTCCTCCTGCCCTCTATGGGACTCTGGCGCAAATGAATCCAATCGTATATTAATGTTTGGTACCGAAGAAAATTTGAATATTATGGAGCAGTACCACCACTGGTTTGTTGACGGTACATTTAAAGTTGCACCCGAACTATTTTTCACCGTTCACGCGTTAATCGACAACAGTTGCGTTCCGTTGGTTTACGTTCTTTTAAAAGACAAAAGTGAAGTATCGTACATGCGCGTATTTCATAAACTACTTGAATTAAAGTTAACTTTGTACCCTATAAGTGTGCTGAGTGACTACGAAAAAGGAGTGCAAATGCAATATTGCGAGTATTTAATGGTACAGAAATTGTAGGCTGCGTATTTCACCTAGGGCAGTGTCTATGGTGAAAAGTTCAATTGAATTTACTTGGACCCTACCAAAACGATGAAAACTTTCGGACACTCGTGAAAATGTGTTAGCTTTAAGCTTTGTTCCGGTCGATGATGTAATACTTGCTTTTGAAGATTTGGTTGATAGTTGCCCTAATGAAATGGATGTTGTCATTGATCATTGGGAAGACTATTAGATAGGGTGATTAAGACGTAATCGTCGAGTAGAGCCTCGATTCGCCATTCGTCACTGGAATGTTTACGATCGCGTGAAGGATGGCATCGTGCCTTTCATCAGACCGTTGATTGTCATCATCCATCAATATACAAACTCATTGACCATTTTCGCAAAGAATAGGGCATGATCGAGATCAAAATCGCACGATTCGATGGAGGATTTCGACACCCAGAATCATCCAAGTATAAATATTTGCTATTAAATCGTCGGCTAAGGACATTAGCGGAAAATTATCCGGACACCACAATACTTAATTACCTTCGTGGAATATCGCATAACCTAGATATGTAACCGTATAAATGTAATACTTGCATGCATTATGTATTTGCTTAGTTTAGCCGTTAGCGTTTTTTTATTATTACTGTATTTCTTCGGCGAAATTTATTTGTATTTTTTCATATTCAATATAATAAAATGGGTTATTTTTTTGTAATTATTATAATATTCTCTATTCCTCTGTTTGATACTAATTTTTATAGTTTGAAACGGACTATAATCGAGGATATTTTGACGCGGGTTTTGTTGGGATTGTTCTGTTATGGGCTTTTTTGACGGTGCTCCCCATGTTGTTGGTTATAAACATATATTTTTCTACGTTTCAGCTCCATTTCTTTTAAAACTTTTTTAAGTAATGGAAAATTTACACGTATAGTGAGCAGAATAGAGAGCATACTTGGGTAAAGTCAAACATAAATGGCTTCGACTTAATTGCGAAAAGCCTGCTGACGGAAGTAGAGTGCGCTTACGAAACGTCGCGCTATCAAAACAACAACCATGAAAATACGCCAATCAATTGAATTAATAGCGAATGCGGGGTCGTGTCATGGATAACGCTAATTCCTTTTCTACACAAGGTAAGCGTAAGATAATGGTGTCTGAGAAGTATTAAAAGAAAATAACAGGTGTTCAATTTAAAAACTAATGAGCCTTCATAGTTAAAATTCCAGAAAATAAACTGTAAATACATTTGTAACATGCGTAATTTGATTTACCGCACTTTAGTCCACATTCATAATTTTATAGGTATTATCTGATTACTTTGTGATTTTCTATTTTGTGAGTATAAATAATTATGTAACGCATCGTTATATACTTTTATTTAATTATTTTACAGTATAAAACTAACTTAGCCACATAATTACATACCTTCTACTTTAAATTTAATTATTACATCTAGCGGATATAAGTAGAATCTAAATAATTTCGATGACCTCTTTTTTCGTTTCCTGCCAGGCCTCATCCACTCTAATTGTTCCGAGGACACTGCTGCTGTTCAGGTTATTATGTTCTCCCTGGTTGATCTCACACCCGGTGCGTAATGTTGAGTCCCTGCAGCATATCACGCATGTCTGTTAATGTGTTTTCTTAGACAGCGCATCGCAATTGCTCAAAATGTGCATTACGGTTTCAGGTTCTACACTGTATAATCTGCAGGTGAGGGCTCCTGTTAGTTTTCCGGTCTTCTTAAGGCCAACTTTAACAGACGTGTGTCCCATTACAGCTGCTGTCATGAGTTCTAAGATCCTGTTTACTTAACCGTGGTAGTTCTGAGGTTCTTTTTAAACGCGAACTATCTGTGAAGACCTTGGTGTGTGTATTCCTGGTCTATTAATCTAGTAATTCTTATGCTGCTACAACATCCATTCTTTGATGTATCTGCGGACAGCATTTCTAGTTAGTCCGTAAAACGGTTTTAGTACCCCCTGTCGTGCCTGGAATCCATATTAAAGTGACGTTACGTTCCGCCAAGGCGTTGAGTTTTCCGTAGTAATCCCAGACTAATTATGGTGACGCCTTATGGCTCGATAGGGTTTTAAGGCTGCCTGGCTGTCTGATAGTATAAAGATGCGCCTATGTGTATAGTGCTTTCTTTTGTTTTCCGCGCAGATTCCAGTATCACGTGTATCTCCGTTTGAAATACGGTGGCGTATTTTCCAAGCGAAATTGTGATTTTCTGGCTGGGAGATGCACAGTTGAGACCAACTATCTCGGTTTTTGACATGTCAATGTACCTGTGCAGACTTCTCTCAAGAATTTCTTCGATTTGCTTATTCCCCTCTATTCGACTGATTACCAATAGTTATCTTGAAAGGTCTGGTTTTTTGGTATCATGTGGTTCGCTCCCATTTCGAGTATTCCGTTTTACGTGCCTTGCTTCGCAGATATGGAATCCTGTGAGGTCCCATTCTTACTTCTCCCTCAATAATAAATTGAAGGAGGAAGGCTCGGCAGATTTCATTACGGCGGTAGGTGTTAATCTCATTGCCCCGTAATTCCTAAACAGGCAAGATAAGAGCTTGCAAAAATAGTTAGTTGAGAACAACGTGCATGGAGGTTTTTCGGTTTAATATTAATTGAACAATCCAAATGGATTTGGGATATAATCATATGCACTATTTATTGAACTACTACTTTAACGAGTTTGTCTCAGAAGTAAAGTTTTTCTTGGTACATCTGATTTCAACGTGGTGAGTAGATAATTTACTACATTTTTTCTGTATCTTTTATCTACACATTATCTGTACCGCTAACAATATTGGCATTATGGTCATATCGGTGTGTGACCCTTTTAAAGAATAAAATGTACGATTTTTTACATGGTTACTCTCTGGCTGCGTTTGTCATTATTTACTGCAGACATTAACGCCATAATTTACCGATGACTGATTTACCTCCGGCTTCATAACATGGAAATAGGTTAATCTATAATTACATTAATTTCAACTGTGGATTATCAAGGCACTTATGTTACACTACATAAATCTTCTGCCAGTATGCAACAGTGGAAGTTGTATAGTTTATATATTGAATATATTTGTTCCTGTGGAACTGTTTTATTATTCGTGTCAGCTGTTAGAATATTGAAGTTTGGTTAAATGAACCATTTCGACATACAAAATTTACTTACATACGTATTCTATATTCAAATACCACATGTGTAACTTGTATACAATAACTGTTAGCCGTTATTTGTCCATTTCTTTGCTTTAACTGTCAGTTTACATTAACAAAATAACAGTGGGTCTTATGGCGCGAAATTTGTAAACTATTTTCGGTGACTTAACTTCAGTTAGGTATCTGTATATCTTGTATATTCTGTTTAATTCTGGAAATTTTATACTCCTTGTACCAGTTGCCGCCTTTTAACATTAAACAATACTGCCCTATACGCGGTTTGATTTTATGATTTAATCATACGCATCGTTTCTTCTTTTTTCTATTACTATAGCCATCTTCAGACAAGTTACTTTGTGAAATGTTGCTTTTTTTTAATATGTTGTTTTTCTAAATCATTGATTAAGTGTAATATTTTCATTACAACACTACAAATATTAATGAGTTTGCCTTGTTTGGAAAAACATTTTTTGCCCTTTTTGATGTAGCTTTTGTATAATAATCGCAAAATTGAGTTAGCTGTAATTGTTTATTGTACACATACATTTTGGGTTTTAATCGTGTATGTTATATATATATATATATATATATATATATATATATATATATATATATATATATATATATAGTATAGTTAGGGCAAGATAATAGGGTCTAAAACGGACTGATAATTTAAAAAAATTTAAAATTCCATTATTATAGTCGATATCTCGAAATAATTTTATTTCTTCATCAGGACTAAATAATATTAATGAATGCTGTGTATTTACTAAGATGCAACATGAAACGAATGCGGACTATGTGAGTTAAATATGAGTAAAATGTAAGAATGAATTTTAACAGGATGTGAATGAATGTAAAACTGGACAAAAAAAGTTTCGTTCCATGTTACATCTTAGCAAATACACACCATTCATTAATATTATTTAGTCCCGATGAAGAAATAAAATTATTTCGAAACATCGACTATAATAATGGAATTTTAGATTTTTTTAAATTATCATTCCGTTTTACACCCTACACCCAAAGTTTTCCTGATATATTGTATATATATATATATATATATATATATATATATATATATATATATATATATATATATATATATATATATATATAAACGTTTTGTTAACAATTATGTCTTTAAGAAATTAACTAAGCTGTCAAATAAATATATAAAATATGAAAACGTAAATATAAACTTGGTATAATAGTATGTAAATTTATATGAAAAAGCTAACTATGTAATCTAATTTTACTTTAGTAAAGATTAGCTATATATTTATTAGGTTCAATATTATTAAACGGCGTTGAATATGACAAATCAGAACACCCTCTAGAGGATGAAGACTAGCAATGAAAAATGAAACAATCAGAAAACAAATTTAACTAAATTTAATCAACAAAAACTTGTAACAATTATAATGTCCAAAGTTGTGAAAAACTGTAGTAAAGCTTTATTAAAGTTGTAGTTAAATTATAACAAACCTAACAAAGACATAATCGTCTGCAATCGTTATTAAGCATTGAAAACAGAACGTGTATGTTGAATCTTATCTTAATTTTAACTATATATTTATCATTGTAATGATGTGATAATTAATATACTTGATTGGTTAAGCATTTACTCGGAGGTTTAGGAAAAACGGCAAAATCTTGACTTTAAAAAGTTAAAGTTAAAATTAAGACATACCATACACAATGTGTTTTTGTTTATTGTAAGTTGCCAAAACTTATTTAATCTGAGATTTTCTTCTTGTCTGTTGAAGTTATTTTGATGTATATAATATATATATATATATATATATATATATATATATATAGAGAGAGAGAGAGAGAGAAGAGACAGAAAGCGGGAGAAAGTTTTTGGTTGTAAACGAACATAATAATGAGCTTGCCGTTATAAAATTTCCATATTATCAAATTGAATGTTATGATTTAAATAATTTACGGCATGATTAGCTACGGCACACTTATATAGTTGGTTCAATCTGTAACATTTCATTATGTGCTTTACGTTTAGTATCAAAGCTACGTTTTGTGGTTCCAGAGCATTTTTTTACGAAAACTGGATAACATCCGTAGCGTAGGTTATGAAAGGAAGAATCCCCTACGAACACTATGCGATAATTGTGCATTGAGGGTACTTAACAGGCTTAATTATATTATTAATTTCTTTAAGGGATAACATGGTTTGTAGTGTTATTTTTAAATGATCGAATTCATCTTCTAAAAATTATAGACCACAAATTCGTTAGAGCTTTGATAACAATAATTTTTTGACGTGAGCGATGATTTGATAGTGTACGAAGATACCAAGATGTCTCTGGGTGTATGTAGGTTTCCGATAACCCTGAAAGGCAGAGGTTTTGAATTTTTATTTATTTAAATATCCCGATTTTGGTCAGTATGGACATAAATCAACTTTTCGGTGAACACTAAAAGACAAAAGGTGAATTATTTGTTTTAGAATCCAATATGTCTGAAAATGGTAAACGTTAATTTGGTTCTTCTTCCATAATAAACTGAAAGCTTGGGTAAATACCACTTATGACATCTAAAAGCTATTTCAGGGCTTGTTCCTCAGTAGATATACTTCATGAGCATATCTACACCAAATTAAAGGTTTTTTAGATCCACATTGTAGAGCTAATGTTTTAAACTATTCCGTGTAATAATTGGAATTTTTTATATATATATCCTTACAAATCATCTTACATTTTTAATACAACCTTATACAATAGTTAGTAAAATAAAACTAAACATACTAATTACTAACCGAGATAACTCATTGATATCATAAGAAAAGGTAAAGTACTATCAAAATCACATTTAACACACTTAAATCTTTAATCGAATTAGCATAATAACATTGACATAAGTTTGTGTAATCACATGCAAAATTTCACGATCTTCCAGTTAGAGACTCAATTTTTGACAAATGTTGTAAGTAAGTTTATAGAACGCCATAATCAGGTATTCAAAGTCATTAAATAAAGGAATTTTGGAAAATATTTAATTCCTGTAGTAAGAGCTGATAATGGATATTCCTATTTAAAGATTGTGATTTGAAATTACATTATATTATAATACATAAAGTAATAGATTAATTAACAGCGCATTGGTCTAAGTACTTTTGATGTTTTGTAACAAGGATGAAATGCAAAATAAAATTTATGTTAGTTTATATTGTATTGCTAAAAATACATACTATATTTAAGTCTGCTTTGGAGCTGATCCTATGAGTATTGCTAAACCAAACTTACTATAATTTTGAAAATTTGGTAACAGGGTAATGATGTTAAGCTAACTCATCTAAAATGTTCACTTTTCCACTTCCGGTTATACGAAGTCGGTACTGACGCTTATTTTAAATGACACCCGTATATTAATAATTTTTGGATTCTATGTCGAATTTTAAGGTAAGT
Organism: Vesta saturnalis; assembly: GCA_036346205.1. Taxonomy (NCBI): domain Eukaryota; kingdom Metazoa; phylum Arthropoda; class Insecta; order Coleoptera; family Lampyridae; genus Vesta; species Vesta saturnalis. Next base: position 560,032 of record JARFJB010002005.1, on the reverse strand, counting down.
CTGTTAAATAAACTAGATACGAAATTTCAGTCGTTTAAAAACCATTTTCTAAAAAATTGACAGATGCGGTCTTAGTAATAACTCGTTAATTGTTCTGTTCCTGTCAAACAATTTGAATAAAACTTTGAGGTGTTGTAGGCAAAGGTTTATTGCAACAGTCTGCAAAAATGACATTTGTATTTTCATAAAATAAAATTATGAATGTCTAAACTTGACTATCAAAAATGCAAGTTACTCAGAAAATCAAATGGAAACCCATTTTTTTACTAGATCGATTTAACGTCAAAATTAAGGTAAGTTTGTTTAAAACTTCATTTGCCTAAACGTAACAGTTTCATACTTATTATCAAAAAGTCCCAATTTAAAATTTGTGATAAAATGAGCTACATACTTAAATCTAGTATTCCTTGTTCGTGGTCACCATGAGAACCAAATAATTGAGAATTGATATAAAGAAAAATATTTGAAATTATAAAATTGATAATTTTGTGATTCAAAAGTCATTTTTGCCAAATAGAAACTTTCTAACTCATTTTTTCAAATTCGATATACAGCATAAGTGTAAAAATTTAATACTTTATGAGTAAATCGAAAAAACTACTTTTTACTGCGGAGGTAGTAACTACATACTTATCAGTGCATTCTTAAACGATAAAGTCGCTTATTTAGTATTTCTTGCTCGAGGCCAAATGTAAATTAATTTACAATAAATGTTCAAAATGTTGCCTGTAGACGCAAGATATTGTTGACGTCTTATAACGGCTTCATTTGTGGCCCTTTGAATTTCTTGGGAGAAAGAGAATTGAAGGCATTTTGCACTCTTGCAATGCAATCTTCTTTAGTCGTTAGTGGTGTAGCATAAACAATATTTTAATTCGACCCCAAAGATAAAAATTCATTGGCGTAAGATCAGGTGACCTAGGTGGCCATGGAAAGGGACCATTATTGGCAAACCAACGATCTTCAAGAATTTCATAAAGTTTCATGGAAACAGCGTTGGTGTTGTGTGGTAGCGTCTTGTTGGTACCATAAATTTTCCCTTTCTAGATTTAATCGGGTTGAATTCGAGTGTTTAATATCTCAAGATAATTTTCTCCTAGAAATTAAATTTGTAATCATAAATCATAAAATCAACTACTTTAAAACTCTCAAATTTTCGTTGTAAAATACACGTTATTCGAATAGCACAAAATACGTTAAAATTCCAAATTTCCTGAAAATGGCATTCGCGAATTGGATTGCTATTTTCGTTATTCCAGTAATGCGAGTTTCGGCGATTAAATATGCCATTTTCGTAAATTTAGATTCGTCCGTCCATATGATATTAGTCAAAAATTAGGAATTTGTTGTATTTTGAGCAAAATTGTTTCACAAAATACGTTTCAAGAAATCCACTTCTTTCAAATGTTGCACTAATTGTAAACAGTATGGTCTAAACTTATGTTTCTTAAGAATTGTTCTGATAGTTGTTGGTGTTAAGCCAATATCTGTTTTCGCGTCGTTTATGGAATTACAAGGATAGGCACGGAAATATCCTAAAGTTATAACTTCATTCTGTTCGTTATCAATAGCAGTTTTTGCGAGGCGCAGAGTGTTTAAATGTGCCAAACTGTTCCAAATTTTGAAGCACACGTCTTATTGTATCTGCTGATGGTCGGACGCTCAGGATAGCGTTCGATAAATGTTCTTACTGTTCGTTTTACAACTCTATGACATTCTCCGTGAATTAAAATTAAATTCAAATAATCTGTATTAGAATATTCAAGTCGAGCCTATTTCATCAAGAAAACACAAACTGTCAACAATTTTATTAAATTATTGACTACAAAAGAAAACAAAATAAATAAGCATCTTTATCGTGTAATGATGCGCGGATAAGTATGTATTACCTCCGCAGTAAAAAGTAGTTTTTTCGATTTACTCATAAAGTATTAAATTTTTACACTTATGTTGTATATCGAATTTGAAAAATGACTTAGAAATTTCTATTTGGTAAAATGATTTTGAATCACAAAATTATCAATTTTTATAATTTTTTCAGTAACTTATTCAAATATTTTCTTTATTTCAATTCTCAATTATTTGGTTTCCATGGTGACCACGAACAAGGAATACTAGATTTAAGTATGTAGCTCATTTTTATCACAAATTTTAAAATTGGGAATTTTTTGATAATAAGTATGAAACTGTTTAGGCAAATAAAGTTTTAAACAAACTTACCTTAATTTTGACGTTAAATCGATCTGAGTAATAAAAATAGGGGTTTCCATTTGATTTTTTGAGTAACTTGCATTTTTGATAATCAAGTTTGACATTCATAATTTTATTTTTATTTTTGCAGACTGTTGCAATAAACCTTTATCTACAGCACCTCAAAGTTTTATTCAAATTGTTTGACAGGAACAGAACAATTAACGAGTTATTACCAAGACCGCATCTGTCAATTTTTTTGGAAAATTGTTTTTTTTTTAAACGACTGAAATTTCGTATTTAGTTTATTTAACAAACTTACCTTAAAATTCGACATAGAATCCAAAAATGTATTAATATACGGGGTGTTCCATTTAAAATAAGCGACTAGTACCGACTTCCGGTATAACCGGAAGTGGTATGAACGTGAAAATATTTTTGATGAGTTAGCCCTAACATCATTACCCTGTCACCAAATTTTCAAAATTATAGTAAGTTTGGTTTAGCAGATACTCATAGGATCAGCTCCCAAAGGCGGACCCTGTATGTATATATATATATATATATATATATATATATATATATATATATATATATATGTATATATGTATGTATTTATCACCTACCCGAAAAAATATGGAAACCCTGTAACATGCAAATTTTATTTTGCATTTCATTGTTTGTCAGGCAACACATCAAAAAGTACTTGTAGACCAATGCGCTGTTAATTAATCTATTACTTTAGGGAATTTAACATTGACACATTCTTTACTTTATTTTAATGGCTACCGTTGTGCGTATGACATTTTTTTCATTAGTGAAGGGAATAATTTAGACTTTCAAAGAAACGTGCTTAAATAAGAAAAAGGCACTTGTGTTGACTTTTAAGCTTTATGTTCTTTGATACTGAGACTCTCCTAAGTTAATTGTTAGTAGTGTAACACCTTTGATAAAATATTCAAAGTTTTGCGCTTCCAGCTTTGAAAATAAATTGATAAAAAAAAAGTGAAATATGGGTTTTATGAATATCTTGTGAGATTATTCAAAAATAAGAGCAAACTGGAGCACTATCTTTTATCCGGTTTATACACATTATTAAAACTTTATATTGCAGAAAATCTGTACAGGTCAATGTACAGCTATAAGCAATGTAATTAAACATTCGTTTACGTAAGATAAAGTAAATAAAATGTAACGGGCTTAACCGAATTCCATTGTGTATGTGAAGCTTTTTCGCTTTACGAGTTCTTTATGTTTTAGTTGTTTGTTTTTTTTTTGTCAAAACGGTTTTAATTTACATTTGTAAAAATATTTTTTACTAATCCAACAGTTACGTCACGACATAAAATTTAATTTGAATGTTAATGTATGAGGATTGAAGCTATTTCGTTTCTCTAAAAGAAAAATTCAATTTTGTAATACTATTGCACAACGTTGTATAATTTTGAAATAAACTTTATTGACACAAAGAAGTACAAAAAATAATCCATTTACTCTAAAGCTAATTAACGATTTGATATGTACGAGGGATACTTTTTTTTCAAGTTTTCAATTACAAGAAATAAGAAAAGTGTTATTATACACAGGAACTGCTGATACATATGAACTATTTCTCAACGTAGTTGCCACCGACACTGAGGCATTTGTCATAACGGGGCACCAGCTTCTGTATACCCTCCTCGTACCATGTTGCCGCCTGAGTTTTCAGTCAACCTGTCTCACTGGTTTTCAACTCCTTAGTGCTGAACCGCTGCGTCTCCAACCATACTTTCATCTTGGTGAATAAATGGAAGTCGCTTGGAGCCACGTCCGGGCTATAGGGTGGACGGTACAACAATTCTCATCCGAATTTCTTGAGCAGTCCTTTTGTTACTCTTGCCGTAGGGGGCTTGCATTGTCATGAAGCAAGACATTCCTAATGTCAACATGCCTCTCGTTTTGTTTCGTATTGCTCTTGTAGACGTTCAGGTCTGTTACAGTATATTGATGTAGTAATTGTTGTTCCAGGGTCTAAAACTCCACTAGTAAGAGTCCTATACAGTCCCAAAACACAATAGTTATACGTTTTGTTGGACAAGGTTTCTTTAAACTTTGTAACGTGTTAAAATCGATTTCGGATCTTTTCATATCGACTTTATACTTTTCTTTATTTATTATTCGAAAAATTACCTTTAGATTGAAAACTTATGTTTGTCGATTTACTATTTACTCGTCATCTGTTTCATTGACATAACTTATCTAAATTTTTGCTTTGTACTGTTTTACCTTTATAAGTTACTTAAACGTCCTGTATAGATTACATTGCTTTTAGTTTCTCAAAAGTTCATATATTTAGGTAATGTCCAGGGTTCTGGTTAGTTTAAAGGTAATTTATCTGTTACTTTGAGGAATTAACTTTGTAACGTGTTAAAATCGATTTCGGATCTTTTCATATCGACTTTATACTTTTCTTTATTTATTATTCGAAAAATTACCATTAGATTGAAAATTTATGTTTGTCGTTATTTACTCGTCATCTGTTTCATTGACATAACTTATCTAAATTTATGGCATGTACTGTTTTACCTTTATAAGTTACTTAAACGTCCTGTATAGATTACAGTGCTTTTAGGTAATGTCCAGAGTTCTGGTTAGTTTAAAGATAGTTTATCTGTTACTTTGAGGAATTGGCGCTAGATGGTATCATTAATTAAATTTTATTGGAAATTGTGTATTTAATATTTTAACAACAATAGTTTTCGTAACAATGGGTATGATAAGAAAATATGATTGAATAACGTGTTGAGTTCGCTAATTTGGGTGAAATTGAGCTTTCTTAAGAAAAATCTCTTTTCCTGTTTTTAAATCTTCGGCTGTATGAGAGATATTTTCATAGTTTATGTATTTCTACATGTTGTTGAGGTACTAAATAACGCCATTGGGCGTGATATATATAAGACTTTTGGTTTCACCAAAGGGTAAGGCACATATTTTCCTTCAATTCAATTATAATTTTCAACTTCGTTTAGTAGATGGACTCTTCGCACTAAATATCACTAGCTAAAAACTGAAAATGAAAAAAAATAAAACGTAAAACTTCTAGGAGCTCGACTTACATTACAGAGGTAAAATCTATTGGTCAGAGTGTTACTTTGCACTTATTCGTGGTACATTCTTTAGCTTCTTCTTTCTTTTGGTCTTTCTGGCTTGCTTATCGTTACACGTTTTAACTAGATGTTCGAGGTAGCATCGTTCTAACCTGTACTCGCCTGTACACACCGTAACGAAGGGTGAATCTTGCGGATAGGCAGATATAGAGGTTATTTACTCATCGGACAATGTCAGGCTGTTCTAATTATACTATGCTTCCCTTATAACAATGCAAAAGTGGATACGATAGACGTTTATAATCAACAATACTGCCTTTTTTTTCGTATATAACGTACTGCTACAACCGGTGTGTGTTAATAAATAATACCCCCACAGTCAGCAGTAAATAGTTACCTTATTAAAATTTTCGTTGTTTACACTTGTTTTGAAGAATGGTTATAGTGTCTATTGCACTCGAATATCACTTACGATTCAAGAATTACTAAAATGTCTGTGATTTTTTTGTATTAAAAAACGATCGTAACGTTAATCGTTTTTGGGTTGCTTTAAATAGTCTAATCTCTGCTTACTTTTCTATAATTTCTAGAACCACACTCAAATATTTATAATAATGTTGCCATCCATTTTATTATGGTCACTAGTTTTATCTGTTATTTGCGCACAAGCTGTTAATCTAGTTATTATCATATACCGGTTGTCCTTGTATTCTTGTCATTTTACTGCAGTATTTATTTAACAATTATTAGCGGGAAAACATAATTCTCTTCAATTAGTCTTTTAGATTTAAGTATGTCTTTTGAAATAATTTAGATAACTATATTACTATCGATTATTTATAAGCGGTTTGAGTAAATTAAATTTTTCGTTTGTGAAACAACGGCAAGTCAGTTAATCAAAAAGTCAAAATGTAACCAGGTCCAACAAACCAGGGAAGGCAGTTTTAAAAGTCTTTAACCTTTCAAATTTTTGTTTGCGCAAAAAGAATTTTCTTCATATAGACATAATATTAACTTGCCTGCGTACTTGATTCAGTGTGAAGTATTAATTATTATTAATTGTGCTAAATTTTAGGTGGGTTTAGGAAGAATTGTTTAAAGACAATATAATTAACTTGCTTTGGCCTGTGATGAATTAGTAATTGTTAATTATTTATGTTGGTCTGTGATGACCGTTGGTCAAATCTGTTTAATATAAAGTTACCAGCGTAATTGTCGTTTATTTCATATTGTTTCCTTTCTTCTCGTTTCAAGACTTACGGAGCTCATAAAATCATGATTTTCTCTCATTAAAGCTTGCGGCGCTCAAACTTTACCTATTATATTAGTTACGTGTACTACTACAACTTGTCCCTTTCGTCTCTCTAACGTGAATCAATCTAATAATTATCTATGCTCCCAAAACACCCACGTTATCCAAGTGCTCAACAGTCATTTGGCCGTTTTACTGAGTTACTAGCAGTTCACTCATTCATTTATATTTATGTTACGTGGTAGGTTAGACACGTGACAACTTATTTGGTTTGTTAGCCGAGTTCGTATACATACATTGCTTCGATTGCTCTTTTGTCTCGACGTTCACAAACCGAACCCACCTTTCGTCTCCCATTACGCTTGTTCCCACAAACGCTTCTCCTTCGTCACGGTAGATTTATAAAAATGTTAGTACAAAATTCATTCACTGCAGGCTACAAGCTGTTTGGGGGATCATCGAGCGCAAAATTTGTGGAATCCGAGTCGCCCTATGACAATGTTGTGTGATTGTGTGAGGGTGTGTGGGGGAGGCTTGTGTGTCTAGGTGTGTGTGGGTGTCTGTGGGTGTGTCCGTGGGTGTGTGGGCGTGTGAAAATGTGTGGGTGTTTGTGAGTGTGTGGGGGCGTGTGTGGATGTATCTGGGTGCGTGTGGGTGCGTGCGCGTGTGTGCGTGTGGGTGTACGTTTCAGATTGAACGGAATATGGTTTATTTGTCCAGCATCTACCTATAAATTATCAAAATGACAGCAGATCACGAAAATTGCAAGAGTTATTGGTGATTCAAGAACAGAAACATTAAAAGCTTTACAAGGCTATAAATACGAATTGATAAATATCATAAGAACTAACACCCACGAGGCGCGAGTTTTCTAAGCGGTTTGGTAGGAAATAAACTGAAGTCCAAAAGTTTAGCGGAATTTGGAGGACACACTCTGACGCTAAAATTTTTAATCACCAAAATGTCCGCTAATCGACAAAGTATATCCGCATCTAACCATAGCTGGGCGTGCCCCAAGAAAAATTGGGTTTAATGTGTGGTATTGCTCTAGAAGAAAGGCAAACGGCTATTTTTTAACGAGGTTTTACCCTGGCTCATAATGCTTTAGGTGTTGGAAATTATTTTAACGAAAAATAGCTATTATTGTCTACTTTATACAGTTGTTAACTTATCTGTTACGTAAGCCATAATAACAAGACATCATAGTAGCATAGTTACCGTTTCATAATATTGTACGTATCATAATACTCGAACTTTTGTGGAAAGTGTAGATTTGTTTGGCTGTAAATCAGAGTAAAAGCATTGCTGACTTGTTTTGCCATAATCCAGCGTATGTTTCGATAAAGCCTGATATTTAATATGGATATTAGGATAGCCACAAAAAAATGGGATGTTGCTGCATTAATATCCTTCATAAATATGGATGTGTTAATGACGTCGTGTGTAATATCTGGCTGGGGACACAGACCCACAAAATGATCCATACGTTTACCTGGCTTAAACCAATTGGATTTTTTTTGAGGGGCGCTTTGAAATATAAAAATTTATAAATACCCGTCCATAATTAAAAAAGAATGACGGAAAAATTTAAAAAAGGCGTTTAGAACAGTTTAACCACTACAAATTCTGAATGAACAATATTTGTAAATTTTAGACCTTTTCAATGAGTTCATAGTTTTATTTAGTGTTTTCTTTAAATGTCGATTAAGTTTATCTTTCAACTTTTTCAAAGGCGACTATGTTTTTTCTTGTTTATTACATTAGAACTGTGTATTAATGAACAAATATTGCTGTGAAGAAACTATTATTGAAAATAAGTATGGCGTATGCATTTTCTGAAGAAAGATATATTTTTAAAACTATAACTATTTTTTTAATTAAAAATTGAGTTATAGCGCAGTTATAGAAATCGTTGGAAAGAATTGACTAGTATAGTCGGTAAAAAAGTTTCAAAAACGGATAAGGGTTTATATTAATGCTATTCGTGAGGTTATACATTTTTGTTGTTGTAACACATGCCATTTGGATTAGAAGATAAGTGTTATTCAGATTTTCTGGTCGCGGGCGGAGAACTAAGCGGAACGGACTACATTATAGGCATTTTAAATTTAGGAACCCTCGCTGTGGCAAATACGTGTTAACCAATTGGTTAACACGTATTTGCCACAGCATGGAAAACATTCACTTAAAAGCGTAAAGCAGTGACAGTTTTACTTATTTCCACAGAATTTCATCTTGTACAAACGCATATAAAACAGTGATTAATAGAGAAAGTTTTAATGTGATTTCAATCATATAAGGGTTAATATGTGATGAATAAATATAATTAACCTCTTCCTGTCGCTTGTGGACGCCTGTATCTGTAGCTTAATCGATTACTGTAAGTGTAATTTATAACTTGACGGAAGTATGTTTATCAACAAAATTGCCTACATTCGGGTTGTCTGATTACAATAATAACCGTGGCGACGGGTGGAGTTAGTACAATCAAATACTCACAATAAAATAGTTGGATAAGAGTCACGTCCCATAATAATATCAATTGCATGTCCCCACTCAATACCTGGACTATACACCAAGTATAAAAGATAAATTGTACACCTTTACCTTATGTTAGAATTGTATGTTACAAGTTTCGTCGTCAAGATTTCGATAGGTTACTCTATCTGATACTAATTCTGATATCGGAAATATATTTACGACTTAATCCAAACAAACAAAAGGACGTCTGTTGTCTTCACCAACGTCACCAATGGACAATGTGAGGTTAAAGATATAAGAATCAGTTTAAGCTTTCACAATGAACCGTCAGACTTAATTGCGATAAGTATACAAAACGCAGATAATATTAACTTAATTATTAACTTAAAACAGTTATAAATTCGTTCAATATTTATGAGGTGTCCTATTTATAGTCGCGCAACGCGAAATTACTTCAGTAACAGTAGTTAGGCATTCTACAACACGAAGCTTTTTTACGGAATTTCATAACTAGAACCAAATGTGCTAAATCAACCAGTTTTACGGTGGATGCTTGAAATTTATATAGAATATCCACTTAACGTGAAGGTAGTTTTTAAGGTGACTTTATTTGCCAAACGGATTGATAAATGGGAATTATCTGAACCACAACTAAACGTCTTAACTCTTTCGCATTCTAGCTCAATTCTGATTCTCTGTGATATGCAACACCCCCTACTCTCTACTACCAAAATTGTTGAAAAGTTTGCGTTGTGTATTTTCTCCTCATGAAAAGAAAATTGCTAACTTACCAAATTACCAAAGCTCTCCGATATAAGATATAATATACTATCAGTTAAATAAAACTTAACAATCTGCAATTACAGTGGAACATATACAGAGTGTTCATTTAAAAACGATCCACCCTCAATGTCTTGATGACCCATTGAAGTAAACAAAAAAGCCGAGACTGGTCGATTTCCGAATGGAGGGGAACATCTTTTGGCAGTCGTAAGTGAATGTCACATTAACCCCCTCCCCTCGGAGGCGTTACCCAGATTATTTTTAAATGGGGCGGACTATCAAATGACACATCATTTAAAGTGTATTTTAAATCTATCTCCAACGATACGTTGGTTGGCTACATAAAATGCACTGTTTTATATAAAAATCACAGTAATAGTGACAAAAAATTTAATTTGATACTTTATTGATTGATATTATTGGTAGTTAATGTCACAGAGACAGTAACAAAAATTTTCGGTGAATATTGTTATTGATATTGAAACAGAATAATGGTTTACACATTATGTGATCAAAATGCTAGAAGAACGGATAATACCTTCAACGAAAGACACGTAGAAGATAAGTATGTGATTGAATTAGTGCGCGAATTCTTAGAAACAGGTTCTGTCTCGAATAAGAAACGTGAAGGGAAAATAATTCTAGACGAAATCACACAGATCGAAATAGTTAAAACATTTGTAGCAGATCCAACAACTTCAATTAGAAAAGCGGCAGCTCTAACGCATCCTTCTATAGGTTCTGTACACAAAGCGCTTCATCTTCATAAATTCCACCCCTACAAAATCCAATTACTTCAAAAACTTGATGAGTATGATCCTGACCGTCGAATGTAATTTTGTGAAATCATGACAAATAAGATTAATTAAAATATTTGTTTGTGACGAGTCGACCTTTTACTTAAATGGAATGGTTAATCGGCATCATTGTCGTTATTGGGACAATACAAATCCCCATGTTTTTCGAGAAACTCATTCCCAGACACCACAAAAGCTAAATGTATGGACTGAAATTTTAAGAAACTTTTTTTTGGTCCAGAGCTCATTGATGGACTGGTGAAAAAAAATCTCAACCTATTAGAGAATGTCGTTGAATCTTTAATTGTTGAGAGCTTAGAAAATCAGGTAAATGAACAAAGGAACCAGTTAATTGATGAAAATAACTTACATTTTCAACAAGACGGTGCTCCTGCACATTATTATCGCCCTGTGAGAGAATGGTTGAACGGAAGGTACTCAGACAAATGGATTTGACGATCTCCAGAGTCAACTCCCATGGATTTTTTTTTCTGTAACCAACAAATCTCGATGATTTAAAGCAGCGTATTATTGAAACTAATAGGTCAATTAGACCTGAAGCATTTCAAAAAGTGCGACAGACATTTGAAAACAGACTTTATTATTGTATGGAAGTTAATGGTGGTCATTTTGAACAACTTGTTAAATAATGGTTTTATTTTTTCCGGAGATTTGTTGATGAAAGTCAAATAAAACTAAACGAAACACTATGTAGGAAATATTTTTATTACAATGAGCAATTTACGTTCTATGGTCTAGCAATAAAATATTGTATTTATGTAATTAAATCAACGTTAATCCCTGAAAATGGCTGAATAACCGTCCAAATGTTGATAAATGAAAATCTGAAATGGTATTGTGTTCCCTAAGTTTATTTGACCTTTATCAGCAAATCCCCGGAAAAAATTCAGCGCAGCTCATAACATACTAAATTGAATAATCTTTTGTTTCTTCATTCTGTGTATTTTTTGCCAAATAAATGATACTTTATGTTTAAGTGTATGTTTACGTTGTCATAACCTAACTACTTTTTTATTGCTACCTACGATTGACCTCACCTAATACGAGGGGTGTTCGAAAAGCTTAAGTAGTTTAAACGATGTTAACGCTAAAACAGTACATTTTATTTAGACAAACAAGGTATGGTTGGATAGAGATTTAAAGGACCTTTGAAGTGATGTATCATTTGATAGCACGTCCATTAAAAAAAAATCCTGGGTATAGCCCCCAAGGGGAGGGGGTTAATTTGACATTCACTGCTACCAAAAGATGTCCCCCTCCATTCAGAAATCGACCTGCCTCGGCTTTTTTGTTTACTCCAATGGGTTATCAAGATATGCGGGGTGAATCGTTTTTAAATGTACGCAGTGTATACACCTAATCCTACGTTCGAGATAACCTGTTTGCCAATAGGTCTACTGCTAGCTAAATAACTACGCAGAAGCATTGCATTGCGCGATAATAAAAGCGTAACTCGGCGTATTGCCAAAGCCACACAGTGTAACCTGAACTAATTTATTTAAATAAGACTCGAATTCCTATTGACTCAAAGTCATAAATACTCCTATGGAAGCTGTAACAACCTTTTTTTTTGTGTTGTATTAAATAATACTTTAATTTTAGATCTTTTATTCATTTAGTAGTAAATATAAGAAAAATTTTTAAGTTTTGTATGAGGTAGGCAACTTAAATTGCATATCTTAACAGTACATATTTTTTAAGTGAATACATTTCATAAAGATTTATATTTCCCTTTCCTTAGGAATGGTATTCTGATCATTTAAAAGCCGCGCAATGCGTAATAACTAACCTTTTTTCTTTTTCAATTCACTTGGTGCTAAATGTAATAGCATGAAGCATGTAGTTGTGGGGAATTTTCCCTAAATTTTAGAGTAAAGTGCCATCGGTAGATGGTAAGTTATTTTTTTCTCATTATAGTTAAAACTAAAGCTTTTTTTTGCTTTTTTTTGGCACTTTTTTTACTTTTTTACTTTTTACTTTTTACTTTTTACTCACTTACTTACTATTACACTTTTATATTTTTTACGTTTACACCTTTTGCATACTTTAATAATGCATATATTTTTTAATTGTAATGGAATTAATTTTTAATTTTTAATTTTTAATTTTTACTTTTAAAGTACCACTTTTATTAACTACCTTATTTTACTTGGTTTACATCATAAATCGCAATTTTTTTTACATACTAAAAACTTCAAAGCAATGCATTAATTATTATGGATTCGAATTATTAAGAACAAATTATCAAGATAATTCCAGTGGGGTGTGGCTGGTAACCTTAGATCTGGAGATTGCACCACAATGATGCTATAATAATTTCATCTAGTTGACCGTTCCGTTTCATGTGTCACCAGCGGTAATAAAATATATACAGAACTGTTCAAAGGTATGATTTTTTAGTAATTAACGAATAGATTTAAGACCTTTTCCATTACAATTGATTATTAAATAAACGTTAGTGTGTCTTATGAAAATGTAAACTTTCACCATTAACACTCATAATAAAATACTTATCTTTTTTGGGATTTTTTAATGGTGTACTTTAAATTATACAATCTAAACGTTTCGATAACACTTACAGTTATCTTCGTCAGTAGTAATGTTTGTTAAAAATTGTTAAAGATGTAGTAAACAATTTTGTCAAATGTGAAAAATTCAAACATAAACATAAGCCTGCTATTAATATAACAGTTTGAGAAACGTATAAGCCAACTATAAAATTGTAGTAAAGAATAACTAGGTCATTAAAATTAAATACTGTTAAACTGCCTCAAAGATGACAAACCAGAACACTCTCTACGACGAAAGCTAACGATAAAATTTGCCAGCCAAAAAACACATTGAACAAAATTTAATCGAGTTATGATGTAAGTGTAAAGTTGTGAAAAACTTCAATTTTAAAATGATAGAAGCATTCACAAATCCAAACATTACATCAAAAAATAACCCAGTTAAACCTAACAAAGAGATATCTTTATCAATAATTGGAAGTGTTATTAACAATGAAAAGCACAATGCAGAACGTTCTTTGTAATTTTTAATTTCAATTTAATTTGAACTACTTATGTTAAATTACAGTGCTGTGGAAATTTAACATATAATTGATAAAGCATTTGCTTCAAGGTCTAGGAAAAACACAGCAAAAAACCTAGACATACCAAAAGTTGAAAACAAATTAAAATCAAGGCGTATCATTACGCTCTTTTTTAATTATAAGATGCCAAAACCTATTTAAACGGAGATTTTCTTCTTGTCTATTAAAATTATTCGGGTGTTTATATATTTCAATAGCTTCACGTTGCAAACGAACATAATAATGGTTTGTCTTGACAATATTTCATATTGTCAAATTGAATGTCATGATTTAGATTATTCAGGGCATGGTCAGCCACAGCAGACCTCTCTGGTTGACCCAATCTACAAAATCTCATATGTTCTTTGCGTCTTGTATCAAAGCTACGTTTTGTGGTCCCGATGTATACTTTTCCACATGAACAAGATAACTTATACACTCCGGAAGATGATAAAGGGTTTGACACATCTTTAGGTGATCTTAAATGTTCTTTAATTTTTCTTGTAGGTTTAAAAATAGTCCTAATGCCATATTTGATTAGGATTTTTTCAATTCTATTTGTAACATTAGCCATAAAAGGAAGAAAAGCAGTACCAACATTAAGAACTGGTTTTTCTTTAAGGTTACGCCTAGAAGGTGTAATAACATTATTAATATCTGTAAGTGAATATCCATTATCTTGTAAGGATTTTCTTAAATATTTATATTCATCATTCAGAAATTCAGGGTCACAAATTCGTTTTGCTCGATCTACTAAAGATTTAATTACACTAATTTTTTGACGTGGATGGTGGTTGGATAATTTATGAAGGTATCTATCAGTGTGTGTCGGCTTTCTGTAAACCTTAAAAGATAGTGAATTATTATTTTAGATATTAATATGTCAAGAAATGGTAAACTTCCATTAGTTTCTTTTTCCATGGTAAACTGAATACTAGGATGTATACCATTTATAAAACCAAAAACTCATGCAGTGCTTCTTCTCCATGTCTCCAAATAACAAATGTGTCATCTACATATCTATACCAAACTGAAGGTTTTTAGGTGTACTTTGTAACGTTAATGTTTCAAATTTTTCATATAAAATTAGCTATAACAGGACTAAGGGGACTACCCATTGCTACACCTTCAATCTGTTCATAAAATTTACTATTCCACTGAAAATAAGTTGTAGTAAGACAGTGCTGAAAAGAATGGTTATGTCCTTTGGAAAAAGATGATCTATGTATTCAATAGTTTCTTTTAGAGGTACTTTTGTAAAAAGTGAAATAACATCAAAACTAACCATTATATCACCCTCTTCAATTTTGAAACTATGCATTTTTTCAACAAAGTCGGCAGAATTTTTAATGTAATGGGGTGTTTTTCCTATATGAGGTTGTAATAACAATGTAAGATGTTTTGCAAGGTTATATGTAGGAGAACCAATTGCACTAACAATAGGCCTTAAAGGAATATTAGGTTTATGAATTTTGGTAAACCATATAGTTTTGGTGAAATAGCTTCAGAGTTAGATAGTTTCTTCTTTATTTCTTCAGGAATAGATGATAATTTAATCAGCTCTTTAATTTTTAAAAGAAACTTTTTTGTTGGATCTTTTGGTATTTCACGATAAGTTTCTGGTCCCAACAATTGTTCTATCTTAGTGTTATAATCGTTCATATTTAATATAACAGTTGCATTACCTTTATCTGATTTTAATATTATAATACTTTCATTGCGTTTAAGGTCAAGTAAAGCATGTCGTTGACGAAAGGATAAGTTGTTTGGCAGGTTTTGAGGCTCGTAATATGTTACGTAATATAAGGAACTTATTTAGCAGCATCAAAAGGTAATAATTTAATGGATTTTACAATGTAAAAATTATATCTTCAAAAGGTATACTTCTTAATCGCAAAATTTCTCCTTTTTAAAGCGCTTAATAGGATAATAAAATCATTATCAGAAAGGTTTATAACTGTTTTTTAATCAATAGATGGTCTGTTATTCTGTTGTTTGTATCATTTATTAAATTTTTCTTTTGGCACGTTGACATACTATGTAAAACTCTCGAGGAAAGATACTACTTGTTCATGTGAAAAGTAATACATGAACCACAAAACGTAGCTTTAATAGAAACTCAAAGAACATATGAGATTTTGTAAGATTAGGTAATGGGGTTCGCATGACAATAACCTCCTGAATAATTTAAATCATGACATTCAATTTGACAATATGAATATATTGTCAAGACGGATGTATTAATAGGTTCGTTTGCAACGTGAAGTTATTGAAAATTATTAAATAGCCGAATAATTTTTAATAGACAAGTACAAAATATCCTTTAAATAGGTTTTGTCATCTTGTAATTAAAAAGAGCATAATGCTACGCCGTCATTTGGTTTGTTTTCAACTAATGCTACATTTAGGTTTTGCTTTTTCCTAGACCTTGAAGCAAATGTTTATGAACTTATGTGAAATTCGCAGTTTTGTAATTTAACATTAGAGTTCAAATTAAATCCAAATTTTAATTACAAAGAACGTTCTGCATTGTGCTTTTCAATTGTTAATAACACTTCCAATTTTTTATAAATATAAATCTTTGTTAGGTTTAACTGTATTTTTTCATGTAATGTATCGATTTGTGAATGCTTCTATCATTTTAAAATTGAAGTGTTCACAACTTTACATTTTCAACTTTATTCAACTATTTTGAATCCTGTTTTAAATGGAATTTTATAATTATTTTTGGCCGTAGAGAGTTCTGGTTTGTCATCTCTGAGGCATTTTAACAAAATTTAATTTTAATGACCTAGTTATCTTTACTACAGGTTTATAGTGCTTATAGTTTTTTTAAACTGTTATAATTAATAGCAGGCTTATTTAATGTTTGAATTGTTAGATTTGACAAAATTGTTTACTACATCTTTAACAATTTTAACAAACAGTCCACTACTGACGAAGATAACTGTAAGTGTTATCGAAACGTTTAGATTGTATAATTTAAAGTGCACCATAAAAACCCCAAAAGATAAGTACTGTCGGCTTTTGTGTTTTCCAATTGGGTTCATTTTGATTAGGTTGTATTATTATTAACAAACTTGGTTTAGCTGTTCCAATAACGTACGTTTAGAAATAGCTTTTGCCATAGGTCTCATTTTATTGTTTTATTCATACACTATTGCGTAATTAAAAGCGTAACTCGGCGTAATTACAAAGCCAAGTATGCAGTATTTCAGGTATGTTAAATTAAACTCAGTATTTAGAACTCCAAATCTTAAATTCCCTATTGAGCCAACGGCACTACCTTCATTTATTTCTTCATCAAATTCTTATAATTTATAATTTAAAACAAACAGCGTTGATACACTAGCTCCTATTAATCTTATAAAGCTCTTAACCACTACCTCGACTATTCCTTCACAAAGTCCATATAATATACAATTTCCAAAAACCATCGTTGAGTAACAACTAGCTCTCATAAAGAACTTACTTCCACGCTGATTCCGATTTCATACATAAACAACAAAAAATAAAGATTTGAAAAAATCGAAATTCATCCAAAGGTGACAGATTCTTGTGTTTACTGTTACCATGCAATCTCACGTGGATAAAGATGTCATTGCGTTTCTTTGTCTATACTTTTTTAGTGAAATTCAATTATTTTTACTATTTTTACTAAATAAATTATACCACCCGCATATAATTTAATTATTTACTTTAATAGGGGCCTTTGATTTCGTAGAATTTAAAGTAATACTGTATTATTAAGTTATACAATAGTGTAAAATGTTTTACGAAAAATGTTTTGCACAATCTCTACCAATTTAAACAGGTTTAATAATGCTCTCATTTTACAAAAATGAAATGTGATTTAATTTTAAATGGACTGTCAAAAATTAAATTATTACATATTTTCTAAAGCTCATTCTATTTTACAAAATTAAATTTTCGGACTACAAATACTTATTTAAAATATTTTAAGAAATTCAGTTATAGAATACGCTGCATTAGAACTTATTGGTGTACGACATATTTTTCTTAACCCTCTTTTGAATTATTCATTAAAATTACAAAAGCGTGAAATTTTATTGGAAAACTTTTAGATATTGTAATATTTTTTAATAATCCAAGCAAATAAAGAGTAAAAGTAATATTTTTTAAAATAAATCTGATTTGAACTGAAGTTTTATTACAGTCACGTAATGAAACTTTTCCATCATTCCAAACATGAATGCGGAAAAAGTTTCAGAAAACACGCATTTATTTTCTAAGCGAAACTTTGCAATTGCCAAATTTATGTACATATGATGCAAATTTGTATAAAATATAGATGACTGTATTATTCAGAGAATATTTTATGGTTTTGAAAAAATTCAAAGAACATTTGATTATGTAAAACGTATTCTGTTGTTTGGTATCTTTTCTATCTTAATTTTCTATATTTGCAATTATAACGATAAGAAGTTTCTACTTCAACGGATGAGAAATGGTTACAGTTACACTTTTGGTTCAAAAAAGCTTCGTGTTATATTCTCTAAACTATCATTTGTAAAGGAATACCTAAAAATAAAATGTAGCGTTTAAAAATAGTAGAAAAGAAACTCGAAGTGGTTTAGCAAAACACAAGAGAAAAGTGTGTTAAATCATTGAAAGCATTTGTTAATATGTAGTGTTGTTTTATGGTTAACCAAACAAGTATGTTGGGTGCAAACATATGCTAAAAAGCGATTTATGAGATAAGATTTCATGTTGACTGTTTATGGATATTTTTAACATATATTAAGTGTTAGGAACGGTGAGGGTTCTTAACTGGTCTTGGTTAAATCCTTGAAGTTGGTGTGCTTATACTATTTTTTTGAAGGATGCCTCTTTTTTTAATCATTTAGTTGAGTTAAGAAAGCAAAATTATGGAAAAGTAATGGTTTCAATAGATACAAAATAAATAATGATACATATTTTATTCTGTACTAAGATGAGTGTTTAAAATTATTGATGAACACTCTCAAATATGTTAAAAGCTAGGTAAACATTTCCGCGAGTGCCAAAAATAATATACAGGGTGGCTGTCTACTGTGTGGACGGACGATTGTTCCTTAACTATTACAGATATCAAAACCAAATTTGGTGTGGTAATACACGATCTAAAATTATTTAGGTATATACAGGGTGATTAACAAAAATATGCCAACCCAAAACTGTTTTTCACTTTAGTATCAAAATAGAGTTAACTTTGGAGCCACGATGCGAGCGTTGTAATTACGATTTTATAAATCTGTTTATACCACCGACTATTAATAATAGTCTACAAACAAACAAACTGGGAAATTTTTCGAAAACATGTAAAACTATACAGAATGATTAACTTACGCGAAATATAATTTTTCTCAATTTTTTCAAATGCAACACCCTGTATATTTTTCACGTTTCAATTTCCAGTGAAAAGTAGATACTAATTGATAATACTGATTTGCTTTGATCAGAGTAATGAAAACGCCGACGCAGCAATAAATTTGTATTTTAACAGGTAAATGTAGTTTTCTTGGTATTAATTTTGATAATTAAGTAACTTTACATTTATGTAGGTTTCCAGAATGGAGACAACCTAGTAAAATCATGTTTTATGGATTACAAAGAAATTTAATTCATTATGGATCATTTTCTAAATCCAGGTCAAAAAAATATAATAAAAAAAAATTAAAAAAATTAGCTAGTGTGGAGGGTAATCCTGTAGAACTATAGAAAGTAGTATTGGAGTTTCGAAAACCAGAATCCAAAGGATACTTCGCCACCATAAATATAAACCATATAAATTTAGGCTACATCCTGGCGGCGCTGAACGGAGGTTAGTTAATATTTTGTAATTCAGGTGTTTTAAACAGGCACAATAGCAGATTCTGGTCTCAAGAAAATCAACATCAAATATTCCCCCAAAGACAACAAGGACGATTTGGACTAAACGTTTCCTGCTTTATATTAGCATTAAAAAAAAGGGTACATTTTCGAAGGAAACTTATCCGCTCCTAGGTATTTGAACATTTTAGAAATGGTTGTGCCTGAATTATTAGATGACATTCCTTTAGCTCTCTTGAACCAAATTTATTTCCAACAACGTGGAGTCCCATCTCACAATGCGCATATTATACGCCTGTTTTTGGAAACAAAATTTGGTAATAGATGGATTGACACTAATGGGCCGATATGATGGCTTTCTAAGTCTCCGGACTTGTCAGTCTTAGATTTCTTTTTATGGGGTTACTTGCAAAATAAAATATGCCAAATTCAATATGATAAGATTGAACGTTTGGCAAATGCAGTTAGAGAAACTTTCAGACATTTACAAGATCACCCTATTGTACTTAATGCTATAGAACAAATTAGAAGAGTGTGTGAAGCATGTATAAGACAGAATGGTGAACAGTTCGAACATCTCTTTTAGTAATTTATATTAGGCTTTCTATTCAGTCTAAATCCCACTTTTCACCAAGTCAAAGCATTCACGAGGGGTGCTGAAAATGTGCAAATTTTGAATTTCTCCCTGTATGTCAAATACTAATAGGACTATGACAATTCTGTTTGTGGCATCTTTCGTTTCACGAAAAAGCAGAACAGGGTGGCGAAAACCGCATCTTTCTATTTTTGCTCGCAAACGAGATACCCTACAATTTCAACCAAAAGTTTCTATATTATTGGCGTTTTCTCTATAATTATTGTCGACATTTTCTTGCAGTTTGTCCGTTTCTGGGTCGCGCTCCATAGACTGGTCTTCATTTTGTTCTTGTTGGGGCTGTTCTCTTACACCAAATTCCCTGACGACGTTCTCAAGCTCTTCTTCAGTTCATAGAATTTCAATAATTTTTTTTGGAAAAGTAGATCTGAATAGACCGACTTTAATATCCTCCCAAAACGTGGCGGAATAAGGAGATTGTTTTATTTCGTCATGGTATGTCCTATTTTTCAGTAAACATTAACAGTAATTGGACAAATCTTAGACCCTCTGACCGTCGCCTGCAGTTTCCTTCGTCATCCACGTCATTAGCATATTTTGTATGACTTGATTGGCTCTTTCCATGCTGACTTGTGACTGACTGTGATGTTGTTTGCCATGCACTATTCTAAGGCCACTCCACATGGTACTTAACTCTTTACTGACACGGTTAGCCAACTCTCAACCGTTGTCCGATTGCAGTATAGATGGGGCGCCAAAAATACAAAATATGTCTATCAGGCTCTTATCAACTTCCTCGGTCCTTTTCGTTTTTAATGCACGTATTTAAACAAACTTAGTTAAGTGGTCCTAATACATCATGATAACCTTGTATTCTTCATCTGGATAGGATTTCATGTCAATTAAATCCACTTAACAAGGCCTTTTTTGACAGATTTCAGTTTCTTTTGGCACCCTTCATAGAAGCGCAGATATAGCTTAATAACATCTTGAATTCTATTCTTGTCCTTTTTCTTACATTCACTTTCCATTCCATGTTTATCACCATGTCTTATAGCCAAATGTACAGTATGCAAAATGTCAAACATTTCGTCGTTTGTAACGTAATATTTTGTACTAGATTTATCTTTTAAACGCGTCTCAGAACATATGTCAAACCTTTTCAAACGTCGATATTGTAGCGTGATTTTGGCAACTTGGCTGATTCTAACATTTCTTGGTATTGTTCATTATTAAAATAAAAACTGTTTGCACTTTTTGAAGACACCAACTCATCAAAACGCTGTTTTAAACTCGCGCGCCCACTCTCTTCGGTTTCCATTTTCGAAATGAACGCTGCACGAGTTGAAAAAAGATGACGTAATAATTTATACGATGCAATGATTTCTACACGTAACGCTATTGTAGAAGCGCAAAATATTAGAAATTGTAATTGTAATTTGAATTGAATTAATTTTATCTTTTGGATTTGCATCTTTGGGTTTAAATATAAATCTTTCAACATTTATTTTATACGTTTTGTACGGTGTACTGTTGCGTGTCAAACTGGTACTAAGATTATACCACGTAAAATTCGAAATGAGCCAACTAAACCCAACATATGGTCATTGGTAGAATTTTACTGCAATTATAAAATTCCGATCAGAGAGGAAGCAATAAGTGAACTTACCTTGACTTTGCCCCCTTGAACTCTGAAGGATGATCGTAAGTTAGAATATAGGTTTGGCTGCGTTTATAAAAGTCGTCTTTGTAAGGACCGTCTTCTTCAAGAAAAAGAAATGTATTGTCATCTTGTCTTAAAATAAGGCAACACGTGCCTAAATAAGCGGCTACAGCACTTATTACATAGGAAGAAATAAGTGAACTTATCTTGCATTTAGCCTCTTTAAAGGGCGCCGTAGGATTCCGTGTAGAGTTTCACTAGGGGCTCGTGGCAAGAACAGTTCGGTCTGAAGCCGAATTGGCTGTTGGGTGGGATATCGTTGGCTTCGAGATGTTCTCTTAGCCTTCGGGATAGGATGGTCTTTAGACATTTGCCCATACAACTTAAAAGGGAAATTGGTATGGAGGATGAGGGTTGGGAAGGATCGGATCTAGGTTTTGGTAACAACGGTGGAAGCGGACTTCTATTCCGTTGGCAAATAGGACAGGGCAAGGCATCTGTTGTATATTTGGGCTAACTGCCTAATGGCGTTGGGTGGTAGGTTTTTGAGTATTAGTCGGTTAAATCCGTCTTGACCTGGAGCGGAGTTTCTCCCTTGTCTGGAAGTTTGTAGTTTTAGATTGGGTGTAATGGGACTAAGGAAGGGGTCGTTGTCGGATAGTTCTGTGATCTATGGTTTTGGTTTTGGAAGTCCTCAAGGTTTAGCTCTAGCTGAGCTTCGAAATCGTTGTCAAACGATGGATCGTCGGGGGTAGTGAGAATGGTTTGCAGGTGAAGACCGAACAAGTGAGCCTTATCCTGATCTGAAACTGCAAGGTTACCTTGAGGGTTGGTTAAGTGGCATTTTTGTGTGGTTTTTTGTTGTGATAGGACCTTAAATTTGTGCAAAAATTTAGGCCCTTCGCAGTAATCTAGTTGGGCTGTTTCCTTTATCCAATTTTCCTGCGTATATCCGTTTGTCTAGCCGCATCATTGCGTTTAGTCGGTTGCATTCGGTTTTGAGTACGGGGTCTCTGGTTTTAAGAAATCGACGGTGTAGTTTCCGGGTGATGTCAATTACTTTTGTAGGTATTGCTGAGTTGGCTGCGTCGGTAATGAATTGAGTTAGTTCTTGTACGGCTCTGCCTATATCATCTGTGGTGTCTAGGAGGTTATTGGAGTTCTTGGAACGCATTCCAATCAGCATTCTGAAAAATCCTACGTGTGACGGTTATTTGTGTCGGCGAAAGTGGTGGATCTAGGGATGTATTGAGTAGTAGAGGAAGGTGGTCGGATGTTATTGTTGTGCCGAGGTGACAGTTGTTCTCAAAGTATGGTGTTAATTGTTCGGAGCATATAATGTGGTCAGGTATTGAGTAGCCGTTATGTCCGATAAAAGTGGGGTTGATGTTACGTATTCTTACAATAGGTAGACTGCGAAGTTTGTTCGTTAGTATTTGTGCGTGTCTCCAAATTGTTGGTGTCTAGCGTTGAAATCTCCGAGTAGTACTGCATTGGGGATGTTGGCTACATACTGCAGTAGTGGAAAGGAAAGGGTGTTGTGTTCGGGAGGCAGAATACTATTATAGGGGATGAGGAAAGGTGCACCGTTGTAGATACATACTCGAGGTGTTGAAGGTGCGACGGTAAGGTGTAGGGAGCGGATGGGTATCGGGAGTATATTAGGAGTGCATTACCTAGCATGCCTCTGTCGGGGTTGTTACGAAGGTAAGTACTGTAATGGGCTATGTTAAGGGTGCCTCGGTTAGTTAGTTTGGTCTCTGTTATGGCTAAAATGTGTATCTTGTCTTTGTCGAGTAAGCTTTGTATCAGGTGGCATTTTCGTCGAACGCCACCCGCATTAACTGTTCATATCGTTAGATCCATCGTTGCGGGAAGTAAAGAAGGGAGGTTATAGGGGGTAGGAACGTAGTTTGGGAGTTTACTCCTGTTGGTAGTAGGGAGTGCTAAAACCGACTTTCGTACCGCTCCAAGCGCAGTACAATCGCTTGTCTAAGAACTTCCTGGCTACGTAGTCCATCGTCTTCGTGATAAGTTCGCGCCTACCGGTGTGTGAGCTGCCGCAATTGTTATACTTTGGCTGGGATATGGAAGGTCCGGTTTGGGATTTGTGGTTTCCGCCACAGGAGGGACACTTCAGGGATCGTGTGGGGCACTCTACTGCTTGGTGATCCACCTGAGTGTGCTGGTGGAGCAGTACTTAGGAACGGGGTGTGTGGAGGCTCACATAGATAGTGTCGACCGAACATGTCGACACTCTTATGCAAGAGATAATCTATGGAATATGGGACGTTTGGTGACTCTGGAAATTATACGGATGGCCTTGGTTACATGAGAGAGGTCGATGGCCTGTAGAAGTAGTATTTCCTCATCGGTTATGTCACGGTCAACTTCGCGGATGACGCATGACAGGGAAAGGGGTTTGGTACGGGTCGGGTGTGGGTTGGGTCGGACAGTTGGGATAGGGTAACGGATGGGGTACCAAAGGTGTCTTCAATGGATTTCTCCACTTCAGCGGTAGGGATAGGATGTGAGGTTTCTATCAGGGCGGTGCAATTGCGGTTAAATCGTAGATTCACCCACGAGAGTTGGAGAGAGCGGAGGATGGTGTACAGTTGCTTCTAGGAAATAACTGTTTGGGGAATATTGCGTAAGCAATACCGGGATTTGGGTTGGGTGGCAATAGACGTCGAGGGTGAGTATGAGTAGTTCGCGTCGTCGTGGTAGTAGCGGTCCGGATCGGTGCTGCCGGTAGCGAAGCTACGGCAGCGTACGTCACGGTCGGTGTCGTCGTCGTCGTCGGAGGGTAAGGGAAAGGGGACTGGGAGGTACGGGTTTACCATGTTTTACCATGGTGGTTAGTATTGAATTAGAAATGTGCAATTAAAAAATTGCAAATGTTTTCTGTGTTGCGGAAGATGAACTCCCACCGAGGTGCAGCCTCACAACACGCTGGTTATGCTTTTAGTTGGGAGTCCGATAGAAATGGAGGGTTTTGTTAATATGTTAAGGATTAATTAGGTAGGAATAAATTAATTTACCCTGCGGCGTTCCTCTTCGTGTAATCGGCTTCTTTCTTCGGTCACTCGTTGTCTTCGAGTGTTGTCCTTGATGTGCTTCCTGCTTCTTCGATTCTGGTGGTCCTGCTGCTACCTTCGGTTCGTAGGTCTTCTATTCCTAATAAGGAATTTTTGAATCCGCTTCTTTTCGGTAATGGTGTGCTAGCAATGACCACTACTGCTGGTGAAAGCGGCGAAGATCCCGTAGAGGTCCGGCACGCGATTAATCAGTTAATTAGGGGAGGGAGGACTGCTTGAGCTTCCCAAGCTCCTTCAGCCACAATCATGGATTCCCAACATACATACATTAAGTATGTAGGCATGGTGGGATTAAGGATAGGTGCGGTCAGGATAGGATCGGAAGGAGGGTTCTGAGGGGAAAGATACTACCCCAGCATTCACCTAAATAGCCACATATGGTGTGCGTATACCCAATGACCATGCCACTATACGTGTATCAGAAAAAAAACCCTGAAGAAACCTCATATAAGGTAGGCGGTAACGGGAATCGAACTCATTACCTCCCGAATGCTAAGCAGGTCGGGTTACCACAACTCCTCTAGCTTGGTATACTTACAATATAACACTACAAATACCCAATGCGTCAAAATAATCTCAAAGGATTACACTTTATTAATAATATTCGTTCTTAACGAACTTTACAACTAAGTTTGTGTCTTTTTAACGGAACGCTTTGTATATTACGTCATACCTGAATTCAGCATGATACTTAAAATTCATATAACGATGTGCTGCTTAAACACTAACAGTTTCAGACACCAAAAACACCTTCTACACTCGCCGATTAACTGTTTTAAAAGAAGAGAAAAATTTCTTTGTCAACAAAATTATAATTCAATACTTTTAAGTTGGGTGCACTATTTTCATTTCTTTTTGGTTTATCAATACCGGATGACTCTCATTTGCGATAGTTTCTTATTTTTTTTAATGGAACGTTGTTGTTCTATTTTGTAATGAATATTGCGTTGTTTTATTTGTTTCTATATAAATTACAATTGAATGTATACCAGATTCATCCTTTTCATCAGGATTAGAATAATCAAGGAAAGTGAACTCTAAAAACAATAGTCATTTTTAATACTAGCAAAGATAAATCGTTCCGACGTAATGTACATTTCCAATTCTGAGTAAATACCTAGCATTTTCTAAATCAACTGTTCTTCTTGAAGACACATTTATAAAGCTAGGTATATTACGTCCAGGTTAATCCTTTGTGATTTATCAAAGCTATTTCCCTAAAATACCTACTACAAGAAAATCTCCGAAATTGGAATTGAGAGAAAAGGCATTCACAATCTTTTTATCCAAACTGAAGTTGGGATCGATTAATTTAAAATCACAGTTTAGTACAGTTAAAAAATACTCTTTGTTAAAGATGTTTAGAATACTTAAATTTGTCTCCGACATATGTCACTTGAATTGTAGTATCAAAGTGAAAGATAAAATAAGACGTGTAACAAAATGGGGTCATCACTTTTGATATTTTCCAATTTGACGTGTTATAAGATCGCAGTGTCTGAACTTCTACATTTCAAAACTGAGTAGAGTCAACAAGGAAAATATAAAATCTATTTTCTATAAAAGTAAATGAAGTTTTATGACTAAAATAATTTTTAATGTTCTAATTCTTTTAAAGCTTATTAAATTTCAAGCTCAAAGGAGAACTTACAAAAGCGAAAACGTTTAGAAACTGAGCACTTCCATTGTATTAATTTTAAATGCAAACTTCAATGTGAAACTCTTTGTTCTATAGAGTTTTTGTGTGTTAAATCATGCAAAAAAGGTTATACTCGTCTAACGCAGTATCAAATGCAAAATAAATACACTCAATACAATCACGTATAAGATAAGGAATAAAATGTAATGATCGATAATAATAGGGGTGGACGATGCCAAGAATTTTTACCGTATAGGGGAGGATCTCCCGGAAATTATTAAAATGGCAACGATAACTTTAATAAAAGATGAGAGAAATGGTATGTGCCTTTCTTTTATTTCTTTAATGCATTGTCTGATATAATTCAAGCTTGTTTTATCTAAAGCGCAACGTTTTATGGTAATATTTATAATTATAAAGAACAATGAAAATGAACATTATACGTAAGTACTGAGAACGGAATATTTTTGTTGCTGTACATAAATATGACTGAAACTCTATACAGAGTGTTTTAATAAAACGTGTTTCTCAAATGGTTTCTAGTTTCGACATAATTGTCATCTTCAGACCTTGAAAAATAAATTTAAAACAATTTAAGGGAAATACAGGAAAAACGGTGTAGTGACGTAAAACATTAAACAAGCAAAAACTAAGCAAAATCTAAATACCTGTTGAAGTACTGTAGCACCCCCCCAGGTACCCTATCTTGAAAAGTGTAATTTGAACTTATTTGCAAGAATACAAATTCAAAAACAAAACACTTGCTAAATGATCTATCTTGACTTTACTGACAATCATGTTACTATTACTCAAATTAATTGCTTGCCTTACATGGACTTTCCTGACAATAATTAAAAGATTAGAATTTATTTGCAAATCTGATATTTAATTACTCGCAAACCTCAAATCTGATCAAACGAAGTGGCCGTCTAGTGGTAGGTACGCTGTGCTATTTGAATTAGATAGGCTGGATGAGGTAAGTTTTGCATCATGAAGGGCAGGTAAACAATGAACCTACTCAAGTTAGAATTAACGAGCTTTACGTAATGGTGGTCCAGCCCATTAACATACTATTGTGGAAAAGAACCACCAATAAAACCCACTTTATTCATAAGTAAGTAATTGCACAAGTACATTCATAAATCAAATAACAACAAAAAACAATGAAAGGGTTAAACATATAACAAAACACCATTAAATCAGGTTAAAGTGTTATAAATAAGCAGAATAAAAATCGTAATACCAAACATGTGGCCCTTTAAAACCAAGCATCCCGGTCTTTAAGTAAAGTAGCACATAAAACAATAAGACAAATTACGGTACATGTAAAATACAAAAACAGTAAAATTGCGCAGGTGATAATAAGGTAAAGGCAAGGACAAAAGAAAATAGACAAAGGAATTTACACATACACAATTGTTTAGTGAAATACATACGCAAAATTGCAATCAATTGCACGTAAAGAGAAATTAGTTCGCAGGTTATCAATTCTACTTAACAAAGTGACAAAACAAAACTCATTAACACAAAGCCTTACAAGGGTAAGTTATAAATAGATCATAACATCGTAACCGGTATATACGTTTGAGTGCGTTAGAAAAATACAACGCCCCTTTCTCAGATTGCACATACAACAATAAAAACAATAAAGATAAAATTCGAGGTGTTTAATGGTTATCTGGACCCGGGAGTCCGTACCCACTGGGCAATTGCCTTTTACAATTAACAACCCAGCGGTATCATGTACCCGTCCAGCCCACCTCTACACAAACATAAATATAAACAACAAACAACAATGCTAATTCACACAAATACAAGAGTGAGGGAGCCCTGTAGTGTCTTTTATTTTAGCAGATTTCTGCTTAATGAGCCCGCGTGCGAATAAGATACCTTTGCAAGGCAATGCTAGATTTTTAATAGGTTATATAGGCTCGTTGAATTATTTGCTGCCAGTCTTAATTTATCGTATATAAAAATACCTACTTACACTTGAATATATTCCCTTAGTTGATCACAGACACAAGTCGTTAACATACGCGGTTTACCTTCAAAAAGTGTGACTGAAGATTAATATTTGAAAAACACATTACAACTAACACCCGAAAGAAAGGACAAATTAGTGTTGGCTAAGTCAAAATAAAATGTACACGCACGAAATATTTTAAAGACAAACTGTTTACAATGGGAGTTTCTAATTAAAACAAATCAAATCATCCGGCTCAATCAAAATTTTAACAGCAACTCCCTTCCCCTCTGGTTTCCACTAACCATATCTACTCTCGAAAAGTGATAAAAGAACATGAAACAGTAATTTACGTTGGAACAGTTTCATATCATTATTGCACGACATCTTACTTTTAAAAATATGTATTCGTCTGTAACAAACCCTACATTTAGATCTCGAGTTTCCAAGTACCAAACAAAGACGTCTTTGATTGCAGTGTGCACAATTAGTAATTAATTACTAACTAGTGACATTTTTCCATCACGAGCACGCGTATAGAAATTTTCAACAATTCGTCACGCCTGTTTCGGCAGAACACCTGTTTCTCTACCCTAATATATGTTTCCTTTTTTCTGTTCAACCTTTGCTCAAATATTAATTACATACATTCCTGCATTTCTTACATAAAAATACATTAAAGTATTCTGAAAACATTAGCAAATTACGACGTATCATCACGATATTAAAAATCCACTAATTATCTTTTCTATCGCGGTAACAATGGTGATTAGACAAACCATTATTACAATAATAAAATTTTCGCGGTCCGCTACCTACAGTACGTATTTAGATAAAACATTTAAACAACCTTTGATCAGAGGGTCCATCGATTAAAATCATCCAGGGTTATGTGAAGTCTTGAATATGTAATCTTAAAAATTTAAATTTTGAACTTAAATCCTAAATAAAATATAAATAAATTGTTTAATTAAAACAAACACTGAACCATAAGTTCCATATATGGGCCAATGAGAGAAATTCAAAATTTAAAAAACGCAAATTGCAAGCCTGTGGTTAACATCTTAAGAACTATTAGGTTATGACTTCAAAAATTATATCTACTACACTGTAGGCGGTTGCGCATTAAGCAACTGTTAATTTTGTCATGTCAATTATGTTTAATTAATTTAATTGGTTTTTTAATTAATTTAATTAGTTTTTTAATTGTTTACTCACCATATACTGGAGATAATTTTTGAAATCATAACCTAATAGTTCTTAAGGTGTTAACCATTTTGCAATTTGCGTTTGTTAGTATCCTTCACGGCCTCACATTACGCGTTTAGATGAAAATTTATACAACCAAACAACCTTTTATTAGCGGTTGACTTAAACGAACAGGAAATAGCGCAAAGTGATTCTGTGACCTACCTGAGTTCTGATTGATTAAAGTCATCCAGCTTTAATGCAAGGTTTTGAAGAGATGTTAAAAACGCAAATTGCAAAACGTGTGGTTAACAGCTTAAGAACTATCAGGTTATGGTTTCAAAAATTATATCTAGTTCATGGAGAGGAAACAGAACCCTAATTTATATTGAAATTACATTAGAAAAATGACTTAAAAAACTAATTAAATTAACTATATTAATTAAGAATAATTGACATGATAAAATTAACAGTTACTTAATGCGCAAACGCCCACAATATAGGGTTTTTAATAGTTTCCTCACAATGTACCTTACACAAGGAAAGAGAGAGGACACGTAATATTCCAGTTCTGCCTGTTACCGCTTGGCACATAATTGTGTAGCACAGTGGCGTATCAGGATATGACTAGTAGAAATAAAGGTCCTATTAAACTATGTTCATTGTTTACATAGGTACTGATTAATGTCATTCCATCCCATTTTAAATGTATTTTGATTATGCAATTTTATATAACGTCAATTATCTCATTTTACTTAAAATTTGAAAGTAGCACCTTCGAACAAAATTCCACAGACAAGTACGAAACGCCACTGCAATATTGGCATAATACTACAAATAAATTAACACAATAGTAAAGATTTCAATGAAAATTAGGTTTTATACTTGCTTATGTTTAGTATGTGCAACATATCAATGGGACACAGTTCAAATCAATTTCAAACAATAATCAATTCCAGTTATGACAGTGTGACTATGCATCTTTAGTAATTACCTATGAATTTTGTTATCGCTGTAACTTTTACTGCCAAAAGTACAACCGTTCACCATTATTAAGAATTCACAATACTCTTCATTAACAAAACTTTTCGGTAAAAAAACACTAAAAACTTAACCGTGAAGTATTGCCTAATATAGGTACATGCGCGGTATCCTCTTTTTTTGCAAGCAATGTACTATACTTGAAATCAAATAAGAATAAAGTAGAGGGCGCTTGAACTCAAGTTATGTTTACACTGCTCTAATGTATACTGTATATATGGCGGCAAATTTAAATAACGGTAACAATTCTTTACGAAAAACAATGAAGATTATTTTTCTTCAGTTCAAGAAATTAAACCAGTTGAGAATGCGCAAGCTTGCATTGCCATGATGAACAAAAGAACCGTTTAATGAAAGTAAATATATATATATATATATATATATATATATATATATATGTTGTAATAATTCAAAATAATATTTTTAATTCGATAAAAAAATATTTTTTAAATATTTTCAGGTTTTTCAATTAACATAGTTTTTCGTGATCGTTTGTCATATTTAAATCCTAACTTTAGGGGTATTCGATAATGATAATTGCTTCGTAAGGATGAATTTTTTTACAACTGGCAACACTGCTATTTTTAAAAACTGTGCTAAAATTGTTTCTTTAGTGCTGTAAATGGTTCTCTTGTTTTAACCAATCAACCCGAAGCTCAAATATTTTTATCTTATCCTTCGCTTTATTCTTAGATGATTTCAGGTATAGATATAATTTTTGAAATCATAACGTAATAGTTTTTAAGGTGTTAACAATTTTGCAATTGGCGTTTTTAGTAGCTCTTCAAGACGTCTTATTACGTGTTTAGATAAAAAATTTAAACAACCAAACAACCTTTTATCAGCGGTTCCTGGAAAGGTTGTCTTAAGCGAACAGGAAATTGTGAAAGATGATACTTTTACATACCTAAGTTCTCATCGATTAAAGTCATCCAGCTTTAATGTGAGGTCTTGAAGAGTTGTTGGAAACGCAAATTGCAAAACCTGTGGTTAACATCTTAAGAACTTTTAGCTTATATTTTCAAAAAATATATCTAGTACACCCGACGTCAATGGAAAAGCCTCCCCCCCCCGAGGCGATCTCACATAAAAATTTTGGACACCCCTTAAATGTTAGCAATAACCAAGAACGTATTGTAATAGCCAGGTAAATTTTCCATTATATTACGGGCACGTAGATATTCTCTTAAATAACCAGTTTGTTAATGAAAGAGTTCTTATGAAAATACGTAATGCCTGGTTCGAAACTGACTTGAATATGTGTGTATTTATAGAACCAAACAAATGCATTACAGCATTATAATGGAATTAGATAATAAATTTGAATGTCATTATGGTTTACTTTAAGGAATTTAAAACAGCTCCAAGTCAGTGGTTTTTCTTCACATGCAGGAATTGGTAAGAGTAGTAATAGATTTTTAATATGAATTAACTTCAATGAAATTGTTGCACAAAAATGAAAAATCAATTAATCTACGATATAATTGAACTGATTAGAAGAAATATAAGTAATAATTCAATTCCAAATTGTTTTGATTTCATTATTTCCCAGATAACAAGGTGCTTGTTTTTTCGATTTTAATTCAAGTCTCTACTAGCAAAAGAGGAATATTTATGAAATCGTATTATCAAGGATGTAATTGAAATTAAAAAGCGTCCTAATTGATAAAATAAAAACAAGTTATTTGGCAAATAATTTCCCATTAATTATGATTTAAATGTAAAAAATCCTTTAACTCTATACATTATTGATAGCCACAAGTACCGCTAAAAATCGAATTAATATAAAGTGGCAGTTTTTCAATCAAAAATGAAAAACTGTTATTGAACTTACCGAATTCGTTTTCTTTTTCCAACGATATTTATATCTATTATTTATTATTATTAGCATTACAACTGAGTTAACGATTTAACACGAAACACATATTATAACAATATAGAAAACTTTCCCAAATCCTACAAGCATGTAGGATTCCTACTCAAAACTAAACATGAAAACCAACAAGTCGTAATAAACACGCCAGACACGCGTAATCTGTCTACATTTCTAGAATAGCCTGTTGCTATGAACCTTAAACATGTGCGAAAATTGATAATTTGGGTGTTTCCGAAATATGCCACATTTACTTATTAATCTGATACCCCAGATACTATGGCTTTATAAATTAATGCAAACGTTGAGTTTCTAAGCAGCAAGCAGGTTATGTTTAAACATCTGGTTCACTCTTCACAGTCGAACAATGCTAATGTAAACCAGTAAATTCAGTTTGCATATTTCATTGTAATGTCAAAATATCAATAAAGATAGCAGGTTTAATCAATGCATTCAAATTAATACTTATTTTTGTAACAAGTTCAAAAAGTGAGTGTTTTCCGCACGTGAACTGCATTTGTCCAACTCGAGCCCAATGAGGCTCTTAGGCCCAGTTGGACAACACATGGAGTGCCATGAACTCTTTTTGGATGAGTTGCATACAATATTATTTCTACGTTCATGCAAAAAGAAACAATAAACGGTTTTACTAGGTGGCCATAAGTGTCGGTACATGATGAATATTTTTTTATGTAATATTTAATATTTAATTGTGACTGATTATTCTTGTTGGCGTGTTTCGCTGGATATTAAATTTAAAGATGCTTAATTTGCCAGTACACAGATTTCGGGTGGGGTTACCAGTGAAAACGGAATTAACACAGGACGTAACAGATAATTAATGGTTTGGCGGCTAGCTCGGTGGGATATAGGGCCGTGAGCGTGTTTCAGAATTTAAATATTTAGGGTGGCTTATCGTATTAGCGAAAGTCGTAAATCGGGGTGAATCACAATCTTGATAAAGTCTTGTAATGGGCGCCAGACTGTTTTTAAAGTAAAATCGGGAAAATACACCTGAGCACCGTACATATATAGTCAGCCAAACAAAAAATTCTCAGTTAGCTGAACGCCAGCTTATACTCCAGGTGACGTAAATGTAGTCCGGGGTCTCTACATATACAACAAATATTCAAAATAATTACACACCTTCAAATAATACTGAAGCGTGTGAGCAAATCAGCTGTTGGGTCAGCGACCTTTAACCTACACTGAACCCCAACGCAATTAAATAAAGTACGCAAAACAAACACTAAATATTTCGTTAATTATTGAAAAGTCGGTTATTCGTCAATAATCTAGTTGCCATCCATTAAATGAAACACAATAAATAATGATGTACAATTTATGCCGCATCAATTTGTGTGCCAGTTATTCTACAATTATAATTGGGAAATTAAATGTCCTTCACTTATTCGGAACTAAACTTGCAAGTTCTAGACTTAAAGTAATTTTATGTTATCAGTATACAGATGCTTATAAATCTCGGAACAATTACGAAAATCAATTCTAGTCATTCAAACGGCAACAATTTTGCAACGTGAAATTTTGGATATGTAATTTACATACGAATAATCAAACATCGATCGTTTGATTGCACAGATGAAAGCAGTTTGTTAAAAAACAAGGCTAATTGACTGAAAATTCAAAAGCAAAACGACTACGTTCATCCGCCTATATCCGCATAATTTTGGTGAATATATGTCAGTAACAAAAAACACAAGCACGATAAGTAGACAACAACAGATTACCTCCTGGGTATTTTCTCTAAACTTTCTCCATCCGTGTACAGCGAAAATCAACCTGGATGTAGACAGCCTCCACGGCGATGTTCTCGATGGAAACTCTCACTCAGCAACAATAGCAGCAATTCCCATGTGGCAAATTCGCGAACTAGTTGGTTAACGAATTTATAAAATTTATATACACAGAACTGACACGGTAACCGACAGTTCAGGGTCCCGGGGACATTAACTATTACACCGTTTACGTCATCGCTACTCTTCCGTCATATTTTTTTAACATCGCGCTTTCACATACTAATTGCATAAACAGCTTGTAGTGACCAACGGAACAAACACATTCATTTAATTTATACTTTTGATGACTTTTCCACCTTCTGTAACACGATCCAGTGAACTTAACACCGAAAACCTCCAGGCACCAATTCTGAAACTGTGCCACATTCGGTCGTGAACAGGTAACAGATAAACCTGGTTTTTGCTCGACTATCCAGCGGTCGGGGGTGGGTCAAAAGTTTACTAATTTGCACACCGCAGAACAGTATACCATACATAAGTCAAAATAGAAGTTGAAATCGTCGTAAAATCGGAAATGGAGGCCAGAGTATCTGAAAAGACGGAATAGGGGTTGTTTCGCCTAATTACGTAAGTTCACGGCTTGCCTAGATACTCAAATAACTCGCTTACCTGTATGTAATCAATCACAGGTGGGTCGGGACCATTATTACGTTACTCCACCTAATTTGTTTGAATTTGAATGAAACTTATATCTCAAAATAATTAATGAATTCACTTTACTCTAACCTGCAACCAGATTGAGAGATATTAATTCAGATCGCTATAAAATATGCTCAAACCAAAAGTAAACAACGCTAAATATTTTACTTAGTTACTGCAAAGTTAAATCCAATTTCGTTAAACAAAGTCACTAATTAATAACAAAAGTTGCTACTTCATGAAATTAAATAGTCAAATTCAGGTTTAAATCAATAAGCCTAGCTTCTACTAAAATGTTTTGGTTTTAGTTATTTACAGATGAGGCTACTAATTCCAAAAAAAAGAATGCATTAATGCAACAAACTTTAAATTCTACGCTATACGAGTTAATTATTTAAATCGTTATCGCACGTAACTACCATGCTTTCTCAAATAAACACCAAAATTATATACATTTACATTAAAATAATCAAAACACTAAAAAAAATTCGCAAATAGGTGTCGTATGACAAGCGGGTTCTCATCTGGGATCACTTTAAAAATACAACAGTACATAACCTAGAAATGTATAATGAAAACTTCAACGTGGGAACATTTGCACAAATTAAAAAATTAACATATAAAATATGCTTAATCGCCTCAGGTTCCAGCTAGTCTCCTTTGTATTGGCCTTTCTAAAACTTATTGTAAAATGTACTCAAATCAGCAAAACAAATGATTATTCGCACACAAAAGTTAACATATAAATTTTGTTCATAAAATTTTGACATATTCAACCTTTATATATATATATATATATATATATATATATATATATATATATATATATATATATATTTATAAAAACTCAAAACAAAGTATTAGTTTCGGAAGGTTAAATACGGTTGCCAAGGAAAAATTCTACTCTAAAATATCCAAAACTGAACAACAAAGAATCGTATTCAATCTTAAGTACATGTAAACAATGCATAATAACGCAGAAAATCTATTAATGCTCGTCGGACATGAATAGCAAAAAAAATAAATGCACATTAAGATTTACCTTATTGCATTTCCCCCATATGTTATACGAGAGGTTGACTTTTGGAGGTTGCCTTCGGTGCTGGCGATAATAAGGTATTGAATGTGGTGGTTACGCTGGAAATTCCCTCGTGGAAGATTTAGAAAGTCAAAGTGCGGTCGATTAACATCCAACTTGGTTGTACGATATATTATATTATATTAAATATTTACACTTATTTACAAATGCGTTGCGTTCAGAACTGCTTAATTATTAATATTTTCCGCTAACGTGATACGAAAATTTATTTATTTACTGCAAGTTACTTGTTATTGGCGAACTGTAAATTTATTGTCTGGCACTAGGAAAGGACGTTGATTTATTACGCAAATAAAAGCGATGACTGCTCCAGAGGGTTATAAATGCACTAGTTAAAACACATTGCATGTCATTGGATCAACTACACAAAATCTTTACGATAGTTTAGACTCGTGATGGGTGAACAAATCAAAGATCCCAGCACGGGTTTATCGCAAAGGAAACTACCCCTTTACAACGAAAGTTCGATTACGAGGGGTCGGGAAAACGTTCTTTCGCGGGACTCGACGTCGCCCAATAGCGTGCATACGCAAAAAGATCTGATCTAACTCTGCCCAACTCAAATTAATCATTATCCGCCCTGTTGCGTTATTAAACCCCTTCCATTACTTAATTCTTATCTACCCTATCTCAAAGAAAATCGCTTAAATTTTTCAAGCGCGGGAAAACTTCCGAAACTGTTCGTAAAAAAACGCTTCAACATCTTTTCTTGCAATTCACCGACATGATCTCACGCTGTTTGTTGTTATGAAAAGTGTTCGTTTTTTTAATGAACGTAAAAAATAAAATTATAAATACAACTTGACTACTTTTCGTTAAAGCATTTTCTGTTGTCGAAATAAGCCCTGATACCAACTATAGCTTTTGAAAATTTTTTAAAGCTCTATACTTAAATTAATGATTCTCAGTTTCCGTACTAAGTTAATCAAACTCTGCAAAAATTATATTAAACTTGTATATTTCTTGCATAATACAAATAAACACCATGTTGTTTACTTATTTTTATGTACATACAGAATTGCACATTACATTCATTATTAAAAGGAAAGCATTTCCTGCAAACGCATATGTAATAGTGATTAACAGAGAATGACTTTAATGTGATTTCAATAATCAAATAGGTGATGAGTAACTATGTCTTTATTCATCGTTATTGGTGTTCTATTATATACGAGTGCATGTATAGGAACAACTAACATTAAATAAAATGAAATGCAAGACAAAGAAGTTGTTAGTGTAAGGTATATATGAAATTGTTCATCTTTCTCAGTATTCCTGATATCTGAATTTCCATCATTCAACGAAATTATATCTAGCACCAGGATGACGTTAATTGTAATTAATAATCATCTAATTTTCATTTACATACTTGGCATCACATTAAAGCCTTTTTCTATTAATCTCAATTACATACACGTTTGTATAAATTAATGCCCTCCT
This sequence comes from Vesta saturnalis, assembly GCA_036346205.1. NCBI lineage: Eukaryota > Metazoa > Arthropoda > Insecta > Coleoptera > Lampyridae > Vesta > Vesta saturnalis. The sequence goes on along the minus strand of JARFJB010002005.1, from coordinate 522,462 downwards.
TATAATGATGCATGTAACGTGCAATTCTGTGAACACGTAAAAATAACTAAAGCATTTGGAGTGTGACTACTTTACGCTTGGATATTTTCCGTGGCGCACCCAACAAGCCTTACTCTATTGTTATCCGTTTGTGGCGCAAATATCTCAATTTAAAGCAGCTACAATGTAGATCGTTTTTCTTAGTTTATCGCCGGCGGTCAGGTAAACTAAATACACACCTATTAACCTAAATGCCTTGTGCTAGAACGAAAAAAATAATAACCTCACGAGCAGCATTAATACAAGCGCTAATTCGTTTTTCAAACCTATCCATTTTACCTATTATACTTTCTTTAAAATTTAAATAAAACATAGTCAAGAACTGGACGGTATCTGTTAAGCTATTTGTGCTATTATTGTGTAGACGGGAAACTGTTTAGTGTAAATAAATACCCATTTACCCCGTTGAAAACATCCCTTAGTTCACTATAAATGTGTTTTTTTTTTAAATCCTCAGACAAATCTTATAAAGTTGGGATGATTGAAGCTGCATCGTTGACAACATGGCAATTGTCGTTTCTTAGTGATATTAACCTGTCAATAATAAGAGTAAATGATTGATATAGGAAAGAAACGGAGAATTCTATACTTTCAATGCAATTTTAACGACCGCTACTGCTCCTACCTAGATTCTACTACTTTCTAAGATTTTGATTAGGATTAAGGATAAAATAGTGTCTTGCCCGGATGACTGTTCTCGACTGGGGTAGGCAAAAACCGTTTTAGGGTAAATTGGTGCCTGTTTGCAGTAAAAAAGTACTTGTTTGGGGTAAACGGATAACTGCGTTAAACGGGTACTTATTTAGGTTAAACGGGTACTTGATAGTTAAACGGTAACTGTTGATATTACAGGTAGCTATTGTGTAGACGGAAAACTATTTGCGAGAAATGAAAGATATGAACAATAAGTGTACGGATACCAGTTTGGAGTAAACTGGTGCCTGTTTAGACTAAACAGGTATCTAGTCTAAACAGGCACCAGCTTACTCTAAACAGGTGTTCTGTCACCCAGTGAATGGGTACCTGTTTGCGGTAAACGACCATATGTTTCAGATAAACGGCAAATCTAAACAAGTACCGGTATTAATGTAACACTGGTAGGTTAATCAAAGGAAATTATCGGATATCCAAAGTCAAAAATCTAAAGGGCTGGTTGTAGCAGTGGAAATTTAAAATAAAAATTTCATCGATGTTCAGGTTTTTCAAATTTGAAAATCAACCAAAAAATCTGATGAACCAGACTGCCCAGAAGGACTTATTCTTTACGTAAACTATACAACACAAATGATTCGGGCCAAAAGTTTTTTTTCAGAAAGTATTTGAAAATCATATTACAGAGTGGTGAAATAAAATAAAACAGTTTTTAAAACTTAAAGAAACAAACAATTTTATATCTAAAAACACTATTCTTTTTTGGGAATTAAAGCAAGCCAGTAAATCTTCGATTTGACGAACTAAAGTGCCAGCCTCTGCAGAAATAAGAATATTGTTTGAACCTTATCTAAAACGTACACATTACTCGGTCATTTCAGGAACGAGAGTACCACTTTCACTTCCTTGGGATTAAAATATTTTTAGCTTCAAGGGAGCAAACAATACCTCTGAAACTAAAAGTATTAAAAACAATTTAAACGGGTCACCTAATTTAATTTACTAAATTACAGCGGAAGACAGCATGAAGAGAAAACTATATTTAATTCAAACTTAGATTTACTGATTATATTATTACAATTTGAACTATTAATAAGTTCTTCTTCCAAATCGAAATGAATCACATTATTTTTGTTATGCTGAGGCGGCAGCAGAATTTGCACTATTTTAGAGCTTTGTTTGTTTTTTGATACTACTTAAATACCAACCAACTACGTCATACATTTTACGACGTATTTGCGAAGCGATATTGTCAACGTACATGCATTCAGGCAGCTTAAAGAAAACATTTAAGGTTATGGGTTATAAATTAATGAGGCGGTAAACAAGGGAACAAGGATGAGGATGGTGCCGATGTGTGACATCATCATAGCTCATATAAGTAGGTATTTCTATAAATGGTCTAAATATCACTTTCAAAGTCAAACTGATAGAGCGCCAGTGGTGTAGTCGTAGGAGTCGTCTTCCACGCTTTTGGTATGGGTTAGATCCCTGGACTTTTTTCTCTTAGGTTACAGTAGTTTTGTTTTTCTTGTCTAAAATAGATGACGTCACACATCGGCACCATCCTCATCCTTGTTCCTTTGTTCACCGCCTACTATAAATTAATCGTAAATCTTAATTGCAGAAAATTTCCAACACGGTAGTTTATTTATATGTTTATGTTTTGGAATCTTAAATACTGTATACGTCATTTAATTAGTCATACCATTTCCAGATTTTAATTTCGTCAAAATCCTAGCCTAAACATTTAGTCGCAAACACAGCATTGCATTTTTTCAGATTATGCTTGTACGCTCTGGAATGCGTCTTTGATAGATTTAATTTATGTCAAGATGTTTTAGTTTAATAGTTGTCTGATTAGTTAATTATCTTTTTCCTCATGAACCAGGTCATTCCTTTTTAGTACGGATTTTTTTTAAATTAATGTTTTCCTTCAAACTGATTGTAGGATACAATTTTTATTTATTTGTTGTGAAAAATATAATTTCACTGGACGCAAATACCAATATCACATGTGAAGATCAATCTTCGCAAGCACAGTTTTTGGAAACTACGTTCCCTTAGTGGAAAAGGTACTATTAAATATCCTCCTCGCTCACCTGATATCGCGCCGAACGACTTTTTCATTTGGGGATACGTATCCCAGCAAATTTATGGCCACAGGCATGAACGTGCTAACAATTTGGACGAACTTCGTGTCAAAATTACATACTTTTTAAACAGCATCGCCCAAGGAATGTTAGAAAACACCCGACCTGGGTCACTGCCTTGCCAAAAGTGGAGGTCTTTTCGAAAATCTTATAAAGTAGGGTTTTGAAAAAAGTGTATTCTGTTCATTTTTTAAAATAGTTGGTTATTCAATAAGAATTATAATGCTACAGTTAAACCTTAAACTTAAGTTATACTATCAATGTAAATGTTCTTGTATGTAGCTCTCGTAAGTTTCTTCTTGGTTCTTCTTATGAGTAGTAATCGAACCATGTCATAAATATGCAATTACCATAAACTTCGATGTTTGAGGTATTATCATTTAATGTTTAAGTGTAAAGTATTTACTTAATAGTTTCAAACACGCGACTTTTCAACATCATGTTAATTGCTTTGGTTTCGTTAGAACTGTTGAAGCTAGATTGAAGGAGACTTAAGTAGTTCATATTTTGTGCCTACATTCAAATATGTGCAAGTGGCAACATCGGTAAAGTTATGTCTCTCTCACACTCATATAATGCTTATTGGGTTTCTTTCTCGCCTATTATAAATCAGACTCGCAATAATGTTTTTCCATGCCTATATATATATATATATATATATATATATATATATATATATATATATATATATATATATATATATATATATATATATATATATATATATATATATATATATATATATATATATATATATATATATATATATCCATTTTTTCACCTCAGGCGCCTCGTATAAATTGTATCTTAATGTAATTAGAATGGCTTAGTTCCATGATTCATAAGATCTGTTGTGTGTTTATAACAATTCTACTAACAAAGCCCTTGATAAGCATTTTTTTCATATATTAAACCAAATTGTAATTTAAAATCAAACTCTAAGCATCTAATTGTGTTAAACAATGTTGAATTGTGTAATGGCCTCCTTGGCAACCATCAGTTGAGTCATGACGCCATTGACGTAGTATTAATAAATCAATTTGAAAAAATGGAATTTCTTATTACACCATAAAGTTAAAAGTAACATTTAACTTTCATCTGTTGTCATTGCTATAAAACACTAGGTATTAGCAAAAAAGTTTCGAGAGAATAAGTTTGTAAATTAATAATATTTGTACACGCCGCATATAACTACGACTGCGGAGCGTTAAGCCATATCCAGAAAGGCCATATCTATATTATTCCTGCATCATTGACTAACACGATCAACCATATCTACTTTTACCATTATTATCCAAACCAACTTGAGTGAAATAAAGGTGGTAAATTTAAATTCATAGATTGGGATTAGATTACAGGATGACTACAGAACAATTTGATCTGTGCTCGCAACATAATAATAGAAAACATAAATGTACTTTCTGTATTTCGGTGTGTCTAAGGACTCTTAAACGCATCGTTTGTAGTGCGTTTAGAAGCTTCTTAGAAGCATCGTTTCTGGTAACTTTTCTCATGTAATATTATTTTGACATGCCAGTTGGTTAGATCTAGATGTAATTACACGAAAGGTTTCTTTTTGTGCGGATAAAGTTGATTTTTTTACGAGAATTTGGTTGCTTGGTAAATTGACTACGATCAAAAACGAGTCCGAAGGTTTTTTTATTTGATGGTTTGCGAAGTCAATTTACCGAAAAGAAACCAAATTAGAGTTTAAAAAATGAAGTTTTATCTTGGAGAAATTTAATGAATAATTAAAAATAATAGCTGTCAAAATGACAAATTCATGGGGGCTTATGGGATTTTTTATACATGAATTAAATTATAACATTTCAAAGAACTGTCAAATATGACATTTGAATATTACCAACCCAAACATCTAAAAAATTCTGTTGAATGAGTTTAGTCAGTTTTGATGCAAATTTTGTTGCTATTTTTAAATTAAATTAAAAAAAATTAAATTATAACATTTCAAAGAGCTGCCAAATACGACATTTGAATATTTCCAACTCAAACATCTAAAAAATTCTGTTGAACGAATTTAGTCAGTTTTGATGCAAATTTTGTTGCTATTTTTAAATTAAATTAAAAAAAATTAAATTATGACATTTCAAAGAGCTGTCAAATATGACATTTGAATATTACCAACCCAAACATCTAAAAAATTCTGTTGAATGAATTTAGTCAGTTTTGATGGAAATTTTGTTGCTATTTTTAAATAGAAAGAATAGCGTAAAAGACACGTTTCATAAGTGAGTTGGCGCACTTATCCAATTGGGACCACCGTCTCTGCGCTCCTCGGGCCCAAACCCAGGATGCGTGCGCCAATAGAGTGACTTCTGTTTTAATATACTATTACGAGGTAATATGCAACCAATCAAACATTACTGCGTTGTGGATAGTATATCTGAAAAAAATATGAAGATGAAAACTCAAGTATCATTACATAATTATCCAAAATGATTTATACACATTAATAAGTGCATTGTGACCTCAATTTGTTCTAGTTACTAACAATGTTTATCTTATATTGTTAGCATCGTAATCTGGCGTAATAAAAATAAATAACGAATTGTGCCAATTGTCATCATAATCATTCCTTAATTGAGTTTGATTGATTAGTTTTAATTTTGGGTTATTGTAATACTAGTTTGAATATTATTTGATAAGTTAAGGTGTTTAGAAATAGTATTTATAAAGAAGCAAGACGCTTTTATTTTAATGGCATACTTTCGAAGTGGACATTTGGAACATCCTTTGTAAAAAATGTTAAGTTCATTCAATAACTTAATTTTTTATGATGTTTATTAATAAACTAAACTCATATGCAAAAACATATTGTTTGTAACTAATCAGAATCGTTATATTAAAAATCTTTATCATCATCTGTATTATCTCAATGTATGAACTTTTTGGTGGAATCCAACCTCACTATGCCACTAATCCAAAACATTTTTAATCGGATTTTTTTTCAGTTGGATTAAAAACAGTAGTGATGCCTTAATACAGTATACCCATTTTGTAAAAGCAATTTTACAAGCAGCTTATACTTTTGCAAACTATATTTGAAAGCTCGATTTTTAGGTTTGAAGTGTGAAACTCTGCTTTAAAAACACAATTAGTGTGATGATTTTTTAACTGTTTACATAACTTGTGAAAATTAACTTTTGGTAATTTCTTTATTAAACTACTATGGTAATTTTTAATTATCTGACCAATGTGATTGGATGCAGTAAATAACTTTTAAAAGCACATCATGCCTTAAAGTCATATATAGGCGCAAATCCTTATACAACCATTGGATTTTAAGGCGACTACTATCGGTAAAGCCAATGCCATTTGTGTATTTGTCGTTTCTGCAGGTTCCAAAACGCCACCGTCCACTAATCTAGTAAGTTCAGCTGAAACAGAATCGTTCAGTGCAAGTGGAATTTTTCTTGGGCGCAATAAGCTACATAAATTCGTGCTTGGTGGCCATTATAGTTCCCAGTGAATCTTCAAAAAGTTCATTAAAAACGTTTTAATGATTATTTTATCAGTGTCCTCTTCCTCATCTCTTTTTATTTCTGGCAGAGTATAAATCTTTTCTATATGGCATACTCTTGCACATGGTGGTAGCTACAACCTGAAAACGAAACACCAGTCCAAACCAAAAAGTGTTATAGCATCATCTTCTGTTACATATATTGGTAATTTTATTTTCCCAAAGTAACTACTGGTTTTTCTTCATAATGAAATTCGTGCATAGTTTTCGCAATGGTTTAACTATTATTTTCCATGTAAATTTAAGAGTTATCGCATAAACAGAACCTGAGTCGTACAACTTATTAACATTTGTTTTGCTTATTCGAACTATTAGCTTCACTTTGTTCTCTGTTGTCAGTTTCCGAATATATGATATATATAAATCGTAATTTGCAGCTTCCGGTTTAGAATCGCTTTCATTATCATTATGAATGTCACTTTCATCGGTATAATCTTGAATTCAACGCGTCGCAGGTTTAGTTTCTTTTTGGTTTTGTTTATTATTGTGTGGTTTTCAGGACTGTGAAATAACGGTGCGACCAGAAACTACACACACCACAGCTGCCACATCTTTTTCCAAAGACGGGAGAGTTTGTCTTAGGGTGTTTTAATAATCGCCACAATAGAGACAGGCTGTTTCTGGATGTAATTCCTGCACTTGATCCTTTTATTGTCCGTTCTGTGGGTCTGTGGTATGAGTTTTTTCTTATGGGGGTTTTCCTAATACACATATAGCGCTATGGTCCCTGCATACATCATGTGCAGGTAGTTAGCCGAATGCTATGGCCACACCTATTCTTCACTCCACCATGCATACATACTTAATGTATGCATCTATGTTGGGAATCCACGACTGTGGTGAAGAACTTGGAAACCTCAAGCAGTTCGCCCTCTCCCTTGGGGAGGAAATAAAACATGTTGTCTTTTTATTTTTTATTGAAGGTTGTTCTAATAAATTTTCAGTAGCTTCCACTGCATCTAATGTGATTTTTTAGTGCAGTGTTTCTGTATGATTTCCTTTTGACGCTCACAAATGTTCATACCAAGAATTAATCGATCACGCATTATTTTATTTAAATTATTGCCAAAATGTAAGAATGTAACCGATTTCCATATTCCGTTACCGTTTCATAGTTTTTTCAAATACATCCAGTAAAATTGATTGTTTTGGACAAAAGCCAGTTCTGTGCCAAAACCTTAAAAATGTCTGAACCTTTGTTAGACAAAAGTAAGTTGCTTTAATGACTCATCTGTCATCAGTCTATGAATTTCTAATTCTAACTCAAACCTTTGTAAATAATTGTTCATTATTTGTATGGGTATTATCGGTCACTTTGGTTTTGAAATCAGAAGCAAGTATTTATTCATAAATCTATGTGAGTTCGATTTTTGTCGCCAAAAATATAGTATTATTAAGTTTCAACAGTAAATACACATTGGTAAACATTTAATTGTCACACTCGTAACTTTATTACTCATGTTTTTACATTGTAACTATTAATAAATATTATTTATCGTTCAGTGACGTGTTAAACTGTATTTAACATACATGCATGGGTGGATCTTAAAGGCACCTTTAACACGCATATTCTTGGTACATAAACAAATAATTAAGCATTACCATTGAATAACGAAGTATTTTTCACTCAACGGCATTTCGTGTTTCAAATGATTATGTGTGTTTCTTAATATTGAATACACGGTCTTGAAAGCAACCTCTGGAAGTGGATGAAATATTTTCGAAAATTATAAAGTAATGTATGCATTTATTATTTATTTTTGTAAATTAATGCGTCAATGAATGACAAACTAATGGACGCACCTCAAGTGGTAACAAACCTTAACATTTTTTGCATATATTACATGGCTCGCTTCGTGGCTACGCTCTCTCGCGCCATACACATATACTCAAATGTTAAGGCACTCTAGATACGTTAATTACTATAATTATAAACAAAAATCCACACACAAACATTAAAAAACATTAATGTTCAACATTAACAAAGTTACCCGAAAAGCGTGTTCTAAACAAGGATTTTTTTGTTAATGTTACGAATTGAAAATTTGGAGTAAATGCAAAATATGAATATTAACGCAGTCGACCCTAAACCACCCCCGGATATAAGCTTGTTGTAGAATCTTGTAATGAATACAATTAGTAACTGATGCTTTCCAGGTAGAAAATCAAATAGCTTGAGTCAAATTCTACCTAACTGTATCATAAAATCATACATTTTTATTATATATTAATATTACACTAATAGGTAGGAAAAGTAATGACGTGTATGCACCGATTCGAAACTTTCAATTTAGTTGATTATTATATCCTGTTTCGAACAAGTGTAAGTAGATGGCTTTAGCTTTATAATAAAATAGAGAAACACTTTTATCGTACATGCATGTGTAATGCATAGTACTTAAGGAGAAAATATTCAACAAAACCATGCAGCAGAAGTGTGAGAAAAGAGCTTTGATCGGCTAATACTGGAAATTCGTTGCTATAGTTGACGATTTAATATAATTGTCGTCTTCCGTCCTCTATACTTGTCACCCTAAGTCGTGCAAGGGAAGTGTGAAAAAGGTGTACATTGCGATGGAGATGAAAGAATCAACGATGTGTACACTTGGATTAACTAATATTGGAAATTAGTTGCTGTAACTTCCGGTTAATGTAATTAGATTACTAGTAGGTTGTGTATTCAATTTAACGCTTGTATCAATTATGAAAATAAGAATACATTCTAATAAAAGGTTCTATTGCAACATACTTCAGTTGCATTAATCTATTTTCATGCATAAATAAATTTGCCAAGTTAACAGTATTTCCGCCACACTTCACTAGACAGAACTGGCACTACCACAAAGGAAGGTGTAAAGTGGCACCTTCCATAGCCAATGGCGTAGCTAGGTTTTTATACGCCAGTTAGCAAAGTAATTACAGCACTTTTTACACGAAGAAAGAAAGAAATGGCATTATGTTCTCTGATAGAGCACTCCCCACGTTGGTATTAACTACCACATGGGAATATAACACCTTACACCTACGTTTAGAATACGGAAAATACAAATGCAATTTACTTATTTAAAAGTTTTGCAAGAAACAAAACACCATGTGTCTGTGTCTAACAAAGATTATCATACATTGTAACGGGTTCAAACGGAATTCGAACACCGAATAGGCAAATTAACTAGCCGTTAGGGGAGTTATACTAATAATTTTAGTTGCTTTAAACGGTATGTCGAATCGTGGAGTATTCTGGACGCTACCTTTTCTTAAATCGGGTAAAAGTACATTAACAAGAAGTGGTGTACTGGTACAATACAAGGATAAATACGTAAACCTACTTTTTTGCAGCATCAGGCTGATCATATGCTTCGAGAGCTATCCCGTTAGGTCGAATCGGTAACGTAAGTCTCCAAAAACACCAATGCATAGCTCTCACTTTACGGTCCATATCTTAATTGATCAAATCATTCAATCTGCCCTGAGATCATCAACAAACCTGAATTACCAAACTTAAAATTAACTTTACAATCGTCTATTGAATCAATTTAAATAGTCTATATGCATCATAATAAATTTTAATACAACAATCAAAAGTTCTTGCCAAAGGCAATAATGCACTTCGAAGGCATCTCTTAAAACAATTATTATATTTTATTATTGTAAATACACACATTTTGCCTAATTTCCTTTTTGTACTGCAACAAAAGCGCTTTCGGTTCACGCCCTTTTCCATTTCGATAATTCATAATCCTAAAATAATATAACCACCGCAATGACACAACGTCTCCAAATAATAAATTTAGTATGTCGACAGCAGGCAGCGGCCAACGTACAAAACTCATTACAAAAAATAATCGGTTAAATATCTAAATAATATCGTAAATATGTCGGAAATGACTATTTCAATTTAAAAAATGATATGTTTAAACACACTATAGCTAGTAACGTATACTTTGTATAAACAACAAGTCCATCAATTTTCAGTCAAACAATGTTTACTTTTATTAAAAGCAGATGTAATAAATCAAACAACTTTTCACCCTGCTTATCAGAATGTTTAGCAAAAAGTCGTACAAAACCATTCACTATTGTTTTTCCCTTAACTGATATCAATGCATCGAAAAGATACACAAAGTTAAATAAGTGCAGCCTATGAAATCTTTATAAATAAACACAACAGCTAAATGGGGTAGCATCCCTCTTTCTTTTATATCACAACAACGTTCTATAGGTGCACACTACACAAGGGTTATTTATACTTTCTTCGACCGGGAAGAGATCACACACGTGAAGTTCGTCTTCTGTCTCAACGGTAAACGTCCGATGTTTGATTTATGCAAAAATCGCCATGTACAAGTTCAAAAACGTCAATCAATCTCTTTCCTAAAATATCATTCAAACAGTTCGCGCGGTAAACACGATAGATTTCCGTGCCTCTAAAGTCCAAAATCCAGTTCAGCAATTTCTTAAGAAAACGAAAATAATCTACTCTTCAACCAAGTAATTTCATTAAACTGTACTGTATTCTAATACAACACTAGCTATAAGACCTACATTTCGTTAACTGTTAATTCTTATCTGTAAATAAACATTTACTTAATATTTAATTAATATTTAATTAATAATCTAGCAAGCCAAAGTTCAAATAACTTTGAACAACAAATGTTTTCCAACATACGTAATATGTATAATCGTAAGTTTCTAAGGTTCATGATACAATAGCGTTAAATTGAAAATTTAAAAAACTACCGACACAAAAAATTCTACTTTTAAAACCCTTCATTAGCTAGAAATGAACTGATGACCTTCAAACGGCTGAACATATTTTTTTGAATCATAGCCCAAATCACTCGATCAACTCACCTTTTAAACAAAAAAGTAAATGAAAGTCGGATCCTTGTTTGGAAGCTACGATTACACCGACAAGTACACAGACACATATACACAGATACACAGATACACAGATACACAGATACACAGATACACAGATACACAGATACACAGATACACAGATACACAGATACACAGATACACAGATACACAGATACACAGATACACAGATACACAGATACACAGATACACAGATACGCAGATACACAGATACACAGATACACAGATACACAGATACACAGATACACAGATACACAGATACACAGATACACAGATACACAGATACACAGATACAGATACACAGATACACAGATACACAGGTACACAGATACGCAGATACGCAGATACTCAGATACACAGATATAAGTATACACAGATGCACAGATGCACAGATACACAGATACACAGATACTCAGATACACAGATACACAGATACACAGATACACAGATACACAGATACACAGATACACGATACACAGATACACAGATACACAGATACACAGATACACAGATACACAGATACAACAGATACACAGATACAGATACACAGATAGATCACAGATACACAGATACACAGATACACAGATACACAGATACAAACAAGATACACAGATACACAGATACAAGATACAAGATACACAGATACAGATACAGATACACAGATACACAGATACAAGATACACAGATACACAGATACACAGATACAACAGATACACAGATACACAGATACATCAGATACACAGATACACAGATACACAGATACACAGATACACAGATACACAGATACACAGATACACAGATACCAGATACGCAGATACAAGATACACAGATACATAGATACACAGATACAAGAGATACACAGGTACACCGATACACAGATACACAGATACACGAATACACAGATACACTGATACACGATACACGATACACGTATACACGGATACAAGGATACACGGATAAACGGATATAGGATACACGGATACACGTATACACGATACAGATAAGATACACAGATACACAGATACACGATACACAGATACACAGATACACAGATACACAGATACACAGATACACGATCACAGATACACAGATAAAGATACACAGATACAGATACAACAGATACACAGATACACAGATACACGAACAGATACACAGATACAGATACACAGATACACAGATACACAGATACACAGATACACAGATACCAGATACGACAGATACACAGTAGTCCCAGTAACGTCCGATGATAAATCAGAGTAAAGTAAAATCCTCAAATACAACAGTCGTAACAGATAACGTCAGAACACATCACATCAGAACAATACACGAAAGATCGATAAGATAGATCAGATACACATACATAAGATACAGTACTAAATAAGATAATACACATACTAATAAAAAATACACGAACAATAAACATCAAGAAGTAACGTATAAGTAAAATAAAACCAAAACATAACTCAAACATACGTCGAAACGTAATGTCAAGCAAATCCGTCAATCTAAAAGAAAAAACGATTAACAATAACAACACGATCAATACAAATACATAAGATACATTCGTAAGTACACGTAAATAACATACAAATAATAAATAAAATACACAATCAAATAACGAACACAATCACAGATAAGATAAAGTAAGTCAGATACAATACGTAAAGAAAATAAATACGACACAAAAATACAAACCATACAGAAAGAACAGATACCAAACCGATACAGAACATACCAAATCACGATCAATACAAAAAGTAAACGATCGTAACAGATACACGACGATAAGAATCAGATACACAATATACAGATACACAGATACACAGATACATACACAGATACACAGATACACAGATACACAGATACAGATACACAGATACACAGATAACAGATACACAGATACACAGATACAAGATACACAGATACAGATACACAGATACACAGATACAGATACAGATACAAGATACACAGATACACAGATACACAGATACAGATACACAGATACACAGATACACAGATACACAGATACACAGATACAGATACACAGATACACAGATACACAGATACACAGATACAGATACACAGATACACAGATACACAGATACAGATACAAGATACAGATACACAGATACACAGATACAGATACACAGATACACAGATACAGATACACAGATACACAGATACACAGATACAGATACAGATACACAGATACAAGATACACAGATACACAGATACAGATAAGATACAAGATACACAGATACAGATACATCAAAAAAAAAGAAGTAAAAATACAAACTAATCCAACAAACAGTCGTAAGATAAGATCTCCAATAAATCCAGTCACAATCAAAACAAATACACAATAAATAGTACAGATCAATACAATACAAGATACGTAGTACAGTAAATAACATACAATAAAAAATAAAATAAGAACAAGATAACGAACACAATCAAGATACAGTCAAGTAAATACAAATAAATAACAGACAAATCACAAACTACAGATACGATACAAGAACAGTCACATACCGATATCAAACAAGTAATAAGTAGATCAGATACACGATACAGACAGTAACGAAATACAGATAAGATAACGATACAGATACACAGATACACAGATACACAGATACACAGATACAGATACACAGATACAGATACAGATACAGATAACAGATACAGATACACAGATACACAGATACACAGATACACAGATACAGATACAGATACCAGATACCAGATAGATACACAGATACAGATACAGATACAGATACACAGATACACAGATACACAGATACACAGATACACAGATACACAGATACACAGATACACAGATACACAGATACACAGATACACAGATACACAGATACACAGATACACAGATACACAGATACACAGATACACAGATACACAGATACACAGATACACAGATACACAGATACAGCAGATACGCAGATACGCACGATACGCAGATACGCAGATACAGATACGCAGATACACAGATCAGCAGATGCACAGATCACAGATACACAGATACACAGATACACAGATACACAGATACACAGATACACAGATACACAGATACAGATACACAGATACACAGATACACAGATACACAGATACACAGATACACAGATACACAGATACACAGATACACAGATACACAGATACACAGATACACAGATACACAGATACACAGATACACAGATACACAGATACACAGATACACAGATACACAGATACACAGATACACAGATACACAGATACGCAGATACGCAGATACACAGATACACAGATACACAGATACACAGATACACAGATACACAGATACACAGATACACAGATACACAGATACACAGATACACAGATACACAGATACACAGATACACAGATACACAGATACACAGATACACAGATACGCAGATACGCAGATACAGAGATACACAGATACATAGATACACAGATACAGAGATACACAGGTACACCGATACACAGATACACAGATACACGAATACACAGATACACTGATACACTGATACACGGATACACGTATACACGGATACAAGGATACACGGATAAACGGATATAGGGATACACGGATACACGTATACACGGATACATGGATACACAGATACACAGATACACAGATACACAGATACACAGATACACAGATACACAGATACACACATACACAGATACACAGATACACAGATACACAGATACACAGATACACAGATACACAGATACACAGATACACAGATACACAGATACACAGATACACAGATACACAGATACACAGATACACAGATACACAGATACACAGATACACAGATACACAGATACACAGATACACAGATACACAGATACGCAGATACGCAGATACAGAGATACACAGATACATAGATACACAGATACAGAGATACACAGGTACACCGATACACAGATACACAGATACACGAATACACTGATACACTGATACACGGATACACGTATACACGGATACAAGGATACACGGATAAACGGATATAGGGATACACGGATACACGTATACACGGATACATGGATACACGGATACACGGATACACGGATACACGGATACACGGATACACGGATACACAGATACACGGATACACCAATACACGGATTTTCGGATACAGGGCTACACGGATACGCGGATATGGGGATACGCGGATACGCGTATACGCGGATGGGCGGATGCGCAGATGCCAAGGTGCGCAAGTGCGCAGACACGGAGATGCGCAGCCCATGAAATCTTCATAAACATAACAGCGAAATGGGGTAGCATCCCTCTTTCTTTTATATCACAACAACGTTCTATAGGTGCACACTACACAAGGGTTATTTATACTTTCTTCGACCGGGAGGAGATACACGAATACATGGATGCACGGATACACGGATACACGGATACACGGATACACGGATACACGGATACACGGATACACGGATACACAGGTACACGGATACACGAATACACGGATTTTCGGATACAGGGATACACGGATACGCGGATATGGGGATACGCGGACATGCGTATACTCGGATACGCGGATACGCGTATTCGCGAATAAGCGGATGCGCAGATACCAAGGTGCGGAGATGCCCAGCCCATGAAATCTTTATAAACACAACAGCGAAATGGAACAGCATCTCTCTTTCTTTTATATCACAACAACGTTCTATAGGTGCACACTACACAAGGGTTATTTATACTTTCTTCGACCGGGAGGGGATACACGAATACATGGATACACGGATACACATATACACGGATACACGGATACACGGATACACGGATACACGGATACACGGATACACGGATACACGGATACACGGATACACGGATAAACGGATACACGGATACACGGATACACGGATACACGGATACACGGATACACGAATACACGGATACACGGATACTCGGATACACGGATACACGTATACACGTATACACGGATACACGGGTACACGGATACACGGGTACACGGATACACGGATACACGGATACACGGATTTACGGATACACGGATACACGGATACACGGATCCATGGATACACGGATACACGGATACACGGATACACCGATACACCGATACACCGATACACACGGATACACGGATACACGGATACACGGATACACGGATACACGGATACACGGATACACGGATACACGGATACACGGATACACGGATACACGGATACACGGATACACGGATACACGGATACATGGATACACGGATACACGGATACACGATTATACGAATAGACGGATATACGGATACACAGATACACGAGTACACGCATACACGGATATAAGGATACACAGATAGCCAGATACGCAGGTACGTAGATAGGTAGGTACGCAGATACGTAGGTACGCAGATACGCATATGTCCAGATGCACAAATACGCAGATGCACAGGCGCACAGCTGAATTCTTACAATTTAAGAAAATACCTAACTTTCTATTACTAATTCTGGTGGCTATATATTACCTATACCCTAATTAGTTGTTAGTTGTAGGTAAAAAGAACAATTTCAAATCCAGTTCTAACAATAGTAGAAATGGTCCACATATGCAGACAGCAGAGTGTTTGTGAAAATTTGTCTTTAAATAAAATATTGTATCATCATAACCGTAAGCAACAAGTCTTGACTAATCAATCAGATTGGTCGATTGCTTGCATATGCGCATTAACTCAAATAATACAGAGTAGAATTTAAAAGGATGGAGGACGTTGTCGTATAAAGAGCCATTACCCACGACATACGTATGGTAACAGTAGTTACTTCGTATACTGCTAAATAACAAACGTACAGTAGATAACCGATTGACTTAAATGTGTAAGTCTTACTGAACCTTTACTGATCATTTCTTTCTTACAAAATAATACTGACAAATTCCAATTGACAATAACCTCTATTTCTAATACTGGATACTGCTTCTATGTTAATAGTAGATCTTAACCAGGAAGAGTTTATATCTCATTCTTTGTTAGGTTCGCCTTTCTTGTAAATGAATACAGTAATTGAAAAGGAGTTTGGCGATATTGGTAGTTACAAAACGTATTTATTTATTTTAAAGGAATACGTATGAAAAATGACAGTTATTAAAAATTAAAATTAAAAAATACTCCCAGACTGAAGATTACAGTTTTTTTTAGAGGATAAAAAATTATTTCATTAAGAAAACATATTTGTTCTAATATAGGACACCTGACATGATTTTTGATATATTTATTTAAGCATCCGTATGCTACACAATGATAAACTCTTTAGTCCTACTATGTATACATACTTAATCTTAGTAATCCATCACTGTGGCCGAAGAAGCTTGGAAAGCTCCAGCAGCCCGCTCTCACTCGTGGGATGGAATGAAAATGAGGCGGTAAACAAAGGAAAGTGCCGATGACAAATTGCGCATGCCTTATCTACATAAATAGGTATTTTTATAAATATCACTTTCAATGCCAAACTGCTGAGCGGTGGTGGTATAGTGGTAGGAGTGGTCTTCCACGCTGTTGATACGGGTCGAATCCCGTCCCAAGCAATTTTTTTTTAGGTTACTGTCGTTTTGTTTACCTAATCTAATTATGTTAGGTTACAATAAGTTTGTTTATCTTATCTAATTAAGTTAGGTTACAGTTGTGGCGGCACCTTGTTCTGTTCCTTTGTTTACCGCTTCCTGGAATGAAACACGTGACCTTTTCCTTCCTTTTATGACTATTACCAATACCAATTTAGAAGTAAAGTAATGGGGGTAAATTTAATTCAAAAATTTGGAAGTACAGTAACAACATTTTTTAGCGCCTGTTGTGAAATATGTTTGATATTGCCTCTTAACCGTTAGAAGCTTAAACAATTGTTAAATTAGATATCAGTGTTTCGTTATTTTCGTTAATGGTGAACTGCAAAGTAAAATTTACATATACAAGAATTATTATTATATGGTTTGTGTCACAATAATATGTTTTATAACCCTTAATTACAATTTTAATTATGTTTGATTAGAAACGATATAATTGTAGTGAAAGCACAAGAAATGTATGTTAGCCTCGCCAATTGTCGTAAATGTCATGAAGCGCTTTGTATTTGCTTTTGGATTACCACAGATAGGGTTATTACTGTTCGCTATGCCATGTTGAAATGTAAAACTGCTGTGCTTGAAATTAGCAACATAACAAAGTTAAAAAAAGGATTTTGTCAAATGAACATAATTTTCCAAAATCTTGTATATTTTTTATGTTCAATACTCTGCAACTGACCACATTTTAACAATGACCACTCTGACCTAACTATGTGTAATCATAAAAATTGTATTTTAACTACCTTTTTTTTATTTCTCTACCTTTTTCATTTCGATTACAACATGAATATTGAATTTATTAATGTTTTATATAAACAGTTTTAATAGCCTGTTGTGTATAGCATTCTGTGCAGATATTATGTTTTAGAACTACACAATCTTCCTTATGTTTCGAGAGAATGTAGTTCAATTATACATGTGAGTACGCTAGCTAATTAGCTGAGAATAAGGTTTGCAAGAAAAATGTTGTAGCTGTAAGCAATTTGCATTTACTTCATGTTTCCTAATAAACTAACAAAATTGCATGCCTTTTACCAACATTTACAATTTGCATTTGTTTAAATACTCATGTTTAACTAATTAATGCTCTTTTATAGAGTGTTTACTAAAACTACTACATTAATGTGATTATCTAAAGCACCCCTTTATATTTTTCATACCCTCCTTATGTGCTTTATATAAAATTTCTAATTCCTTGCGCTTATCTTGTACACGCACTTTTATCTAATTAGCTTGATTACTTAAAACTTAATTTTCCATTTTAAATTCACTATCATGTACCTATTGTAGTTTGTAGTGCATTAGTTAAATTATACTTTTAGTAATTTCCAAATATTTTTTCCAGCATGTGACACTCAAGCAACAAAAATCTCATGTGTCAGATGTTTATCCAAGTGTTCTGACGTATGTCCTGACTAGTTCTTCCAGAGACATCCATTCAGAAGACGAACTATATTATAAATCAGAAGCACTAAACCTTATTTACTTATTTAAAAAAAAAATAAATTTTTAAATGTATAAAACAAAAGGTAAATAACTGTTATTAGTTATAAAAGTGTTAGAGCAATCATTTAAATGTAATTTCAATGTAATTAACTTAAAAAAAAATGAAATGAAACGTTGTGTATAATTATGTAAATGATAAAACTATTTCCAAGCACGTATTTATGCACGTTACACCTTTTGTCATCCACTTGCATGCTAACTGCTTTATTTACTATTGCTACCCTGTTTAATTACACCTATAATTTATAACATTAGGTATATACGCTAATATTAACATCTGACGAATAAGTTAAAACGGATGGAAGATAATCTGGGACTAAATTATCAAAGGAAACTTTTAATCGATATATTGAGTCATTTTTATTTTTGTTTAGTAGCAAAGTTGCCACTCTAGCGTTTAAAACATACCATTATCATTCAACTGAAGAGGTTTGATTACTATCAGTTGTTGTATTGATGTATCTTTGTGCTATATTTACTTCTGTTGGTTTTACGTATGAATTTTTACTTTATTTGTATTATGTTTCAGAGAAAACAACAGAAATCTGAACACCATTAATTGTTCTGTATAACTATACTTTGTCAATTGTTTTAGGGTTTGATGTTTTTAGGGTAAAAAAGGTGTATCGAGAGATGTAAAACGTTAACAGTTCAATTTAATTCGGCAAAACCGTAGAAAGCTTTAATATAATGGATTTCTTTTTCTCGTTTTTAATGCTTTTAGTGAAGTAGTTTTATTTATTACTCAACTTCAGAATTTTATGTTCGGTTAGATATACAGAGTGATGCAAAAGTTCCGCAACCCCTTCGTAATTTTAAACCTATTACACGTATTAACTCAAAACTTCCAGGAAGTTATATTGGGAAAATTCTGCACCTTTTAGGTGTATGAATAAATTGTTGCATTTTTTTGGTTGGGGGTGGGGGGATGCAAGTCAAAAATTGTAAATAGCAACCCCTATTCAGTGATACCTCATTTTACATCCCTCGTTGAGACGAAAAAATTGGTGTAAAGTAAGCACCTCTCCGATACCCCAATCCAAAATAGCGGAGCCAAGAAGTTTCAATTTTTCTACGTATTGTATTTTACATCAATTCGATGGTGTTTTCAATTTAAGACATTGGAAATTTTTTTAATCTACATTAATTATGATTTAGAAAAAAATAACTTGCAACATTTTTGTGTCAATTTAATGAAAATGAGGCCTACTCAATACCTAAAACCTAATTTCACCTAATTATGTTAAATCATCAAAAATTATAGAAATAAAAAAATGATACAATTTAAGGTTAAATTAGAATTCAATGTTTTTAGGATGTCGTATTTTAAATTATATCTTAAAATAGTTAGCCATTTTAGCAGAGGTCAATGCAACAGATGTTCTAATTGGTGTCCTTCAACTACTTGACAGTGTGCCATCCGATTATCAAATAAAGAAACTGCATTGTTCAATGCTTCTATTGTAACATTTCGGGCAACTTCTTGTATTTTATTTTTCTAATAATCAACATTTGGAGGTTCGTATGGTAGACAATATTTATGATGTAGCCTCATAAGGAATAGTGTCAAGGGAACAAGTCCGGTAATCTTGCGGGCCATGCCACTTCGCCCCTTCGACCAATCCATCGTCTTGGATAATTTGCATTTAAGATTCTACATACATAAAATTTACATCGTTTGGTGCTTGTATCTCGATAGCTTAGTTGGTTAGAGCAGTACTCTAACAAAATACATGTCGTAGATTCAAATCCTACTTCGAAGTCAGTGGCGGCTCGTGGCGTAAAATAGTAGGTGTTCTGCGATCCGCGAGAGGTTGTGTATGAGAAAACTATTAGAGATATCAAAACTAATTTTGGTATGGTTATACACGATCATTGGACGTACATTATGAAAATATTTAGGTATATACAGGGTGATTGACAAAAATATACCAACCCAAACTTGTGTTATTTTAATGGAACACCCTGTATATTTTTGCAATTTTGGATTCACTGTTACATTTAGATTAAAATTATATAAATTTGTATCTGTATCACTAACCTTCTGCAGATATCGTCACTTTAGTACCAAAATAGAGTTAACTTTGGAACCACGATGCCAAGCGTTGTAAATCTGTTTATACCACCGACTATTAATGATAGTCTACTAACCAAAAAACTGGGAAATTTTTCGAAAACATGTAAAACTATACAGAATGATTAACTTACGCGAAATGCAATTTTTTCAAATGCTGCCCTGTATATTTTTTCACATTTCGATTCCCCGTGAAAAGTAGATACTAATTGGTAATAGGTTCTATAGCTATAAGACGGACCCTTCTTGAGATATTGACGCTTTTACGTAAAAATATTCTAAAATACAAATTTACTGTGACAATAAAATTCAATAAAACAAATCAGGTAGGCTAGCCGCTCGTAATAAAGAGGAACAATTGCATCTATTGTTTTGACGTTTGTATAATCATTAAAATATTGTTCCATTAATTTGTGTGTTTTTCGATTGTTGTTTTGTCAATTTTTGTATAAAATGAATTTTTCAAAGAAGAAATGGTCGATTTGATCTTTATTTACGGCGAAGCTCAAAGGAATGCTTTGCTGGCTACCCGTTTGTACTGTGAACGATACCCAGAGAGAAGACAGCCGCGGATAGAATCGTTTATGAATGTAGCTGGGAGATTTATAAATTCTGGAAGTATGTGTTATCCCCAAGCGCGCAAAAACAAGCCCAAATGAAGAAATTGAGTTTCAAGTTGTGGCATCTCTTATAGAAAATCCGCAAATTACTACCAGAGAGCTAAGTACACACCTAGACCTAAATAGAAATACAGTTCGCAGAGAATTATTAAAAAAAAACAAATTGCATTCTTGTCATATCGAGCAACATCAAGCTTTAAGTGATATGGATTTTCAAAATAGTGAATCTTTCTGCCAATGGGTAACTACTAAAGTCACTGAAGAACCCAATTTTGTTTATAACATTATATTTACTCTTCACAATAATGGCAATATTAATGCACATAACTATCATCACTATTCAGATACTAATCCACACATCTTAAGAGTTGTTGATTACCAGCATCGATGGTCAGTTAATGTGTGGGTTGGTATAATCAATTTTAATGTGGTTGGCCCTTTTTTCTTTGGTGGGAGTCTTATTGGAGAAAGATATTTACAGTTTTTGGGAAACGATTTACCCGAGCTTTTGGAAAATATTGAGGTAGATATTATTCGTACGATGTGGTTTCAACTGGATGGCGCCCCTCCACACTATGCAATCAACGTTAGGCAATATCTCGATAGAAATTATCTGACGAGGTGGATAGAACGAGGTGGTGTGCAATACTGGCCAGCCAGATCACCGGATCTTACGCCCCTTGATTTCTTCCTTTGGGGCTACGTTAAAGAAAAAGTTTATCAACATCCTCCCTCCACAAGCGAACATATGAAAAATAGAATTAAAGCTGCGTTTCAATCCATTTCGCCTCTAATGTTGTTGCGAGTAAATCTTTCGTTTACCGAGCGTATAATGTAAAGGTGGTGTGATCGTATAAAAAATTTTAAATAATATCAATGTAAGTAATAATGAAATAATAAAATAAATTCTCCTAAACACATAAATCGTCAAACTGACTGGAGATACAACCATTCACCACTAATTGTGCCTTTGACTCAAGTCGGGGAGGTTCAATAATTCAGATTTGCTCGATTACCACTAGATCTGCTATGTTATTTTCACTTAACTTAAATAATAAAAATGAAATGTAAAACTAATGAAATGATCTCGGGCACCAAGTTATTTTTACTTATCTGGGAACAACTAAACCGAGTTAGTTAACAACAAAATTTATCAAAATGTAAAAAATAACAATATACAATTATGTTTATTGACTAAAAATCATTAAACATTATACCTGTACAATATATACAAAACTTCTTGAGGATCCCTGGTATTATAAAACATGCGATGCCGAAATGTAAACCAAGATGACGTAATCCTTGTGCAATTGCGCAATAACAATGCTTTTGTTATCAGCCACATCCAAAACAGGAATTATTATCTCATAAAAATTTCTTCTTTAAACTGTGTATCCAATATTTATTGCATTATTTTGAAGTTTTCAATGCAAAAATTGCAATCATAAAATTAAATGTGTACGCTACAGTAAAATTAACTGCGTACTTAAAGTGTAATTACATTAAAAATGCAGTAAAAAAAGTGGTAAAAAAATGCCACAAAATTTATGGCACTTTTACATAAATTTAGGGAAAACTCAAAAAAAGTTTATGCTTCTCTTATAGTTCACCAGGAAGTGAAAAAATGGAGACTTAAGAAGTTAGATCATGCGGTCGTGCACCCAAAGATTTGCGCAAGGAACTACGTCACGATGACGTATTGCGTAAACGTATTTGAACAGGAGAAAATTTAAAGTGGGAATATAAATCTTTACGAAAGTATGCACTATGAAGATATGTAATTTAAGTTGCCTACCTCATACCTAAATTTCAATAATTAAAAATTGTTCTTATATTACTATTAAAGGAATGCAAGACCTTAAATTAAGGTATATTTTAATACAACACAAAAAAGGGTTGTTACACACCCCCTCCTAAAATTTGGACTCTGAGATCACCAAAGCGGAGATTCCAAACACTAAGCTAATAAATGAATTTATTAAAATCTAAGAAAACAAAAAATGTTAAACTAATTAATATCAAGCAAAATGTAAACACTAATACCAAAATAAAATGTAAATGAAAATAAAAAGGAAGTGTACGAAGAAGTACGGAAAATGTGGTGATGTTGGTCAGGAAAGACCCCTCGCAACACCATAAAAGCTAATGACGCGCTACCACCGCACACGCCACTAGTCGAGATAGGGACCCGAACCTAAATAAAGTAAAACTTTAACTGGTGGGGTTTGTGAAGCAAACCACCATCAGAGGAGCAAAATGAGAACCGGTAAAAAATTGAATCTAAGGTAAAAGAACGGAAACCAACCATGACCTGAAGGGTCAGGGGCGGAACCCGGAACAGTTTTCGTGAAACGATAAACAAATCACGGCAAAATGCCACTCCACTCGAGAGTCTAAAAAATCCTTCCGGACAAACCATAAAAATAATCGCGAGACTTGAGGCCGAGAGAGAGAGCGGTTCCATTACCCTACCCCGGTGAACTCAAACCAAGCCTCCTAGGTACATCACACACAACCACTACAGACACGTTCGGTACGTCAAAATCGGTAAATTTAAGATACGATTATTTCCATGAGAAATTAGCTCAGGATGCTTCGTCGTGGAGAACAAGAGAGGCCACTCTACCCTTCACGAGATTCAGGTTTCATGTTGTTCCACAGTCGTCGTCGAAGACTAAACATACCCCTAACACGCACGTTTTGTAAATAAATCGAAATCTAGGTGAAGTAGCAAAGAGAAAGGATGAAACACTCTTACGAACACAACCCCCTCCTAAAACTACCAAAACGTCATAATCAGGAAGTCACAATCGGGAAGTGAACTAATCGAGGTTGACAAGAGGCGAACCGAAGTCCTCAAGCACGGTCCAAAAATAGTAACACTACACAAATCAGGAATAGTCAAAAGCTAGAATTTCAAAAACAAGTTCAGGGAAACTAAAATAACTAAATCAAATAAAAAATAAAAATGTAAACAAGCATTACTAGTTTTCTTATCAACGGTTAAGAGTTTGAAAATTACACGTTAAATTAACGATCAGAGGTAAACTCAAAATGGTTATCTTAAATTTTACTATTATAACAATAGCAAATTGTAAATCCAATAAAAGAAGATAATCTGGCAGAGAAGTAATGTCCCAAAAATCGAAAACAATCGCACGATGGATCTAAATATCAACCATCGTGCTAAACAAATGTAGCAAAAATAAGATAAGTGGTTTGCAAAGCCACAAAATATAAAATAAAATAATGTGCGAAATAAGCACAAAATAAAATTACTTTTGAAAAATTATCAAAATAATAAAAATGTAAATAGAAAACCAGAATGTAAAAATCTCAAAAATACTAAAATAGAAAAATAATTAAGAAAGAATAAGAAAAAATAAGAACTAATGGGGTTTTAAATCTTTAACATGAAAAACACCTAATGGTTTATTATCAATAGGGGTGGCCAATCGGTACGTAGTTAGACCTAACACCTCAATAACTTTCGTTTCAATAAATTTTGGAGCTAACTTTTGACTATAATTCTTAGTCGCATCAGATAAAGTAAAATTCTTTTTCCAAACTAAATCTCCGACGTTTAATTTCAATGGACGCCGTCGCAAATTGTAAGATTTTGAATTTCTTTCGTAAGCTGCATGTAAATTTTGTTTAACATTTTTAAAAACAGGTGAAAGTTCATTTAAATCTTGAACTAATTGTTCACGGTTTGTAATAAATAAATCATCCTCTTTAAAATCCTTTAGTCGACCATAAAAATCTCCAGAAATCGGAACTGTCCGACCAAACGCCAAAAAGTAAGGTGAAAATTTCGTAGACTCATGAACAGCGTTACGATTTCAATTAAAAACAATTCAACAGAGAAGAAATGAAATTTACACACAAATAACACAAAAATATGTTAAACGTTCACATCTAATCTACTACCAATAAATTTTAAATTCAATTTATAAACAGGAACAGAACTTTTAGAAATTTGTAAATTTTGAATTAATTTGGAAAAATCTTCAGCACTGAAGTATTAACATTGTCGTTATGTGACAGAAATATTAGAAGTGTCTAATTGTGGTAACCCATTGTTCAATTCAAAGTTTTCGTTAATAGATTCAATAAATTCTAAAGACTCGTTACACAAAGTTAATAACTGATCGTGTAAATACAAAAATTCATTATTAAAAGTGGTGTATTTAAACGTTTCAAAATATGCAGTATACGAGTATGAAGTCTAAGGTACTCTCCTTTCGAAGGCTTAATTTTAAACAAATGTATTAACGATTAAATATTATTAAGTTTTTCTTTCAATAATTCCAGTTCTAAGGTTTGGTTAATTTCGACTGTCTTGTACGAATCAAATAAATTTAGATTAATCCTTTCTGAATTTAATTTACGTCCCAGTAATTTACGTTTCTCATCAACAGTTAACCTTTCCGCATCCTTAACATTTCTAAAATTTAACTCTACTAATAACTCGTCACTACGTAAAACATTCACTAAATAATATAAATTTGACATGGTGAAAAATAATACACGAACAATAAAATTTCACTAATCGTAATCACCATAAAAATAACCAATCGTAATAATAAATGGTTACAGTAGCTTAAAATGGTCAACACTAACAATCGAAACTGAAACAAACAAAAGCAAAAATAACCAGCAAATGGTAATGAAAGCAAATCAAGTCCCTTGCTCGATGCGCCAGTGTAAAATAATGTAATGTAAATGGTGTAATAAATTTAATAATAAATGATAATGTAATAAAGAAATAAGCTCTCCTAAGACACAAATCGTCAAACTGACTGGAGATACAACCATTCACCACTAATTGTGCCTTTGATTCAAGTCGGAAGATTAAATAGGGGAGGTTCAATAATTTAGATTTGCTCGATTACCACTAGATCTGCTATGTTATTTTCACTTAACTTAAATAATAAAAATGAAATGTAAAACTAATGAAATGATCTCGGGCACCAAGTTATTTTTACTTATCTCGGAACAACTAAATCGAGTTAGTTAACAACAAAATTTATCAAAATGTAAAAAATAACAATATACAATTATGTTTATTGACAGAAGATGAGAGATGATTAACTTAAATATATCTTAAAAACTAATTGTAAAAACCTTAAAATACTAAAAAATCATTAAACATTATACCTGTACAATATATACAAAACTTCTTGAGGATCCCTGGTATTATAAAACATATGATGCGGAAATGTAAACCAAGATTACGTAATCCTTGTGCAATTGCGCAATAACAATGCTTTTGTTATCAGCCACACCCAAAACAAGAATTATTATCTCAAAAATTTGTTCTTTAAATTGTGTATCCAATATTTATTGCATTATTTTGAAGTTTTCAATGCAAACATTGCAATCATAAAATTAAATTCGTACGCGACAGTAAAATTAACTGCGTACTTAAAATGTAATTACACTAAAAATGCAGTAAAAAAAGTGGTAAAAAATCCCAAAATTTATGGCATTTTCACATAAATTTAGGGAAAACCCAAAAAAACTTTATGCTTCTCTTATAGTTCACCAGGAAGTGAAAAAATGGAGGCTTAAGAAGTTAGATCATGCGGTCGTGCGCCCAAGGATTTGCGCAAGGAACTACGTCACGATGACGTATTGCGTAAACGTATTTGAGCAGGAGAAAATTTAAAGTGGGAATATAAATCTTTACGAAAGTATGCACTATGAAGATATGTAATTTAAGTTGCCTACCTCATACCTAAATTTCAATAATTAAAAATTGTTCTTATATTACTACTAAGTGAATGAAAGACCTTAAATTAAGGTATATTTTAATACAACACAAAAAAGGGTTGTTACAAGCGAATTGCTAAGTGTTTAGCTAGGCGTGGTCAGCATTTTACACATGTAATTTAAATTTATGGTTTTATTCGTTTACGTTTACTTGTTCAACTTATTTTTAGGTGTAGAGAATTATTTTATTGTTTATTAATTAAGTTTTCCTATGAGTTAAAGAATTTATTTGCCATTCGTGTTTTCTTATTTGCTCTGGAATTTGTTTTATTTGTACTTCTGTATGTCAATATTTTCAAATAAAGCGTCAATATCTCAAGAAGGGTCCGTCTTATGGCCATTATCAATCAGTATCTACTTTTCACGGGGAATCGAAATGTGTAAGATATACAAGGTGTTGCATTTGGAAAAATTGAGAAAAATTACATTTCGCGTAAGTTAATCATTCTATATAGTTTTGCATGTTTTCGAAAAATTTCCCAGTTTGTTTGTTAGTATACTATTATTAATAGTCGGTGGTATAAACAGATTTACAAAATCGTGGTGACAATACTCGCATCGTGGTTCCAAAGTTGACTCTATTTTGGTACTAAAATGACGATATCTGCAGAACGGTTAGTGATACAAATGCAAATTTTTTATAATTTTATTCTAAATGTAACATTGAATCCAAAAATATATAGGATGTTCCATTAAAAAAAACAGGTTTGGATTGGCACATTTTTGTCACTCACCCTGTATATACCTATAATATTTTTAAAATGTAGGTCCAATGATCGTGTATTACCACACCAAAATTGGTTTTGATATGTCTAATAGTTAAGGAGAAATCCTCCGTCCACACAGTAGACACCCACCCTGTATATCAAGTCGATTCTTCTTATAGATCGAGATCAAAGACAGAGCTGTAGGCGATCTTCGGACATGGTATTATGGAGGTACGTCTTGATCTGTTTCAAAGTCGAGAAATATCGCTCGACCTCTGCTTTTCTCATAGGGGTTGTTACCGATAACTCTGTTCGAAGTCGTTCTTTTTTAAGTATGGGGTATGTTGAACAAACGATATTTAACTTATCATCAGGAAACTTGCTGCTGTATATTCCAAAGTTCTCAGAAAATAAAATAGATGCAGTTAGTAAATGAGTAAATGGTCTTTGGAACTAAACTGATCTTTAACACAGTTCGTAATGGTATCACACATTTCTAAAGCGGCAACGCGATGATCAAATTTGCTGTTATTAGGACGTATTCGTTTATTTTGTGGTTCATCTAAACACAGATGAATGATGGCGATGCTCTACTCAAAATTATCAATAGAATGTTTCACTTGCGTTGGATCAGTGCTTCGTTTTTGTAATTGATGAAATCAAATATCCACGTGAGGCATGACAAGGTGGAATAATGTGAGCCAAAAATTATAGACTGAATCCTGCAAAGTAAGTCGAATAGTGTTAGGTGCACTGTGTAAAGTTTTCCATTATGTTTTCCACACATTCAACGAGAGATTCCATAATTTAGCTCTGTGAAATGAGCTTTTGTGGAGAATTTCCAATTAGTGTGTCTAGAACATATTTTAAGCAAGGGTTTCAGCGTCACGTTTTTCTTGGTTTAAGTATGTCCAAAAACGTTTAATTACTTCATTACCACGTATATATCTAAACATTACCACAAGTTGAGTTTTTGCATATGCATCTGTTGTTTCATCAGCGATAACTGCCAGAAAAGGTTCTTGTTGAATTTCTTTATTATCTCTTCATGGAAAACCTCAAGTTTGCAGTACAACAAATCGTTTTGGATTTCTTTGAAGTACCTTTAAATACAGAAGTCTTTGTCAGGTTCTGACTTAAAGCTTTGTCAAGTTCGGCAGAAAAATTTATCAATCCACGAAATATTCCTGGATTTTCTGACTGAACAGTTTCATCATGTTCTCTAAGTGCTAATTCGAAAACGCCGCAAAACTTTATACAATTTGTTTTCGTAACATTGTCATTATGTTGCTGTATATTTTTCCAATGATCCGAATCTAACGTAGCTATAATATTCATAGTGCCCAGCAAAGCTAATTCCATCGTATTATGAAGATGGCCTTTGGAATTTTTATGTTTTTTTTATTTTTTTTTGCTTAGGTGCACTAAGTCAGTCACAACCACCTCCGCCCATTCCTTATTTCTACTAAATAACAGGAACGGAAAACAAAATGAAGCGTTTTTATTATTACACCCACAAATCCACTCGTTTCTTTTATAAATATCACGGAAAATTGACGTTTGTACTGTTTTCCAAGGCTAACTCCAGCTATTTCTATCACAATATCTGGTAGCGGTCGACCTTTTTCTTTTAAATAAATTTTTTCTTCATAACTGTATTTAAAAATTAAATTAAAAATAACATCCATTGTGAATAAACAATGGGCTACACTTAAATAATTAAAAAAAAAACAATTTGCAAATTCAAATGTAACTTTATACTTGCCGCAATTATAGGGTACGTTATTCACACAAAACAACGTAATGTACTGCTATAATTGCAGCTCAAACATTATGTATTTTGATTCATCTTAACGTGTGAGAAATGAGACGAATATATGTCGAGTTAAATTACGAACATGGCCTGGCAGATCTGTGCACTGCTGAGGGCCTAAATATATATATATATATATATATATATATATATATATATATATATATATATATATATATATATATAACGTCGGAGATAAAATACACTGGCCTACTACATATTGTAGCTCTTTTGGAAACCCTGTCGCTTTCTTTACATTTAAAACCATTTGTAGCTGCGATTTATTTTAATTTAATCTTAGCAACAGCATAATATTGTTTATTTGTTAAAATATTTTAATTTATATGCCAATTTTTTTGTGGTTTCACAGCTATGCAGCACTTATACACCAGCCGCTACTGCTCGAAGTAAACTTTTCATTTATTTATGTAATAAAATTAATAATAATTTTTAATTATAATTAATGTAGATTAAAAAAATTTTGCAATGTTTTTGCACCTTAATATGAATACACCATCGAATGGATGTAAAATACAATACGTAAAAAAATGGAAAAATCTGAACATATTGGCTCCACCATTTTGGATTGGGATATCACAGGGGGGGTTTTCTCGTCTCAACGAGGGCTTTAAAATAAAGTATCACTCAATAGGAGTTGCTCTATAATATTTTTGACTTGTGACCCTCCACCCCCTAACCAGAAATTGATAGAATTCATTCATACCCCTAATGGGTGCAGAATTTTTCCAATATAACTTCCTGAATGTTTGGAGTTAATACGTGTAACAGGTTTAAAATTACGAAGGGGTTGCGGAACTTTTGCATCACTCTGTATGAATGACGTGTATCAAAAGAGTTGAAAAGTTTAATTACTCAACATTACAATTTAAGCCTTTCCAAAAATTTTTCGTTTAATTTCAGTTTGATTTATCATTAGTTTTGTTGCCCTTAGTGTAAACTGAGCGAAGTTTAAACAAAGGGCTGTTCTACCACTTCCGCAATATATACTTAGAAAACATCCCCGCCCAAACCGGAATTTGAATCCCAGGTGGAGCGTTTGTCCAAAATATGCTCATTATAAATCTCACTTATTTTAACGTAAATATAAGCTAAAGAGTTAAATTTGTTTTTTAATTTTTAATCTATGAATGCTTAGTATATAAAATACCGTTACTTGAAAACACTGACTTTTTGAAGAACTAATAACCTGAAAATTATCTGCACTCAAAATTGGAAAAGGTAACAACAAATACTAAAATTTTTGAACGAAACAAGTCAATGACGAAATCTTCACTAACCATGGTACATACATAACATCGGTGAGAAAGTGTAAGGATCCATACACCATTCAAAAACTACTTATGAATTTTCAAGATGTGATGTTTTGATGTACCGTATGAATAGGAATGGACCTCAATAGAGTGAATTTTATTAATAAGATGATATGACCTGCCAGGCCGCACTGGGAACAATTAAAGTTTCGATTGGGTTGGTTGTTTATTCTTCATCATTTTTTCTTTTAGAGTGCGTTATATTTTTTTTATCATTGACATTTAAACATTTTTGTAAAATACCTTTTAATTGATGGAGGCCTCAATGGTGCCAAAAATTTAACTACTGGTCATCGATGTAGATTTACATCCAACGTACGGCACAGGTTTACCAGATCTATTTTCAGTCGAACTCTTAATGGTCTGTGTTGTTTAGGATTACTATGTCTATTTGTTGCTTGAAAACCTGTACAACCTAGCTTTCACAAGTGATTGCAGCTGGCATTTTCAAACCATAATGAATGCGAACCTCGAAGTTAAAGTGCATTTTAAACTACCAGGCCAACTGCTTGCGCTAGTTTTTGGAATCGCCTTTTTTATTGCAATAAGACGATTTTCTATGACTAAAATACCGCCTTCTGTTAAAATTGAATAAACGCTTCTTAATCTTTTAATATTCCTATCAAGCAATGTCATTTTTCAGCACAATCTCAATGTTAACAGTATGGTGCAGTAGCTCATTTTGCCACTTCTAACTTGTATGGACATTTTCGGTTCCTTCGTCTTTGATGCAATGTATCGTCCAGTGTGTCCTATGTAACGAACAAGGGATTGGATACACGAGTGTTTTTTACTTCACAACCTTACCCTTTGTGAAAACTGATATTATCACTGTAGTCAAAATATTGTTCTTGAATATTCTGCATATTTTATGACCCTGTTGACCAACTTTTTTATAGCAACCGTTTAGTTGTAGCTACTCAACCATGCATTTTTTCTTTTTTGTGCGTGTTCTTTAGCTGATATCTATAGGAGAGAACGCTTTATTAATTTCGTGCAAATTAGTGAAAATTGTGAAAAAA
Source organism: Vesta saturnalis (assembly GCA_036346205.1). Classification (NCBI taxonomy): domain Eukaryota; kingdom Metazoa; phylum Arthropoda; class Insecta; order Coleoptera; family Lampyridae; genus Vesta; species Vesta saturnalis. Next base: position 489,742 of record JARFJB010002005.1, on the reverse strand, counting down.
ATAATTAATCGTTCATTTCATAACCAAAAACGACAATACAATTTTTATAGGAGTGAAATTAATTTATTCGATGCACTTGTAAGATAGTCGTGTATCACACGTGAACGAAATGCCATTATGAAACTCGGGAGAAGTGTCCCACTCGCGTGCTAACGCACGCTCATGGGCCCAGCTTCTTACTCGTGTATAATGATGCATTTCTCTCATTTATAATATACTATTAATCCAGTTAGAACTGTGAACAGAACAGTACGATGATTAGTTACATTATGATTAGTTTTTTTTTTTTATAATTAGACTTAAGATGTTATTAAGAGGATGTGTAAAGATCGTGAGTTAAGTTAAAGTTAAACTTTACACACATACATCTGTTTCGTCGATCGTTCTTCATTCATTTTTTCAATGTGACCAAATTACCGAACTAACGGGACAAACACGCTATTGTATATCAGTCGTTTTACAGCTATACTGCCAATCCCTTTCCCTTATCGTCAGCTACCATTTTTCTACTTTAATTCTGGCCGTTTGCACCACATTCAACTTCCTTCTCCATGTCCACATTTGTTTTCAACGCACCCTGGGGAAACAACCAAAAACGATCAAGCCAATCATGCTTTTAGATTCAGCGCTTTGCCATGTATACATATGTATACTGTTATGCTTAAATCATGTCTTAGGTACAGATATTCCTCAGACGTTCACCATTCTCATTTACTATTGAATCTTCAAAATTTCCTAGAACGCATTCCGCATGTGTTTTCTTTACACCCACGCATCAATTCAATCTGCTAATAAAATCATTTTCACTTGGATTACATACAATTCATGCGTTCTCCACATCGATCCAAAATGTCTCAAATTGTTGTTCCTTCTCCGTATTTACCGGAGCGGGACAGGCATTACAAATAATATTTTGAAATTCTATTTTTATTTTAATCCACATTATACGGTGAAATACCAATCCACACTGTTTAACACATTTGCACTCTTTTATATAAATCACTAAAACTCCTTTTGCCCCATGCATTTTCGTTTGAACCCCTGACCATAACGCGGACTACTATCATCCATCTCCACAGCATTCTTTCCTTTCCGCTGTGCCTCTGTCACACACAGAATGTCAAGATGGCTTTCATTCATTATGTTTATAATTTCATACTTTTTCCCGTACGTACCTCTAACATTCTACGTAACTCGCATTCCCTCATCAACAACAAGACCTTCCTGGTTTAACCCTGACCGCGATTCAGATAGCATATCCGAAGCAATCATATCAGTTTTATAAGTAACTGAGGAGAAGGTAGACGGATTACCAGTCAAGTCGCACCACGGAATGCGAAGCATTCCTTACTAATGGCGTCGTCCTACAACCGATTAGCGTTGTAATCATTTAGCCCACTTGCCAGAAACGCGCAACCTTTTCGGTTAGCCCAGATGTGCGTAATTTTATCTAAGCTATGATCCTTGTCTACAAGAGACTACTTTGCAAGGCAGCAAATAGTTTTCTATGCTACGGCTACTAGAACACCTATAGGGTACGCTGACATACTTCGAGCATTGAAAGTATCATTGAGCAATAATAATGTTCTTAAACTTCCCAAATTATTAAACAAAAGTGTTGTAAATGTCCAGATTGAATAACTGCGTCCATAACCAAAATTAATAATCAAAAGTTCATACTTCACTAAGGCGAGTAACCTGGCAGGCTTGATATAGTTGAAGCTGTAAATACTTCAACACTTCTCATATAGTGCAGATAGTTATTAATTGCTTGCTAAGCTTCATAATGACATAACTGTGTATGAATCCCACACATTATGGCAGGAAATGATGATGTGCTAAATTTATCGCAATCGCAAGCATATCGGACATGTCTAATATCTTTCTTCCCTCGTACTTCCAAAATTTCAGTTGCGGTGTGTTTAAGTCAATTTTCTACATATCTACATTAATTGCAAACAGCCCATTACTGTTCTACCACCTCCCTCAATATGTTTATTATAACCATTTTTACTGATTCTCCATACCGACTCTGTCGGGTTCAAAATTCAGTGATATAGAAGGAAGGTGCAACATCTTGCTCTGCTAACTGATCAAGTAAATAAGTTTTTGGTATTTTATTTCTGTAAATAAATGCGTTTAACTTTACATATCGAAAGTAACGTGTTTTCTTACTGGGATATTATTAAAGAGTTGACTTTTAAGCATGTTCTCACTATAAATAATTCCATTACTGGTTAATTAATTTTGTATATCGCCTTTTTCCTGGAAGTGTTTGGTATTTTTGTAAGTTGGGTATTATGGTATGAACCGTTGTCGATAACGATTAACTGATGGGTTAATCAAGTTTATGTATAATTGATTCTCAATCCAATAATTGATTCATCTCTCCATGGCAATCTTCATTTGTTTTAGAAGTAAACATTACATCGGCACCAGGGATAAATCCATTCTCGTTTCCCACATGAAGAACACTGTCTGTAATATTTTACTATACGTCGAACTAACCGTTTCCCATTATTTTAATGGTTTTCACTTCTGTTGCTATCTTAGCATGAGTGTTGTATAGTGCCATTTTTCCATGTTTTATTAAAAACATACAAATTGGTAAAGACTTTTTTCTTAATATGCTTATATTGTCGTAGAAGTCATGTTCTTGTGCTAGTCACATGAGGTAATTATATTAATCTTCCCGGCTCAAATTTGCCATTTAAAATTAATCTCCTTTAACACGGTACCATAAGAGAATCATAAAATATTTATGAAGCCTATTATGAATCGATGCTACTGTTATATATCATGTGGATACTATCCAAACGTACTAGTCAAGAAATGGTATCAACTTACTGTTTTCGTACATTTCATAAATGGTATTTTTGATTGAAGTTCTTGACTGGCTTAAGACGAGAGTGTCTTTGTGAAGCTGGTTTCAAAACTTCATTGCTTTCACTGCCATCGGTGTTGTACTGACCGTAGAAAGGTTAATGTTTAATGCTTGTGCAACTCGCTACAATAAGGAGTAATTGGTGGATAAATAATAACTAACTTTTTACAGTGACATCAGAACCCCTTCATTAAGTCGCTCCTTCTCGAAATATTCAATTTAAGATGCTAAGAACTGTTTCGCAATACTGAGAAATACGTCGACAAGAAAAGATTTGTTCCGAAAGAACAGTTTTGGTGGTGTTATTTTATTATTTAGGAAAGAAAAGTATGCAATCACGTTAAACTGGAAACATCTTAAATACTAAGAGCAAAATTGACAAGTAGTACCATACGACAGCACAATAACATAACGCTTAGCTATCCTTATGAAAGAGGCCGCGAACAAGAAATTGTGACTTCACATTACTGGTCTTCGTACTTTATTAGATTATACAGACTTACGGTGTAATACACATAAATGTACCTACTAGTTCTAGAAATTTGCGATTTCAACTGGAATGAGAAAATAATTGAAACATAAATTCTAATTTAAAATCGTGAACTCCAAGTAAACTCGCATAGTATCAATTTTTAGAACGGCTTAAATATTACTGAATTACAACATTCAAAGATTTCACCTTATTTATTACTGTTGTATTTATTTCAACATAATATTCTACAGTTTGATACAATAACTATACGTATAAAAAACACAACAAGCACGTTATATAAGGCACGATTTGTCAAACTAACAATGGTGATTAGCCTCTTTACAGGGAGAGCTGACGAAGCCTCATACGGGATAAAGGCTACTATCGTGACGGCACCCTAGTTCTATCAAGGCCTCTATTATAACGCAGAGCTTTAAGTGTTCAAGTCAAATATCAAACCCACAGGAAAGCATCTTTGGCATCGTTGGTTTTGAGTATCAACAACTAACATTGAAAATGTAGTTTTTTTTTACAAAGGACAACGTAGCTGGTTAAAATATTTAAGTTGTTTTTTTTTATTAATAACGGGTATTGGGAAACTGGAAAACATTACGACGTTCTTTACATTGATGCAAAAAATAATTTACTGTATCATATGCGTACATAAGTAATAAACAAATAAACAAATATGTAGATATTTGATAACCACTTATTTCATTTCATTACAAAACTCAACAATTTTTATCTAAATCTTTTGGGTCAAAAACTTCCAGAGCTCCTCTGTATTTTTTTTTCGTAATCAATATCTTACGATACCCAAGAAATTTTTGTTGTAATCTATCACTACAGAGATATAGAGTGTTAACAAATTAATTTCTCCGCTTAAGAATTTTTTGTGTGCAACCGTCCGGAAAATGTCATTTTTCACCCCACATAACGACCGCAAAATTCAATTTTGCGTCAATTGCCATGGACAGCAAACACAAAATAGATTCCTGTTCGTTGCCATTGGCTTTATGCTGATTTTCAGTAACTTTGTGTACAAACAAATGTAGGTACGTAAGCTCAATCTTGCTTAATCATTAATCAATTTGTTAGACTCTAATTGCTAATTAATGTTGTTCGTTTGACGTATCTGCGTTGCGAGACAAATTTCCTTTTGTACCACATCGTAGCATACTTAAAATTTTAGTACTGATCATGCTCATAAATAACTTGTGTATTCATATTTATTTAACGGTTGCACACAAAATTTTGTGTACACCACGGACGCAAAATCTCTTTGCGGCCTCAAGATTGTCGGCCTCATTCGCCAATTTTCCTTTCGTCATCAAAGTAGCATTTTGCGTCCTTGGCATACAAATAACTATTTCAGCTCTAGTTAATACAAAATTCGCATAAGGGTACATTGTTCTTGAGCACAAAAGTAAATATTAATTTCAAAATTACCATTTATGTATTAATAAAAATGGTCACTTCACAGTTCTTGTCCAATGAACTATTTCTGATTGAAAATAAAATCAGTAAAGTACCTAACTATTGACAATCATTTCATTTCATAAGATAATAATTAAATCCTTTGAGAAGTTGAGCTACATGAATACATCTTTAAAAAATTGCAATTGTGTTTTACCATATGGAACAACTCCCAAATAAAATTAAATCGAATCTTGTACCAAAAATATTCCTTCTTCCAACTAAATTACTGCTTACGGTCTCCTAGGACTTTTAGTAATGCTGAGACAATAAAAGTTCTTCCTGAAAAACTGTATATCTTTGGAAACCATAATTCGATCCAAAAAAGGGTTTATTTCTAAAAAATTACAGTTGGTAATGTTTTAATCGCATCGTTATCACATAATTTTTTTTATTTTGTCGGATATCCTTTTCACTATGAATTTAATTATGCCTTTTGGAACGTTTGTGGTTGCAGCGTTCCAACTAATTGTGAAATCTCCAACTGTTTTAGTTTCTTTTTTTGTTGTCTTCTTTGGATGGGCCTTAGTTCAGGGTAATGCGATGGGTAAGTTAAGGTGTGTAACTGTATCCAATTTCAATATGAGTATCGTTCGATAGTTTATAAGAAACACAATCGATTAAGTATTCATTAGCTGCCTGTTTACATACTTTATCCTTATGTTGAGACCGGTCATAATAACCTTCATCTTGTTTCTCTTGATTTTTGCTACTTACTACTACTATTACTATTTTGATAACATGAACAACAAAATGTTAAATTATTATTCATATTGTTACTACAACGGTATACGGTATCAGTCGGTGAACTTATGGGTTTGGATCGTTCTAGAAATGATTTTATTGCTGCTTGCATGACTTTACTTGCTCCGAATTTCACTACGACTAAACACTGTTTACACAGTTATACCTATTTTTGCGATTTGACCTCGAAAATTGATACCAATACATTTTAGCCATTGACATAGATAACAATCTATTTGAATTGTAATACCCCTGCAGGTGATTTCTAGGAATTAACACATGACCTAGGAATTGCTTGGTGACCTTGAAGGATCACTCGCACCCCCTGAGCATAGACTTTGACCTTGAAGCTTCGGCCAAATTCTAAGAAATTCCTTGAACAACGGATCACCTTTGACCTTGAAAATAGAGGTGTGAAATGTCCTGCGCAAAGCCAGGAGCTTATTTTTGACCTCAACCATTTGACTGAACAGAAGTCAGTAACTTTGCTGGGGACGTGACCTTGACCTTGAAAATCTCAATGATCTTTGACCTACTAGCATACACAACAATCTGTCTCAACTGTAATACGATACCCCTGCAGGTTACAATTGATTTTCTAGGCACCTGCCCTTGACTCAGCCAAATTGTTTGGTGAACATTGTGAAGTGAGTGGGGTAGCTTGTCCTATGTATAAGTAAAGCCCAGCAGGAATTCTGCTATTTGATCCGTTGACTCAATACAACAAGCACTTAACCCACTTCAGAGGTCAATGAACTAATTGCGTGACCTTGAAACCGTGTGGCCTTGAACATATCAGTGATCTTGAACATTTCCAGCCACGTGACCCTAAAGTTTCCTGCCAAATTAACACATGACTTAGCCAAGAATTGCTTGATGACCTTGAGAAAGGGCGTTACCTTGTCCTTGAAGCCAATGTGAGCGACCTTGACCTTGAAAACTATGCAGAAAATGTGTATTGAAGAATATACTTTGATTCCGGCAACGTGTACGGTGGGCCCTTTGGCAGCTTTGATGACCTTGAAGAATATACTCCGGCAACATGTACGGTGGGCCGTTTGACCTTGATACGTAATGTGTACATGACCTTGAAGAGCGCCTTCCTATTATCTCAACACAAACAACGCTCGTGACCTTGAAGCGCATCGTCACATGTACCTTAAATGGTCAATGAACTGGCAACGCCTTGAGACAGAGCTCAATGACCTTGGAAAAGGTGAATTGAACTGGCAAACGGTGACCTTGAGACATGGCAATGTCGCATGAACCGTATAACACTCGTGACCTTGACCTACTTCCACGAACGGAAGTTAGAAGGCTATTCGACATACACTTATATACCCATGACCTTGAAGTGGGGTAATTTAACCTCATTTTTTGAGACGTTGGAACACTGTAAAGGGAGCTATAAGTGGGTAGCTATACTACTTAGGTAACACAGTTATATTGTGTCTTCGTGCCACTGCATGGTCGTCTTTGCGTAGTGGCACCGTTTTTTTTAGAAAATTCAGTTTTCGTAGTGGCTTTTTGCCTCAACGTTCTTCTCCGCATTTTGATCTGGAATCCTTTGTACTTTGTAGGTCTGGAAGCGTATTTTCCTTTTGACTGACATCTCCGAATTAACCACCTTCTTGGCTAATTTCCAGTTCGGGTTTTCTCCAGTGTAGAGACAACTTTCTTCACCTTTTTTGGGCTATGAAATCATTCTGGCTTTACAGTTCCAGGCTTTCTAGAAAAGCAGCGGTCTTCTTTATAAGGATTGTTTACCCTCGACACAGTTACACCTCCTTCGCGATTCGTTTAAAAGTCCATGGACGATTTTCATTGAATTTTTTCAAAATCAATTTACAAACTTCCGTTTGAGTTGTCATTTTGGAACTGATTATTATACCAAAGAACCATTGCATAATTGTATTTTAAATACATATTATTATACGTATTTGATTATCACACGAAGCGATTTAAAGAAAAATCCTACTTAGAATTTTTCTTTGCCTTGATGTTTTCCTCATCTTTACAAATTTTCAGATCAAAATAGTGAACTAGTGGCGTACGCTACGAAGTACATGAAATCACATTTTCTTGTTTATCTTGGAAACGAGTCGTCAAATCACAAAATCGTAAGTGCCCTTCTTCGTGTATATTGAATTGACAAATATGGAAATGGAAACAAAATTCGAGTACATCCAGTGCCGTAGAAGTTCAACCTGAAAAACCCTTTCGACCTGACCGTATCTCCGCCACTGTATCGAATAATTGAGTATCGGAAGCATCAGTGTATGACTTGTGTAGAGTGTGGGTAATGTACATAATAATCAGGTTGTTTGTGTGTATAGTTCCTGAGAAATCAAAAGAAGATGTCCCTTTTTTCGAAACTTCAACACCCTCTATTTCGAAAATTCATTTGACAAAATTAGCTTAATTTCACACACAGAATACGTCGTAGAAATTTTGGTAGACTTTCTTCCTACTTGCCGTGGAGAAAAAAATTTTTCGTTGTTTGAAAAATGGCTACATTTGATAAATGCAATAAAACCGAAAAACCTTTTTTGCTATTGACTGCAGGTCCAAAGGAATGGGGGTTACACATTTTCTTGTTTTTTATACCTTTAATAGTATTCCTTTATTATTATAAACCTCGGAAAAAAATATAATTTTTTAGGTTTTTGTTTTGGTAAATAACTTATCTGGAAAAGTATTATTTAATAAATCTATTTCATTTGTAGCCATTTTTTATTTAAAATATTATTATTATTTCAAGTAGTGATACGATTCTTGTTACATAGGTATTAACTGAGCGATAATAAATCATTCATTACCATTCTCGAATAAATCAATATTGATATTCACTGTAATTCAAATAATGCACAAATTGAAAATCAAATATTAACTTATTGTGATGAATTACAAAAATTGTAAATAATTGTTTTGAAAAATGATAAAACCTAGTTAACAATTAGAGAAGTTTGTCAAACATAAGCGTTGCTAATGTTTGATTCAATTATTTCTTTAATTTAAGTTACTTGTTCAAAAATTATTTAAACATGCTTCCAACAGTTACTTTTTGTGTTAAAGCAACATAATTTATTTAACATTATTTAAATAATTTTTGTAAAATGTGCGTGTGAACAAAATTTGATGGCAAAAGAATCACAATTAGAGATTTTTGTATTAAAAAAAAATTATTTATGTAAGGGCTTTCCAATGTTTCATGGCCTTTTTCCTTTACAGTTAAAAAAGAGAGGTTTCAATATTGTTGACATATTATATCACCTCATTGAACAGAAAGTTATTGAGTTTGCTTTTTATAGAACTTGACAACTTGTCTACCGACAGCTATAAAACAACAGATGAAAACGAATCGTTTGTCAAAGCCTTCACTTTGAGACGTTTTAAATTAAATTTATTTCTCCCCTATTCTATAAAACTTACATAATGATTAAGTTTTAAGGTCTAATAATAGGTACGTTAAGGTTAGCGTGATTTGAGCTCATTAATGTATAACTACTATTTTTTTCTAAGACTGATGAGATTATTTAAAGTACAGTTTTTTTTTCTTTGTCGATAGCCAAGAGCATAGAGTGTCCGTAGAGATTATACCTTTAGTGTATGCAAGTGCAATTGTGTTGCTAATAATCTGTGTAAAGGCAAATACAAGCAAAATACGTGTTTTATTCATATGTTTAAAGTCACTTAAAATGTAAGGCTCCTCATTTTAAGGGTCTAGGATTAATTCGAACATAAAATATTGACATGACAAAACGTTATTATTGCATTTTTCGTAACATTATATATAAGTACTGCACTTTGCTAAATACTTTGAAACCAGGTCATGGATAAAGAAGCAACCCTAGAAATACCATACCCTCCGTAGTCATTAAAATTGTGGTTTGGACTTGTTCGGCTAACGTTCTTTAGCTTTAATAATACCAAACAAACACACAATCTCTAGTTCTAGGTAAATAAACGCTATTGCATTTGCTTACACAAAGGGTCATGTTAATTTATGTTCGGTGTACATCTAGACTAAAAAATGTAATAAAGTTGTAATTATAACGTGATTTTTGCACTTTTAGGACACAAGAACTCGTCACAATTTTAAATCTCATACATATGCATCGCCAACATTCTGTGATCACTGCGGCTCGCTATTGTACGGGGTGATACATCAGGGGATGAAATGTACAGGTAATAAAAATATTTTTAGAAATAAGTAAATATTTGATAATTAAACAATATATTTGCAGCATGCGATATGAATGTACATAAAAGATGTGTTGAAAGTACCCCAAATTTATGTGGTTGTGATCACACTGAACGGCGGGGTCGTATGCAGCTTAAAATAAACTGTGTTGGAAACAAATTATCAGTAAAAGGTAAAGATATTGATTGCAACGACTCTATCTAAAAAAAACGATGTAACAAAATTTTAGTGTGCCAAGGAAGAAATTTGATACCAATGGATCCTAATGGACTAAGTGATCCTTACGTAAAAATTAAATTAATTCCAGATAACGATAATGTTAAAAAGAAAACTAAGACAATCCGTTCTTGCCTCAATCCTGTTTGGAATGAAACTTTAACATTGTGAGTAAATTTTTTTGGTTATTCGTTTTTAAATCCATATATTGTAAAATTATTAGCGAATTAAAACCTGAAGATAAAGATCGTCGTCTTTTAATTGAAGTTTGGGATTGGGATCGTACTTCTCGAAATGATTTTATGGGATCCTTATCTTTTGGTATTTCCGAAATAATTAAATCAGCTAATGAAGGTTGGTTCAAGTTACTAACACAAGAGGAAGGGGAATTTTATAATGTACCCGTGCCAGAAGAGGGTGTTGACTTAGCTCAAATGAAGGCTCAAATAAGGGTAAGATAATAATAAAAATATTTCTACTGCTGCTGTTACCGTTGTTCATTAAAATTTTCAAAGGCACGTTAATTAAAATTAATTTGTGAAAGAATTTAATTTCACATGAAACTTTTTTTATATCTTAATTTGGCACGTCTTTAAATTACATAGAAATCTATTGAATTGGTCTACTAAAATCAATGAGTTGTTGCGTGTTCCTTAATTGTTAAGTATTGAAAACGGATATTTGATTGAGCCCAGGCTTAATACTTTTCAGCATTTTTATTAGCTCTTTGAACTGTTTTGTAAACAAGGATTATTGTCTACTTCTGTAAAGTTTCGATAAGCCTTTTCGATTAAGCACAACCCATAACTTGATACAAATTAGTTTTTTTTTTTTTGTTTATAAGATAATCTATTATTGCATTTTCAATTTAACACGTTTAAGGAATTTCAGCTAGTCTAATGGTTTTTTATTTATTTTTATACATTATATTGATTTTTTTAATGTTACCGCTTAACAAAGTTTAGAAGGTAACCTGACATTGAATAATTAACACCGAAGACAATTCATAGTTCGACTGCTATTACCTTTGTTAGGTATATGATGAAAGATTGTCATATAAAAAATATTAACAAAAATAAAAGATACGAAACTAAGAATTATTGTAAAATGGTTCGAGCTTATCACATACACTCGAATGGCATCGACGTCAAGTTTAAATCCGTCGTATGTTGATACGAGGGCTATTATTCTTTCAAGTTCGGTAAGTTGGCAAAAACAAATACAGGAAATAAGAAAAGTTTATTATCAGGAGTTACTCATACATGTGAACTATTTCGCAACGTAATTACCACCGACAATGAGGCATTTGTCGTAACGGAGCTCCAGCTTTTGTATACCCTGAGTTCTCGGTCAATCTGTCACAATGGCTTTCAATTACGCGCTAGTGTTATCCCCAACCATACATTCATCTTGGTGAGTAAATGGAAACCGCTTGTAGCCATGCGCCCTCTTACCGTATGACGGCGTGAATTGTCATGAAGCAAGACAATTCCTGATGTCAACGTGTCTCTTCTTTTCAGGGGTTTACAATATGTCGCTGCCGTAATTGTTGTCCAGGATCTAAAAACTCCACTAGCAAGAGTCCTCTACAGTCTCAAAACTCAGTAGCCATAAGCTTTTTGTTTGTCAAGATTTGTTTAAACTTCTTTGGTTTATCAGGCGAGTTCGTATGCACCCATTGCTTCGATTGCTATTTTGTCTCGAAGTTTACAAACTGAACCCACGAATTCGTCTCCCGTTATGATTGTTACCACAACGATTCTCCTTCGTCATGGTAGCGCTGCAAAAACGTTAGTGCTGTAGTTTGTGAACATCTGTAAGCTGTACACAAAATGTATGGCAACAGAGTCGTCCTGTAACAAGGCCATAATTGTGCTGATTGAGAAATGTCGGGAAATTCAGCAGATAGCTCAGAAATTGTGAACCGGCGACGCTCGCGAACCACAGTATTTACTTTTTCGACAATGTCGTCGCTGCTACAAACTTCTTCCTTCACCCCCTTCATAATGGACGCACTGCACTATCACTCGCAATGTCTTCCCCGTATACAACACAATCATCGATGAATTTCAGCGGCAGTATTGTCTTTACGTTGAAGAAAACGGATCACAGAGCGAATCTCGCATTTGGCGTGATCTGCAATAATAGTAGCCATCATAAAACTGCGCTCACATCAAAACTACGTCACCTAATGGCAGACCCGGTGGAAAGTACGGACAGGTATATTATCAAACACTACCGCGCAAACGCCACGTCAACATGACAGCTTAGCACCGATTGGCAACCAAACGTTACTTGAAAAAACAATAGCCCTCGTATTTAACGAAAAGATTTCACTCTTTTGGAATTTAGCTTTCGTAATCTGAAATAAATGCAGCGAAACGATACTTAGGTCAGACTTTTTACCGTTTGATTAAAAAGAAATTCTATTAGTGTTATACCTAACATCATAGTATCGAGACACAAAACTTTACCAAGTCTGATTGGGATTGTGGCTTGGTTTGTATCATCACTTTCACATATGAAACTTGGGAACAAAACAATTTAATTGATTTGCAAACGCACTTCACCACGTGGTAAGTGGACAATATACGAGGGTGAATAAAATCTAAACCGATGGGTAATTCTTTACTCCGTTATCGTAAAAACAAATATGGTTGCGCCATAAACATCTTTCATCGGTTCAAACGCAGGTAATCGCAGAGTGATAAGTTTAGTCTTCTAGTCCAGGACAATTCTTCGAATTATCATAGCTGTATGGGGCCGGGCATTGTCGTGTTTTTCAACATTCCCTACTTGCTTGTTTCGATTGCGGAATGCAATGGTGCACCCAAGTTACTATTAGGTGTAAAAAACCTTCCCGTTCAGCCTCGGAGAGGTTCAAATATCGTTGCCACACATACATACGACTCCATTTTTTATGTTCGAGAAGACGAGAAACTCACCTTACGAACACTTTTCGAAACCCACAGTCGTCAGTAATGATCGGATAAACTTTGTCAAAACTGATTCCCACTTCAGAAGCAACTTCAGATTCGCCTTATCTGCAACGCTGGTTCTAGGTCGACGTTGATGACTTTTATTTTCTACGGCTGCTCACCCTTCTAAAAAATTTTTGTGTTTATATTTGTGTCTTTTTAAGTGTATTGTCCTCGAGCTGTGCTTGAAACCTTCTCAAAATGGTTGTTTTTACGCCCTCTTTCGTAAGAAATTTAACTATAACCCATTGCGCAACATACGACGGTACTTCTTGCTCCCTACTGGTACTCCGGTTTATATTTGTTCCACCCTTGTAGTTATGTTTAATATAGCTTTGGTTCAAGCAAAGTCATCATCTGGTCTTAGTTATCAGTTATCACAAACAGATAGTCTTCTTTAGTTCACCGTTCGTTAGCTTATCTCTTGCACATTTTGGTTTGCTTGTTCACAACGCAAGGGTACTTTTCATCTTCGGAGCTGTAAATAACTTTATTGGTTAGTATTTGATCTGTTATCACAAGATCATAATTTACTGATGCGTACAATATTTTCAGATTCGAAAATTTGCTCAAACAGGAAAAGTGTGTTTTTATTTAGTGTCTCGATGTAATTGGTGTTATTTTTGGGGTCTCCTGTGGAGAAAATTACTAAAAAATTTTTCAAACATGTTTCTTGAACGTCTCAAAAGTAAAACGTAAGTGACCTAAAAGTCGGCCAACTTGGAGAGGGTTTCCTTCTCGTAAATGGACTTAATTTACAATCTTTGTTTTTGTTTTTTGAAACAAGGCGGTGTGACTAAACAATACATCGTAAACGATTGCAAAAACGAACCTCAGGCTATTTATCACACCCATTGGTGATAATTCAATCAGTTCCTGTACAGTTTAGTACAGTTTAATATTGCAAAAAACATATCGATTTTAATTATAGTTCATTCTGTATCTCTTAATATTTTAGAAAATGAAACGCACTGTTGGTTTTCTTAGTGACGCTCCCAATGGTAATAAGTTTTTCATATTAACGCTAAAGATTAATCAGCTTTCTTACTACATCGAAACTATGAAGATAAAGGTTTATCAACACCCTTTTTTTATCACTGTGAGGTTAAATGCTGAAATTACCCAGACTTCTAAAGCAAATTTGAGGTTTACAACTATTTATCAGAATATCAACATTTTTTAAATAGGGGCTTTTTGAATGGAGGTACTTGAGCGTTTATTCGAAAGTGGTAGGTGAAGGTAAAGCAGCACGGCAGTCGATTGAGCGCAGAAAAAAAACAATCTAAAAAAATGATATATCTCGGGTTCTAATCGACTTTTTTTTAAACTGGGGTATAACAAAGAATATTATTTGACATATTTACATTACAAAGTAAATAAAAGAAGAGTTCCGAACGACTCTGATAGGTATAAGTGTTTTTATGTTTACATTATAATATCTACTCTCGTGGTTTATTGTTTATTTATTATTTGTTTATTGTGTACTTGTCATAGCAACATATAGCAGTAAATAATAGATATTTATGTAACAAGTGCTAAAATTGAATGTTTATCGTACGCGACGTGCATCGAGGCCATTATAACCAAAAATCGATCACCTTTAGATGAGAGGCTTTTTATTTCATCCCAAAGAGTGCTTTTCAATAGACATACGCGCCTACACACTCACTGCAATTTACGATTCTTTTTTGTCTAACTTGACTGGCCTCTTTATGTTTATTTATAAGTCGAAGTTGAACGTAATAATTCTCTGTAAGCGTCTAATCAACATACACAATGCCATATACCTATACTAAAATCTAAAAAAAGATAGATATTCTCTGAGAAGTAATACGTTAAAAATAACGAAGGTAACATAACATTGTTTTTAATTAAATGAAATACTTCTGCCAGCTTTTTAAGCTTAAGCTTCAAAACGAGCCCTCTGAAAGTTAACACCTATAAAATCCTAAGTTTAAAATTTGTGTTTTGTCGGCAAAAGGGTCTGACGACCGCTTATTACATAACGAGTAAAGGTCAGTAGAAGTATTTTAATCCGACAACTAATTATAAGGGATATTATAACGTTATCTAACAATAAAGAATTAATTTTATAAAATATGAATATTGTATATAGAAAACATCAATAACGAGGAAACCCACTTTAGCCGATAAGGATGTTCCACATAATATGGGTAAATTGGATGTCATTAGGGCTACCGATTTTAATTTCTTGATGGTACTTGGAAAAGGGTCTTTTGGAAAGGTAGTTTTAATTAAATGAATTTGAATTTTTAATAACTATAATTTTGTTATAAGGTAATGTTAGCGGAACGTAAGGGTACTGATGAATTATATGCCATAAAGATATTAAAGAAAGATATTATTATACAAGATGATGATGTTGAATGCACGATGGTGGAAAAGAGAGTTTTGGCTTTATCAAGTAAGCCACCATTTCTTGTTCAATTACATTCCTGTTTCCAGACTATGGTAAGTACTTTATTATTATTCTAATACAAAGAGAGAATTTTTGTGTTTTCTCGAACCAGAATTTATGGAAAAGTGTACGCAAAACGTTGTTCTTTGTTTTGTTCGCTTTTACTTAAAATTAATCAATAATTAAGCATGTGCAAAACCCGTTTGTTAAAAGCAATATCTTTCTAATTAATAATGTATCACAATGAAGCATAAAAATTTAGTTGTAATTGGTATATCCACTTTTAATGATTCGCAGATGTAAATTAATATCATATTATACGGAAAAGAAAAAAAATAAGTTATGGTGAATAATCGTGCATCAGGCAATTAGGTTTCATTAGGTTTCCTGTTACAAAAAAAAAACGTATTTAAACCTCGTTTTTTCTTTAAATTGAAGTATTTTTTCTCCCTGTAACTTTGAACATTAATGAATTCAAAATTGCATTTTCATTAAAGTTGTACAACTTCAAGAGAAAATTAACAAAGTTTGCGCTATTTGATTAACGATCGGCTATATGGAAGTAAGTAACATGAACGCTTTTTACACTTTGAGAATTCTACAAAAAGATAACCTGAAGCTAGGTTGTGGTTGTACGCTTTTGCTAGTATCCAATAATACTTCTAGAATTTTTTACAAAGAGCTTTTATTACATTTTTTTTTGTATTCATGGTGTATATTGAGGTTTGATGCAGTACATGAAAAATTGTACCTTGATTGTTAACTTATGCGAATACAAAGGTCGAGGGGTTTTCATAACATACATTCACAAATACCAACTAATCTAAACGGCAGACATTAAATTAAATTGACTTTATATATTAGGTTTGCACAAAGCACACCTTTTCATTGATACAAAACTGAAACATTCCGTTTATGTATTTCATGCATTCAACATCGCTCACAAGTATTATAACGACGTTTTTCACTCATGTATAAAAAGATACCGTTTTTCTTCGACGAAACTTTTTATAAAAATACAAACGACTTATTACCTTAGGTATTTCTTAATGAAAACAGATGCTTTATACTTTCAAAATATGAAAGCAATTTTTCGTCTGCTCTATATCACAAAATTAGCTTAATTACTATTGAATGTTGCAGGATAGACTATACTTTGTCATGGAGTACGTAAACGGTGGGGATTTGATGTTCCAAATCCAACAATGCGGCAAGTTTAAGGAGCCAGTTGCTGTGTAAGTACACGAACTATAATCGGGAATACCTTTAATATAAATTTTAATAGATTTTACTCAGCGGAAATCGCTATTGGATTATTTTTCCTTCATGTGCAAGGAATCATTTATAGAGATTTAAAATTAGATAATGTTTTATTAGACCAAGACGGTCACATTAAAATTGCTGATTTTGGTATGTGTAAAGAAGAGATAGCTGGAGATAAAACTACAAAAACTTTCTGTGGCACCCCCGATTATATTGCACCAGAGGTAGGTATAATTTAAAATTTTAAATTAAGAGTTTGTATAACAAAATTTGTTTTAATTATTCATTATCGAATTAATTATTCGAGCGTTACAAATCTGTGCTGTATTGGAGCTTTTCAGTAATTTTCATGAATAGGAAACGCACAGTTCTAATGGGTTGAAGGGCACATAAGCTAGGGATTGATACATTTTATTTTCATTCTTCCGTAACATTGGTTTTATATTATTCTTTAAATGAAATTTGATTTCATTTTGTTCACGTACAAATTAACCCTTTGGATTTGTTTAGTATTCAATTTCAGAGATAATTTAATCTTCAGCCTGCATTTATTGCATGAACATAAAACAAACAACAGTATCCCTAACAACAGAAATGTAGTACAGGGTGTGTGTTGTAAGACGCCCCTATATGTTATTTGGGAACCTGTAAGAGATACAAAAAAAGTATATAAAACTTGCATGGTTCAATGGGAACTTTTAAATTATTTACTTTTCGTATATACAGGGTGCTTCAAGTTATGTGAACCGATGTCAACCTTGAAATTTTAAATGTAACACCCTATATTTTTTTTCTAGGTAAACTCCCTACTACCGATGTGGTAAACGTGGTAAATATATATATATATATATATATATATATATATATATATATATATATATATATATATATAGGGTGTACCAACCAAGATGCAAAGTTCGATAACTCCTTTGGTTTCATAGATATCAAAAAGGTTCTCAAACAAAAAGGGTAGAGAAAGTAACAGTGTATTATTTAAAATTATTTTGAACTATACAGGATGTTCCAAAATTCAGATATGAATCTAACTTATGTCTTTTTTATTCATTTAGCTACTTGGGGTTTGTATACAGGGTGGCTCAAAACTCGGATGTGTCATTTTTTTCTTTAACTCAAATGGAACACCCTGTATTTTTATCACTATCAAAGTCCTCTGGTACTCCTCTTTAATTTTTGTCAGAGGTTCCCTGTATCTAACGTGGGTAGTTACCGAGATATTTGATGAATTTGATACAAAATCTAGGATTATGATGTTTATCTGGTCGTTATTGTGTTTGACAGATATATTTGACAAATTTACTGCTGTTTGAGAAGGATTTGTTCTGCAAATGTGTCGAAACAATACAAATAAATCAATCTAGTGCACTATCTAACCTGTTTACTTGATACTGATAACATTAACTGTAAATATAGAAGAACAACAATAACGAAAGAATAAATAATAAAAAGAAAATAAGAACATTAAATTAATCATATTAGGTGTTCGAAGTGACCTCCACCAACATCAATATAATGTTGAAGAGAAATTCTCGAATGCCCGACTCACATTTCGCAATATTGTAAGATTAACACTCTTGAATGCTTCTGTAGTTCTGACCATCATGTTTTCTTTTGTCGTTGGTGGGTCATTATACACCATACTCTTTACATAACCCTACAAGAAAAAATCCACTTTAGTTAGGTCTGGTGATCGAGCTGGCCAATGTTTAGGTCCTCCTCTGTCTATCCATCTTTGTTGGAAATAATTATTCAGATAGTCCTTGATAGGACCTGTGTTATGAACCAGTGCGCCATCATGTAGCAGCCACATGCGTTGCCGAATATCCAGGGGCACTTCTTCAAGAAGAACTGGTAAATGATTTTGAAGAAACTGTAAATAAACAGTACCATTCACCGTTTATTCAAAAAAGTGTGGCCCTGTTATACGATTTCCCAAAACTCCACCCCAAACATTCAAGGACCATCTTTTTTGGCTGTGTGTTCGTATCAAAAGTGGATTAGATGTCTGGTAATAGTGAAAATTGTGTCGGTTAACTCGGTTGCCTCATCCCCAAACAAAACAAAATCAAAGAAAAATGGTTCTTCGTCGATTTTCGATTTTGCCCATTGACAAAATTCTACTCTGCTTTGGAAATCGTTTACAATTAGTTCCTGATGTAGTTGGACATGGAATGGATGCATTTTATGTAATAAGAGGATTCGTTGAACCGTACCATGGCTAATGCCTTTTTGAGATGAAATCTTTCGTATACTGGTATGCGGGTCTTCTGTAACGCTCAGCAACACTTTGAGTTAGTTGTCTTCCGTTATTGCATGTTTTCCTGCTTCTGTCTTGTGATAGTTAACCGATCCGGTACGGTCAAAACCTTCCAACAATTTTCTCAAAGTAACTTTACTCGGTTGTCTCCGGTCTGGAAATCTTTCACGATATACTCTTGATGCCAATAAACAGTTTTTGGTGCATTCACCAAGTATCCAAATCATGTCAGTCATTTCACTACGGGAAAATGGTTCACCATTCATCTCGTAACTACTTTTCACTTCAACTATATTGAAACAGAGAAATAAATTGAACGAATAATTGAGCGAAACACTACAGTGAAACCTGTCGAACTGACAGATATGTCAAATACAAAAACTACTTGATAATAACACAAACTTCGTGATAATTATTTTCAAACAACGAATTGCAATGAATATCTGGAGATATCTCGATAACTACTCATATTAGGTAAAGGGAACCTCTGACAAAAATTAAAGAGGAGTATTAGAGGACTTTGATAGTGATAAAAAATACAGGGTGTTCCATTTGAGTTAAAGAAGAAAATGACACATCCGAGCTTTGAGCCACACTGTATACAAACCCCAAGTAGCTAAATGAATAATGGTAGGTAACGATGCTACACAATATTCTGAAAGACAACTGACCAACAGATAATTCATTTCTACAGAGTCTATTGTTCTACATGGCATTGAAATGAGTACAATTTCAACACAAAACAATCCATATCTTTCCAAATACCCTGTATAATGTATTCAACCCCGACATTAAAAAATCGAAAAAAATGTGGGCTTTCTGAATTTGAAATAATATACAGGGGTTCATATTTAAGAAAACATAAGTTAGATTCATATCTGAATTTTGGAACATCCTGTATAGTTCAAAATAATTTTAAATAATGCACTGTTACTTCCTCTACCCTTTTTGTTTGAGAACTTTTGTTGATATCTATGAAACCAAGGGAGTTATATATATATATATATATATATATATATATATATATATATATATCATTTATACATATATACATTTTGCAGCGTCCCCCAGGTGCCCTATCTTGAAAAGTGTAATTTGAACTTGTTCGTAATAATGCAAATTCCAGAACAAAACAATTGCTAAGTGATTTGTCTTGACTTGACTGACAATAATGTTACTATTACTTAAATTAATTGCCTGCCTTACTTTGACTTTCCTGGTCATAATTAAAACATTAGAATTTATTTACAAGTCTGATATTTAATTAGTCTCAAACCTCAAATCTGATTAAAACGAAATGGCCGTCTGGTGGTAGGTACTTTGTGCTATCTGAATTAGATAGGCTGGATGAGATCAGTGTTGCATCATGAGGGGCAGGTAAAAAGAAACTGAAACTACTCAAATTGAAATCAACGAGCTTTGTGCAATGGTGATTCAGCCCGTTAATGTACTATTGTGGGAAAGAACCCCCAATAAAACCCACTTTATCCATAAATAAGTAATTGCACAAGTGCATTAACAAATCAAATGACACAAAAAAACAAAGAAAGGATTAAATATATAACAAAACACCATTAAATCAGTTTAAAGTGCGTACAAAATTAGAACATTAAGAGAAAATAAAAAAAGACAATTAAGTTACACAGAAATACATAATAAAAAAAAACCATGTAGTCACCCTAACAATTGGGTCATAAATAATCAAAATAAAAATCATAATACCAAACATGTGGCCCTTTAAAACCAATCATGCCGGTCTTTAAGTAAATAAGCAGGTGATAATAAGGTAAAGGCAAGGACAAAAGAAAATAGACAAGGAATTTACACGTACACAATTGTTTAGTGACCACTAAAGCACAAAATACGTAAGTCAAATTACAATATTTCTCAAAGAGAAATCAGCTCGCAGGCAAATAATTCTACCTAACAACTGACACAAAAAAACCTCATTAAAACAAAGCCTTACAAGGGTAAGTTATAAATAGATCACAACATCGTGACCGATATATAAATTTGAGGGAGTTAGAAAAAATCAGCGCTCCTTTCTCAGGTTACACATTCATCTATACAACAAATAGAATAAAATTCGAGGTGTTTAATGGTTGTCTGATCTCGGGAGTGTGTACCCACTTGGTAATTGCCTTTTACAATTAATAACCAAAGCGGTATCACCAACAATGCTAATTCACCAATACCAGAGGGAGGGAGCCCTGTACTGTCTTTTATTTTAGCAGAATTCAGCTTAAGGAG
Organism: Vesta saturnalis; assembly: GCA_036346205.1. Taxonomy (NCBI): domain Eukaryota; kingdom Metazoa; phylum Arthropoda; class Insecta; order Coleoptera; family Lampyridae; genus Vesta; species Vesta saturnalis. The sequence goes on along the minus strand of JARFJB010002005.1, from coordinate 468,561 downwards.
CCCGCATACGAATAAGATACTTCTGCAAGGCAATGCTTGATTTTTAATAGGTTATATAAGCGTGTAGAATCATTTGTTGCCCGCCTTAATTTATATAAAAATACCTACTTACTTTAATTGATCACAGGCGCAAATCGTTAACATACGCGGTCTAACTTCTAAAAGAGTGACTGTTATTTATATATTAATATTTGAAAAACACATTAAAACTAACACACGAAAGAAAAGACAAGTTAGTGTTGGATAATTCAAAAGAAAATGTACACGCACGAAATATTTTAAAGACAAACGGTTTACAATGAAGGTATTTAATTAACTCAAAATCGATCTGGCTCGAGTGGCACTCTAACTGTAACTAATTTTCCTCAGATTTCAAACTTAACTATCTTTACTCCCGCAATCAACCCCCATTTTTTAAAAGTAATAAAAAAAGAAACGTTAATTTACGTTGGAACAGTTTCATATTAATTATTGCACGACATCTTAATCTTAAAAATATGCATTCGTCCGTAACAAACCCTACATTTAGCTCTCTAGTTTCCAAGTAACAAACAAAGTTATCTTTTGATCGCGGTCTGTACCGTTAGTAATTAATTACTAACTAGTGACATTTTTACATTAAGAATCGACGCATAAGAATTTCCAATAATTCGTTACGCTTCTTCCGTAAAGCAGCTTTAAGCATAAACCTGCTACTCAAACCCCAACATGTGTTTTTCAACCCTAGCCAAATATCAGTTACATACATTCTCACATTTCTTAGATAAAAATATGTAAATAAAATATTTTGAAACATTAGCAAATTATCAAGATATTAAAAATCCACTAATTATCTTTTCTATCGCGGTAACAATGGCGATTTGATATATATATATATATATATATATATATATATATATATATATATATATATATATATATATATATATATATATATATATATATATATATATATATATATATATATATATATATATATATATATTTGATTTTTTGAAAAATGATTGTAATAAAAAAATAACAAGATCAGTTTTCACAAATCAAGTCAAGTCAATTAGGGGTTCTACTTTATTTTATTGAAAACCCAGAAAATTCACTAATGATGCTACTAGAGACTTAGAGATCAACAAAAACAGTATTCGCAAAGCTCTTAAAATGAATAAATTTAAAAACCGTACAAGTTTTTGCTTGTTCATCGCTTAACAGATGCATATTTTGAAGAAAGACTAAATTTTTGTAGCAACATGATTGAAATGCAATTCGAAAGAAATATATTTCCTAAAGTATTTTGGACTGACGAAGCCACGTTTAGTGCAAGTGGAATGTTCAACCGGTGAAATAGTCACTACTGGTGTAAAAAAATTTATCAAGAGTAAAAAAATTTTAAAAAAAAACAAGGCCGAAAAAGCGTTAATGTTTGGTGTGCCATTATTGGCGATGTCACTGGGCCCAATATTTTTCAATGGTTTCATGAATGGCAAATGTTGGAAACCCAAATTAGAGGAATCATTCAAACATTATTTTTCAACAAGTTGCCGCACGTACCACTGCACTCAAGTAGTAATAAATTTAATTACTGAAGATTTTATTACGACTGTATGCAAAATGGCACCTTCCCCATGCTCCCAAGGAGTCCCGATTAGTCCTTGGATTTCTTCCTGTGGGGTACATTAAAGAATAGGGTCTACAAAAGTCGAACTAACAACATGGAAAAACTTAAATAACAAATTAGAGACGAAATTGAAGCATTAAATAATTCAGATGCCGTAAGAAATGCAATTCGGTTCTTGTAAACCAGATATACTACATGCATAGTTACCAATGGTAGATAAGTACATTGAAAATGTATTGTAAAATTCATTGAGAAATTATAATATTATCTTTGATTCTTGTTGTGTTAAGTTGTTTCAATAAAGGGTTTTAGCGAGGCGCTCGGTATTGTACAGGCCAGCAGCCATCCTTACCACTACCTATATACGTCACACTCCCAGGCCATTCGTTTCACGTTCTTTAATTATCTGGTAATTAAGTATGCACAAGAATTTCTAAAATCTTGCAAAGGAAGTGACATCAACTCTGCCAGTTCCCCTCCTGAGTTTATTACTGAAGGTATAATTCAGGACATTGAAAATAAACTGGACGAAAATGATCTCTCTGCAAATGACAATAATATAGTTATTTTTATAACGGGATACGTAGTGCATAAGCATGGGACTAAAATAACTGGTAAAACTTGCAATGAGGAATTATTTTATGATAAAAAAATGGATATAGATAGTACTTTGTCAAAATAATAATAAATGCGTTTAATATATTCAAGTTTTTAATTAATGAAGAATATGAATTGAAATTTAAAAAAAAATCCCAAACGACCGCGTTTGTTTTTGTTGCTTCAAAGATTTTAAAAAATAAATCAATAATTGTAAACGACGAAAGTTACTCTTGTGGAAACTCTCTTTCCAGTTACTCAAAGCAATGTCTGCATACGTTTTGCTAAATAATTAAAGGAAAAATGAATACAATCAAATTTTGGTTAAAAAAGCCGAGAAAAATTAAAAAATTATCAAAATAATTAACGTTTAATGCTGTGTGCTTGGGGATGGTTATAGTACGTTTTTTCAAATACTAATAAATGATTCATTTAATTACCAATTATTTTGACCATCGCAGCATTCGGAGTCGCTTAATTGTGAAGAATCTTGACGTAGGTGTTAGACAATTTCTTGAATAATTTTTATACGATGCAGCTACCGTGAAAATTACTCGCGTAATAAGAAGCGTAATTTCATTGCGAATTTGTTTTATATTTATACCATATACTTATTTTAAGAAATAAATACAAGAAGACGAAAAATATGAAGCACGTACACTCAGTCTCGAATCATTAACGTCTCTATATACATATATATATATATATATATATATATATATATATATATATATATATATATATAGTATATATATATATATATATATATATATTATATATAAGTAATATTATATTATAAAATTAATTGCTGAATAGTTTCTATTATAAATAGTATTTTATCCGGATGTTTTTTCACTTAAAAATATTTGAAATGCCAAAATCTCGGTTATTTTAAATAGGACACTATATATTTTTCTAGCTAAACTCTAATAAATTTCCTATCGATTGGTATGTATATATATATATATATATATATATATATATATATATATATATATATATATATATATATATATATATATATATATATATATATATATATATAATAGTAATATAGTTCTGGACCAGTTCAAGGTCACTCCTGGTGGTGAGAAAAAGCTTTGGAGCTCGTTCAAGGTCAAACTTTAGGAAATTTAAAATGTTGGAGCTGTCAAGGTCAAAGCTAAAAATAGAAGTTGCAAGGTAATCATAAATCTATAAAGTTTTCAAGGTCAAGATTATTGACCTACGGTGGTGTCATATTACATTTCTTGTATATAAATATATAAAAAGGTTAAGGTGAAAAGCTAAAAATAGAAATTGCAAGATAATCATAAATCTAAGAATAGAATTTTCAAGGTTAAACTTTTTGGGAAATATAAATTTTTGGAGCTGATCATCATATTACATTTCTAGTCAAGGTCAAAATATGTATTTCAAGTTTAAACATGTTGTAATAGTAGTCAAGGACACATATTTCTTATATAAATTGCAGCGACCTGTATGTTGAGATCAGTCAGTCTGCAACTCGTAATTGTTAAATATGGAATTAACAGGGTTAAACCAAAGCATCTATTGCAAACCCTCTAAAATGTGCGAGCTCGATATATCGAGAAAGTATAAAGTGATGAATAGAAATAATTAATACTAAGTACGGTGAACGTATAGTAATAGAAACGTGATTTTAATGTGTATTACCGGAACGCTTTTATGCGTATTTCAAAAAAAAAACACGAATTGAAGAATTTAAAACACTCCTAAACACGAAGGATGTGTTCATTAGTAGTTTGGGTGCAGCTGGCAAAAAACAAACATAACATTTTCTTTTTAATAGTAGCACTACCATATGTAAAATGGGCATATTTTAACTAGAATCATTTTCTTAAACAGTGTTTAGTCATAGTAATTGTGAGCAAGTAAGTCATGCAAGCAGCAATAAAATCATTTTGAACGATCCAAACTCAGAAGTTCACCATTATATATGGATACCTCACATCATGTAGTAACAATATGAATAATAATTTAATATTTTGTTGTTGGTACTGTCAAAATAGTGATGGTAGTAGTAGTAAAAATGAAGAGAAACACAATTAAGGTTATTCTTCTTAAGACTGACTGGACATCATCATCATTTTAACATATGGAAGTGTATAAACAAGCAGCTAGAATACTTAATCGATTGTACTTATTATAAACTATCGAACGATACTCATCATGCAAAACATATGAAATTGATACAGTACACCTCAACCTTGCACCAGTAGTGCGTATGGGGTGTGGTAACTGTGATCAAAGTAATAATTAGTGTTGGATATGAAGGAATGAATGACTTCTAAGATGGCATTCATATGTAGAATTACAATTTTGCCGATCTCAAGAAATTGAAAACAAAATTGATTGGTCTAATGTAAACGAAGAAGAAGATATAATCTATGATCAACATTATGAATCTCTATCCAGCAATCTTGGTATTATTACAATTGGGAATTGTTTAAAGGATATGACAGAATTTAAAACTGTTATGATAGAAAACTACAACTGCTGTTCTTGCACATTCAATGCCCATACTGTTGAAGAACTATTCAATTTAAGGATATAATAAGCTATAGATTGGAATTTCTTGAATCTTACAATCTGACATTTTTTATCAAAAGTTCATACAACAAGTTGTTGACTACCGTCGTTTTCGCGAGAAGAATTCCATGGTAGTGATGATGACATTTATAAAGACATTGAAGATGTTATAAATGCTAAATATAATATTAATTCACATAACACTGTATGTTAATGGAATATTGTATTATCGTCCTGCTTATCTAATGTATAGTATTTACTAAATAAAGAAATATTAATAGCTATGGTTTGTTTTTCTCAATTTAGTATAAATACCTGCTTTGTCCATCTAGTTAAACAATGTTATGTAAGAAGCAAAAGAGCGGTGGTTTAGTGAATACTCTAATCAATAAACTTCCGTTTGAATTGCATTTACCCGGTTACCAGTATTGTGGTCCTGGTACAAAATTAGAGAAACGACTCGCACACAGACCCCGGTATTAATCAATTAGATGCTCAATGCAAACTTCATATCAGTTACAGAGATTACCGAGATTTAGAAAGTAGACATAAAGCAGATAAAATTTAGAAAAAAGTTTGGGAGCGCTTTAAATCATTAGACGCAACGTTAGGTGAACGAACTGCAGCTTTAGACAGTACCATCATGAAAGCAAAGAGAAAATAGCGAATGGGGTGTAAACGTCGATCTAACCTGAAGAAGAATAATAAATGCAATGGTGGAAATTTATTGCATTTACGAAAACATAGCTAAAAAATTAAACCTAACGGAAATTTCACAGACACAATAAAGTCAGCCCTTTCAACGGAAAAACGTAGGTGAAAAGTTTAGGAGGAAAGAAAACATTAAAGTTCCTAGGTAATTCCCATACCTAAACAAGGTGGGTTTTACCATTTCTTATTCCGTTATTCGCTGGATTTTCAGCAACTGGTGCATTAGCTGGCGGTGCATCAGGAATTGCTAAAGCAGTCAATCAAGCTAAAAATGCTAGAAAATTGCAAGAAGAGACATCACGCCATAATCGTATGATGAAATCGTCGCTATAGACTCCACGTATAAGAAAGGTGTCTAAAACCATACAAATCTGGTGGTGGTGCATTATTCTTAAAACCGTTTCCAAAAACTGAATAGATTACCCGAAAGACCGTTAACAGATATTGATTTAAAGAAATACACCAAAAATGTATCCTACTTTAGGGATATTTTCATGAGAAATGCCTAAATTACCACGGAAAAATGAATCTGGAATTATTAACTTAAATAGCCAAAGCGGACCAGGTACGCATTGGATTTGCTACAAAACGCGCGGTAAAAAGGTATGGTATTACAATAGTTTCGGTAATCTTCGATCACCAATCGAAGTGATTAACTACTTTCGGGGGTGTAAAATTTATTACAATTACAATTATTTGCGGACACCTATGTGTACAATTTTTATATAAATAATCAATACAACATCAAATTTTCTCAATTATGTCAATAGCATTCAGTTTAGAAGGTGTTGATAACACAGCTAGCTACAACTTTTATCCATCGATAGAGCTAGATTTGAAAGAAATAATACGTTATTGGATTGGTGGATTTTACGGTTGCAACAACATTAGAAACATTTATACAGGCAACGATAGATTTTATTTTAGAACGGATCTATCTCATTTGCAAGTGATTAATATTCCACACGGTGCATATGAGTTGATGAAATTGGTGATTATCTAAAATCTAAGATACCCACAGAAAACTTTAGCATTATCTCAAACAACAATACACTTAAATGTGAGATAAACAGTTCATTGGAGATTGATTTTACTAAAGAGAATAGCATTGGCCGCATGCAAGGGTTTGAATCTAAAATATTAGAACCAAATATTTTACATACGTCTGCTTTAGACATCCAAATTCTAAAACACACTAATCTACACGTAGAGTGCAACATTATAAAGGATCTTATCGAAACGGAAACCTGCAAAAGTATTATATGAGATTGACGTTTCAGTTCCACCAGGTTATCGTCGAGATAAAACTCCAACAATACTCAATATTTAGAAGTAAACACCCACATAATTAGTAATATAATCATTAATTTGGCTAATCAAAAGGGCGAATTAATACACTTCGTAAAAGTGAACCGTTCACAGTACTCTTGGAACTAAAAGAACATGGACCTGAGAATTGTAAAGGACCAATTCCATCTTTCAAAATTCGTATAAAAGACATCTTGAGCTCAAAGATGAAGGAAAAGCATACTTAACCAACAATTTTCCCAACTTTCTTTTCGAAGAAATTCGTTATGAGTTAGGTGGTCAAAGAGTGGATGTTTGCAGAAATCCAGGCATAACATCTACGCTTAAGGGATATATTTCTTATACGGCAAGCAAGAGCAAAGCACTAATCCATTTGTGGTCACCAAAGATGAAAAACCATTACAAGTACAATTTGACGAGCAAAATGGAAAAATCTTTTACAGTATGCATACCATTGAATCACATATTTGGAATAATGGAGGATTATCGTCAAGTTATCGTGAATATGCGTCAAGAGTTGAATTTAATTCGATCTAGAAGCGATACAAACTGCTACTATGGTGAAGGTGATGCAACAATAACCTTAAATAAAATTCAATGGAAAGTGCCACACTTAACACTTAGTGTTTTATTTTCTTAACACTCGAACTTTTCTTTCTCTCATCAATACTTAATAATTGTTTATTTTTCTTCTTATCATTCTTATTACTTTTATCATTTCTAGCAATAAAAGTTTACTGAATCATGCAATGGAGAAGCCTTTTTATTACAAACGTGCATCCTTTCAAAACTGCTAACCTACTCAAAAAACTTTAGATTTCTAAGAATGATTACCTTGCGACTTCTATTTTTAGCTTTGACCTTGACCAACTCCAAAATTTATATTTCCACCAAAAGTTTTGACCTTGAAAATTCTATTCTTAGATTTTCTATTTTTAGCTTTTCACATTGACCTTTTATATTTCTAAGAAATGTAATATGACACCACCGTAGGTCAATAATCTTTGACCTTGAAAACTCTATTTTTAGATTTATGATTACCTTGTAACTTGTATTTTAGCTTTGACCTTGACCAGCTAAAATTTTAAATTTCCATAAAATTTTGACCTTGAACGAGCTCCAAAAGCTGTTTCTCCAGAACGCATATTACTACACACACACACACACACATATATATATATATATATATATATATATATATATATATATTTGTCCTATTTAAAATAACCGAGATTTTGGCATTTCAAATAATTTTAAGGGGCCCGTGAAAAAAACATCCGGATAAAAATAGGGGCTATTTATAATAGAAACTATTCAGCAATTAATTTTATAATAGGGTAAATTCATGATAAAAACTACATATCCTCAATTTACTCCTAAACTATGCAAAATTTTTAAAAAAGTTTCATTACAAAAGTATATTATTTTAACACAGAGAATCTAAACATGTAAAAAAATATATCGTTGCATTTAAAATTTCAAAATTGACATCGGTACCCCTAACTTGAAGCACCCTGTATATATGAAAAGTAAATAAATTAAAAGTTCCCATTGAACCAAGCAACTTTTATATAGCCTGTCCGGTAGAACTGAACGGGTATCGGATTAACAAGGAGGATTGTCAATATATGGTTCTATTGTGCTTGAAACCGCCTTAATGCTTTGCTGTCTCGTACTTATTGTACGTGACAAAGAAAGATGGATATATTATGAATAATGCCTCTATTTCTGCCGAACAAAAGCGTTTGCAACTTTCACACATAATGACAAGGCAATAAGAATCAGATGCAGGTAGAATAGAAATTCAATAGGTATAATAAAATGCCAGTGGTTCTCAACACTGCTTTAACATTATATAATTTGTGAAGAAATGCAACTTTTGTATAATAAAATAATAATCGATTACTAATTACCTATAAGTAATTTCAATTGACACCTTTCACTTATACTTATAACAACAATAACAAATACATTTTTATTATAGTTAGTAAATATTAATTAAATTACAAAGATATACTTTTATAATTAAATGTAAAAATTATAATTGTCATTCGGCTTCAGATTCATCACTTCCTGAGTCATCCAAATCTTGGAAAAGATCATCGTCATCACTTTCTTCAGTGTTAACTGTGAAAATAAGAGGTCTTACTTCATCCACAATCTCTTCATTAACAAAAGTATCTTTAATTATTTTATCCGTATGATCAATACATTTTTGCCATATTTCCGCACTAACTGTTTTTAATGCGTCGTTCCACGTATTAAGAACATCTTCGTCTTTTCCGGATGTCGCAACGATACTTTTGTCGTATTTGTTCTTAGTAATGCCCCATACCAACTCAATTGGATTGAAATGGCAATGATACGGGGGCAGGCGCAAAACTTCATGTCCATATGATAGAGCTAGCTCATCGATTACATATTTTCGCATTGGTCTACTTTGTTTCTTTTGGCCAATTCCACTAACTCTGCCTTTGTCATAAAATTTTCCCACGCTATTTTTTTAGCATTGCTGTATTTCTTCTTTTTTCCAAGAAACTTTGACTGCCTTCTCTGCCTTTCGAGAATGATAACTCGCATTGTCAAGGACAATTATTGATGGTTCCTCTAATTTTTGTAAAAGTGATTCCTCAAACCATTTTTCGAACAATTCTGCGTTCATATTATCGTGATAATCTAATGATTTATTTTTTGTACCGAAAATTAATTGACTTCCGTCGATAAAACCGTTTCTGTTACCTGCTTCAATGATAATAAATCGTTTTCCATCTGATGATTTGTTCGGTTGATGTAAACTCTTTGCACTGTTATCTTGCCAAGTACATTTTGACGTACTACCTTTACTAAATATCCACGTTTCGTCTGTAAAACAAACTGTCTCGAACTTTCGGAGTTAAGATTTTTGAGATACTTTCTCAGAAAACGTTTCTTTTGGCGACAATGTGGCTTTGTTCACAAACCGCGTCTATTGTTGGTTTTTGGAATTTAAAGCCCATATTTTTAACACTAGAGCCAAACTGGTTTTTCCTATTTCATACGCGGTTCTCAATTTTAAGAAGTTTAATAATGAATTTAACGTTACGTGTTCCTTCTTCGCGTACATCTCGTATATTAATGCACGAATTGTTTGTTTTCCATTTTCTGGAAAATCTAGTGCAAAGTTTGACACGCTGTTTTTTCACTGGAGGTTCCAACTCGCCGCCATTTTTTTTAAAGCACAGATTTTCCCCACCGTCGAAACCGAAAGTTTTAACGCGTTTGTTGTTCTTTGTTGAACAGAAAATGTAGATAATAGTGGACCACCATTTTCTTTTCTTCTTTAAAATAATCGACTGTATTTAAAACTAATTCGCGAATTTCTTTACTCAACTTTTTCGGCATTATATTAATGGTTAGTTTATATAAACGCTTACTCAAAGAATAATGATAATATAGATATTGCAGTTGTTTTATTTATACCTATATGTACCTACTAAATGGTATAATAATCTATTATTAATTACTTATTGTTACAGTATTGCATATTTATTTGGATTCTTTTGTAATTGAGTACACTAAAACGTCATTACCATACTTAGGTATACAATGAACTTTCTAAATGTAAATTGAAATACCTATACTTAATCGAATATTCATTATTATGAATGGCTTTTATAAATGTTTATTATAAAAACTTGCATTCTTCCATAAATTTTAAATGTAATGTTAAAGCAGTGTTGAGAACCACTGGCATTTTATTATACCTATTGAATTTCTATTCTACCTGCATCTGATTCTTATTGCCTTGTCATTATGTGTGAAAGTTGCAAACGCTTTTGTTCGGCAGAAATAGAGGCATTATTCATAATATATCCATCTTTCTTTGTCACGTACAATAAGTACGAGACAGCAAAGCATTAAGGCGGTTTCAAGCACAATAGAACCATATATTGACAATCCTCCTTGTTAATCCGATACCCGTTCAGTTCTACCGGACAGGCTATATAAAACTCTCTTACAGGTTCCCAAATAACATATAGGGTCTTTCAACACACACCCTGTACATTTAGAGTTAGTTCCCTTAAAAATTTACGCAAACATTTTTGTATAATTTATTTTTAAATATACAGCTTTATTTCCAGCTGCTTTCAATCTAATTTTGTTTATGTTTATTAGATAATTCTTTATCAACCATATGGTAAATCGGTTGATTGGTGGGCATATGGTGTTCTTTTATATGAAATGTTAGTTGGACAACCACCATTCGATGGTGAAGATGAAGAAGAATTATTTGCTGCAATAACCGATCACAATGTTAGCTACCCGAAAGGTTTATCTAAAGAGGCAAAGGAAATTTGTAAAGGAGTAATTATCTAATTATGTTTCATCAGTAACAGCTTACTAAACCTTGTTTTTAGTTTCTGACTAAAAATCCATCCAAACGTTTAGGATGTGGTCAGCGTGGTGAAGATGATGTACGTGGTCATTCTTTTTTCAGAAGAATTGATTGGGATAAAATAGAAAATCGTGAAGTTCAGCCACCTTTCAAACCTAAAATAGTACGTATGCTTTAGCAAATTGAATTAAATCTTTATTTAACAAAAATGTGAATGTAATTTTTTTAGTTAAAGTTTATCTATTCTTTGTAAGAAGTTGTTACTTTACAGAAACACCGGAAAGATGTTAGCAATTTTGATAAGCAATTTACATCGGAGAAAATAGAATTAACTCCAACAGACAAATTATTCATGATGAATTTAGATCAAACGGAATTTATGGGCTTTTCATTTTTAAATCCAGAGTTTATTCAACATGTTTAAATATAATTCATTTGTGTGTAAAACTCGAATAATAGCATAGTTTATTTCAAATTTTCTTCTAGTCTGATAAGGAGTCTACCGATATTGCACTTTCTCATTACTGCTAGTAATAACTGTATCATAGTTTTAAATAAGTCATGTTTAATGATACAATTACAATGTATTCATGTATTAAAGTGTAAAATACTCAACAAATAAATCTCGTTCCAACTCTTTCACTTTACAGTTTGTTTTATATTATTCAACCTAGTTTAATCAACTCAATTCAGGGAGAAATTTTGGCATTAAGCGCTACTTACCGATTAGAAGTCGCCAACTTCGAGTAAGTGCATCTACACTCTTGTTACTCTATTTGCACCGAGTTGTAATGATAGATTACAAACTGGCGGAAGTTGAGAAACAATGTTCAGCTTATCATAGAACTTCGGATGTTGCAGCAAACTTAATGGACGTAGGTAAGCAAACTAAAACTTTCTGAACAGTGTAAGTGCCATAGCTGCATTTGTAGTAATACTTTATCAGGTATTGATTTAGATTAGTATTAACAGCTGTACTTATTAAAAAAAACGTGAATGAACAAACAAAAGACAAAAATAAAATAAATAGTAAATGACATTGCAGTAGTTTAGGGATAAAATTAACAGCATACCTCTAAGAAGTATAAGGTATGTAAAGTAGTAGTTATATACAGATAAAAAATCTGATGAATTCTTATGCTTGTGTCCATGTTGCGTTAGCATATAGTATATAGGGTAAAGAGAGAAGGAAATTTTTAATTTACTCATACTCTTGCTTGTATGAGATATAAGTGTGTACTGGGTGATCATTAAGGGTGACGACCGGCCGTATCTCGGAAGCGTATGTCCTAGAATTTGGTGAAAAATTCTTATAACAAAATCGGCCCTAAAAGAATGATTAAAAATGTTTCGAATAGTTTTCCGTTAGGTTTCGCAATCTATCACTTACAAAATATCATTGCATTTTTACAAAATTGTCCCTAATTAGGTTGGTCAAAATATCAATTTTAGAAACTACTGTCCTTATTTTACAACTTTTGTTGAAGTTATTTTTCTGTATCATATTCTGAAGTGGTGAAAGTGTTCTTTCGTTGACATAAAAACTGTAACTTCCATATGCCTGAATCGATTTTCACAAACGTAGGCTCCATGCAAAAACGTAAATTCAGAAACAAGTAATAACAACAATTTTAATTTTTTATAGAAACCTCAAGAGACATAAAAGTAATGCGCGGATCAGTGTGATCGGACCTTTTGTATCGAAGTATGTTTAGGCAAAGTGGATCTTCGAGAAGGAAAGCAAACGAAAGCGAATTAGGGTAGACAGATTAGTAGATAATGGTGAGAATGAAATACGCCGATGCTGTGAGTAAGAGTTGAATGTAATGAAACAGTGTGGAACGAACAAATAAAAACGCTGACGTTGAAAGTGCAAGGGTAAATTTGAAAACTGTGTTGTCAATTGTGCCGGGGATATGTGGAAGAGCGACGTGTAGACAGAAAAATGCCTTGGTGGAATGAATTAAAAAGGCAGTATGTAGGAAAAAAAATGTGTACGTGGCAATGATTGCTGCAAAAACTGAGAAAGAAAAAGCGATTGTAAGGGGTCTACAGATTAAGAAACAAAAAAGCCAAGGAGGCAGTCAGAATAAGTAAAGAGGAAGTGATGGCTGTGGAAGGAGAGAAAATGCAGAATGATTTCGAGAGAAAGAAAAAACTTTTCTGGAAATGGGTGAAAAATACAAAACGTGGTCCAAAATAGAACGCTGCGGGGGTGATGAGTACGAGCAACGAAATAGTATGGGATGATTGTGAAATAAGGAAATGCTGGCAACAATACCTCAGAAAGCTGTACAGTAGTGAGGAAAATAAGACTGAAGGGTTAAATAAGGAGAATTTAGAAGGAATAGTGAATGAAATTGAGAAGGAAATTGAGATAAATGAGGCAGAGAAGACTGTAGGAAGGTTGAAAACGGCAAAGGAGCAGGAGTAGATAGAATCACCGGCGAAATGCTAAAGTATGGAGCTCCAAAGCTTATACGAAGATTGTGTGAATTTTTCAACGTATGCCTTAAGGGTGGAAAAGTGCCGAGTGATTGGAAGAGCGCGATCATTCTACCACTGTGTAAGGGTACGGGGAACAGGAGTGAATGCAAGAACTACAGAGGAATAAGTTTGTTCAGTGTACTTGGTAAAGTATTTGGAAGAATACTGATTGGTAGAGTACGAAACCACAAATCAAGATTTGGTATGCAGGTATCATGCTGAGAGGATGTTGATCAGAAGCAGGTGATCGAAAAATGTTTAAGTGTAACAAGGAAGCCATATTGTGCGGTTGTAAATCTGGAGAAAGCACATGATAGAGTGAATAGGGAGAAGCTGTGGGAAATACTAAATGAATATGGCGAAAGTAAAGGTCCAATACACGGAGTAAGAAAAGTATACAACGGTAGGTGGGAATGTGTTAGGGTGTTGGTAGAATGTTTACTGCAGATGGTACAATGGATGGCGAGATTGGACGAAGGGTCAATGCTGGAAGGAAAGTGGTTAAGTATGTGAACGATAATGAAAACTGAAAGCATGTGCCTAGTTACGAAACGAGCAAATAGTAACGTGTTTGTCCGTCGGTACTGTGGAAGTGATAACGGATATGTCAAAAGCACGAAAGAAAATAAATGCTGGTATGAGATTCCTGACAAGCGCATGTGGTAAAACGAAAGGGATAAGATAAAGAATGAGTGTATAACGAAGTAATGTGCGAAAAAGACGATTATGAATACGTATAAAAGTAGTACACTACGTTGGTTTGGATAACTGTTCAATCCTATCCTGACCACAATCCTAATCCCACCATGCATATATACGTAATGTATGTATGCTGGTAATCCATGATTGTGGCTGTAGGAGCTCAAACTGAGCAGGCCATCCCCTTGGGAGGGAATAAAATACGTGGCATTTTCCTTTCTTCCTTTGGTTTGGCACATTGAGCGAATGAACAACGCAAGATTAACGAAGCAAATATATGTGGGTTAGATTAGAGGTAAGGCCAGGCCTGGTATGTCGCGTAAAACTTGGATGAATGCAGTAGAATGTATGACAAAGGAAAGAAAGATAAGGAGTTTTCAAAATAAAAGGACATTTCAGAGACAATGTATGTATCTTGCGGAAGATAGGAAGGTATGCAGAGATAGGAAAGCATGTAGAAAGATTGTGAATGAAATATAAATAAGAGGCAGGGATTGTTTTGCCTACCCCGCAAGGCAATGGCGTGAAGGTTAAGGTTATTAATTGAGATTTCTCAGAAAAAATCATAAATAGAGCTAGGTGTTACATACCGCCCTATAGTTGCCTATTAAAAAATTAAAAGTGTTGTTATTTGTTTCGGGAATCTACCTTTAATTCTCTTTGCATGGAGTCTACGTTTGTGAAAATCGATTCAAACATATAAGTTACAGTCTTTTATGTCAACGAAAGAACACTTCACCACTTCAGAATAGGTGAAAATGACTTCAACAAAAGTTGCAAAAAAGACAGTAGTTTCTAAAATTGATATTTTGACAAACCTAATTAGGGAAAATTTTGAAAATGCAATGATATTTTGTATGACAAATATTGCTCCACCTAACGGAAAACTATGGACTCAAAACATTTTGAATCATTCTTTTAGGAACGATTTTGTTATAAGAATTTTATCCCAAATTCTAGGACATGCGGTTTCGAGATACGGCCGGTCGCCACTGTTAATGAATCACCCTGTATAAGTTAAAATGTAACTTTATGTTTAGTAATTTAATCAAATACAGGGTGATCCAGATTGATTGAAGTGGTCCGATTACTTCAAAAAGCTATTCTCCACTTGTCTCATTTAGTGATCCCAACTGTATCCAATGGTGTACATGCGTATTACTGATTGGACGAGAAATTCAAAGTTGATGATATATCAACAATAAATACAAAAATTTTAAATGACATAGTCTGTATTTCTTGATTGTTACACTACCTCCATCTTAATGTTATTATTAAAAATGCCAATAAGTAAATGGAATGTTTTTATTTCAATTTAGTTTTAATTTGACTGATGGTGGAGACAGATTATAGTCTGCGAAAGTTTATAAAAGGGTGCTGAAAATGTTGTCCACTATTTTCTAAGCATAAATTTACTCTACGTTTAATATTCTCGAAGACGGCTGCTAACTGTTGTGGGGTTATTGCATTAACGGCGTTCAATATGGCATTCTGTAACTCCTCAACCGTATGCAATCGGTTTTTGATTATTACTCTATCACCGAAAAATTTTGATAAATGTACCAACGTTGTATGGGCCGTGTGGGCTGTTGCGGAATCTTGCTGTAAATACCCACTTTGAAGCTCGTTGTCGTGCAGTTGTTCACTAAAAAGTCTTAGAATTCATTGTTGATAGTTTTCGGCATTTATGTTTGTATTTAAACAAATTGGTCCAATTATTCGTCTTCTCAACATGGCAATCCAAACTCCAGTTTTAACTGGATGTAATGGAGTTTCAATAAATACATGGGGATTTTCAGTTGACCAGGTTCGGTGACTTTGGGAATTTATATAGCCGCTTAGACGAAACTGGTCACTGAAAAATGTTATATCCAAAACATCATTGTTATTAAGATTTTCCTTAAACCAGGTTACTGTACGTTCGACGCTTTTCAAAATCAGTTGGCAGCAATTTTTGTAATACAGACATTTTATACGTGTACATTTTCAGTTTTTTACTAGCCCTCTGGCACGTCCCATACGAAACCCCTACAATTACAATTAAGTAAGTAATAATCGACATTTAGTAATAAAAACAAATATTGCTCAATTAACACTTTGAACAGACAATCGTCTTAAATATTTATTGGGACTGCCTTCCAATCACTCCCGAATATCCTCTACGCTTTCTTCGTCACGTACAGGTCTTCTTCCAGGAGATTTACCTTTGGATACGGAGCCGGTGTCACGAAAACGTTGAACAATTCGACGAACATGCTGTGTGATTGTTTCGTAAGTAACGTCAATGTTGGCGAACCGTTATTGGAATTCCTCGAAGCAAGAAACTTGCGAATATTTCCAGGCACCTCCTTCATCTCGTTGCCAATCAAGTATGTGCAGTTTTTGTCTTGAAAAAGACAGATTTTACGTGAATTACAGAAACAATAAATAGGCAGATAAAACAACAAGAACAGAAATAATCAAATTATGACAGTTTATACATACGTATTTACGCACGCTCATGACCCCAACGGATGGAAGTATTGATAAATCACTTACATTTTCCATTTCTGGTAACAATATGACCATAGCGGAGTTACAAACCCTACAATCAATCTGGAGCACGCTGTATAATTACACACAATGCAAAATATCAAAATTGTATCTTTATCAATAGAAATTGACTAAATTTTTGGACAAATGGTTTTAAATTTGTATAGGCACATAATGTGTATACAAAATATTGTACATTTTGCACAAAATTATATAATGAATATAAACAAATTAACAAATACAAAAGCTTTAGACTCTGTCAAAGCAAGTTTGAATACTAGTTGAATGTCAAAACTTAGTTTATATTAAAATATTGTTTTTTTTTAGCACGTTCACTGTGTCAACCGCTAGAAGTAGTTATTGTTCATGTGCGTTACGGGACGTATGCATCCCGTATAGGATTCGTAGATGTGCTTTATATTTATTGTTCATAAAAATTCCAAATTAACTCAGGTGTCAACTCAGGTAAACAAATTTGTTAAGGTCACTGCTCACGCAATCACTAACAGAGGCAAGATGGGAATGATTTGATTGTCAGGGGTAGAAAAGGAGGAAACTTCAAACTCGCAAGAAATACTTGGAATATCTTAGAAATCCATGTTAAAGTTTTGAAATTGGCTTACTATACACAACTTTTTTGTAGTACCATTTCATTGATTTTCACAGGGCGTTGATGAGAAGCCATGTGATCGCTAATGGAAACTCCTTTCTTGGCGTTATTGTAGTCCAACACGCATTGAGGCTTCAAAACTGGTGATCCTCTTTCACTTTTTCAGTATCAATTAGGGTTGTATCGTGATCTTCACTATACTCAACATAAGCACAGGTCGTTTGTTAACCCATTTGATTAGTTTTATGTAATTTTTCTTTGCCAAATACATCTTCCTTTTCATTTTGTATGACGTCTGAGAGATTTTTCTTTCAGCTCCACACAATTTTGGATAGCAAGTATTCAGATAGTAGGATGTAAAATTGTCAAAGTACAGTATGTGACCTAATTCATAATAATTACTCATTAGAGCATTTACTATATATTCAACATGACTTTGTCCTTTAACGGTGTCATTTTGTCCTGAATACACCTTAAAATTAATGGTATATCTATCTACGGTACACATTTTAGAAATTAAAATTATTATTAATTTATTAAATACATAAATAAAAGTTTACCTCGAGTAGATTCGAACCTACGACCTGTACTTTGCTAGAGTACCGCGCTACCAACTCGCACGAAGGTTCAAGCAATCGATGCAAATTTTGTCTTTATGTATGTAGAACTGATGTAAATTCTAAATATAATGAGATTACAGTCAAATTACTTATATTAATGGAATGTGAGCCTGCAATATCGCAAAGATTCACACATACCAAAGCAACTTGACTAATATTAAATTTTAGAAATGTTTACGCCGTATTTATGCGATTTATTTTTATGTATTGTTTCATTGCCAGACGTTACGCCAAGGAATGATAGACTTATCGATAACCAAACTTTTGTAGGAGTTGCATTTATCATACATGTTTGGAAAAAATGTTTGATATTGCGTAGTTTATAGTCGGTCTTCTCATTATGCTTGGTGTTATCACTAAATGGCAACATCTTAAAATCAATAAAATCTGTCTCTGGACAATGTAAACTTGTTGTGGTATAACGAATCTTTACTTTAGTAAGAATTTATTACAGGAACGTTTATGATCCCCATATCGATTACAGGGGCAAAAAGTTCTGCATTTCATCGCCATCAACAGTACGCCAAGATTTAATTCTCGATTTGGGTTTGATGATAGAAGCAAGTGTTTGTTCAGCGTATCTATTTGTTTCTTCGACCATTAACTCAATCATATCGTCGGAAACAAAATTTTAAAATAGTCTAGTAGTGATTGGCAGGTTGCAGGGATATTAAAAACATTGTCTGTTGCACATAATGTTGGGAAAAGTTCACTTGTACATCATTCGTTTTTAGAATATTCTATCAGAGTGCTATACGGGACATTCTGCCTCGTACAGTGGCCGGCGTGTAAGAAGAAGAGGAGCCGGCGCATCGCGAAGAACTACGCGGTTGCCGATTATAATAAAAATACAGCAGTGGCGTATCACATTTGTATGTTTAATTATATGTAGGCATCTCCCATTTGTCTAATAGGTAATTTTGAATGTATTTTAATATACACTAATAAAAATGAAATAATGAAAGCATTAGGTACCCATTAGAAAATTGTCTTAAAGACGATTAGGGAAAACATACTTATCTAAATATTACATTTATAAGCAGTTAGCATAATGACAGCAATTAGAGGTTTGATATAAATATCCGGATTCTTGGTACATATGCATATTAGTTTTTGAAAATTGATTATACGGTGTCAACATTTACTGATTTGTAAACGGTTTTAAAAATGTCTAAGCCTGGAAAAATATTTACATAAAATATGGTTCTTGAATTGCTTTTAATATACCATTAAAATATACATGATGCACCATGTGACGCCTCTGAGGTAAACGAACGCGGAATTTGAACAACATCATAAAGTCGTCTTTCTCGCATAGGCGGGCTCGTCTTCTTACACGCCGGCCACTGTACATGTTAGAAGCACATGCAATGAAAATAAATCTCGTATGCGTTACGGGACATATATGATTCGAACCAATTAACGGTAAAATGGAAATCTCAAAGTTATTATATATCTGACAAATAGTTTGTTAAAATTTAGAAAATGTAAATTTTACAGCATCCGCAAACCGTCAACGAGTTAATATTGATGAAAGAAATTAATAGATAAATAGACCCTATGGTTGCGGTATAGGTCGCATGCTTACCATAGATCATCGATGGTTTCCGGATATAATCAATGCGTAGCTTTCAACTCCTATAACAATGTTGCACCGATTAGATTTTTTAATTAAATTAATTTAATTCCTTTAAAGATGATTACATATTTTTGAAATAATCTCAAAGTATACTTTAAGGCCGTCTATAAGATTGTAAACCGTTTTGAATAAAATTTCGATGGCACTGAGATATTTCAAGTAGCACGGAATACGAAGTTTTATTCAAATCGGATATGTGTTTTTCAAGTTATCGCAGCTCCAGAGCCACGCACACACGAGGCACACACGCACGTACGCACACGCACCTAAAACACACCTACGCGCACCCAACCCCTTCACACACACAAACACACACACACACCCAGACAAAATTGGCTAAAGTTAAGAGCAAAGAATGCGAGCAAGAAGTGATGCAGAGTAATCCTAACTATTATACCATCATTAATCACTTTTCTAGCTACAACAAATATAATTAGTAAGGCCTGAACAGTATTTAAAAGAAACATTACTAGTGAACTTAAGATTTAATACAATTCTTCCTTTTGATAAACTTAACATATATGTTATGAATCGTAGTAACACAAAATTTGGTAGAGTAAAATAGGATCCATTAATTAAAAGCAAATAAACACTGTGGACAAGACGACTAACCCAAAACACAAATATTTAATATAGCTAATGTACTATTATAAGTTTTGTTATGAACGAATAAGTTCAAAGGTAAATATGTAATTAAAAATTATTATTAATTTTATTAAACATAAATAAAAAGTTAACTTCGAGTAGGATTTGAACCTACGACCTGTACTTTGCTAGAGTACCGCGCTAACCAACTGCGCTATCGAGATTCAAGCCCCAATCGATACAAATTTGGTCTTTATGTATGTAGAACCAGTGCCGGATCTAGGGATTTATCTAGGGGGCAAGAACCTAGTTTGCCGCCCCTACCGACGTTGTTGAATATCATAATAAAAATAAATAAAACGTGTGTTATTGTCTTATTGACGATGTTAAGTTTAAATAAAACTTAACAATATTTTACCCATATATAAATATGGGCAAAATAAAATAGAATATGGGAATATGGTTAAAATAAGTAAACTAGTTTTGTGCAGTTATTTACTACATGTCAAAATTGGATGGAAAAATAGCAAAGTAGGCTATTACAAATTATTTATAACTAGTTATGAAAATGTCACTCTTCTGGACTTCTTTTCGGCAAACAAATCAATGGCATTGTCATAATCAATTGAGCTGGCTAGCTCACTTTCAATTGACAATATTGATAGGTCAGATAACCTGTCTTCACTCATTGAGTTCCTTAAGTAGTTTTTTTATAATTTTAAGTTTACTGAAACTTCTTTCACATTCCGCAGATGTCGTTGGAAAAGTAGAGAAAATTCTCAAGGCCACCACCACATTAGGAAAAGCGTCAGAGAGACCTCTCTTCTCAATAAAGTTGAGTAGCTCAATTTCGTTTAAATCGGAATAATTGGTTTCTGACAGATGATCCCGAAAACCAATATTTCAGTTGGAAACTCATCTTGGCTCAGATCGTTTTCGTATAGAACTGCCAAGTTTACCGCTTGGGATTTCAACTCTTCATCGCTAAGCTGTTTTAAACTCTGTCCACTTAAAAACATAAAACTTTGATTTAGGTTTATGCTGTTTTCCATTCTGTCATTTAACTGAGTAAGAATGACATCTATGATTTCATTCATGGACTTAAAAAATCTCTCCTCTTGGGTTATTTTTCTTGCTTCGTCATCCAGATGTTCTCCTGGCAATATTTTTTTTCGGTATCCTATGTGACGTTAAATCTGTTGAAATACCAAAACGTCCTGCAATTTCTTTTGCAGTTTCAAACCATTGGTTTTTTCATGTCTTAGCCGTTGCATCGTGTTTGTCAATCCTTTCAACATGTCAATTGATTTTGAAAGAATAATATTATTCTTTTGAACTTCTTTGTTTACTCTATTTATTTCTTTTAAGACGTCATCCCATGCAACCAAATATAGAATGAATCTGAAGTCAAGAATTGATTTTAGAAGACTTCTTGCTTCTGACTGTATCTCGGATTTTGACTTTGGCCTTCTTTGATCTCTTCTAAAGCCTCCACTACTCCATCATAATTCTTAATAATTGCATGGACAGCTTCTGATTTAGCGGACCATCGTGTCTGACTTGTCCCTTTTAAGTTGGTTTTACAACGAGATTTCATTATTTCCCACCTTTGGGGAGAAGAGACAAAAAATGTATATAGTCTTTGAACCACTCCAAAGACGTTAGATGCTTCGGCGGAAACTGATGAGGCATGAAGTCCAATTAAGTTTAGTGAATGGGCAATGCAGGGGACAAACACTGCGTTTGGATTCACTTCCCTCAATCTTGCTTGGACTCCTTATACACACCAGCCATGTTCGACCCGTTATCATATGACTGGCCACGGCAGTTAGTGATTTCTAAACCATCATTTTTTAGTTTATTGATGATTATCTCAGCCAAATATTCTCCTGTTTTCCCATGAACCTCTATAAAATCAATGAAGCTTTCTTTAACTACATATGCGCCGCTTTGTGTCGTCACATAACGAATGACTTGGCTCATCTGTTCTTTATGCGCTACATCTGGAGTACAATCAAACATGACGGTATAATATTTAGCTTTCACAATCTCGTCAATTATTTTTTTCCTCACACATCCACCCATCATGTTGATGACTTCATTTTGAATCGTTTTGGAAAGATAAGAAACTTGGCCTTTTTTCGTCCTTCCAATGTTGACTTCAATATTGGGTTGTGTCTTAAGCAAGTAAATAAGATTCAGAAAGTTTCCTTGCTCTTTACGGGTGAAAGCCATTGTCGTATTTATATTGCTATGGAGTTCTACAGTTCCCTGAGTTCCTCTAAAGGAAAGACAATTACATGCTAGGTATAGTATCACATCAATAATGATTCGCAAGATCTCCCTCCATTTATTTTTTCACATTCAATAGCCTGTTCTAATTGAGCACTGATGCCCTTGTCTTTGTCGTCCATTGCATTAATCAATGTCCTCCACTTAACAAAATTTTCCTTGTGATGTTTTGAACCTTCATGGGTGCAAAGTCTTTCTAGCGCCTTTTTCCAATTTGTCAAGCCATTTCTTTGAAGTGATGACATCCCTGGATTGATATATTCAGAGCTTGATTTAAAAAGCTTACATGGTATACAAAATAGAGCGTTGTCACTTTTAGAGTATGTCAGCCAAGTTCGCTTGATCTGTTCATTGTTAGGCAGGTTTTTGTACCAGGCTGAAACTGTTAAGTGTCGACCCTCTCGTAAAGTAGACTGAAAATCAATACTGTTTGGAAGATCAGCAACTAATTTTAAAGTTTCAACGCTTAAAAAGCACCGGACGTTGTCTTTTAATTTGTCATGATCTGGCCATGTCTTTGGTTTGAATGGGTCTGGATCTAAAACAGCTGATTCTTTAGACATACTAGTACTTTCTTCTATAGTTGAGACAAATCCCGTTGTAGTTGTACTTTCCGAACATGTTTCCCCTACCTTACGTTCAGGAATCGAACAGCTAGGTCCTGGCAGATCTATCAATATTTCGCTATCGGTGCTATTTGATTCAGTATGTGTTAGTGATTTATCAAAATCTTCTCGTTTTGCTTCATTAACATCTCCTTTATCTGATTCTGATCCCTGGTCGTTCGATGTATCTACAGCGGCATCTTCTGGGGTGTTTTTAAGCCAACTAGCCAAGGCTTCTGCACTCTGTTTAGCTTTTTTAGCACGTACTTCTGCTTTCTTTCTATACTGGGCACCCGACAATCGTTTTCTAGGAATCATTTTTTGGATTACAAAAAGTTTCCTTGATACCTAAAACAAACGGAAGCTACTATTAATAGTTTAAAATTAAAAATTTAATCCGTGTACATTTCACAACATACAATTCGTGTACAATTCGCAACATGCACATGCAACTATAATATCCTTGACTTTTTGCCTCCCCTTAAAGGGAGGTTTTTATCAGTTAATTCTATAATACTTGCTATAAATAAAATTACTCTTTTTAAAAAAGTTTATAGCGAAGATGTCCGTATGATGGATTATATAAAAGAAAAAATTATTTTTAGGTAATGTGTTTATATAAAAAATGCAACAAAAATAGAGTTCTTAGACGCCGAAAGGCATGAAAACCATAAAAATGACAAAAATGACGTTGATGATAATAAAAAACATTGTTTACCGGTATTTTAAATCAAATCTTCCCTTTACTGTGTATTATTAATTACTTAACTGTGGGAGTAATGGCCGGGGAGAGAATGGTCGCCAGTGGCGACTCGCCACAAGAACAACAACAAGAAGTGAAAAAAGTCAACTTTGAAGGCTTCTCATACCTGATTGGCTAATGATTCGAAAAAAATGTTTTTGCACCCAAATGGAGATTTGTGTCCTGAATCACCATGCCAATTTTAGAGCAAAAGCTTTTGTTATAACGGAGAAATTAAATTTTCAATTTAACATTACGGCCTATGGGCAGATCCGACACCAACCATAATATAAACGCGACTACCGTCGCGTTTAATACATGACGCTACATCTTTTGGTTATCTTGGAATTTTGGTAGGAAATTGTAAATATAATTTTTAGACGAGATAGGGGCCGAGATATGATTTTTCAAAATTCCCACCCAAAGTTAAAAACGATCTGAAAATACACTTACCTCGAAAAATACAAACGTGTGATGAATGATCCTGTTATACTTCGGATAAACGTGTACTTGTACAGCTAATTTAAAATGTTACACCTTTACAGAACTTAGTCTAGGCCTACACAAACACTAGATTACACTATGGTCACAATAAACTGACTGATGAATAACTACTTATTACTGAAAAATAGTCAAATAGTTTATAAACCAAAATAAATATAACCAAAAGTTACACACAAACACTCTGTTTCACATTGATCACGATAGACAAACAAATAACTTCTGAATGCTGAAAAAAAGGCCACGCGCTTATATACTAAAATAAAGACTTCTAGAATATTCATGAGAATTCATGAGTACGCAAGAGAGTAATAGAATGTGCTAAAAAAATCTCTTGCGCGTGTTTACATTGACATGATTCTACCCGGCGCCGACATACCGCTAAGAAAGGCTGGCGCCATCAAGTTGTTTACAAGAAACTACACGCGTAGACGCTAACAGAAAAAGCGAGACAGGCTGGCACCACTGTGGTGCCAGCTTTTTATTTAATTGTACAACGGAACAGTATTCGTAAGTATAGTAAACATGTGGTGCCACCACATGTTTACTATACTTTACGAATACTGTTCCGTTGTAGCATTACAAATTTTATTTCAATGTTATTTTAGCCTCAGTCAGTCCTCATAGAATAGCTCACAAAAAGTGATTTTAACAGCCAAGATATGATTTTTTCAAAATTTTCAGATTTAGATTTTATTCAGGCCTATTTCAATTCGTAAGCAACGTTCAAAAATTATAATTCTTCCTCACCAGTTTGCCGCCCCTTGGCCGCGCGCCGGGGCATGCCCGACTAGCCCCCTAGATCCGGCACTGTGTAGAACTGATATAAATTCTAAATATAATGAGATTACAATCAAATTACTTATATTAATGGAATGTGAGTTTGCAATATCGCAAGGATTCACACATACCAAAGCAACTTGACTAATATTAATTTATTATAAGTTTTGTTATGAACGAATAAGTTCAAAGGTAAATATGTAATTAAAAATTATTATTAATTTATTATTAATAAAATTATAATAATTTTTAATAGCTAATGGAACTTTAAATTAGATTAAAAGATCAATGGTAGAATACTAAAATACGTGTCCCTAAACTGAATTTTGTCCACATTTAATAAGTAAGAATTAATTCAATCGTTAAATTGTACGTGACATGTTTTATCTTATTATACAAAAAAACACACTATTACATAGGCCACCCATAAGCCATATGTGCGTAGTAGCACAGTACCTAAAAGGTAAATTTTCAGCATGAAAGCGAACGGTAAGGGAGACCGGGGCTAGTTGTCAGAAATGAAGCTTTGTGCCATCTACCGACCACTTCCTAAACCATATAACGGCTATCCTAGAAAACTTCAAACCTCCCCGCTGCATCTTATTACGTCAGTTAATAAAAGTTTACCGGTGTGTATGTAAAGTAATTTTTTTTGCTTGGAAGTTTTGTGTTTTGTGAAGTTTGCTGTTGAATTAAGGGTAAGATCTATATGATCTGCTTTTTGTGGGGTTGATAAGCTGTAATATTCAAGCC
The DNA here is from genome assembly GCA_036346205.1 of Vesta saturnalis. Classification (NCBI taxonomy): domain Eukaryota; kingdom Metazoa; phylum Arthropoda; class Insecta; order Coleoptera; family Lampyridae; genus Vesta; species Vesta saturnalis. The sequence continues at coordinate 442,560 of JARFJB010002005.1, read as the reverse complement.
TTCTTGTCCATACAAAAATTCAGGTTAATTTATTTCAAAATGTCGTTTGGGGCAAGTTGTCACGCGATTCACGTATTAAATATATATAAATAAAAATCACGTAAACTTATACAATTGTTAAACAATAGTAGAAATTGCGACATGTCAGATCCATTTTATACCATCTAAATTATTATACCTTGTTTTCGTACTGTATTAAATGAAAAATTACATAAATAATCATAATGCAAGGTCACTTACAGTTTATTTCTCTTTAGATGGTTCGGAATTATAAACGAAAAACAGGCAAACGCCACCTGGAGATGTTTTGCTTAAATCAGCTGAAGCAGTAAGAAACAGTGACCACTCAATTGCTATTAGAAAAGCTGCTGCAGATTTTAATGTTCACTATAGAACTCTGGCAAGATTTTGCAAAAATTACCAATGAAGAACTTGATTCAGGAACTGCCAGTGTTCTTATGGGCTACAAGAAACCTAGACAAGTATTTAATGAGGCCGAAGATATCCAATTAGAAGAATATCTAAAAAGCTTCAGATATATATTTTGGGCTCACTCCGAATGAAGTGAGGAGACTTGCATATGATTGTGCTAAAGTTCTTAAGAAACAAACGAACGTAACAAGGCACAAGGACAGATTCTGACACAGACTGGCACAGACCCAGATGCAGGCATAGACGCATACGCGGACGTGGACACAGACGCTCAACACACGGGATACGTTAAGTTAGTTCCCCACATTTCATTCCCCACAATCCATTTCCAGGAAATTTCGTCTCCCCACGCCTCGTACCTGAAAACTTCGTTCCGAGCAAGCTCGACTTGACTCTCAGATTATAAGGTGGTCATAAGCGAGTGTCGCGATTGGAATGCAGTTAGAAAATTAAAGATATTTTAATTAATTTATTTATTATAATAAATTTAAGAAACATGTATACAGAAAAAAGATGTTTTAAAATTCATAATTGTAACCTGTGTCACGTAAAAACTGCATCACCTCACGCAGATTGGCTTCATCCCGGTTGAAATTGCTGGATATTTCTGGTTGTGTCAATTTTCGAGGTTGCCAGCGATTATTTGAATTATTTCGTACCTATGAAGCCTCTGTTGTGTTTTTTGAGGCATTTCATAAATTGAAATACATGTGAGAAGAGCGAGCCCCATGTTTGTTGCCATGAAGCTTCTATCCCACCCTCTGACAGTGTTGTTAGTACGATGCTGGCCGTCGATCGTTTGTTAAAGCATATTTCACAACGAAATTGGAAACAGCGGATTTAGCTTCTAATCTTCTCTAAGGGCTTGATGAGTATTGGAATGTTTCCATTCCAAACATTTTTTTAAATATTAACTTGATCGGGAACGAAGTTTTCGGGTACGAGATGTGGACAGACTAAATATCTGGGAAACGAAATATGGGGTACGAAATGTGGGGAACGAAATGTGACGAAAGAACTGTCAGCAAATACACACACCACGCACACACACCCCCCACATACACACCACACTCACACTCACCACATACACACACACACACACACACACACACACACACCACGCACAACACACAAACACACCACACACACGCGCACGCATGCACTCACGCACGCCTACACACACACACAAAGGGAGTGAGTTTCGCAAGTGAACGCTTATGCCAAACTTTTTCTAAACTTGGGTCACATATGAAAGACCACCTGTTGAAGAACTGACTATAAAACTATATTGGTGGTCACTAAGTAGTTGCTAATTGATGACTTTTTCCATGACTTTAGACCAAACTGTGATGGCAATTGGTCGGTAGTTAAAGGGATCAGTCTTGTTTGTCTTTCCATGATTAAGTAAATTCCCAAGAAGACATGGAGTTCGAATAAAGCTTAGATAGGACTGGTACTAGTTCGGGGAAACATTTCTGTAAAACAATAGCTAGGATACCGTCTGGGCTAGTCGGCTTATTGGGATCAAGCCTAATGATGACTGATTCTAGAATCTTGTATCGAAAATGAATTGGTTACATAGCGTATGAAGCGTTGGCTACGAAAACATCTTTTCTAGAATCATAAAATCAATAAATTCACAAAATCTACTTTGTCTACAAAATTAGCAACTACAGATCTGTTAAAGTATGTTATGTGGGTAAATGAAGATGAACTATAGTTTTTACAGGCGGCTTTAGCTAGAAACCAACATTTACGACTGCTTGACTCTCGAACGTTTTATTAGATTTCCATTCGGCATAATTATTTTTTAAAGATATCGCATCAGCACAAACCCTATTGAACAAATCTCAAAATTCATGTCAAAACATAAAGGAAAATGTGAAGCTGCAGTTCAATGTAGATAAAAAGCTTAAATTGTATAAAATTAAAATTACTGCTTTATGTGGCAAACAAAAGTGCATTTAATTGGGGACTACCATAGTTGCTATTAATTTTGCGTTGTAAAGTAATTGTACACCTAATATTCCAACAGTTCAATAATTGAGCAATTATAGAAATGGAAGGAGGCAATGGATTCAAAAATATGTTGCCTTACTTTTGTGAGGTAGATTCGATGATTTCAATTGTTAACATCGATTTCTCAGCTTTCAGTAAACTTTCAGTGTCTGAATCAAACTCTGGGTAACAATCACCATCTGCACAATCAATAATTTCTCAATAGGTAAGTAACCGCAATAAAACAACAACACAAAGAAGCACCAAAATTTGAAATGAATACAATACCCAATGCCCAACCAAAAGCGTAACAGGAAAATAAAATTCATAACATATACTAGTATTATTTATTCTTATCCTTTCAATCCGATAGTGCTTTCAAACCACCAGCAACAATTACAAATTGATTTTTTGCATTCATGAAAAAAGACTACGGTTCAATTATGTCTAAATTTACAAGTATATATTCGTGTGTTGTTCGGGTTAAATAGAAATTGAGACCATGAAATGAATGTATAAGTATTTTATATAGCAGTTTTCTTTGTAAATGTAATAATGAATAAAATTTCCGCCCATATTTGTACTATTTTAACCAATCCAGGGTGAAGTGATTTTAACACGTTGCCTAGGACGGCAACTACCAGTTATCTTGTAGCTTCTTTACTTACCATATTTGTGCAGCTACGAGCAAAGTCGTAGTATAACAGTGTAAATATGAATAAATTACTTCAGAGATGAGAAGAAAAAAATCAGGTTTGCTTAAATGAACAGAAACTTTAATAATACATGAACAAAAATATAATTATACTTCCATGCAAAATGCAAATACTCACTAGATCCAACCCGTAAAGGAAATTTGTGTCACGGTTCTTACTAAAAGATGTAAAGGGCACTCGTAGCAACTCCAAAACGTCAAAGTTCGGGTAAAATAAAACAACAACAAAAACAAACTACTCTACTACTCAAAATTCTACTCCAAAATTCTTCACGCAAAGATACCCAAATTTCAATAAAATCTTAAGTTTCAAATATAAAAGCTGCAAAATGCGAAATAAAACTCAAAACTCACCAAATATTTCGATAAACCTACGTCAAAAATTATTAGCTCATCTAACCCAAAAAATAACTGGATAATACGGTAATTTAATTATTCCATTAAAAACGAAAAATACGTCACCACAAAACTAGACAAACGCGATCAAAAATCTATGAAATCCTAAAATTTATCAAACGTCGATATCGGGATGTAATACCTAAATTCGTCGAAAAAGACGACTCACCTTCAAACAAATAACAAACTACCCATGAATGATGTCTACAATCGGTAAGTGGATACCTATAAAGGTACAAAAATATTTCCAACTTTTTGCAATACCCTCGTATGCAAAATCAATCAGTTGTTCGGTCATCAACCGATTTACTACCTATTTACATTACGTTAATTTATAATCTAAAACTGCAATGTAATCCTACGTCAACGAATAAAACTCACTTTAATTCAATTTACAACCATTCGCAATTATAGCAACCCACCCGGTACAAAATATGCTCAAATTCAAAAAAAATATTGCATCAAACCTTTAAAAGTTACGTTAAACTCCAATAAACAATGATATCTTTCGAATGTAATTACTTACTGCAAATAAACACAACCATAATGACGTTAACTTCATGATCTAAATTTAAAAAAACACACGACAAAGACGCATCATACGATGCTGCTCAACAAATATTTTTACACTTAAAAAACACAATAAGTACGTTAACCTAAAGATATACATATATTGAATAAAAAGAAGAAAGCACCATCATCGAAAGGTCACACAATTGTTACATAAATCAAATCCTTTAAAAAAATAAAGTCTAGTTTACCTAAAAGGCTGCGAAACCAGCTGATGTCAATATTGGCCTTACGAAAATTATTGTAACTTGAAATAAAAAAATCAAAACAACAAATATTATAACCAATGAGCATAACAACATTTAACTTTGATACAAATCGTCAGGATCACAATTTAAAGAAAACACTCAGATAAATTTAGAATTATATCACGAATGGATACGCTAGCATTACAATTTAATAAAATACAAAAAAATCAAACGTGAATGTCGAAAGATAGCGCATTCAAACGTTAGCATATAAAACACAAGAATACACCAGAATTAATTAAAATTTGCCAATCACATTAAAGCAAAATGCACAAAGGGGTTTACCTTATATTTGTTATACAGACACCTTTGGTACCTAGAAATGACCTCGGCGGCGGAAATGTGATCGGGGTTGATACTGCACTAGATTTCTTCCAATATGACTTAACTCGTGAATATTTCTCCTTTCAATACATTTGATTGATATTACAATTGGTTGTATTGGCACTAATACTTAAACTTCCATAAGCTTCGACCACGTTATTCTACTATATACAAGTTCTAACTAACACTTACTAATTTAAAATCCCAAAAGAACGAAAAGCTTTTTATTTACAGCAGTTTGTATAATTTGTTCGAAGTCCTCTTTCTCAACTACCGTACCCAATCTTAGATATTTCATTACAAATATTCCTACATCTATCAAATCCCAGTTCTTCCAAACCTTGTTAACCTTAACCACACCGCTCTTTTCGTAACCGCCACTCCCGCATCTGTCCAAGAAACCCAAACCAAAATCCAACACCTTTGAGCCCCATCCATAACCCTCACACAACTCAGCGGTCCACTGTTAATCCTAAATCTGTTTCCTTATTTTGTATCATCCGCAGGTTTAAGCAAGACGTAACCATCGAAGGGATATTCCAAGCGATAGACCCGCACGTAAGCCGCGCCATCCAGATTATCTCAAAGACCGCCAACCGCCCAACATCCCTAATTCGAATTGTCGCCCATTCCAAAACCACCCTCGACTGCCTGCTCGAGCGTGGGGTCTCCAGACACTACAAGTGCGAGTATCCTCACATCCCCAAACCCATTCTTAAATACATTTGGGCCACCAAGCAGTACAGTGCCCCAACCGAACTTTCAAGTGCCTATCCTGTAGCGGTACCTACAAATTCCTATCCTGTAAATCCCTATGCACGCCAACGTATAAAGACTGCGACGGTCCTCTCGAAAATTTCAGTTTCGACTACGAGAAGTGCCGAAAGATCCCCTCCACCCCATCCAAATCGAATAGAATCTCCCCACTCGAAACCCAATCCACTGCTGGCTCCTCTGAACCCGACGATGCTATGGTTGAACACTTCCTTCGCATAGACCAATTTCTTACAGTGCTTTCCCTTGCTATCCTGTCAGTCTTTTCTGAGAAGCGCGAGCGGATCTTGGTTGACAAAACAGCAGCGGAGTACCTGAAACGGCACATGGTGGTAGAGGATGGAACTCAGCTCCCGGACAAGACGACCTCAACAGTATCATATTACGCAACTTACCACCAAACGCAACCACACAATTAACCAAAATATTCAAACAATGCCAATTACTCTTATATTTCTCAACGGAATGGAAATCTGCTTCCACCGTTATAGACTCCACACAACCCGCATCATATAGAGCAATATCGCTACTAAGCTACATGTGCAGTTGTTTAGAAAGAATCATGTGCAAAAGGCTGAGGCTATCTCGAAGCCAACAACTTTATCCGAAACAGCCTATTCGGCGTAGCAGTATTTCTCGATTTCAAGCAGGCCTTAGACAAAGTCTGGCACGTCGGACTATTACACAAAACACTAACTTTAACATCCGAATGCACTTCGTGCAACTTTTCTCATACCTGTCTAACAAGTGTATGAAGGTCAAGATAGGCAGAAGCATCTGAACCATTCGCACCAACAGCAAACGTACCACACAGCCTTAGGACAATAGAAACAGTAAACATACAACTTATCACAGACAGAATTAAGGCACTACAAGTAAAATACACTTACCGCAGAGTTCACGACGAAACAACCGCTACCAAGAACAACCTCAGAACTTCCTACACCAACATATAACCCGAAAAACCTAAGAAAAAACTCAAACACCTCCCTGCACTACATACCAGAAGAATTCGACAGAATTTTAGATGACACCCCTAGCTACTCATATAACCCCTGCTCGAATTTTCAAATGATGACGAGCTTCGCTCACGAAATTGGCCAACTTATACCAATCAATCACTAAAAATCAAACGCCAACACATACACTACAATTAATTATGATGAAATAATAAAAAACTTTTTTTCTGCCACAAAAAACACACCAATTTGAAACCACAAACAATTCTAAAACCTAAAGCACGCAGAGCTGAAGAGGGAGTAGATGCCTAAACTGCCTGGAGAAAAAGAACACATCTTATGCTATAAATAAGTAAGTAATCTATAGTGGTATTCAGACTGAGAGTGCAGTCTTACGGAGAGCACCATTGTCGGTTTTCTTGTTGGCTGAACATAGAAACCAGGTCCGGTACTAGCGCTAATAAATTCATTTTGGCTAAACTGATAACTTTGATGGAATTTCCAAAGACACGCCTATTGTTGAATTTAATTTACTAAAAACGAATGTTTTGTGTTACTAATATTGCCAACCCATAAGGCATTAATGTTAAATGTTTTTTTTTTATAAAAAATATGCTTAAATACAGGGTGAATAAAGAATTATTTAACTTACATTTTTAATTTCCCACATAAAATAAAAATCTGACCGAACCATCACAGTAAAAGTTTATTTATTTGATTGTATCAAAATTAATAAAGTCACAGTTGTATACAGGAGAAGTAAAAAACGTAAATTTTTTGTGCTCATTTATTAAATAGTAAACGATATTAATATCACGATTTTTGCACTCACGTGAAGCATTTGCCCAGATTTGAATTTCTTCAACTCCATACTACTCGTACTAAATCACTAATAAGACTGAAACAAACATTTATATTTCTTTTTCATTTCATATTAAATGATTTTAAAAATACTTTCTAATTATATGGTGACCATAATGTATCATTAATGTATTTCAAATAACCACATTAAGAAAAGATAAAATCGTCGATAAACAAAAATTTTTAAATGAAAACATATTCTTGAACAAGATTTTAAAAAAATTTGACTTAAAAACGCATCACTCTTCTAAAAAATCTTGAAAATAAATTATATGTAAGATAATATTTACTTGCCCGTACAAGTATATCTTTTAAGAAGGGCCGGCCCTGCTAAAAAGATGCGCCGTCCTGCCATTTGAAATACATTGCCTATACCTGACCACACTGAACTCAGCCTGAATACCACTATAGTAACGATTAAAAAAAAAAAAAGTAAGTGTAAAACAACATTAGTGTGACCTAAATTATTGTCAGTTTGCTCACTTACCATCGGATTCACATGGCTCATACAGTTTGACATCGTATGTGTTTTTTATTTTTTATGTACTGCCGCATGATTGATTAGTTCATACAAATATTTTTACTTAGCACATAGTTTTGGCGCATAATATCCTTAAAATAATTTATTATACGTTGCACCTTGTATAATCTGTCGAAAGATTATATTGAGTTATCAACGAAATGAAAATAGCGCAATAACAATTGATTATAAAATAACACACACAAGAAAGACGTAAATGTGATGCGTTCGGAACATCTGAATCATTACTAATGAATTTATACACAGTAGATACATCAGAGTTAGCTCTAGCGAAGCAAGTCAATGCACAAATTGTCATAGTTGGCTTCCACGAAAAAATTTCAGTTACATTAACCAACTACAAGGTAATTCGTAACATTTTGTTTTTTAAAAAAATCGTTATTTAAGCTTTCTGATTATTACTATGTATTATAATTAAAGTTTTTAATAATATAATAATGATTGAATTAAATTAACTTCTTGACCAAAGTCCTGAAAAGTTACGTGGCAGTTAACATGTTCATACACATAGTTTATTCAAAATGAAAATTACTACTAAATGAAAAAAGCAATTAATACTAGATACATTTTTACAAGTAACATCAAGGTGAAAAGACAGCAAAACATATACACTATTTAAACAGTGGCTTTTAAAAACATTGATTAAGTAATAATCACAAAATAATCAGAGCTTAGTTAATTCATAAGACCAACAGAAGACAATATTTAACAAGATTAAGTTACATATTACACTAACATACCAAAAAATATAAAAATAACACAGTATTTATGAATTCTTTATTACTTAATTACTTAAGTTATAATTTATTGAAAACCTAATCAGTACTTTATATTTAAACTTTTTAATTATACACCATCATCATCCTTTTTGTCATTTTCTTGTGAACCTTTAACTTGGGATAAAAACGCTAAATGTCCTTTAGGACATCTATTAGCATAATGTCCCTTAGTACCACATTTATAACATGTGACATCTTCTAATTTTTTAGGCAGCATTCTATGGTAAATAATCGGCCACTATTCTCACCATTTTCAGGTCCAGTAATGCTAGGTACCTTCACGTTTTCTTTATTTGCAACTTCTTTAGTTTCCGGGTTCATTTTATTACAGTGTAAAGCCTTATGTCCATGTTCCCCACAAAAATGGCAGATAATCACAGGTGGTTTCTTCTGATCTTTAACATTTTGATCTGGTGGTACTGGCAACTCAAATCGAGGATGCATGTATTTACAAATAGGACCATCTGTACATAATCCAGCAATGTAGTTTGTACAAAGCACCCTTCTAACATGCCTATGTCGGCAATGAGGTCCATGTCTGCAAAACCCACGATCATACCATGGACAATCTTTAATCTTACTTTCTGGATCTATGTGTAAAAACGGGCATTCTTTATTATGACACGCATTAAATCTAGAGTAGAAGTAACACTCAGGCATCTTCGTCATATCATATTCATGTAAAAATTCACATTGATCGCCCTTTTTACATAATCCACGAAGCCAATGCTTACATACAATTGTACGGTCACCACGAACATGCCTAAAAGGACATAATGGACCTTTTTGACAACCTGCTGCTGATGAGTAAAATTGGCAGACTGCAGTAATTGATTCTACAAACAAATTTATTTTAATTTCTGTGAAACTGATTAAAAAAAACTTACTGTCCATTCCTTGGAATGGTAAAGGTAGAGCTCCATATTGTTCATCTAAAGCTATTTCTATATCAAATTTAATACCTTCTACGTTTGCTATAATATAATCCATTACTTAAACAATATTGCAATAAATACAAAATAATGTACAAAAGGTTGATACCTAAAAAGTGAATTCGAGTGTCTTTTGTAAACAGCCGGTTGGCTGTGGTTGGCATACATCTACGGTATTATAAGCAAACGGCATTGTTTAGAGTTCGAATGATTACCGTAGTTCCGTCGCACTTAAATAATACTGGTACAGCTTGATACTGTAGACCTTTCAAAATTCAGATGTTTGAACACATATTTTTATATGTAAATCGGCCAGTACCATTGTGCTCAAAAAATACTTACCAGCTTGTTACTGTAGACACTTCCAAAATTAAAATTTTGCTGTTCAAGAAAATAAACGTTATAAATTTAGGGTTATGTTACCTATCATGATCAGCACTACCACACTAAGCATTCTGGTGTTACCAAATTAATTTCCAATTTAGACAAAATTCTTGGAGACTTACTACAGCTTTTACATGTATTAGACAACATAAGTCTCACTTAGATGTATTCTATCCCAGATGGTCACAGTAGTTGCAAGCTTTTATTTACGAACCAAACCATTGTGCAAGAATTGGTTTCATCAAATACTTTACTAGCAAATAAACATAATATAGACGGATTTTTGTTGTTTTCATATAACAATATTTGCAACATACCGTCCTAATGTGTCGATGGTTTCGTCCACACACATCCATATACTACTAGTTCCAATCTCCTCTCACATCAAAGAAATAGTATTCTCATAGACTTGTTTCTGATTGAAGATTCATTAGAATTATTTTCCTTGCAATATTTTTCCAGAAAATCTCTGAAATCAGCACATTCTTACATATTCTATGGAATTCCTGCAGTCAAAATGCATTGCACAGGTCCATAGTGAAAGAATCCTTTACGTCAGTCAAAAAGGAATGGCTCGCCCTCGTTTTACCAGTAGATGCATTTTTATTTTGTGTTTGTCTGTACTTTTATGGTGTAGATGCCATTTTCTTGTTCAGTTTATCTATAACATTAAATTAAAAATTTAAATAAAACCCGATACAAAAATTCTACTTTTAGAGCAGTCTCGATCAAATCACCTTTCAACAAAAGAATTAGTCAAAACCGCTAATAAAAAGTAAAAAAAGCTGCCTCGGTGGTGGGTTCAAACCTGGCCTAGGTGCCCATTTTTCTAAAACGAAGAAAACCAAAACATTCCTTTTTTCAGAGAGGAAGTAAAACTGTAGGTCCCATGGCAATACGATGATTGATACGTTAAACATCCCTTACTAAAGATGGAATTCCTTTAGCAGGTCAAAATTTTAGTGACGGTAATGATAATAAGCAGTAGTAGTTGATGCACATAGAGTTGCCTGACATTTCCGTGTGTTTCTAGATCTCGGTCCACAAATACAAACACAAAAAGTAAAAAATTCCTTCATCAATTACAAAAGAGCCGATGATCTTGAAACGGCTGAACATATTTTCTTGAATCATAGCTAAGAACACTCCCGATCAACTAACTTTTGATACTGTACAACAATTGTGTTCTCATCAGAACAAGATGCGTGTTGGGATTAATTAAAACTAATATATTTAAAAATCAACTACATACTCTCGTAGAATTGGAAGGAACAATAAAACAAGAAATAAACAATATAACTCCAATTGAACTTGAAAGTGTGTTAGAAAATATGAAGTAAAGCATTAATATATGCCTAGGAATGGTGGTCATTTTGAGCACCTTTTGTAAAACAACAGTAAATAATAAATTCCATTCTTGATATTCTAAATACAATGGTGGTCATTTCGAGCACCTTTTATAAAATAACCACAAATAATACATTCTATTCTTAATTTTCTAAATACAATGGTGGTCATTTTGAGTACCTTTTGCAAAATAACAATAAATAAATTCTATTCGTCATTTTCAAGCACTTTTTGTAAAGTAACAATAAATACTAAATTCTATTCTTGATTTTCTAAACACAATGACGGTCATTTCGAGCACATTTTGTAAAATAACAAATAATAAAGTTTATTCTTGATTTTCTAAATACAATGGTGGTCATTTTGAGTACCTTTTGTAAAATAACAATAAATAACAAATTCTATTCCTGATTTTCTAAATACAATGGTGGGCATTTTGAGCACCTATTGTAAAATAACAATAAATAGCAAATTCTATTCTTGATTTTCTAAATACAATGGTGGTCATTTCGAGCACCTTTTGTAAAATAACAATAAATAACAAACTATACTCTTGATTTTCTAAATACAATGGTGGTCATTTTGAGCACCTTTTGTAAAATAAACAATAAATAATACATTCTACTATTGATTTTCTAAATACAATGGTGGTCATTTAGAGTAACTTGTGTAAAATGACAATAAATAACAAATTCTTTTCTTGATTTTCTAAGTACAATGGTGGTCATTTTGAGCACCTTTTGTAAAATAACAATAAATTATTGTTGTTTAAACGTTCGTTGAACCATTGACAGTATTGCACTCGAAGATTATAGTCGGGTGCATGTTATTTTTGTACAGAAGAAATTTTGTACGGTTGCATATGTAACGTCTTTTTTATGGCAAGTACCAGAGGACAAACCTGTAAAAATATTATGTTCACATTTCTGGTTACATAAACGTAGTAGATTTAGTCGTACCTGTTTGAGCAGATAGCACTGCAATAAATTTTTTAGGACTTTGTTGAATGTAATTAACAACTTCTTCGGTTAAAACTGTCGGCCTGCCTATTGACTTGCCTTTCCAAATACAGTGCTTGCTTCTACACTGTGTAATAAAACGTGACATGTTTTTTAAATACATCATATTCGATATTAAGATCGGGAAAAGCCTCATAAAACAGCTCTATGCAGGACTGCAATGAATGGTTACAAGTTCCATCAGGGTTTCAGGTGCCACTGCGGAAATGTGCCATTAAAATAAGGGCAATATTGTTTTGATGAGAAAAACCATTGTTGACCAGTATCACCATACAAATTCAAATTAAGATAAATGACAATTCACCTTAAAAAATACTAACATCACAATAGCTTTTTTAAATATTGATTAAATGTAGAGGAAATTCGAAAGGACAACAAACGGAAGTAACGCAAATATGAGGTTACAAAACTAAACATTACATGAGGCGGTAACCAAAGGAACATAGGAAAATACATATACATATGTAGGTAATAGTTATATGGGAAAACATAGTATGTGCTGTCGATGGAAATTGCGCATGCTGTATCTACATAAATAGGTATTTTTATAAAGAAGTGTCTTCGTCCACGTCCGAATTTTCAGAACTCTTAAACCTACGACCGACGTAGATTTTTGTAAGACGTGCACGGCCGACGGGGATTTCCATTTTCACATTTATTCACTTTCAATATAGAACTGCAGTGGTAGGAACCGTCTTCCACGCTGTTGGTGCGGGTTCGATTCCCGGCTCGTGAACTTTTTTTTTCTCTTAGGTTACAGTAGTTTTGGTTATCTAATCTACTTTTGTTAGGTTATTGTAATTTTGTTTATCTAATCTCATTATGTTAGGTTACAGTAGTTTTGTTTTTCTTATCTAAAATAGATACTCGCTAGCGCATCGGTTATGTCTTCCTATATTCCTTTGTTTACCGTCTCCAAATGTTACGATTTAGTCATCTTTTGTTTCGACCTGCTAACAACTACCAACCCAGAGCAAACATATTAAAAGTGCGAAATTTACGTGTTGGTCAAGCATTTACGAAAATCCTGTACAATAATAGGTATATACCAACTAATGTTTGTTGATCTGTAGACCAAAGAAATAAAACATAGTTATACATCATATACGAAGTTGTGACGTTCACTGTAGCCATAAAGCGAGCAAAATGTTCGAAGCACATAGCCATCTCACTTTGTCGTTCTTCTAATCGGGTCCAACAGTCATGACGTCACTGAAGCGCGAAATTTTGAATCATCATTTACTGAACCGTTCCGGAAAAAGTGGATGGCATTGACTATGGCTATAAAGCTCAAATTGTAGTAGATAAAATTAAAAGAAATGAATAATTTTAATATCATTTTTTAGGATAATGATTGGACCTCTATTATTAGAAGTTCATTAATGTCCATTAAAAATTACTTGTCTAATGGAACATATAACACCTTACTATTATAAAAAAAGCATTTTAAAGATAAAGGAATCATTTTGTGTACAATAGGTTACATTTATGTACAATCTGTTACATAATTGTAAACCAGAATATCTTTATAATACATTGAAAATGAGATCTCAAGTGCACTCTCTAAACACTAGATTTAAGGATAGATATAATATACCGACACACAAACATTTAGTGTAATTTTGTCTGGATTATATCTTTTGTACTGTTAAAATATAATACTTTCTTATTGTAATTGTTTTGCTATTAAGGTAGAGTGGAAGAACAGCTTCTGGCTGAACTCATACCCATTGTGTTACAGAATTTATTTAATTTATGCAAAATAAACATTATTATTATTATTATTATTATTTTTTTTTAATATTGATGCAAACACATCGACTGCGTTGGTCTTTAGTGCTGTTCTTTATTGTAATACTTTTTTCTTATGGCCCTTACAATTTGTTGTATATACCTATTGCTTTCAGGAATTGGATTGTGTTTTTGTTACTTTCGGTGCTCTTCAGGTTATCTGCCAGTGCATTGGATATGGAAAATAGGTTTCTAGTATGGGTATATGCTGTAAAGGAGCACATAATGTGCTCGATAGTTAAATTTGTTTGACATTGAACACATATTGGAGGGGGTTCATTTTTAATTAAGTGTTTGTGCGTTAAGGAGGTATGGCTTATTCGAATTCTATGTAGAACACTGTATTCTCTTCTAGTGAGCGCCAGCGGTGCTTTCCATTTCTCCACGGTTGGATGTATATTTCTTAATTGGTTTTGTGGGTTGGTCCAGTTTCGTTGCCAAACTTGTTTTAATTTAGTTTTTAGCAAATTATCAAAATTGGTATTGTTTTCGATAACAACGTTATCGTCATTATGCTCTTGTGCTGCTTGACGTGCGGCTCGATCAGCTCTTTCATTTCCTACGATATTCGTATGACTAGGAACCCATGCAAATTCTATTTTGTGTCCTACATCTTTCAAATGTTTGATTGTGAAAATGATGTTCTGTACCAAAGCATCATGAGCGTATGGGTTATGCAAGCTTGTAAGAAATCACTGACAATAAGAAACTCGTTCATGTCTACTAATGATTCGCAGTACTGAAGTGCTTGCCAGATGCTTTATAGCTCAGCTGCGTAGATAGACGTGTGAAGTGGCGTGGACCACGGTGTTCATTGCCTTCGACTGAGAAAGCGCGTCCTACACCAGTATTGTCTTTGATCTGTCCGTGTACAACACTACGTGGTTATGGTATTTTAAAGCAGTTCCCTAAACTCCGCCAAATAAATGCATTGAGGCGTATCTTCATTATGATGTTTAGAAAGATCATTGATTACATTTATAAAGGAATCAACCACGGCCCCAAGAGTAGCATTTGTAGTAGCTGTTCATTAATAAGTTCTAACGCACTATTTATATTGTGCCGGAGGGGTTTGTGCAATCTTTGCAAAGACAAGGACTCGTCGTTACAGAACCGTATGTTAAGGTTTGGATGATTTGGCAAAGCTTTAATTTTGCATGTATATGTTAACAGTCTATGTTTTCTATGTAAGGACAAAAGTAATACTCCCGATTCACATAGCAAGCTATTAGCTGGACTAGTGTACAACGCACCAAATGAATATCTTATTGCTGAATTTTGTATTGCGTTCAAGGGTTTCAAAATACTCTTTGAAGCGGATGAGTATGTTCACAGCCGTAGTCAATTATTGATTGCACTAGAATTTTATATACTCTTAGGAGAACTTCTGGGTCTGCTTCCCATTTAGAGCTTGCCATAGTTCTTATAACATTAAGGACTGCCTTACACCGTACAGTTAAATTTTCTACATGTTCTTTCCAAGTTAGTTTGGAATCTAGTGTTAAACCGAAAAATATTCCAGAATTCTTATTTTTAATATGTTTATCTTTTAGGGCAAGAAGGGGCCATAATGTGGTATTCTTAATTTGCAGAAGTCCATACAAAATGTCTTTTCTGATGATATTTTAAATCCTACACTTTCCGAGTTTCATATTATATGATCAAAGGCGTGTTGTAATTTTCGGTTGATTTCCCCTATAGTAGGGGCAGAGTACGGAATGTCTAGATCGTCAACATAAAGGTAGGTACTGATGTGAACGGGAATAGAATTTATTAGGCGGTTTATAGATATTGCGAAAAGTACCACACTTAATGCTGAACCCTGAGAAATTCCATTTTCCAATACTCTACAAGATGAGAGAGATGTACCGACTCTGACTTGAAAGCGTCTTTCTTCGAAAAATGACGTTATGAATTGCGGTAAATTGCCTCTAAGGCTCCATCCATGCAACCTTTGTATGACTCCAAACCTCCACGTCATATCATACGCCTTTTCTACGTCGATAAAGACAGCTACTGCATGATGTCTGCGAGCAAACGCTTTGATAACTGTATCCTGTAGGTGTACAAGGTGATCTACTGCGGATCTAAATTTTCTAAACCCTATTTGACAATTTGCCCTTTCTCTATAATCCACATTAGTCTGTTACTCACCATTCTCTCAAGTACTTTTCCCATACATGAAGTCAGACTAATTGGCCTGTAATTCTTAGCGAGGTATGGATTTCTCCCATTTTTTAGGATAGGGACTATTATGGCGTCCTTCCAGCACACGGGGTATCTGCCTTCTGTCTAAATTATGTTAAATGCATTAAGAAGCATTTGCTTATACGAGTTAGTAAGATTTCTTAGCATATCGTATGTAATTTGATCTGTACGTAGAGAGGAGGATTTGTTGAATTTTAAAGCGAATTCGTATTCTGATAGTGTGAAGGGGCATTATAATCAGCAGTTCCGGTTTCGTTAAAATTTAGCTTAGTTTCTCTTTCATATTTTGTATGCAGGAAAGATGCATCATAGTTTTGAGAACTGCTTGTTTCTTGGAATTGATCCGCTAGAATTTCTGCAATTTCCGTGGGTTCAGTGTTATTAATTTGAAGCTGTATTGCAGAGGTTGTATTTTTGCCTGATATGAGGAAGTTTGACATATAATAGACGATACCTAATTGTTCCATGAGTCTCGTTTACTTTGTAAAATTGTTCGCCGGGAGACCGCCCTGGCCTTTTAAAGGCTATAAGATTTGCGTTCGTGGGATGTTTTCGATACAGATTAAATGCCGTTTTTGCCTTCACCGTTTCACTGACATTGGAATTCCACCATGGCACTTTATGCTTTACGGACGTTCCGCCTGTTTTAGGAATAGCGACGTTAGCAGCACTAATTATCATTCTTGTAATTTGTCGTAAGTCCAATGAGGCTTGCTGTGGGTTTGGAGGAGTAGCAAGGTGTGATTTAAAATGATCTCATCGAGCTTCTGATGTTTTCCAACGAATTGGAGTTACCACAGGCGTGTTAGTACGTTTAACACCAATTACAATGGGAAGTGAACACTATGGTAGAGATTGTCCAATACTCTCTATGTGAGTGATGTAGCCATATGTGCGGAGACAATTGTAAGGTCTATTGCTGAGAAGGCTCCAGATCTTGCGCAGAGGTGAGTAGTTTCACCGGTATTTAATAGATATAGTTGGTTTACATCTATTGCATTCTCTAGGGCTTGGCCAGTTGCATCGGTACTTATAGGAACCCCACAAGCAGTTATGGGCGTTGAAGTCACCCATCAATATGTAAGGAGTGGGTAGCTGATCTATAATGTTTTGAAAATCATGTTGTTGCCAATTTTTATTTGGGAGATATATATTACAGATAGCCACTCTTATCGGAGCGGTTATTTTTATAGCTATAGATTGTAGGGCGTTATCAGTGGGACTATGTCATATTGAACATTCTCCCTAATAATAAATGCTACTCCACCCCTAGCCTTGAGGTTCGGAGGTACATCCTTCCTAACTACCTTAAAATTATGCAAATAGTATGGTTGATTTGGCTTGAAATGCGTTGCTTGGATGCATAGGCATAACGGGTTAAACTCGTTAATGATCACTTTAAGCTCACACTAGTGATGTATGTATCCATTGCAGTTCCACTGAACTGTGGAATCCATTGTTGGTTTAAAATATTTAAAACATATTAAGTAAATTAACGAGCAACTACATAGAAAGTACGAGCACAGGTATATATTGAGGTATAAAATAAATAAATATATATATATATATATATATATATATATATATATATATATATATATATATATATATATATATATATATATAAGAACATAAATATAGTACGTTAACGTGTAAATAAATATGTAAGTATATAGAAATAAAGAATATACAATAATTGCTTGACTAGAATACTATCACAGCCGTAGTTATTGGAAGTGTGCTATTAAAGGACTAGTAATACTCTTCTTCGTTATGCAAATCTGAGGAAATCGATGGAGGCTTCTTCGGTTTACCTTTTGGGTATCCTTTTTTTTCTTTTTTGGATTCTGAAGAAATCGATTCATCTTCAGATACAACTCTACGATCTATACGAGAACGTTTCCATTTTTCAACATAGGTCGACGTTGAGGTTGAGTATGTCGAATAAGGAGACGGTGGCATCAAAAATTCTACCGGCGTGGAGGCCGCAGGAGGTCTTTGTAATAGAGGAGAGATTGCATCAACCAAATGTGGTAAAAGTTCCCTAGCCAGTGCTGGGGCATCGATCTTAGGCAGAGAAGGTACAGGAGTAGCTGCTGCTTTGGAGTAGCTAATTTCAGGGGATGGAGTGGAAATAATGATATTTCTTCTTGCTTCGTTATAACTGATTTTTTCTTTGACACGTACTTCCTGAATTGTACTTTCTTATTTAAAGACTGGACAGATTGGGGCTCTGGCTGAGTGACTGCCACCACAGTTTGTACATGTGATGGGTTGTTCACAGGGCATGCCCACGTGTAGTTGTTTGCACACGAACATAGTGGTTCTGGTACTGTACATCGTAATGATGTATGCCTGAACTTATTAGACTTAAAACATCTCATGGGAGGAGGTATATATAGCCGCACATTAGAGAATAAAAAGCAACTTTGATTGTCTTGAGTAAAGTTGGAGTATTAAATGTAAGGACATGCTTTGGAGTGTCTACTACTTCTCTATTTTTCCTTGTCTTTATTCGTCTAACTTCGATTACCTTCTGACTACTAAGTTCATCACCTATATCCTCTATAGTGCAGTTGAGTAGATCTTGGCAAAAAATGACACCTTTGGATATATTCATGGTTTTATGCGGACAAACATCAATCTCAAAGTCGCCAAACCTTTTTGACTCTAAAACTTTCTTTGCTTGCTTATTAGAAACAGTTTCAATTAGGATCCCTTCTTTTATCTTTTTAATCTTTCTTAGATCTCCATATAAACCATATAATCCCTTTTGTATATAGAAAGGGCTTATTCTTTCGAAACTAACCCCATCTTTCCTTTTTAGAACAAGGCAGAACCTCCGTCTCCAAATCCTTATTATTGCAGGACTTTGAGGGATATTCCTCCTGCAATCCCATATTTAAGGAGTTGGAACTCCGTGTTTTCGATTTAGGATTCTTATTCGTATCGTTCCCACGAAAAACCTTGGTAGAAAGTCACTTGCAGCAGAGCCGGGATACCACAAGAAGGCAAAAATCTGTGGGGGGCGCCAAACCCCCACAGGCGTTTCAACGTTAGAGACCACGCTTCCCCGTGGCCAGGGTCAGGCTTCCCCTTGCGCAATCCCTTCAGCAACTAAAACTGCCAAACCACCTCAGGATAGGGGGATTTTTTATAGAGGTTACCTTCCTCGTAGCCCGGGCGGTAAAGCCAACTCCACCGACCGCTAGCTGTACGACGTTCCCTGGCCACGCCCTGCTAGCATCTCTGAAGTACAGTTCGCGGTTGCGGTATTGGGAGGCTGCTAGCGCTCAGCCGCTCCCAGCTAGGACATCCCGGGCTAGCCACACCCGTACACGCTTTGGACGGCGCATATCCTGGAAAGAGTAGAGAGAAAGAGGAAAAGGCCTTTCAGTTTTCCCTGGAAGCCTGAAGAGAACAAGAGTTGGAGAGAGGGTGGTCCAACAGAAAAAAGTTAAAGCGAGGGAAGACACTCAAGACTAGTATAAGAAAAGTGTACTTCCAGCTAGGGGGGACGCAGGGTTGCCATCCCTGTCCTCGTTAGATACGAGGCCCCACGTGGACTGGTCCCCGACTCCTTATTCTCTAGAGCTGACAGTGGTGGTTTAACGCTACGAGCTCATGTTTCGGTGTTGGTCTTGCATCACTTACGATCATTTGCAAGGTCATTCCCCTATCCGCCACCTGGGGACGCGCCTAGTAGGTAGTCTAACCCCTAGGATTATTATTTTTTTTTTTTACCGCGACTTTGATTACTACGATCATTTAGCCGCTATTACTCTTTAAAACTTGAACATTTGTTAATGTTATATTTGGTATATTAGCCCCGTTGATTGTAGGTAGACAGTAAGGTTATGTAATGCATGAACGTTATTACTTAGAATTTCTGCAAAATTATCAGATTTAATATATGTTTGTCTTAGTGCTGTATATTTTAAACATTTACATAGTATATGTCGTATAGTTAGCCTTTCGTTACATACTCCGCAAACAGGTTGGCGTCTTTTCAGTAGAATGAAGGAAGTAGTTAATTTGCAGTGTCCAATTCTGAGCCTAGTGATAGCAGCCTGTTCCCTACGTTCAATATTTTCTGGGAATCTTCAAACTTTTATTGTTTTTTTATGGCTTTTAGTCTTGTTCTCTCATTATTCCATTGCATTTGCCACTTTTCGTGTATAACCTTTTTGAAATAATGCTTTATATATCCACTGCATACTGACTTCTGATATATGTTTGATGTATAAGCTTCGATAGGTCTGAGGATGTTTCCTGTTTCTGCTTCAAGTAGTACTTTATTATTTGGAATCCATAGGAATACGACCGATTTGTTGTTTTCTAAAATCTCATTGTAACTTTCTAAAATTTTGTTTACTAGAATGTTTTCCGAAAAAGCGTTGCGTACTAGCTTAAGTGCTGTCATTGATTCCGTACATATGATAACGGACCGTGAAACCTCATTTTTTACAAATTGCGCAGCTCTCCATAATCCAAAAAGTGCGGCATTAAGTAATGACATTGAATTCCGTTGCTTGTAACATTCCGTGTTGCATATGAGAACTTTAGAAACCCAGGGAGATACTGTTCGTTGTTCAGATTTCATTATATTGGGCATGTGTATGTAATTGTTTTCCATAAATTCATGAAATCGTGTTGATGCCGGGCGGTATATAGTTGGCCTACTTTCATATGAGTTGTTTTCTTTGAAAAAGTCGCTCTTGTACGGATGATTGCGTTGAGAGTGGAGTCTAACTGCATATGAAATTAGTGGAGTAATTCTTCTGAAGTTTAGTGGGATCACTCCCGCATCGCAATGTAACGAAGGTAGTGGACTTGTCCGAAATGCCCCAGTAACTAGTCTTAATCCTTGAGCTTGTATGGTGTCGAGATGTTTTAATTTAGTTTTCCTTGCAGATCCGTACACAGTACAGCCATAGTCCAATTTTGACAAGATGAGTGTTTTATACATATAAAACAGAGTCTGTCTATCGGCACCCTATCCAATGTGCGCCACACTCTTCATAACATTAAGTACTTTCTTAAGTTTAGCCATCAATTGTTTGAAATGTTCAGTCCAGTACATTTTTCTGTCGAATATCATCCCTAAGAATTTTATAGCCTCTACACAAGGTATATCAGTGTCATAGAGTTTTAATATAGTATCTTCATGTGCTGTAGTTTTTCGGCAGAAGTGAACACATTTCGTTTTCGACGTAGACAGTTTGAAGCCTCTATTGCTGGAGTTTGCTAGGATTATATTGATTGCTGCTTGAAGATTTTCTTGTAGGTAGATCATATTGTCATGTGAAAAGAATATAGCTATATCATCTACGTATAGAGAGGATTTTATGTTTGGATGGACTCCTTCCATTAAACTATTTATTGCGATAATAAACAGAGACACACTTAAAGTGGATCCCTGGGGTATTCCATTTTGCTGCCTAGTTTGGTCTGATGTTGCACTTCCTATTTTTACCTGAAAGGACCTGCCGTTTAAAAACGCAGTTATAAATTTTGGTAGCCGTCCTCTTAGTCCCCATCGAAAAAGTTGCTCGAGTATGCCATAATGCCATGTCATATCAAATGCTTTTTCATTGTCGAAGAAAACTCCCACGATATGTTTTTGTATGCGAAGTTGACTAGTACATACTGTTCAAGTGAAATTAAATTGTCTATCGTAGATTTGCCTTTTCTAAATCCTGTTTGAGATTTGCATAGGTATCCCCCATTCTCTAGTGTCCACATAAGTCTGTAGCTGACCATTTTCTCTAGGGTTTTACTTAGACATGAAGTAATTGAAATGGGTCGATAATCACTTGGGTTCTGTCCTGCCTTCTCTGGTTTTTTAATTGGTATTACCCAAGCCGTCTTCCATTGTTCTGTGTAATATCCAGTTTGCCACATCTTATTGAACACATTTAACAGTTTCTGTTTCCCTACTTTAGGCAAATTATTAATCATCTCGTAGTGCACTAGGTCTGGCCCTGGAGAGGATTTGCCGCATTTGCTTAAGGCGTTCTCGAGTTCGACTTCGGAAAAGTTAACATTATAGTAAGATATGTCGTGTTCGTCGAAGTTCAAATTCTTTTCCATTTCCTCTTTCGCGACGATAAATTCTGCATCGTAGTTACTTATATTACTAACGCCCTCGTAATATCTCGCAAAAACATTTCATACCTCGTGTTCGTCAGAGATAGTACGTCCTTTATCGAAGATGATAGTTTTGTGTTTTGTGTGTGTTTTTCCCGCAATATTTTTTATCTTTTTCCACATTTCTGAAGGTTGGCTATTGCTGTTTAAGGTAGATACATAGGTTTTCCAAGATGATTGCTTACTGCTATGTATAATTTTTTGTGCTTTAGCTCGTAGTCTTTTAAA
Organism: Vesta saturnalis; assembly: GCA_036346205.1. Taxonomy (NCBI): domain Eukaryota; kingdom Metazoa; phylum Arthropoda; class Insecta; order Coleoptera; family Lampyridae; genus Vesta; species Vesta saturnalis. The sequence continues at coordinate 419,904 of JARFJB010002005.1, read as the reverse complement.
GTTTATCAAAGTTTCGGTGTTGGCAAATTTTCTAAATTCCCGTTGAGTTTTTTTCTTATCTTGGATAGCTATTGCTACATTAACACTCCACCACGGGACCAGCTTCTTACGTGTAATTATTGATGTTTTCGGGATACTTTCATTGACGGCGTTTATTATATTTCCAGTTACTGAGGTTACATATTGTTCAAGTGTACTGTTTGGCAGTAGGTTTAAAAAGTTCTTTTCGGCGACAACTCGATATGCGTCCCAGTCCGCATTCTTAATTACCCACTTTTGCGGGCAAACTGTACCTTCACACGACGTTGGTAATTCAATACATATTGGGAAATGGTCACTGAAAAGATGATCATCTAATACTTTCCATTGAAATGTAGGAGCAATATTTGCTGAACAGAACGTGAGATCAATTGCAGAAAAAGCATTAGACCTACTGTTTAGATATGTTCCCTGTCCGTTGTTTAAAACTACCAGATCCAGTTATCTATTAATTTTTCTATAATCATTCCTCTGGAGTCGGTATTGTTTGACCCCCACAAGGAGTTGTAGGAGTTGAAATCGCCAAGTAAGAGAAACGGTGTTGGTAGCTGGCTACAGATTTTCCTTAGATCATTATCGTACCCATTTCGGTCCGGAAGATATATATTACAAATCGTCATTTCCAAAGGGTATTTCCCTGGAACTGCAACCACTTGTAGCTGTGTATGTAATTTTAATAGTGTACATGGAACATTATCTTTAACATATATTAGACATCCTCCGTGTGCTCTTTGGGTATATTGATCATAATGGTAGTAAGCGTTATAACCTCTAAGAGAGAAGGTTTCATCTGGTTTTAAATGTGTCTCTTGTAGGCACATAAGTAGTGGCGATTTATCAATCATTATTTGCTTTAAATGAGCATAGTGATATGCAAGCCCATTACAGTTCCACTGTATTATGGATGCTGCCATGATAAATATTGTAAATAGTGTATTATATGTGTATAAAGCGACAAAAAATACGAGACAATATCACTATAAACAAACAACATATATTTGTATACATATCACTAAAACTATATCACAGGATTTTTGTATCACTAAAAATATCACAGAATTTCTTTATCACAAAAAATATATCACAGAATTAAGTTACTGTTGAGCCTGGACCAGGAGTCTTAGTCTCTGTTTTGTGTTGGCCAGACTTAGGCTTAGGCTTTCCCGGAACGCCTTTTGGCCATCCCTTCTTTTTTCTACCAGATTGGCTAGACTCAGATTCACCTTCGGATGAGAGAGAGTTTGATCGCTGTTCACATATTTTCCTTTTTTCTCTGACAAGAATATCATCTTGAGACGTGGATAAAAAACCTTCGGAGTGAGGGGGTGGCATTCTGCCAGAATCTGTTAACTGGGTAAATAGTTTTCCAATCGCATTATCAATTTTCGTAGAAATGTCATCAAGTAATGTAGGAGTAATCTTTTCAATTATAACTTCAGCAGTTGGGCTCTTTCTGTGTGCTATATTATTATTATTATCATTATTATTATTATTATTATTACTATTATTATTATTATTTTTTTAATAGTGCACCCCGTAGTAACGATGTAGGGACATCTTCGATTACTAGATCATTTGGATGTTCCTACTGGTATATATTCTTGTTTCATCATGCTATGTTTATATCATATTTAAGAAGTTAATGGAGTTCAGGTATTCAAGCAGTTTCGCGTAATGATCTTTCTCCAACTCACGGCTAAGGTTTTTTCCTATTTTAAAGATTTTTCTATACTGTAAAAAAGCTGGGCATTCTACTATAACGTACTTCACTGTTAGGAGTTCACCACACCGTGCGCATAACGGGCAGTTTCTGTTTAGCAGGCAATGTGTTATCCTCGAATGTCCTAATGCGATTCGTGTCCAAACTATCTGTTTTTTCCTGCTTGGGTGTTTTATTTTTGGTATCTGATGTATATTTGGAATTATTTCTCGTAATTGTGTTTGGTTACTTTCCCAAATTTCTTGCCATTTGTTTTTTATGTATTTTCTAGTGTAATTTATCACATCTTCCACCTGATGAGTACTAATTACTGTTACATTTTCCGTTTGGCTGACGGTATACGGCGGTTTCAATTTATCTGGCATGTATAGGAATGCGAGTGATATTCCTGAGTTCCTTAGTCTTGCAACTTTTTGCAATATGCTCTTCGCTATTTCATTTGGTGTGAATATGTTGTGTATGGCAAGTACTGCTGGCTTAGATGTTGTGCATACGACATTATCTTTAGTATTTTTTGTAGCATACACAATAGCTTCTAGCATGCCAACCAATGCGGCTGTCAAATGTGAGATCCCATCTGGCAATTTCCATCTCAACTCTCGTTCATCAATCACTATTGAGCACCCTACATTTCCCTGATGTGAGGTAGCTTCAGTATAAATGAAGGTGTAGTTTATGTGTTGTATTACATATTCTTCGTATACGTCATGTGTTTCTATATATGCTATGGAAGGACGAATCAGTTCAAAATCTAGTGGATGAGCTTGGGCTTTCCACACGTTCTTTGGCAGTCCTTCGTTCTTAAGATGTTTATAAATCTTCACGATGGCCGGTATTGTCCTCGTTCCGCTCCATTCATATTTTTCTAGTAATTTTGGATCAATTATATCTTGATGTAAGAAGTGTTGGTCTTTATTTATTAGTTTTATTCCATATTTGATCTTACTTTCCAGGAATCGCAGGTGGAGTGGGAGGCTGTTAGCGACGACATGGATTTTCTTTAAATGTGTTGTTGCAGCATTGGTATACACCACGCTGCCGTATTCCAACCTGATTTTTATAAGGGCATTTACTATCGCCATTAGCGACTGTTGGTCAGCACCCCATGAGTGATTACAAAGCACTTTAAGTCGGTTTAATATAAGCTTACAGGTTCCGTTGAGATGCTCTATGTGTGCTTTCCATGTTAACTTTTGTCAAAAGTGAGTCCTAGAAATTTGTGTTCGTTTACATATGGGATAATGTGGTTATTGACTTTTAATTCTGGCTCAGAGTGTTCATGTCTCAATCTGCAGAAGTACATAAATACAGTTTTCCTTATTATTATTATTGTGATTATTACTATTATTATCATTATTATTATTATTATTATTATCACTATTATTGCTATTAAAATAGGCAACATTGTAAACCCAAATACAATATTCTATCTCAAGCAGACGTTTAAAACTTAATGACAGACAGAGGTTAATAGACATCTAGATACTACCTTAAATTAAAAGAAATGAAATAATATTAATTTCGATTGTTTTAGGTAACTGTGCAACATCTATTTTATACGTTCATAACGAAAACAGGCAACATTGTAAAAACAAAAACAATAATCTGTGAGAATGACGTTTAAAACTTCATCTCAGATAGAGATTAATAGACATAAATACATGTTAAGTAAAACTGCCAAACGACCTTGGGACAAGGGGATTTTTTATAGAGGTTACCTTCCTCGTAGCCCGGGCGGTAAAGCCAACACCATCGACCGCTAGCTGTAGATAGAGATTAATAGACATAAATACATGTTAAGTAAAAAAATTCCAAAAATTCCGCCTCTATTAAAATATCGATAATACAGCTTCAGCATTTTCAATAATATTTATTTAATTTTACATTTTATTTCGCTTTACATTAAAAAACGTTATAAAGAAAATTTACGTAAAATTAAGTTTTCTTTAAAAAATAAGTCAACACTTTTTTTATAAAAGTAATCATTATACAGCTACTAATGAAAAAATTTGAACTAACCCTTAAATACTAACTTTGGGATTTTTGCCTCTAAAGTACGCGTCATGTCAAAAAATTGCATAGAACATAATTAATCGATATGTTTATGGTATATATCTGTGTATTTTTATATCTTTGAAATATGCAGCTGTTTTAGAAATATTTGATAAAAACCAAAAACTGTCCCTAATAAACCCCTCCCCTCATCCCTACCAAAATCTAATCAGCTCTAAGCCAATTGAAAACAAGTTTAAATACATAGGTATTTTCGTTCTGGAGTTATCGTGGATACTAACATACGGACCCGCGCATCATTGCACTCACGCACGCGCACGCCCATGCACACACACACCTACGCACACACGCACACACACGCACGTACGCTCGCACGCACGCTCGCACGCACGCACGCACGCACGCACGCACGCACGCACGCACGCACGCACACGCACACGCACACACACACACACACACACACACAGACATGATGGCCGATTTTGGAGAAACTTGGCCAAAAGTTGTAAAATGAGCTAATAAGTCGATTTAGCGATAGTGAAAAAAAGTCGATTGCGTAATCTTCTATACCTCTATACCTACATATGTATATGTACGTTGGAAGGTAACAATAGAGAGAGCATAGCGAAGCCATTCAATTGCCCACGGACAAACGGAACTATGTTCATACACGCAGAAAAGGTCTATTGCATTCACACCAATGTCGTCTAATGGAACAAATAAACCTATTTGTAATTTGAAAAATCGCATCGAAAATATGAATAATTCTAACCCTAAAACAAAACATAAACATTCCGTATGTTTCACAAACTGTTATACTAATAGCAGGCTTATGTTTATGTTTGAATTTTTCAAATTTGACAAAATTGTTTACTACATCTTTAACAATTTTTAACAAACTTTACTACTGACGAAGATAACTGTAAGTGTTATCGAAACGTTTAGATTGTATAATTTAAAGTACACCATTAAAAAATCCCAAAAAAGATAAGTATTTTATTATGAGTGTTAATGGTGAAAGTTTACATTTTCATAATCCGTATGTGAATAACTTCGGTTCTGTACTTCGTTGTGTTCTAGTGCGTTTCTCTGTTGTTCCTTTTATTGTTGTTGTTGTCATTTTCTTGTTGTTATTGTTGATTCTTTATTGTTAATTTGTGACTGTCGGTTTGTTATTGCTACTCCGCAAATGTTAAAATCACATTGGAAATAGTAGATGTCGAACAGTTAAATAGTAATGCTAAATCTTGATTTAACAAGTTTAATTGCAATTTCATGAATGTCATAAAAACCTGATCTTGCCTAAAAAGTGAATGGACTACCCACCTGGCATTATAATTCACATTTAAATGCTGTAAACTATTACATAAGCACAAAAAATCTAACTATCGGGTAATCCAGTGTACATACAAATTTATGAATTTTTAACGTGTTCATATGAAAGGGCAACATGGAGAAATGGTAATTTTGCACTCAGTTCAGGTGTTGTGGTACATGAGCAATCGTGCCGATTCGCAATGTTTTCTTTATTTTCAATTTATGAGATAAAAAAGAAATTCTAACTACTCATTTTTTTGTAGGAACGTAGATAAATGTACGTATTTCGCGATTATTGTACTGATTTTGCTTAAATATGCTCATTACGAGTACATTCGACCGCTATACTTTACCTACTACAGTTTGAACCTTATAGCCATAATCAATACAGTCCTCTTTTTCTGGAGCATTTTAGTGAATGACAATTCAAAATTTCGTACCTGGGTGACTTGACTCTGTTAGACCCTTAGAATATAATAAATATTTTATATTGTAAAGTTAAACCCCATAATCAAAGATCCAATGGAAATACAAAATTGAATAACTGATTTCGGAATGCAGCCTAAAGCAAAATAATTTTAAAAGCGACATCTCTCGTTAGCTCTTAACATGAAATGTAGCCATGTCAATAGTGTATCCATTTTACATTCGCACTGAGAAGCGATAATATATTCTTCAAATTTACATATATTGTGTGAAAAGTCAATCAATTCTAGAGCCATTGGACGACAAAAAAAGGTAAGATTACAAGTCCGTGAAAATTGAAGTGATTTTAAATATTTTCTTCCATGAAAAGCGTTCAACTGTGCGCTAAAAGTACACCCATACAGTTTAGTAGTTAAAAAGTTTAAATAATATAATAGTAGTAATCAATGTATAAAGTTCATTTCGCGAAAAGACTTCAGTAGTTTGTGTTGTGTTAATTTGAAGTTAATTCGAGTATAAATTGATAGTTTGGAAAAAATGTATAAAAAGAAGATGAGCAATATTTATGCCAAGTGTTTGTATGGTACTTACTCAAGGACAGGGCCCTACACTTATCAGGTAAGATTAAACCAACACGGACCACAACATTTTCAAATTATGTTTGTGACTTCCATTTGCTCCAGTACTTTGATTTAATGATCTTTGCTGTGGCTTCCCAGGTACCAGCACTGAGTAGAAGATCATACATAGCTTATATTCTTAGACTTTATAAAATATTTGCGCTAAGCCAATTTTCTTTATCTAGGATATCCTTACTATCCCAGACCATTCCATTCATTAGTGATGATGAATCTTTTAAGGGAGACATGTGTAGTGCAGAAAGGATGAAACAATTCAATACATGCATTTCATAGTAAGCTTCATACACACCCTGGGAATCCAACAGCTGTAGCTTTTCTTTCATTTCTTCTGTAATTTTAATATTTGCTTTTATTAAATCTGCAGCACTTACTTGTACAATGGACAGTGACGAATCTCAAGATGCTTCGTCTGGAAATGATAGTGAAGTAGAAACATATTCAACTAGTTCACGAGACAAGAGTAAAAAACGATCACCATCATCAAAGTCATCTCAAAGTTCACGTTCTAGAAGTCGTAGTTCAGATGCTCAATCGTTAAAATCATCAGATAATGAGGGCAGTAACCCTGCGTCACCAAGTTCAGATATTGATAATGAAGAGAATATTCCTAAAAGACAAACTCCACAATCGCCTGAAAGTGACAGCGATGATCAACAGACTTCAAACAGATTACGAACACCTTCTCCTGAAAATGTTAGCAACGACAGAGCACCATCAGCAAATTCTTCAAGATCAAATTCACCACAACCAGAATCACACATAACAAATAATCATAGATCACCGACACCGAATGGTAACAATGAAGATAGTCAATCTGCTAAATCGGATAGTAGCCAAAATTCTCGTAAATCTAAATTATCACATGACAAAGATAGTGATTCTTCTGATGAAAGTGTTGCATCAAGAAGTTCACATGATGTACACAAAGCAGCTAATTTAGATGATGGTAATACATCAGATTCTAGCACATCAAGTGATGATTCTGTCAATAATAAACAAACGAAACCTGCAAGTCAGCCTGATGAAATTTCTGAAGGTATGTTATTTGTTTGTTATTTCTTTAATTAATAGAAGTAAAAGTATAAAACCAAACTGAACATCATGATAAAAGAAGTAGAAATTGCATATATTGTTAATTTCACACTATGTTTTAGCAAGTTCTAATAGAGATGGCACTGCATGTAAAAAGGGAATCGCGAATTAATTAGGTATATTTATAATATTGTATTCAATTATATGAGAAACTAATTCTTTTAAGGTTACCCACTTACGTATTTGGTTTGCAACTTAAATAAGTCAAGCGAAAATTCTGCAGGGCTTAATTTTTAAAAGTTCTACTTTTTCTATTATCTCTTCTGGTGTGCATGATGGATTACTGTTGAATTTTCGTGAAGTGGTTAATCTAATTATATTTTGATCATATTGCCTTTCTTGTGCATGCTAGACAATGCATTCACTGGCGGCAATAATGACAAATTGTACGATATGACATACTATCTATCAAATACTTTAGAACCAAAATATACCACACTCAGCTGTCATTCCATACATTTTGTTAGCAACACATTTTCCGCTAGCGGACTATGGTGGAACTAAGTTTGTTTACATATTATGTGTATTTCCCATAGTTATTACGAGGCACGTTAGTGAGAATGAATTAATTAAAAGAAAAAGTATAATTTTACAGTACAGATTCGTTTGTTTCAAGTAAGGCTACTGATACTATCGCGAAAAACTGCATTTTACCTGCTGAATTCCGCAGATCCCAACAAATAAAGATTAAAACATCTTGGTATCATAAGCGAAAGTTCAACATAAACACGACCGAATTCTTCACTAGGTCGCCTAATAAAAATCTGCGAATTGAGCAAGGTCAATTAATATAAAAAGCATAACAAAAAGATAGAATGGTCAATGGTTGTCTCTCGACGCACTTGACCACCTCAACACAAAGGACTGGGTAACATTGATATTTTTCTTTATGTCTCCTTTATTCTTACCTTTTGATATGTCTTTATTGTTTTTCATTGCTTTATTTTTATTATACCGTTTCTTTTTGTCAAACTAGCGAGTTTTTCTCTTTCGGAGCTATGTTCCAGTCACGGCCGTGACAATACTGTGCATGCGTTCATACTGTTGCTCTATAAAAACTAATATTTGAGTTTAAAATGAAATTTTAATTTATGTTTATTTACTTATTTATTTAAATAATTTTTTTACTTGAAATTAATTTGTTTTCTGTAACATAAATAAAAAAAAAAAAGTTATTAATAATTGAGACTGAAATATGAAAAAAATTTTTTTGAGTATGTACACAGGCTAAGTTTTTGCCAAAAACTCATAATTAATCTTGTAAGTTTAATTACTTTTAAATAATTTTTCATTGTTTATGTAAAGTGTTAAATGTTATTTATTATCGAAACATCGTTTTGTGTTTAATATACAATACTATTATTATTATTTTATTGGCATATTAATAAGTTAAGTTGTAAAAATCATTTGCCAAAATAAAGTTCCAAATGTTATTTGTAATCTAAAAAAATAAATTGTTTAATCACTTATCTAGGCATAAATAAAGTTTATATTTTGAATAAAAATAATTTTTAATGAATTTTTTAGACAAATAGATTTAGCTACCTTTTGGGAGTAGTCTCTTTTTTCAACATCTATCCCCCCTTTTTTTTACTTTTGAAAATTATTACACAGCCAAATGAAATATTCATCAAGCGAATAATATTTAAAAACAGGAAAACAAAAATGCACCAATGAGTTTTACCATAGTTAGCTAGGGGAAGATGTGTCGCTAACAAAATGACTGTGTTCTGGTTCAAAAGCAAACAAGTAGAGAACTTAAAATTTTTATTTTAATTTTCCTCATACAATGCTATATTGGTGGGCTGTTGACAAATCGTTGTAAGCGACACCAACCCAAACTTTACAGGAAACAACTTTAAAGGTACATTGTTTAAAAAAATGTGTGAAAAATTAATGTTGACAAAAGAATGCTTTAAATTACAGAAAATTACTCTAATTTTAACATTTTATAGCAAACTTATGTAACATGTTTTATTTGCACTCTCCTGAAATAGCTTTGTCTCATGATTATTTTACGATAATTCACAGATGTCAAGTCAATAACTGAAATAGTAGTACGAGGTTATTGTACAATGCATTTACCATAAGCGACAGCCAGTATGATCATTTGTCAGTATTCCGCCGTTATTTACCATTAAAAAGGGAGAGCTATTCAAATTGGTGGATACAATAATAATTAAATGCTATTATCCCCAATTATGATCAACTGAAGCATAAAATAGTTTTTAAGCAATATTATAAACAAAATAAGTAAGTAATAATAATTGTTAATAATAATTATTTGGTAAGATTCTAAAACTGTAATCGTAACTATAAGTAAATGTTACCATCTAATGTATTGGTACTGTGCTATTTGTGGTTATATCCCAAATTTTATCTGGCATTCCTAACAAGCAACAATGCAGGGGGCTTTTCAGATGAAAAATAATGAAGATAGAAAACAATATAAATTAAAATATTTAGCTTTTGGGTTTTTAAATGGTGTAATCCGTATAAATACAATACAATAATCTGTATGCAAGGTGTCTCACGATCAACGTCCATTAGAATACCTCAGGAAGTAATGCGATTTGATGTTTGAAAATTTGCACAATGAGGTTTTCGGATACGCTCTCTTCCGATGAAATAATGGAGACCTTGTGCGACTTCCGGTTATACCGGAAGTAAATGTTAACTTTCTTGTTTTTAATAGAACACCCTGTATATTATTACTTTTTTTTTTTTGACTACGCAAAATTCTAGACATATTTTGTGTTTAACCCAGATATGCCTAAAAAGTTTTGGTGCAATTTTTTACTACAATTTCGGTAACAATCTGTTTTTCGTGAGATTAAGAAACAAGAAATTTAAGTTGCAAAATTTTTATTTGTCCCTAAGTATAAAATTTTTGGTGTCCTATATATAGTAAATTAGGCATATATGCTACTATCAATGACAATTTATTTTAGTGTGTGGTATTCAACGAAACATTTAGTATGTAGTCCTACATTACACTTGGAGCATCGTGTTGTTGCCTTGTCATGGCAATTTCCGCATCTTGTTTGTTTTTTTTGAGTAACTACCAGATGATCCAGTCTGTCATAACGTAGGCCTATGTCCAAGTAATCTGTTGATTGGTGACCTTTTTGATATACATTCTTTCTTTTGTTTTGTACTAGAAGTGATACAGCAATTCTTCGTCTGAACGAAAGCTGATCAAAATTTCCACCATTTTTCCGATGTAACTGCCAAGCATTTTGGACAGCCATATCGATACAATGTGCAATAAGAGGAAAATACCATTTTTTTCCTCTTATTGATACACGGTACAGGCTAATATTTTGGTCTGATCTATCTACTCCTCCCATGTTTACATTGTATAAATTTACAACATGAGGCTGCGGAATCTGAAAATTCAAGTTTGTTAGAAATAATATCTAAATGATAATTTTATTTGAAAATACCTGAATATTTTTGTGCTCTTTTCTTGAATACCTCTTTACAAAGCGAATAGGTTTTATTCCAACAGCATTAGAACAAAGACACACAACATTATTATCGTGCCACTTTACAGCGATGATATCTTTCTCCTGAAGTTTTTTATAATCGTATGATCCTCGGTTCTGTTTTTTTATTATTTTTGAATCGATCAGTGAACTTCCGAATAATCGATTTTCTCTTACAGTACCTGTACCATAAAGTTTCTTGTCAGTTAGCTTTTCGATCAGTGGTAACGATGTAAAAAAATTGTCGAAGACGAGGTGAAACCTTTTGTTTGGCCATTTCTTCTGCAGTGCATCGGCATAATTCAAAATTACTCCTGCACCGACCCCCAAATCAGAATATGTTCCGTTTGTTGTGTGGTAGGTGCACCTTGGTAAGGTTCAAACCAATTGATATATCCTAAAGGAGTAGTGCCGACCCAAAATTTGTAACCAAACCTGATTGGTTTGTTATGAATGAACTGTTTGCACCCATGGCGCCCATATTAGGGTACCATAGCTTCATCTATGGAATGCATTTCATTCAGTGGAGCGTATTCCATCATCTTTTTTGCCAAATGGTTAAACAGCGGTCTTACTTTGGAAAATTTGTCGTTTGCATCCAAATTTGTATTATCTGCTAGGTGAATATTGGCAAGTATATATTCAAATCTATCTCTGCTAATGGATTCAGCAACTAACTTGTTATGAGAATCTTGTTCTCGCTCCCAAAACATTCTTCTTCTTGGAACTTGGATATATCCGCTAAGAAGTAACACTCCAATAAAACATTTTACTTCAAAATTTTGGATGTTATGTGTGTGGTTCCTTTGTTGACCATATTTGTTACTTTCAGAAACAATGAAATCAATCAATTCCTCGTCAAAGAATTTAGAAAATATTTCAAGTGGACTTTCGCCAATTGGGAACACATCTGTTCCGTTATCAAAATTTTCTGTTGTAGATGGTAAATCCTCCCTAACCCAATGATAAACCTTTCTTTTCTTAGTCCTGTTTACAATTTCTTTCGGCTTGTTCATCTGTAGGATGTTCTGTAATACTTCTGATAATGGCAAATCATCTTCAGAAGTAAAATCGTCTTCGTCATCCTCGTCTTCCGCAAAAAATACTTCTGTTGGGGCATTTAGCTGTGATCCAGGTAAATTGTTTGTGGTCACAAACTCCTCATCGCCAGAGTCCTCATCTGTTAAATCGGCAGTTGCATTAACAGGAGGAAATATTATAATATTTTCCACTTTTTCAGCTACTGTAGCATCGTCTTCCAACATGGAAAGTGCATCTTCAAGAGTAAACCCCCTGAAATATCAATGACATTCATAGATACATATTTGCCTAATGTCCTATATGTAGTACACTTAAATATAATCCAAAAAATAATAACATAAACAATAAAATTCTTGAATTTTGTTTACTGTTAATAAATTTTGCATCTTTTTAGATAATTATTCTAATGGTACCATTTTCTTGAAATGTTTTACAAAACATCAGTGAACTTACCTTTCAAAGCTAATGTTGCATTCAGACATTTTCAATAATTTCACTTTTTTAAAATTTAAACGTAAACTTGTAAAACACTTTAGCGCACTAGCTTCTCTCACACTAATTGACAGATATGTACTGCACAAATTTTATTGCATTTTGCGGCGATATGCTGCAAGTCGAGACATGTTTGTTCTGTACTACATATAGGACATTAGGCATATCTGGGTTAATGTCCTATACCTAACTCTGCGCTGTTGACGTATTTAAATTTTTATGTCAAAAATGACGTTTGCAGGCTGTAAAATAATTATCGATTTTTCCTATAAGGAAGCCTTTATTATTCATTTGGGGTCGGATTCCTTGTTCAAGAGGACATGCTTTAATAAATGTTTTAAAATATTTTGATAATTAACTAAGGTGGTAAACAAATCAGACCGAAAATAAAATCGAAAAAACTAGCAAAAGTTAATTTTTTCAAATGGAAACTCCCTATTTTTATAATTTTATCTTATTTAGTTAGCATTAAAAATAAGGGTAAGTTTGTATAAGGTTGTCTATTCCGAAAATTTGTAGTTTTCGAAATATTCCCAATTTAATATTTTTATTTGGTGGTTTTGCTACGTATTTTAAGTGGAGTTATTCTTAGTTAGATATGACGGCGTTATTTGGAAACAATCGACTGCCAAAGAATTGTATGGTAGCTATCAGTTACCATTTGAAAATTATTAATGATCAACGTTTTGATTAGTTTAAAAATTAGTAAAAATTAGTTCAAAAATGGAACATAATACGTATTCAATGCTGACATAATAAATTTATTCTGCATTCATGGCGAGTACAACAGGATTATAAGTCGAACGTGCAGAGTTTTCAATGAAAGATTTCTGCATTTGACACCAATGAACAGAAGAAAATTTAGAAACATTATGAAGAATCATCTCAATTATGGAACAATTAACGCAGAAAGAATTTTACCCAGGCCAATACGTCAAATGAATATAACATGATCAATGTGTTGGCATATGTTCATGTTCATTCCTAAGACTATTTGTGCAGCAGAATACGATCTAGGAGTTTTACGACCATCTATTCAAAGAATTTTAGCAAAACATGCACCCCTATAAAATTCAACCTTATTCAAGCTCTTCTTCCTGGGAACACACTACAACGTAATGAATTCTGTGATATGATGTTGGTACGAACACAAGAGAAGACGCAATTCTCATTTCTGGGCCACTGAAAATCCTCATGTCATTCGGGAGAAAAATTTTTAAAACAAATTTAGTGTAAATGTATTTGCTTTACTTTTGTATAATCAAGTACGCTATCATATTTATGAAGTAATGTTGAATACTGAAAGATACTTAGCCATTTTACAAACAGTTGTTACAGAGTTTGTTGATAATCTGCCTTTGCATAAAATAAGAGATTGTTTGTATCAACTAGACGGCACCCCGCCACATTGTGGAAATGTGATACACGATAAGTTACATGATATGTTTGAAGATAGATGGATTAGATGATTAGGACTGTGAAATTGGTCACCATGGTCCCTAGACCTGACACCCTTAGATTTGTATCTTTGGGGAACGGTGAACCCATCGATTCAATGGAAGAACTAGTAGCTCGAATAAGAAGAACTTTCGACCAACTTGAACCAGCTGAAATAGCAAGCGCTACTACAGAAACTGTTATGAGTAATATTCAAAAGTGTTACGAGTCAATGGAGGTCATATTGAACAGTCAGATTAAGATTATTTTCTGTAACTATTTTATTATCTTATAAAATTAAATTAAATATGCCAACACATTGATTATGTTACATTCCTTGACGTTATTGGTCTGGGTAAAATTCTTTCTGCATTAATTGTTCCATAATTGAGATGATTCATCATAACGTTTCTAAATTTTCTTCTGTTCATTGGTGTCAAATGCAGAAATCTTTCATTGAAAACTCTGCACGTTCGACTTATAATCCTGTTGTACTCGCCATGAATGCAGAATAAATTTAATATGTCAGCATTTGAGTACGTGTTATGTTCCATTTTTGAACTAATTTTTACTAATTTTTAAACTAATCAAAACGTTGATCATTAATAATTTTCTAATGGTAACTGGCAGCTACATACATCTCCTTTGCGTCTGATTGATTTTTAACGGCGTCATAATCAACTAAGAATAACTGAACTTAAAATCCGTAGCAAAATCGTCAAATAAAAATATTAAATTGGCAATATTTCGAAAACTACAAATTTTCGGAATAGACAACCTTACACAAACTTACCCTTATTTTAAATCCCAAATAAGACAAAATTATAAAAATAGGGGGTTTCCATTTGAAAAAATTGACTTTTGCTAGTTTTTTCGATTTTATTTTTGGTCTGATTTTTTGACCACCCTGTATCAATAGTTATCAAAACATTATAAAACATCTATTAAAGGATGTCCTCTTCAACAAGGAATCCAACCCCAATTAAATAATAAAGGTTTCCTTGTAGGAAAAATCGATAATTATTTTTAGAGCCTGCAAACATAATTTTTGACGTAAAAATTTAAATATGTCAAAAACGGCGAGAGGTAGGTGTAGGACATTAAACACAAAATATGTTTAGTATTTTGCGTAGAATCCAAAATGTAATATTATACAGGGTGTTCTATTTAAAATAAGAAAGTTAACATTCACTTCCGGTATAACCGGAAGGTCGCCGTTATTTCATTTTAAGAGAGCGTATCCGCATTGTGCAAATTTTCAAACATCAAATTGCATTACTTCCTGAGATTCTAATGGACGGTGACCATGAGACAGACACCCGGTATATATAAAAACGAATGTATGTCTGTCTGTCCTTTATAGATTAATACACCATTCGTCCGATCGCTATGAAACTTTGGAAAGTTGTTTAGTACACTCCCGCGAAGGTTTTTGGCATAAAAAATTTTTAAATATCAGGCCCCCAGAGGTGGGCCCATAATATGCATACTACACCATTCATCCGATCGTTATGGAACTTTGGGAAGTTGTTGACTACACTCCTGCGATGGTTTCTGGTTTAAAAAATTTTAAATGTCGGCTGTCCCAGGGGAAAGTCTCTCATATGCATACTACACCATTCATCCAATCGCCATTAAACTTTGGGAAGTTGTTGAGTACACTCCCGCAAAGGTTTCTGGCATAAACATTTCTTAAATATCGCCCCCTTCCCATTCATGTGATAATGAATGTTTCAATAAAAATGACTCAATGTAAATTGAATGTTATCGCAACAAGTTTCCTTAAATTTCCTTTGTTCTGAGATCGCAGCAACCCGCGACGGGTAAGGTAGTAATAGCAATAAACACAGCGCGTTCGTAAAGTAGCGGATAAATTCAATTAAAATTCGAATGCGAGTTTAGGAAGAAAACTCTCGGGCCCATCGATTTATATTTTCAAATTAGAATTTTTTTCCGTAAAAGTGTCTACAAAAGATATGACATCGACATTTTTTTTTAGTGTCAACCCCCATTTTGTATTGCGGAATTACAAAGGGTACATCTTTTTACGTACAAGGTACATATGGATGATGTTAATACAGGGTGTCCAAAACTTGCGTCCGTGGGCGATACCTCCCTTATTTGATGGAATAGGAACATAAAAATTTTCAAGTGTAGTAGAAAGAACAGAGGCGCATATTTTAAAATTATTTTAGGTTATACAAGGTGTTTCGTTTATACAAGGTGAATCAAACAGATTTTTTTTAAATGGAACACCCTGTATGTTATTTCAAATTTGGATTCAGCGCACTTTGACCATTCTTTCAATATAAGGTTTGATTATGTTATACAGGGATCAAATCCATATGAAGTGATCCAATGAGAGTTGCTTGGCTATTTAGAATATTTTTATATTTTTATATTTCTGTAAGTACTGGAAGTGCAAAAATGATTGATTTAATTTTTATCTCAGTCTGTTTTTTTTTACTGCCAGTTTTGTGCGTGTGTCCTTTAATTTTTATAACTTTTTAAAAATCGAAAATTTTCAATTTTGGCAACATTTGAAGCATATCTCTGGTGGGGTATGGGATCAAAATCTAATTTTTTCGTAGTGTCCACCTGTATAGGAGAAAACTACAGTAGAAATTTCAATTTTGATATTTTACTGTAGAAAAAGTTATTAACTTTTAAAAACTACTAAAATACCCCTTAGTGTTTGTTGTATAAACGATTTGGCTTTACATTAATACTCTTTAAAACCTTGAACAATAGATCACTCAGGTACAAATGTAATTTGTAGAATTTAAAATTTGGCTTCAGAGCAGTGAAAAGACTTTAATTTTAATGCGGTTTAAAACAAATTTTATATTACATTTTACACTTTTTAAAAAATTCGTAACTTTTTCTACAATAAAATATCAAAGTTGAAATGTTTACTGTAGTTTCCTCTTATTCAGGCGAACACTCTGTGAAAAAATTAGATTTTTATCCCATGCCCCACCAGAGATATCATGCTTCGGGTGTGCCAAAATTGAAAATTTTCGATTAAAATTTATAAAAATGAAAGGACACATTCATCAGTGTTATGGCTATCACAATTAGGGAATATAAGAGTGTATAAAACTGAAGTAAAAAAATCAACCGTAATATACCACTCCTTCACCATAAACTTAAGCACCAAAAAGTAAAAGTTGCGTTGAAAAACTTTAAGGGGTATTTTTACCTATAAGGATATAAATTTTTTTTTATGATTGTGGACCTGAACTGGCTAAATTTGGCCTATCGTGCTAAAGCACTCAGGAACACTTAGGAGGATGGATAGAGGGGATAATGAATTGCCAATAGATGCCTATGAAAAGCTTCCTTAAATTTTCTCATATCATAAGTGAAAGGAAAGCAGGAACTAGGGAGATCATTCCAGAGTTTAGAAGCCGTGTAGAAAAATGTGGATTGCGCCCGTTTGGTACGACAAGTGGAGATTTGTACTGCATACTGATGATGTGAATGAGCGAACCGAGTGTTTGTCGCAAAGATAGCCCGAGATGGTATCAAAGAATATTATTCAGCAGCACAATAGCCGTTGTAATAACGATAATACAAAGAAAGAACTGAAACCATCCTTCTATACTCAAGGGACTGTATGTGAGAAGTTAAGGACGGGTAAATAAGGCTTTTTGTGCCCATAAACAAAATTCAAGTAGAAGAATTTCTGAATAAAGTGGTCTTTGTTGCAGTATTCTAGTATAATCCAGTATTAAGGTAAGTAAGTTTACGTTAACGTCTGCAAACTTCCAAACTGGCTTGCGCTGCTAAACAAAAATGGCCGCAAAAAAACGGGCTGAGATAAAAACTTAAGTAAATCATTTTTGCACTTCCAGTATTTATAGAAATAATATACAGGGTGCTGATCCGACCGCTCGGTAATAGCATTTTACATGTAAACTCACACTTATGCAATTTCCTGCTCCCCTAATTGGTTTAGAGCAAAAACATAAGAGATAAAAGTTTTTCAGAATTAAAAATGCTTTATCAGTTTTTTATTCTCAAAATAGTACTTGAAAAAAGAACACGAAGAATTAAATTAGTAACAATTAAAACATAACACAATTGCGATATATTAAAACAAAATGTTACGTTATCAACAACTGTCAAGTTTTGACGTTTTTAATAGTACAGCAGACAAGTTAACAAAGAATTAAATAAATCCACACTTATTAATAATTATTTCAATAAAATTTAACAATAAGTAATAACAATAAAAATAATATACATTAATAATTAATATTGCAATGGTTTGAAATAATGAGAATCAAGAGAAGAATAACCAAACATTAATACGAATTCATTAATGGTTAAACATTGACCAAGTCTATCATAAAAATGTCTGTGAACATTTGCAAGTTGCCGGTTCGATAAATTGTTGCCGGTTCGATAAATTGTTGCATTCTTCGGAAATGTTGTTTTTCAAAATCTCGATGTTTGCATGTCTAGCACCATAAATTTTTGATTTTAAATGACTCCACAGAAAGAAATCATTTCGTGATAGTTCTGGTGAACGAGCTGGCCAATTCACCGGTCCGCCTTGTCCAGTCCAGGTATTTGAATAGCATTCATTTAAATAAGCAGTGACATCTCTTGTAAAATGCACAGCATACCACATTTTCTTCTCCGACAGCATCTATGGCCGGACCAATCTCCTTTTGCAGCTTAAGGTATTTTCCGCCGTTTAAGTGTACATCAAGGGGCCTATAATATTAGATCCGTATATTCCTAACCATACGCTGACTGACTGTGGATATTGGGAATGGTTATCGATCATCAAATGAGGGTTATCCGTATACCAATAGGGATAATTTTGCACAATTGGCCCTCCATTAATGGTGAAGGTCGATTCGTCAGAAAAACAAATATTGTTAATGAAATACCTATCTACATTGGCCATTTCCATTACTGTTTCGCAGAAAACAATTCTGGAATACCTGTCTGGCTCAAAAATCTCCTTGTGGTTTGAGAACTTGTACGATTTAAATTTGTGCTTTAAAATTTTGAAGGCGGTTGTATTGCGCAAATTTAAATCCTTACCAATTTGCCGAATACTAATGCGGGGATTAGCAACGGCCGCCGCAATAACGTTTATGTCGTTCCCATTATCTTGCACAATCTCTTCTTCGTCGGCTACATTTAAAGTACGTTTTAAACAAGACTTACACGGTTTAAAAACGGATCCATATTTTTCTTGGTTTGACATCACGTTCTGAATTGTTGAAATGGCGGGTATCGGCCGATCGGGATATAAACCAGCAACCAAGTTTTGAACTTCAGGTACTCTACTACCGGAATAAAACTACTTCAGAAATAGATTTTTTCAACAATTGTATAAGACATTATTAATTTATTGAAACTAAATTCTTTAACTGATGTAAAACTTAATTAATAACTACATAATAAAATAATTCTCTACACCTAAAAATAAGTTGAACAAGTAAACATAAACGTATAAAACGATAAATTCAAATTAAATGTTGTCTAGCTAAATACTTTGCAATTCGTTCGGTAAACGAAAGATTCACTCGCAACAACATTAGAGCCCTCCCCGATACCTTCCTAACCGAAGAACCTTTAGTTAGTGTCGATTTGTCAAGTCTTTAACGTGCGTCTGTTCAAAGTTATTTTCAAAGTCGGTCTAGGAGACGGATGTTAGTTACGAAGTGAGTGATTATCATGAACATAAAAAGTAAGTTGGATATTTTTAATACGTTTAAGATAATTTATCTGATTTTTTAAATTTTTTTATAGAAAATGGCTGCAGATGATTATGAAAAAGAACAGAGAAGGCTTTTGCAATATTTTAATGAAGTCGAAATTGATTTAGAAGAAGCTTGCGATAGTGATTCTAGTATAGAAGAAGATAAATTAGAAATTCAACATGAGAACTCAGATACAGAGCAAGATATGTCAGATGGAGAGATACTACAAGCTGTTGGACTTGAACCGAATAGATTTCGTGAGCCTTGTTTTATTGGTAAAGATGGAACTAGGTGGAAAAAACATTTGGGGAAAAGTCCAAATGTTCGCACACGTGCTGATAACTTTATTACCCAATTGCCAGGAGTGAATGGCGAAGCTAAGCGGAAGAAAACACCGATTGAACTATGGAGCTTGTTTCTTACAAATGATATGTTGGAGAAAATTGTTTACTATACTAATATCCATATTGAATTAAAACAATATTCTGAAGAGTGTCGAACAGCAAGACCAACTGACATTGATGAACTTAAAACTCTACTCGGACTGCTTTATATTGCCGGCAAAAGAAAGAGTAATCATGAAAATATTATTGATCTTTTCAGAACAAATGGTTTGGGATTAGAAATATTTAGATTGACAATGTCCCTAGAAAGATTCAAATTTTTGCTTCAAAATATTCGTTTGGACAACAAAACAGCGAGGCAAGAAAGGCAAAAAGAAGACAAGTTAGCAGCAGTAAGAGAATATTTCGACGAGTTTAACAAAAATCTTCTTAAATACTTTTCTCTCTCACAGTATGCTACTGTTGACGAAATGTTATGGGTTTTACAGGGCGCTGTGGTTTCAGAGTATATATTCCGTCGAAACCCAATAAATATGGACTAAAGGTATATTCTTTGGTGGATGCGAAAATGTTTTACACTGCCAAAATGGAAATATATGTTGGACAAAAGCCAATAGGTCCATATAAACTAAATACATCCAACATTGCTCTGGTGCCAAGGTTGTGTGAACCAATTTGGGGATCAAAACGGAATGTAACCATGAATAATTTTTTTACAAGTACTGATTTAGCCACCACCCTTCTTAATGAATATAAATTAACCGTTTTGGGCACTTTAAGACAAAATAAACCTCAAATTCCAGAAGACATGAAAATAAAGAGGCCTGAAAGATCTACCATGTTTGCCTTCCAAGAAAAATGTACTTTGGTCTCTTATATTCCAAGACGTAACAAAAATGTGTTTATTCTCTCTACTATGCATCGAGATGATGCTATGGACAAAGACAAGGTAAACCAGAAATGATTATTGACTATGATCAAACGAAAGGTGGTGTCGACACGGTGGACAAGCTGTGTGCAGCTTACAACTGTGCGCGAATTACACGACGCTGGCTAATGGTAATTTTTTATGGTACATTAAATGTGGCCGGTATCAACTCTTATGTTATACATAAAAATAATAACCAAGAAAAACTATCTAGAAGATCATTCCTAGAAAATTTGGAGTGTCAGTTAGTCGAAGCACCAATTTGTCGAGAATGCGTAGGAAACAGGCAATAGACTTATGTTTTAAAATTCAGTTCCACGAGTAATGTTTCTAGCTTTTGCTATTTTTTTATTACTTATTAATGCTTTAACAATACTTTTATCCTTAGTTTTTTCCAAATAGAAAATATTAGTTTTTAGTTCAGTATGTTCTTTTAATTTAGTATTTTTTTTCGACTTGTTTAGTTAAAAATTTTGCAGCAACATTTGAAAATAAGCTATAAAAGCAAAAACCAATTTATTGTGTTTTTATTACCCCACTTTAAACAGAAAAACACTAACACGTGTTTTTTTTCACTGGAAACTTTTTTTTTGTCGGTCTCTGAGACCAATGTTAGCTTATGTGTCTCAGTGAGGCATGTTAGTCGCGAAAGGTTAACGTAACCCCAAAAGAAGAAATCATGGAGCGTAAAATCCGGTGATCTGGCTGGCCAGTTTTACACACCACCTCGTCCTATCCACTTCATCGTATAATTTCTATCGAGATATTGCCTAACGTTGATTGCATAGTATGGAGGGGCGCCATCCAGTTGAAACACATCGATACTTTCCAAAAGCTCGGGTAAATCATTTTCCAAAAACTGTAAATATCTTTCTCCAGTAAGACTCCAATGAAAGAAAAAAGGACCAACCACATTAACATTGATTATACCAACCCATACATTAACTGACCATCGATGCCGGTGATCAACAACTCTTAAGATGTGTGGATTAGTATCTGAATAGGGATGATAGTTATGTTTATTAATATTACCATTATTGTGAACAGTTGCCGCATCCGTAAATTGACTTTAGTAGTTACCCATTGGCAGAAAGATTCACGATTTTGAAAATCTATTTCACTTAAAGCCTGACTTTGCTCTATATGATAAGGATGCAATTTTTTTTTTTAATAAATCTGCGAACTGTATTTCTATATAGGTCTAGGTGTGTACTTAGCTCTCTGGTACTAATTTGCGGATTTTCTATAAGAGATGCCACAACTTGAAACTGAATTTCTTCATTTGTGCTAGTGTTTCCGCGTTTCCAGAATTTATAAATCTCTCAGCTACATTCATAAACGATTTTTTCCTAGGCTGCCTGCTCTCTAGGTATCGTTCACAGTACAAACGGGTAGCCAGCAAAGCATTTCTCTGAGCTTCGCCGTAAATAAAGATCATATCGACCATTTCTTCCTTGGAAAAATTCATTTTATACAAAAATTGACAAAAACGACAATCCAAAAACACACAAAGTAATGAAACAATATTTTAATGGTTATACAAAAGCCAAAACAATAGATGCAATTGTTCCTCTTTATTACGAGCGGCTAGCTTACCTGATTTCCTTTGTTGCATTTCGCGAAAAGTTAATCATTCTGTATGGTTTACATGTTTTCGAAAAATTTCCCAGTTTGTTTGTTAGTAGACTATTATTACTAGTTGGTGGTACAAACGGATTTACAAAATCCTGGTGACAACGCTCGCATTGTGGTTCCAAAGTTAACTCTATCTTGGTACTAAAGTGACGATATCTGCAGAACGGTTAGTGATACAGATACAAATTTCTATACTTTTGTTCTAAATGTAACAGTGAATCCAAAAATGCAAAAATATATAGGGTGTTTTGTCAATTACCCTGTATATACCTAAATATTTTTAGAATGTAGGTCCAATGATCATGTATTACCACACCAAAATTGGTTTTGGTATCTCTAATAGTTAAAGAGCAATCCTCCGTCCACGCAGTAGACGCCCACCTTGTATATCATGATATTAACGAAACATAACAATTTTATTCTATCTATGTCTTAACCTATACATTGTAAGTAGGTACTTAACAAAGTCTCTATTTGAATTTGATTCAATTAATTGACGAGGTTGTCTCTATCAAATAAATCTAAGACTTCGTTGCAATTTATCAAGTTATGTTTAACCTTTTTGATAAACATGGGTTCATGGAAAACATGACAAGATTTAATAGAACCAAGGTTTCAAGTTAGTTCAGAATAATCATGGTCATCGACACCCACTCTTCTTCCACTCTTATAGGTAAGATGCCTAAAGAACTTACGTTGAACACTTTCAAGTTTTTTAATGTGTACATTGTATGATGGGAGACCATATAATTGATTCATGCAGAAGAATAGATTTAATTAAAGATTTATAAATAGCAATAGAATTTATATTTTTAAATTCTTTGGTTGAGCGGTTTATAAAATCCAATAATATAAAGGTTTAAAAGTAACAGTATTTAAGTGTAAGTTAAGTATAAAATTTCTTTCATAAACAACATATCATATGTGTAACTAATTCTAATACATGATCATTAATCTTACAATCAATTTTAAACTTAATTTGCATATTACAATAAAAAGGTGAGACTTTTCACTTATTGTTATTTAAATTCAAGATGAAAGTGGGTACAATTCACAATTTACAAGAGAGGAATTACACAAAGCACTAAAATGTGTAAAAGATAGTGCCCCTGGTACTGATACAATCACTTAGTCCATGTTAAAAAATTTGCCTCCTGTTGGAAGTGAGAATCTTCTTTATACATTCAACAAAATATGGGCAAAAGAAGACTACCCTTCAGGATGGAGAACATCCATTATAATTCCCATTCTTAAATCAAAGAAAAATAAACTAAACGTAACCAGTTGTCGTCCAATATCTCTAACCATCTGTATACGAAAATACTTGAGAGGATGGTCAATAAAAGGCTACCAGAATACTTAGAACACAAATAATTATTGACAAATACCAAGCAGGCCACAGAAGAAATTTTTCAACTCATACAATTGATTAGACATTTCAATTTATGGGTTAAACAATTTGCATGGAACAACTGTCGAGCTGCACTATTTACACCTCGCAAGGCTTCTACGTTTCATCATCATAATTTCTGATTGTAGATACCAATTCAGTAGCAATATTGGCCCATAATAAGGTGGTAACATTAATACACAAAATGGGTGTTAAGTTTGCGTGCCTAAATAAAATGGAACTATTACTTGTACGAAGATGACTTTTAATGTGGAACATAAATTCTATGGGAAATGTGTGAATTAACAAGCATTTTATCACAAAATATATTGTATTTACATTATTGAAATACATTACTAATAGAAATTGTATTAAATATGAACTAACACTTGTATTACTAATTGTTCTTTGTAGAAAAATGCTTTTTAAAGGGTAAAACTTTCTAATCTGAGTCACTATCTAGATCCTAGCTTTCAGAATAGTTTCTGGTGCTAATAACCAGTTTGTCAACTGTGATGTCCAACATTTCTTCCAGTTTATACCATTGCTTTATTGTTTCTTCAGTATGT
The DNA here is from genome assembly GCA_036346205.1 of Vesta saturnalis. Taxonomy (NCBI): domain Eukaryota; kingdom Metazoa; phylum Arthropoda; class Insecta; order Coleoptera; family Lampyridae; genus Vesta; species Vesta saturnalis. The sequence goes on along the minus strand of JARFJB010002005.1, from coordinate 395,606 downwards.
CGCACACAATTATCCCATATGGTTTCATCACATTGCTGTAAAGCTTCGTTCCACGTAGCAATTACGTTCTCATCTTTATAGATATCTCGTCCAATACGCTTGTCATAATATCCCTTTTGTGTGTGCCCATACTAATTCTATCGCATTAAACTCCCAGTGACATGGTGGTAATCTTAATACTTCATGTCTGTAGCTTCTTATTATTTCATCTACTTCATACGTTTGTGTATTTGAAATGACTTAATTAGACCATACAGCTCAGTTTTGAAGAGTATGGAATCATGACTGATGTGATTCTGTGTTAACCAGGTAACCATATTGCCATTTGTCCAGCATAAAGTTGGTAGCTTTTCAACTAACATTGAATGGTATGGGAAGTTATCAATTATAATTAGCGAAGGCTCTTCTAAATTTGTTAGCAAATGTTCAATATGTCATTTTTTAAACATGTCCCCATTCATTTCACCATGATAATGTCCTTTAACGATTTAGATACAAATAACAGAACAGCACCTTGTACAAATCCTCTGGCGGATCCGGCATGAATAATAATAAATCTTTTGCTATCATAGCCTTGGGGTTTTCGTACACTCCTAATTGTCTTCGTCCTGCCATGATTTTTCTGCATTTCCTTTGGAGTAGATCCACATTTCATCCATAAATACTACTTGCCAACAATTAGGTGAATTGATCTCTTTAATGTATTCTTTAAGAAATTTAATTCGCATTTCTGCGATATAATTTTTTTGCAATAAAGCTCTGCGGTAAGAGTTTTTTTTAATTTGAATCCTAGCGACTGGATTGCATGATAAAGACTTCTGTCACTTATTAATATGTGACTGTTACGAATTTCTGCATTTAAACTTGCAACTGTGACATATTTTTCTGTGAATAAATTAGTATGTCGAACATGTGTAAAAGATTGTGATGTAATATTACTCACTTTGTGCATGCATATTGTGTAACGTATTCCTTATGCCCATTTTGGATGTTTCAGGTCAGATTTTGTTTTCTTGTGTGATTGTTTTTTCCCTGGACTTGTTAAAACAGGGTTAGATGCAGCTGGAAACTTGTTATTTCTTACCATCTTCTGAGATATACACAAGGCGCTTGCCACACGCTGTAATTTCGTGTTTGTAATGAATTAAGATATAAACACTTAATGTCATGCTTATTTATTGGACAGCAGATACTATCAGGGGCTCCCATTTTCTTTAAAGTTTGTAATAAATGATGATTAAAAGAAGTAAATGTAGGAAATGAGGAAACAGTCAAAAGATAAACAAACAAATTGAGGTTGTGTTATTAGTCAAATGAGAATTAAATTCATATGCATATAAAACAAATTGATTTCGCATTTATAGGTTTGCTCTTATTCAATACCGTATGTCGATTTCGTGCACTACGAATGTTCACCATCCTTATTTAATCACTGTTTTATATGAGAAGACAGTACAAACAAATTGGATAGCTAATTCATAAATTAATGACGTAGCGGTAAACATTTCTGGCGAGGACAATACTTGAGTCGTGTAGAGAATTAAAAGATACCAGAACAAGGCTGAGAATTAACGATGGAATGCAGGTTGATCTTAAAATTGAAAAAGGAAAAATTAGACATGTAATTCAATACCTTAAAGAGATTGGTATTTTTAACAGATTATAGAATACATCTAAAAAAAAAGAAAAGTAAATAAAGCACCGGAAACATTAGAGCGTAGTTACAGCCAATTGAAATAAAAAAATTTTAATTTATTTGCTAAAGACTATTTATCCATAAATCAAGTCCAAATCCTTTTGAGACACACAAAAATTATTAATTACGAAATATTAATGGTATCAGGAAAAATAAGTATTTCAACAAATTGTAATTTTTCAGAAACATCATTTATAAATAATATGAGTAACAAGGACCCAAGATCAGATCCTTGAGGAACACCTGTACAGGCAGTAAATGGGTTGGAAAAATTTCCCTTTAACCCATGGTTTATTGAATCGAACGCTATGGCAAAATCGAGATGGATCGAATCAACTTGGTTATAATTTTTTAGTGATTCAGATACATAATTATTATAAATAATTAAATTTGTTAAAGTAAATTTACCTTTCACGAACCCATGTTGGTTTTGGATAACGAACTGAATACATTTTTCTGTAAGTTTATTAGCTACAATTAGGCCTTTGAAAGTACGTCACACTGACGTCACAAGCTCCGCCTCTAAACGCTGAACTTGGACAACTTGTGTTAGTGTTTCATAGCAACCTACGTGTTTTGTTGTGATTTTTTAGTGTTTTCTCCAGAAAAAAATCGTGATAATTAACTTATTGTAGTGTTAGTATATAGTGTTAAGATATTTCATAGTTAATTAGTGAAGATTATTAGTGTATATTATAGTTGGGTTAGATTTTGTGAACAGCCTTTACGACATTGCAATAGAAATTTGTAAGTATTTTGTTACTTGCTTTAATAAGGTAACACCCATGTGAAGTTTGATAAATAATGTACGCTCTGTTTTCTTTCCAGAAAAAATGGCTTGAAGTGATTATAGTTAAACCTGAGTTTTATTAACACTATCAAAAAATGATTGAACTTATTTGTAATAACTGCTTGTGGTGCTATTTTGATATAAGGTTCAATTAAAAGACCCTTACCTTGAATGTAATTCTTTAATTTGACGAGTTTGATGATAACTAACCTAAAAATCGCACGAACTTTTCAATAATGTGTAAGATAATTATTCACTTCATTCACGTATTTCTGGTGAAGTGTATCAATACAATCCTCATCTACAACACAGAAACATTTTCACCGCCTACGGTTTTTGGATAAATTGTCAGAAAACAATCACATTCCATAAGAACGTGTTTTAAAGTTGTTCCAACATCAGGCAAGGTCACACGTTGTGACATCGCTTGAAAATGCCTAATTGAATCCAAAATTTTGGCAATAGTACCCATGATAGCAATTGGCCTATAATTCAAAACTGCTTGTTTGTTTCCCTCTTTGAAAACTGGAGTAATGAATGATTTTTTCCAAATTTGTGGCATACAGCCTACACTTATGGAATTATTAAAAAGTAGATAGACAACGCATTGGTGTTAATTAGGCATTTTCAAGTGACGTCACAACGTGTGACCTTGCTTGATGTTGGACAACTTTAACACAGGTTCTTATGGGATGTGATTGTTTTCTGCCAATTTTATCGAAAATCCTAGGCGGCGAAAATGTTTCTGTACTAATACTTGTAGATGAGGATTGTATTTATACAATTCACCAGAAATACGTGAATAAAGTGAATAATTATCCTACATAATATTGAAAAGTTCGTGCGATTTTTAGCTTAGTTATCATTAAACTCGTCAAATTAAAGAATTACATTCAAGGTAAGGCTCTTTTAATTAAACCTTATATCAAAATAGCACCACAAGCAGTTACTACAAATAAGTTCAATCATTCTTTGATAGTTTAATAAAACTCAGATTTAATTAAATCACTTACAGCCATTTTTTCTGGAAAGAAAACAGACCGTATATTATTTACCTACCTTCACATGGGTTATACCACCTTACAAGTAGCAAAATACTTACAAATTTCTATTGCAATGTCGTAAAGGCACGAATACGTGTTTATAAAATCCAACCCAATTATAATATATACTAATAATGTTAACTAATTAAGTATGAAATACCTTAACGCTATATACTAATACTACAATAAGTCAATTATCACGATTTTTTCTGAAGAAAACACGTAGGTTCCTATTAAATACTAACACAAGTTGTCCAAGATCAGCTGTTAGAGGCGGAGCTTTTAACGTCAGTGTGACGTACTTGAAAATGCGTAATACATTGCTTAACAAAATAAGCAGAATACTGTCAGGACCAATAGTAGTTTTATTTTTAGTATCCTTAATTATTTTAGTTATATCATCAAGTTCAATGGAAAAATCAAGTTCAGTATCAAATAAAAGTTGATGGTGAAAAGTAGAATCTGCATTAAAATATACAAGCTCAACATTTTGAGCTTTTGATTTAACATTACCTAAACACATTTTCCCAGGAATATTACTAGTGCTAGATAACTTATTAGAATAATTCCAAAAGGGTTTTATATTTTTATACGAGTAATTCGATGTTTTCAATATACTTTTGACTGTCAATTTTAGTTCCTAATCCAAAGATCACGAGCCTTTTTTAACTCAATGCAATCGTCTAAAATACGTTAAAAGAGCCAGAAGCTTATTGCATAAACAAATAAGAAAAAAGAAAAGAGATCTCCAAGCAGAAGGGATAACAAACCTAGAGAAAAACAATAGAAGGAGGGATACAAAAGGGTTTTATAAATAAATCAATACACAGAAAAAAGGGTACCAGCGAAGATATACGCATCAATGCAGTAAAGGGGAAACAGGAGAACTTATTACCCACAAACCAGAAATTCTTAGTACATGAAAAAACTCTTAAATAAAACATCTGAACGTCCCCCAGTCTTTCATACGTATCATTCCGCAAATCCCTGTATCGAACCACACACGATGGAAGAAACTAGTAATTCAATAAGTAAATTAAAAATAACAAGCACCTGGTCGAGACGGTATTCCTGTTGAGGGCATTAAACAAGGTGGACACGAATTAACGCGAGCCATACGCCATCTAATGAACAACAAATGCTTACCAAGCACATAAAGGGGGATAAAATACTATGTAGTAACCACCGCGGTATGTGCTTCCTGAACAGTGGCTACTAAGTACTATCTAACATCCTTCTGAAACGCCTTGAACCATATGTCACAGAAATAATCGGAGAATTCCAGTGTGGCTGTCGAGCCGGAAGTTCTATAGTTGACCAGCTCTTCACAATTAGACAACTTATGAAAAAATGTTGGGAATTCAATAGAAATTTACATAATAATTTTGTGGATTTTCAACAAACGTACGACAGTGTGAGCAGAAAAAAAAAGGTGTGGAATACAATGGCAGAATTTGGGATTCCTGACAAACTGATTCGTCTCGTTAGAATTTGTTTGGAAAACTCAAGTTGTACAGTTAAGGTGGAAGGAAAAGTATGCGAAGCTGCGATAATTTGTCACCACTCTTATTTAATATTTCACTCGAAACAGCAGTGCGAAAGGCTGCACTAGATATCTTGGTTTTTGGACAAAACGGATCGCATCTATGCCAAGGTTACGCTGATGATATAGACATCGTTGGGAAATAGTACCATCACGGCACAATAATGTTTTGTGCGTTAGGAACGGGTAGCAAACGAATTTGGTCTGCGAATAAATGAATCCAAAACCAAATATTTGCACGTAACACGGAACAGTGCTAGAGACCGCATAAGACAAAACGTTACCATCGACGAATGCAATTTTAAACATATACGGGCATTTAAATATTTAGGAGAAAAGCTGACACCTGACAATAATACCAGAGGTGAGATAAAAGAAAGGGTCATACAGGATAATAAACGTTTCTTCTCTCTACAACATCTCCTTAAGTCCAAAACCATATCTAGACAGTCAAAAATCATCATATACAAAACGATCATTAGACCAGTTGTAATGTATGCCTGTGAGACGTGGACAATCACGGCTCAAGACACACTGACCCTTCGGAGATTCGAAAGAAATATATTAAGGAAGATGTATGGCCTGCACCGAGACAGCAACAAACCCATTTCGAATACGCACAAATACAGAATTAGCAAAAATATACAAAAGCCGAGATATTGTTCAAGACAACATCAAGTAGGCTTGAGATGGACTAGACGTATCGTGAGAAGTAATAACACCAGACTCATAAAAACAGTGTGGGAAGAAGCTTCAGATGGTCGAAGACCTATCGGATGACCCAAACTAAGATGGGTAAACCTAAACAAGGATTTAGCAAACTTGGGAATTTACACTAATACATGGCAAAATCAGTAAGTATGTAAGCCACTTGGCTTACAATAATTGATTTGTTTTATTTCGCCTCGGTCTAACTCAATCGGGTCTTTCAACAAGACGGGGTCGTTGTTCGATACTTTGCATTTAACTCTGTTCACCTTGAATAATTAGAATAAAATGGTTTAAATGTATATTATCGTATAAGTTTATAATACTAAATAATGTATGCTTAAAATTAGTAAGTAACTATATACAATAATAAAACAAACTTAATTTGTCCTGGGTATCGGGCTGCGACTAGAGGCGGTCGTGGAGGCCTCTCACTGGATCCTTAGGCGTTTCTGGAAAAATATAGATTAATGCTACCTTTGTATAAACTCGCCCGAACTCTTTTTATAACAATATCTCAGTACATGTGATAATAATGTGAGAGTCGGTCCTGTAAACGGTAGCGCCCCCGAAATATTTACAACGGGACCACGTAGGTTACCCAGAATGTTTCTTAAAGGGATGGTTTTATATTTACACGCTTCTGGATGCAAATTGTTCTTGCGTGCTTTACCATCTACACATATGAATTATCAATACACTAAAGAAGTCGCATTGAATTGGGATTAATTAATTACGAACGTATTTACATTAATTCATACCGATTAGTTATTTTCTCCGCTTAAAAGACAATTTTACCTTTTTAATATAAGGAAACGTCTCTCAATGCAAACACGTACAAATTTCTTATGGACGAAACGTTCTTCAATTTTTAAATACAGGGAATACTGATTTTATGACGAACTTATTTACTATTGATTATTATTGTCAAATCCTTCTAATACTGGAAAAAAAAGGATTACAGCTAATGGAAATCTATTTGTACATTACAATACGCGTCATTTAATAGATTACGCGTATGATTTAATACTAAAGGCTGGTATATTCGTACAAGACCTATCTTAATTATGTAAATTGAGATAAATTAAGAGCTTTACTTACACGCTTTTAGCACTGCGGTACCGAAATTAAACAATTATTTAATTTTGTTTAGAACGCAATAGACAGGTATTTACTAGGACCTGAATTATCTTCTTTATTACTAGATACGAATTTAGACGTACAACGTTCGCGTTAGGTTACTTCCGTTTCTAGAAGGTGTTCACCCTTTAACCGTGATTGTATTTTACAGGTTCTCGGATGCTGGGTAACTAACGTTTTTTGTAGGGACGGATTTTCTACCGGGCTTTTAGGAAGAAGTTTGATTAAACAAAATTACGTTTTATACGGATATATAGCAGGTTTTAATCGGAGACCGGAACGGTCACTCAAGAGTGCTTGTGGTTAAATTCAAACTCCCGGCCGGGAACTCACGACGTCTTCGGATAGCTGGCGGTTCTCCCTATAAACAGCGGTGGATAATAACGTTCTCTCTGCACGTGGCGGCGCTTCTCGTCTTTATCTATGTATAGATAAAGATAATGGGACCTTTTTTGGGTGTGTGTGTGTGTGCGCGCGCGTGTTTGTGTGTACGCTTGTGTGTGCGCGTGTGTGTGCGAGTGTGTGTGTGTGTACGCGTGGGTGCGCGTGGTTCGTGTCGTGTGTGTGTGTGTGTTATATATATATATATATATATATATATATATATATATATATATATATACACGCACGCACGCACGCACGCACGCACACACACACACACACACACACACACACACACACCACAGACACACACACACACACACACACACACACACACACACACACACACACACACACACACACACACACACACGCATTCGTATTTTCATCAATTTTAAAAAGTGAGGTGCCGTTGTGTTCCTTGCTGAGTTCGCAGTGCAGTTATGACATTTTCATTGAATTTTGATTTTCGAATGAAGAAGTAATACAAACATAAAGGCCTTTGCTAGTTGAAAAATGAAAAAAAAGGTCATGTTCCTTAGACATTTTTGACTATGGCTGAAGAAGCGTGGAAAGCTCGAACAGCCCGTCCTTCCCTTTGGGGAGGGGGAATTAAACACATTGCTTTTCTTTTCCAGAAAATAAATTAAGTTTTCAAGGAAATTTATAATATATGAGAATTGAAAGTTAGGTCTGCTATGACAATTTGGTACATATATTTCAAAGTTTACTATAGAATGTTGATTCATTTTAGATCGATCTTTACTAGATTAAACCTTATTAACCAGATAGAACCCAAATACGATTGTATAGCGCTAGGAACCACATGGGGTTCCGGCAACATCCCATTGATTGCAGCTTTCACTGTTTGCTTCGTCCCTAGAGGGTGTTTTGGAATGACATTCTTATGACTGTTTCATATTATTTTTATTATTTTATTATTATTTACCGTTACTAAAGTGAATTAGCATTCTATAGTAAGCTTATGTTACTACCTAATTGTCATAGGAGGTTTCACTTAACATTTTCATATTCTATACATTTGCTTGCCAACATAAGTCTGAAGTGGTATTTTGTACTGATTTATCTGTACACTGTTTTTAACCTAAACTAATCATGAATGAAAATCGTGAAAGTTTACATGAAAATTTTCAAAATACGGGTGTTGATTCTCTTGGAACCATTTACTGCTTCTTTAGATTACGTTATTGATCCTCTCAGCTTCATTTTTCTTTATGTATTTTGTAACGCTTTTTTGGGAAATGCCAGACCAAGACATATTCTGTAGATGTACACACTGTCATAAATTTGCTAAAACAATAATGGCGAAGTATTTAAAATTAAAGGTAGGGATATACATCCCTAGCATATTTCCTAATTGCCTGACTTATGTTTCGAAAAATATCAATAAAATGCTAGTATCAGCCGAGCTAATAAAAATACACAAATATAGTATTAAGCACTTGAATATACCTGGAATAAAATTTTAATTACATTTGAAAAAATAGTTATATATTAGTTTGTCGTATGGTAATTTTTAATTTGACATTGATGATTTATTCAATTTTCCTAAGTGTAAGGCTCATAATACAGAGATGGTGGTTAAGATTGTACTACATTGCAGAACCAATATATTGCACCAACAAAAAATACTTTGGAAAAAGATTGATATGGTACGTAAAGGATGCAAAAGGTAGCTAAATACATTAAATCCATAACTTTCCAAATAAAATGTTTCAAATAATTAATTATTACAAGTTTTGAACAAGTAGAATAGGCATTGCTGGTCATCATCCTCAATGGTGGAGCTGTATATAACAAAATGCATAAATAGTTAACAATAGTGTGGAATTTACAGTGTATACAGTACATTGCTACCTGCGTACTTATTCTGACGGCACGCTCGAGTATCGAGGTTGAGGCCTTATAATTAGGTGGTGGTGATGGAACTGGCTTAGTTCAGGCAAAATTCATGTAAGGGTAATGCTAATAACAAAATTGGGGGAATCATAACAAAGTTCTCTATTTTGCATCTATTACAACCCCTTTAGATGAAATGTTTATGAAATCGTTTATGGTAGATTTGTAATTGTTCTAAAGGTTTAGCAAATAGCATTCTTAGAGCCCATATCCTGTCAATATTATGTTTACCCTACTAGGGATCGCTTGTATCTTTGTAAATATAAGTGAAGCGGTTTAATGTACTATCATTATCCCATTTTCAACTTCTAATTCTTTTTGTTTGCCAAATATTGAAAATAATTGACCGTTTATTATTTAGGTGAATTATCTGATGAGAAACGCAATAAAGAATCTGACCAAACAAATAAAAAAGGAGCATCGACAAACATTAGCATTACACATGAAGATTTATCTGATGTTTCTGATCTTGAAGATTCAATTGATCATTCTGATTATGGAGAATCTAAAGAGGATGAGCAAGAAGAAGGAGAAACTTCTCATGAAACTTCAGAAAAGAGAAAAAAGGTAATGGCGGCAATTTTTATTTTAATTAATGTATAACGTAAAACAATTTAGATCATTGAAAGAAGTAGTCGAAGTGAAGATGCAGAAGAGCAGTTAGATTTTGAAGCTGAAGATGGCGAATGTATAGAGAATGATAATCCCAAAGATAAAGATGATAAAGATAAAAGTTCTGAACAGGAATTAGGAGAGTTGGAAGACGATGGTAAAAATGATAAAAAAGAGGAATTGGAAGAGGGCGAATTGACGGATGAAGAAGATGCCCGCCCGGAAGAAACAGAACCTAGACCAGTATGCAGATTCTTCTCTAGAGGACAATGTACATGGGGAGCTAGCTGTCGATTTTTACACCCCGGAGTTACAGATAAAGGTAAACATTAAAATTTTCATAATCTCTAAACCTGAACTAATTTTTCTAGGAAATTATACAATGTTTGACTTGGTGAGACCAGTGGTGCCTGGAGATTATGGTAGTGAACGAGTAGTGTATAGTGGTAGATCAGAGCCGGCACCAATGGAGTCTGCTTGGGAAAGAGGATTGAGAACTGCAAAAGAAATGATGAGAAAGTCCATTAAAAGAAAGGAGCAGGACATTGATTTTGAAGAAAAGAAAATGAATCTAACATTGGCTCAAGAAGAATATGACAAGGAAAATGGGTATTATGCTAAAGCACCGTCTCCAGAACCAACGTAGGAAACGTGCTGTTCAACAAACAATTTAATACTTACTATTTGATTTTCAGCCGGTATGTAACAATGAGACCAATTGAATATGCTTCAAGAGTTCCTCACGAAGATTATTATGGACGTAGACAAATAGTATATGATACTGATTATACACAATATTCTCGAGAACGTGTTCGTACCTACAGAGAAGTGCAGTCTTATCGCCAGCCTGATTATTACAGTAACAAACATGATGAAGAAGCTCAATCAACACACACCAAAGTATGTTTTATTAAATTATGCTTGGTTTTTGCAATTTATGGCGTAACTTGCAGATTAAAAGGCCTAAACGAGAAGTTATAGTTCAACGAGCAGAAGAGCGGTCCGGGGGCCGGGGTGATGAATGGTCGGATCCTTGGATGCGATCAAAATCTCCAGCAGGTGGGCGTAAAGGTAGTAGAAGGCGATCATACAGTTCTGGATCCAGTTATTCATCAAGCAGGTATTTACAATTACTTTGTAGATAGACGGTGTTGATATGCTTACTTTTGAAATGTATTTTGAATTTAGTTCGTCCCGTAGCTCGTCCGCCTCAAGCAAAAGTTCATATAAATCTCGATCTCGACATAAGCACAGTAGTCCTCGTAGTCATCGAAGGCAGGTGTCGCCATCTGTAATAGTTTCTGAACGTAAAGCAGCAAATGAAAGAGCAGCTCTTATGAATCCACCAGCACCAAGAAAGAAAGCACCCTCGCCAGGTATAACATTTAATTTATTTGAATGTTATCATATTGTATTTGTATAGGAATGATGAGAGTGGGAGCTCAAAATCCTCCTGCACCTGCAAAGTTTGATCAGTTTGGACGTACACGTACTAAATTAGTTGCCGCTTTAGCTAGAGTAAAAGGTCATACACGTTCTTCACGATCGTCATCTGGTTCGAGTTCAGGTTCAAGTTCCAGTGATTCAGATTCTTCAGGTTCAAGCAGTTCCACTAGTAAAAATGGCAGTCCTTCACCTCGACGACCAACAAGTAAATATTAACATTTTAACTTTCTAAATAACGAGTTTAACATTTTAGGTGTAGACTTAGCAATGGCATTAAAAGCAAAAGCAATTGATGCACTGAAAAGCGGATCTGAAAAACGTCAAATTAAGTTGAATCTTAAAAATACTGTAGGAGCAAAGAAGGCTGATTTTGCAGAGTTAACTCGAAAAACTGAATTAGCACAAGGTAAAAAAAGATTGGCAACTTCACCACCCATGGCTGATCGTGAAGCAAAGAATATCATTAATAAGAAGGCTAGTTCGAGACGAGAAGAATTATTGAAACAGTTAAAAGCTGTCGAAGATGCTATAGCTAAAAAAAGATCTAAACCTAATTAATTCAAAGAAGCGGTGTTAAAAATTTATATTTTTTAAAACTAATAATGACGTAGTATTGAGGATTGACCACTATCAATGTTTTATTTAATTGTTGCATTGTCAATTTTTGTTAATGAGTGCCTAATCGTACGTTATGCATCATATCAAATTAAAGTTTGATTGTAAATTGGTTGTCATAGTGCTATCTGGTTAGTAATTTATAAGTAACTATGGAAAAATCCAATTAAGTTTCATTTTAAAATCATTTTTAAGCAATTCAATTTAGTGTAGTAGTAAATGTACTTTATATTTAATAAGATGCATGAAAAAAAATAACTATTATATAGTTAATTACACAATTTATGTCAGTAAATATTTTAATTCTGTGTACAGTGATGTAATTCAACCTATTCTCTAAACAGGTTCTACAGACTTGACTATTTTTAAGAGACTTATAGACATGTTTTATGTGTTAAATATTTTTTATTCATTGATAGATAATTTGTTTGCCTTTAAAACAAAATTACAGGTGAAATTTTGTTCAAAGCCTCTTGCATGGTAGTGAAAGTTTTTTCTTAATAATCCACTCACCCTGAGTGTTAATCAAGCAATGGTATAGAACAGTCTGGCCAACCCAAATGATCTTGCAGCCCACTTTCAAAATTCATTACGATCCCGTGGGCCGCATGCCATTTTATTTTTAGTAGTAGTACAAGATCCAGCTTCAGTTGACCTTGCCTCATCGAGTTTCCTAATAAAATGAACATTTTATTGAACATAATTTGTAATTAATCCATTAAGTACCGGTACCAAAAATAATGAAATTTAGAAAATTGTTACCAATTATCAATTATAATCCTATTTTCATTAGATAAAAATAATCAGATTTTTTTTGTCGCTTTTGGTTTACAAGAAATTAATTGTCCTATATATATATATGACGCTGGTACAATGTGAGTAGGAATGCACTCCCTATAATAATGAACATACTATGTGCAATCTGAAATAGTATGGTTTAACGACTGGGAAACAAAAAATTATTTTTATTTGCGGTAGGGTTCAAAACATTCTACACAGGGTTACATCGCATTTTGAACAAAAAGTCAAAGGTTTTTTTCTGGCAATTTGGAAATTGGCATCTACACTGTTTTTCCCTCTGTCTTATCCAATGGCTGTTTCCATCATACCGAACATCAGGCACTACGCCATGTACGTTGTGTTTCCGATGACTAGAATGGTCTTGTTTAAAATAAAATGTGGCAACACTTCTTTGGAAATCTAAACAAGATAAAGAATCTGGCCCGTAACTTTCTGTACAAAATCCATGCATTTGTCATGGACATGTCGATCATTCTTGTAATTAACGACCAGTACCATTTTTTGCCTCTAATCCTAATAGCATATTTGACAACTATCCAGTCATGATGATCAACACTTCCATATATTGATTGTACATTTTGATAACATTAGGTTGGGGAACATTTTGTTGTTTAGATTTACACCACCTTAAAACATTACCTAGTCCTAGTGGTTCAATGGTGTCAAAATTTGTACCAATTGTGACACATTTGTTATCGTTCTATTTTAAAATTAAAATTTCACCATTTTTGTCAAATCGCTAATCAAATGTGCCATGCTCTTTCTTTGAAAGTTCTTTTGGATTTAAAAGTGGGCATTTAGTAAGATAAAAAAAAGTATAGATTATTGCCATATATACCTGCTGCACGAAATTCAAATGATTTTAGATGAATCAGCGTGTCACAAATTGCTTCGTACGATTGTGCCCATAGTATTTCACAATCATTTCATCAATTGATAAATGAGTAGAAAATGTACCCCATTGTTGAAATGCTTGGTTTATTTTATTTATTAGTGGACAAATTTTATCGCACCTACAATGAAACACATAATGTTAGAATTCTGATAATGTTATTATACATTATTGTATTTACCTATCGGTCAAATCAATTTTGTCGTTTTTACAACAGTGAAAAACTGATTTCAATTACAAGTATCTATTTCGAGACATTGCTTCTGCTAGAAGTTGTATTCTGGTGTCTTCATCTGTACTCCAATGTAGCTTTTTAGAAGGTAAAATATGGTAATCAGAGAATATGAAATATCTAATAAACGTTTTTAATTCCAGTCACATTAAAATTTTTTATAGAGTTAGCATATCTTTCCGTTTCTTCTTGCAATAAATTATAAACATAGTCGGAGAAAAATATTTTAAACAATTGTACAGGAGATAAATCGTGTATTTCAGCACTAATAATTTAATTTTTATCATTTTCAGACTGTGACTCTCTTATTGTGTTTGTATAGGATGGCTGAGATTTATGCCAACACGAAGTAATATTAATTAATTTCTTTTACCCATACTTGTTGAAGGCTTTTATCGGGTTTCTTACAGTACATTGCGTATCAGGATTATCATCACAATTAAGACACATTAGCTCCTTGTAAGTGAATTTCTATATTTCCAGGAATATCATTGATTTCATTTTCACGTGTTATATCTTCGTCGCCTTCATCACAATCACTTCAAACGTCCGAATTCGGTGGCAAAACAGCTATATCTACACTATGCGCATTTTCCAAATGTTTATAAAATTCCTCGTCTTCGAATAACGCTTAAATATCTTTAACACTTAAAAAAACCGCTTACTTGCCATGTTTTACACCACAATAAATGCACTAAATGAATATAGGAGCATCGCCTCTAATTTATATACCAACAATCTCTGCAAGAATCATCTAGTCTGAACGTGTAGATTCATGGTATAAACGTATATGAATTGGACCAGTGTCCTATAAATATGACATCATATTTTGTACTTGTTTATGATAAGATCAACGTTTGAAAAAATTATGCTGTTATAGCAACCAAACTTTCTATTTATGAATTCAGAATCAGAAAAGTTACATAATTTATTGAATTTTCAAAAAAACTAAGGAGAACTAAATGTGTGTGAAGTGAAGAAAAAACAACCTTTCTTGTAAATTATTTTTCTGTTTATAATTACTAATTTCCTATAAAAGTAAAGGTGCTCCTAAAAGATGACAAAATAATATAAAATTATAAAAAAATACATTTTTGAATTACAACCAAGAAATAAAAATTACTATTTTTGCTGTCCTATATTTATATGACACCGGTACATAATGGGTTAAACAAAACATAGTAGGATTGCCGCCCCATATCCCTGCATGGCTATTTTTAATTAAAAATTAAATTTTTCTCATTAACACCCTAATTTTGTGATCATCTGTAACGACTCGACCGACTTATATGCATACAAATCGGGTTACTTTGGTATAAAAAAATCAGAACATCGATTCTTACATGAATTGGACAAAATGGCTGACACGATATGGTGCATGATCGGCCTTGTGAGACGTATGAACTCATAGCGGCTGATCATTTACATGTGTGATAGAAATAATGGATTTTTGGATTTTTTTTGTGAACAAAAACAATAACAAACAAAATACATATAATGATTTACTAAAAAGAAACATATTTTTACAAAAAAAAAAACATTTATGATTATTAGAGTACTGTATAGAATCATAACAAAAGCAAAATATTATACATAAAATCAAAGATTTGCTTCATAATAAAAATTTGAAATTATTTTTTTATTAGTAAAAAAAAGGACAAATTGTTCATTCCAAATTTTGAAACCCTGGATTTCCCGTACAACCGTTGCAGCAATATTTTGTCATCTTTCTTATTTTGTTTTTACTTCTGCAAATCCAGTCTTTACGTTGAACCTTTCCATCGAATTTAGGAAGTTCCGATGGAAGGTGAACAGGGCACTTAGAGGTTGTGGAAGTATTGCAGTCGGCTTTGGCAATAAAAGATCAATGATATTTATTCTAAAATCATAAAATTGATCCTGTTACCTGAATATTTATTGTACAAAAACCATGAATTTAACAAAATTAATGCTAAACCTTTCCCTTATCGCGTGAGGGTTTTCATCAACATAGGAGTAAATTGTGCATATTAAAAGTTCCATCTTTTGTAAAAGCGGCTTCATCACAAAATGAAATATTAGAAAAAAATCTTGGTCTTGATTCTCTTTATTTTGCATCCAATTGGAAAAATCAACATGAGCAGGAAAATCACCTGCTTGCAAGGTCTCGACTTTTTTGAAATGAAAAGGATACAAGCCTTCCTTATGTAGAATGGGATACATTGCATCCAACCTTCTTACGCTTTTTCGGGATTGTACTCAATTTCCATTAAACTATCATCCTGATATGCTTCCATTACATCAGGATGTCTTCTTGTTTCATTATTTTTAGGAACTACCGATTCTGTTTCCCTAATTCTTTGATGAAGAAGTGTAAAAGATTTAGGAGCAGGATGTCTTTCTACCTGGGAATTTATCTGCATATCTACGTGCTGCTACCCGAGCGTTGCATTGCATTTTGCCGTACACTAAATGCATATCGGCATATTCTTCGTTACTAAACGAAACCATTCTTAACAATGTTCAACTTTTTGTATTTAAGGTAATGTAACTAAACAATAAAAAATGTTTCACTTAAAACTTATTTGACACTTTAACTTCAAGTAGTATCTGTAATATTAGTTATTTTGATGTTCCGCAATTGTTATTTTGTTTATTTTCTATAGCCATCTTTCATAATTGCAAATGAATTCGTTAGTTAATTTTATAAAAGTATGATTAACACATCAAAAGTTCAAATCGATTTATTACGAAAACGGTGCGGAGTTTAGACAAGAGTATAATTCTGTTATGAAAAAATCGAAATTTTTTAAATTTTGCTAAAATTGCTAAATTTTGAAAAACAAAAAAATTATGATTAACAATGCCCCGCCCAAACGAGCCGCTTATTAGTACAACTAAAAAATCATATTCACGCCGTACGATTGGGCATATTCCACTAAATAAATGTACAGAACGCTATCATTTAAAGGGAAACCATTTTGAAGATATTTGAATTAAATCAATGTTAGGACGCCATTTTCTAAGAGTAGGAAGTATTTTTGTATTAAGGTCATTTACGTTAAATCAACATAAAATCAGCTCTATAATCTGCAGTTTTCTTTTGTGAAAAGAGTTTGTGGACACCCTGTATATATATATATATATATATATATATATATATATATATATATATATATATATATATATATATATATACGGTCAGAGAGTGAGACCTCACTGGAGACGTACCAGTTGATTATGTTTGCCACAATTAGTAGTCAGGAGAATGATGTAAGACTCTTCAGACAAAATTAGCTTCCCTTTCCTTGTTTGGTATTTTAACTCTGAGTTTGTGTTCTAACAGAGACTGCTTCTTTCGTTCTTGTATGAGCTGCGTCACAGCCGAGAGGACGTTGATCTCTCTCCGTCTGCAGTGGTCGATGAGTGCATTCATTTCTACCGTACGAACCTTCCCTGAGTTCCGCGTGAAGTAGCGGCTAGATCCCTGGAAATTGTTTGTGTTCATGGAAGATGTTTTACTGAGATTTTTAGTATCATTGCGGCTCTAGGGACTTTGCTCCTTTTGCAGTAAATGAACTTACTATCAGAGGCCAGTTCGTGACTAGTCCCTACTGACTCATGGTTCTTGCATGAACGCAATTGTCATGTCAGTTATGGTAAACATTTTGCACAGCACATCATGAGGGTTTGGTGATTTAGTTAGGTCCTTCCTTTTGGCCTTCTTTTTTTGATAAGGCCTCTTTTGACAAATTGACCATAAGTGGATACTCCTCACGGCCTCTGGGTTCTTCTTTAGGACTACATAAGTTTTAAGTTCATAGATCGTTTCGGCTTGATGGTAGTTTGTTTGAATTTGTAACTGGCCTTAAAAACATTGCCTTCCAAGTTCTTGGACGAGGGATACTTCACATTGTTGAATGAACAATGGCTCTCTACTGCTCATCCTTGTGCACACGCCATTTGCTTGTGCTTAAGCCGTCATTCTGCGTTTGTATGTGCATTGGTATGCGCATAGTTGGCTCGTTCGTGCTGCAGGAGAAGAGGACGTTTACAATGGTTGTCTTCGGTATGTCTTTCTCTTCGACAACACGCACCACTTGGTGGTAGCGACATCGACGTAGTTAACCAGCAGCCAACAAGGTTTAAAAATGTAATCAAATAATGGGGAGGGCGTAATGTTCTTTGTTCTAGGTTCAAGATAGTTTCGAAGATACCTTGTTGAAGGGGATTGGGCTCCTTAGTCATAAGGTTTACCTGAGGTTTTCTGTGGTATAGGATAGGGTTCTGTTGAACCCACCAAGTCCTGTCGCTACTCTTCTTTTCTAGTACTCTCAGGCGTGGTTTTGTGGGACCGGGACCTTATATCTTCCCTTTGTACATCTTAACCTACAATTCAGCAAAATGCCCCCGAATCGCATTGACTTGGACGTCACTTTCGCTTAGTTGCCCAGGCCGTTCCCCAATTCTTTACTCTGGGACGAGTTTGGCAGAAGCCACCCTTCGCCATACTTGGTAGTAGCAAAGGATAGAAAATATAAACAGTTTTAACGCAATACTAGAACGTTGTCTAGTGTATGGCCTATCTGGTATTGACAAATTAATGGGATAACCGATACCCATAGGTTATATTTAACATTATTTAGAGGGAAACTGTCTGGTGCAATTCGTAACCGAGTAGCATTTTTTCCATTTTTATACAATGTTGCCTTGGTCACCTGTACTGAACGTAACTACAAAGTAATTTTACTAGCAACTGTTTGAAATATTGTTGGAATTTTGTACGATAATAAAGAATTCCAGAAAGTTTTTGTGTAAATGCGTGACCGGGCAGAGTATCTTATGAATCAATGTAACATTATATTAAAATTAATGTAATTAACGCATCTTTAATAAATAACTATGAAAACATTTGATTCTAATTATATTTTCAAGAAAAACTTTATGTACAGCGTGAGCCAAAAAAATGGAGTCAAGTTGAATTTCGCGCCACATAATTTGATAGTTTTGGATTTCTGTAATTGGTTACCATGTAAAATATTTGTTGATATGTGTAATTTATTGCCGGCACGTCGCTTACGAATTTTGTAAATTATCTTATCTCTATTCATTCTGTTTTATCTGCCTAAATAGATCATCAAGAACTGTTCTTTTTAGATGTTTTCAATAAGGTAAGAGTAAACATAAATTGAGGTTACGATGTGTAATTTTTGTATTTTATGTACAATAGAAAATACCTTTATCCCAGGTGCAAAAGGCTGTTATTTTAAAAGCTCATTATCCAAGTGGCACGCGTAACAAAGATGGAAGCTGGACCTATTCGCTGCAGTCATGCCGACAACAATTTAAAGAAGCATTTCCCGATGTTCATGTACCATACAAAACATTTGTTAAAGAGAAGCATAGAATTGTTTCACATTTTAATACTCATAAATGTATCTGTAAGAAGAAGTCAACTGGCCGACCACAAGGGTTAAGTGAAGAAACTGTAAATGATTTACAACAACAAATAGAACACAGTCCTACTAAATCATTGAGAAAATTAAGTGCACAATCAGGTGAGTTTCTTACACTTCTAAATTTTAGTTTTTTATTACTAAAAATAAATTACAATAATTATTAATGCCCACAAATTGAGTGTTTTAAGTTAATATTTATGTTCGTTTAACAGCTTAATCAATCTGTTTTGCAGGTGTCACTTATTCTACTTGTCGCAGAGCATTGAAAGTGAATTTGCATATGTACCCTGTACAGCAATTGTTACCTGCTGATCATGGTCAACGTTTATAATACTGGAATGGTTCCACTATAATCTGAACAACGATGATGTTCTAAATTTACTTTATGTCGGATGAGGCATGGTTTCACTTGTCTGGTTACATAAATAATCAAAATTTTCGGAGTTGGACACCATCTGCACCCATTAAAAATAGGAGTCTGGATTGCACTGTCGAGACGTAAGATAATTGGACCATATTTTTTTAATGGTACAATAAATGCTGAACATTATCGAACACACATATTGCAACCATTCATAGAAGGGTTGCATGATGATGAAATCAGAAATGGGTATTTTTAGCAGGACAATGCACCGTCACATGTTGCTAATGCAAGCATTAGTTTTTTTACGACAATTTTTTGATGAGAGACTAATCAACAGAGGAATTTGGCCAGCACGTTCGCCTGATTTGATGCCTTTAGATTTCGTTTTATTTGGACATTTGAAAAATAAAGTGTTTCAAAACCGTTTACATACTTTAGAAGAATTACAAGAAGCTATTCTTAGAGAAGTTCAAAACATTGATGGATACACTTTGGTAGCTTTATTTGAAAATAAGACGAGTAAATTTGTGTATAGCCAATGATGGCCATCATTTTGAACATTTACTGTAGTTTTTTGTCTAAATTTATGCATGCTATAAATATGTTTGAATTTTTTTTATGTAACAATCACATTTGCTTTGTATCTAGTCCTAATTTATTTTTGTACATTTGATTTTGACAATACAATAGAGACCCTGTTAATACACAATTTTTTTAGGTTAAATTAATGAAGTATTTAAAAAAATGGAATTTTGTTTTATGAAATAAAGTTTAATTAGTTTATTATAAGTTTTGTTATGAATGAATGAGTTGAAAAGTAAATATGTAATTAAAAATTATTAATTTTTAAGTTTAATTAGAATATTGAAATATGTACTTTGTAACCCTTATAAGTGCTATGCCGATTATAAACTAAAGGAAATGACGCAGTCCTATCAACTGTGTAAAATTTCAAATTTTCGGGAAATTCAACTTGGTACCATTCTTTTTGGTTCACGCTATAATAGCATTAATGTTTTAAATACAATTTAATTCCTTTTACATGATTATTTACGCGTTTCAATATAACATATATCATTATCAAGAGAAAATATAAGTAAAATAACAAGTAGTTACGGTAACAAATGATTAAGGTAAAACAGCAAACTTGACATAAATTATAATTATATATTTAAAATAACCGTTACAGTCTATAAGATCACTTTCTGTTTATATTTATAAATTTCGGATGCTTTCTAAGTGTTTGTCCAATATAAACAGAATGTGCAGTTCAATTTATAAATACTCGACTTTAATATGTCGTTAGTTGAATCTTTAGCATTAACCCATTTACGGCCATTGATGCGTATGCGCAACACCACATGTTTTATTTTTTTCTGGCGTTTGATGTTATTTTATTGTTATGTTTATAATCTAAAATATTGTCTAACATAGTTAGCAGTTCGTAAGCCGTAACGATTACCAAGTTTATCTAATTTCGCGTTATAACTTTTTGTCTTCAAAATAGTGAAAATAATACTTGGAGATTCTGCTTTGTTCCAATAAATAAAAACAATACTTCTGTATCATATAAATTATTGCTGCCGCCTCAATAGTACGTATAAATAGTAAGAAATTGCACTACCGGTTGTAGTTTGAATATATCTTTATTGCAACATACAATAAAGTGGGGGTGTATTCACATGTTGCGTTTGTGCATCATTGGCCGATTCGAGAAGTTTTGCAGATTCACCTTACTTGGAAGTAGTTTGCGTTCAGTGTACATTTGTGTTGTTTAGTTTCAGCGAACAATATGGCAAAATTTTTAACAGAAAAAGAATTGCAGCTTGCATTAGACGATATTCTGAGTGAAGAGGTCGGTTCAGGTAAGAGTTTTCTTTTACTTTTTCGGGTACTTCTTACATGTTTTGCAAAATTGTAGACCAAATAGATGTAGTATATATTCCTCCAAATGTTGATGAATTAACTGATGAAGAGACTTTTGAAGAGGGACCCGAAGCAGCGAATGAAAATGTTGATATTGCCGGAACTTTCGAACTACACAGTGGAGAAAACTATTTGTATGATGATTCAGATGATGAAAGCTTAGCAATTAAAAGAGCAAAATTCTTCTGTCTAATTATAAGGACGAACAACTTAAATGGAAATTAGCTAAATATTCACATAAAGTATTACCAAAATCGGATGAATCCGAGCAGCTTGAAATATTGCACGTTGAGTTAGGGGGCAAAACACCATTGGAAATATTTCTTAAATTCTTTGACGATAAAGTATTAGATATGATTCTGAATTACTCTCTAAAATATGCAAGGGATAATAATAGAGACACGAATTTGAATTGACTAAGAATGAGGTACTGAACTTTATTGGTATTATGATGTTTTCTGGATACCAACACTTTACCTCAATCACATTTGTATTGGTTGACTGATGAGGACAAAGGGGTAAATGTAGTCAAACAATGTATGAGCAGAAATCGATTCAAGAGTATCAAAAGGAATTTACATTTGTGTGATAATACTAAACTGGACAAAAATGATAAATTTTCAAAACTTCGTCCTTTTTTTGATATTATGAACAACAATTTCCTCCAGTTTGGTGTATTATCCTTCAATCTATCTATCGATGAACAAATGGTTCCATATTTTGGACGCCATTCCTTAAGATGTACATAAAAGGCAAACCTGTTAGATTTGGATTTAAGTTATGGTGCATTTGTGCTGCTGACGGATATCTGTATAAATTTGTTCCTTATTCGGGAGCCGTTCCAGGAAAACAGAAGAGTAAACTTGGGATGGGAGCTGACGTTGTTCTATACTTACTATCAATTACAAAGGAAAATAGTGATCACAATATATTCTTCGACAATTTTTTCTCGTCTTATAAACTGTTCACAGTTCTAAAAGAGAAGGGCTATTTTGCTACCGGAACTATTCGTGACAATCGAACCAACAAATGTCCGTTAGAAACCGTGAAGTCTATTTCTAAGAAAACGCGGGGATCGTATAGCTCTGCATTTGAAGAAGGTACAGAAATATCGCTTGTCCGATGAAATGAGAATTCCGTTGTGACACTGATAAGTACACATTATAATGTTGAACCACTGAAACAAGCAAAACGTTTTGATAGAAAAAATAGAATGGTAGAAAGTATAACGCAGCCAGATGTAATCACAAATACAATAAATTTATGGGTGGCGTGAATATTCACGATAATGGAGTAGCCAACTACAGAACAAGAATTTTGGGAAAGAAGTGGTGGTGGCCCTTGTTCGTGAATACTTTAGATAGTGCAGCAGTGAATGCTTGGAAATTATACAACATTGTAAACAAAAATAAAATGTCTCAACTCGATTTCAAATCGTACATAGCTTTGCGTTTACTAAAATTGGAATCAAATAAGTTAAAGCCTATTGCCGTAAATGTACCAAACGAAGTACGTAAGGATCAATCGGGACATGTTATAATAAAACAAGAAAGAAAAAATAGAAGACGTAAGGTATGCCATAGTCAAACAATATACCTATATGTGCAAAAGATGTAACGTCTATATACACGCTGATTGTTTCGAAGCATATCACAAGTAATGTTAAAGTATACAAATATATTTCGTTATAAAAAGCAGAATTTTTGGTTTCATAGGCTCTTTTTAAGTGTTAACTTTTTCATCAATTATAACGTATACAGCCAGTGATGCGTATACGCAACAGCACTTTTCTTTTAATGTATAATAAATAAAAAATTCTTGATCAAATTTTTGTCTTTATTAATCATCATTTAAACATAAAATATCGTCAATGTAGATTATTTCCCATTATTTCGTACCTTGGCCTTAAATGGGTTAAATAAATATTTAAGAATATTGGTATTAGTTTTGAAACCTACTTTGTAGTTCTTGTTCTTTTATAATGTGTTAGCTACTTTTACTCTTATGAAATTGTTATGTATTTATTTTCTGTCGGCTTTATGTTGATTGGGTAAATTTTTTTGATAGAAAATTTGTACCCTTGATTTTTAACTAAAGTGTCAATTATATTTGAAATGTAACCATTTTCTTGTGCAATTTGTTTTATAATTGATATTTATTCATTTAAATTTGTTTGGTTTAATGTAGTGGTGTGCGAAGCTTCAAATTTTTCGAACCGAACCCGAACTCAAAGTTCGAAAAAGGATTTTCGAAGTGTAAAGTGAGGTTAGATTAATCCCTTTTTGATTTTCTTTACGTTATTTTGCGATACACATTACCTGCAATTTAGACGCTATGAACAGTTCCAACGATGGTAAACATGGACTTATAAATTATGATTCCAAAGCCGTGGTTGTTTGACGTTATTTTAAAAAAATTAGTAAATTCGAGGCTGAGTGTTTAAACTGTAATAAACGTATGAAAACGCCAACTGATACAACAACGACGTTACAAAGACATTTAGATACAAAAAATCATGAAAATGTGAAACAACATTCTGTAGACTACAAAGAAAATCGTAATATTTCAAGTGTTACAAAACAAAGCGAACTGAACTTTCCGAACACATGGAGTGCATCTCATCACATGTGCAAGCTTTGTCTCAAGAAATTGCAAAAATGATTGCGTTAGATTTTCAACGCTATAGCATAGTAGAAGATATTGGAGTCGAGCTGTATTACGATTAGCAGAACCAAAGTATGATATGCCTACCAGAACTACCGTTTCTCGACATTTTGTACCAACATTGTATGCAAATACTGTTGATAATCTTAAAAGAAAACTAAATAATGAACTAAAATCATTGTCTGTAGTATCGTTCACAACAAATATGTGGACATCAAGAAACAATGTGTTAAGTGAGCATCGTTAAGCGCTAAGATCGGATCATACTGAATAAATAGTATTTCTACACGAATATTTTAAAAAAGAAAATGTTGAATAATAAATGTTCAATATTGTAATGCAATATTTTTTTTTATTTTTATCCCTATTGAAAAAATTAAAAAATAGTTAGAGTTCGGTTCCAGCGTTCGGAATTTGTTTTTGAACTTTGTTCGACTCGAGTTCAGTTCGAAAAAAGTAGGGTTCGCACACCACTAGTTTAATGGTATTGACATTGGTATATGTACTAATGATCTACATTCAGCTAACTTATGTCTTTTATGGTGTCATGAATCGTTTGGAATTGTAATGTCTGTATGTGTAGGTTTTCTGAAGATGAAGGACTCAAACTTGTTCTATGTATAAATTTTTATGTTTAAATCTAGAAAAGTAATGGCTCGATTTTGTTCTTTTTCTAGTGTAAATTGTTAATATTAACTCATCAATGAAATTTGATGAACTGTCAAAACATGCTAAAATATCATTAACATAGAGCCATTAATTTTCTAGATTTAAACATAAAAATTAATACCCAGAACAAGTTTGAGTTCTCCTTATTCAGAAAACATACACATACAGACATTACTATTCCAAACGATTCATGTTACCATAAAATACATAAGTTAGCTACATATAGATCATTATTACATAGAGCGACGTCATTAGCATTACCATTAAACTAAACAAATTTCAATAAATAAACGTCATTTATAAAACGCTGCACAAGCAAAGGGTTACATTTCAAATATAATTGACACTTTAGTTAAAAATCAAGATTATACATTTTATATCAGAACATTTACCTAGTTAACATAGACCCGACAGAAAATAACTACATATCAATTTCATATTTTGGAAAAATATCAGAGAAAGTAGCTCGGACGTTACAAAAGAGCAAGAATTACAAAGTAGTATTCATAACTAATACCAATATTATTAAACGTTTATTTAATGTCAAAGATTCAACATTTTGAAGTTTGGTATTTATAAATTGAACTGCACATTCTGTAATTCTGTTTTATTGGACAATTACTTAGAAACTTTGATATTAGATACAAATTACACAGTAGATGCTACAAATCTAAACACAAAGACAAATCAAATTATTCCAAAAATTTTATAGCTATTAATCACCTTATGACTTCTCAAAATAACATTAAATTTCTCATTTTTGTAATAAAAGTACCATTAATGAACGAACAGGTTGATTTTATAGGCTCACCTTTAAGAGGTATAGAATTATAATTTACATCAAGTTTGGTGTTTTACCTTAATGATTTGTTACCAAAACTACTTGTTTATTATTTTACTTATATATTTTCTATTGATGGATTCAAACGCGTACAGAAACTAATAACTATATAAAAGAAATTGTGGAATTATGTTGTATTTAAAACATTAGCGATATTTAATATGGAATTTCACGAAGTAAGAATATCAGTTTTATTTATTGCTTCTCACTTTGTCAGTAAACATTTACATAATACAAATATAATATAAATTTACAAGTTTGGCCACTATATAGTAGCATTTTCAAGACAATCAATCCTTAACGTAACAATTTTTACTGTCTTGTGCGTGAAGCCACAAGTAAAGTAGGTATTATTTTCATGAAAAGAATCGATGTCGAGATTTCAACAGGTTTACACGTTTTCAGCATTTTGAATACCATTTAGACTATGTTCGACTGTATGGCTGCGTGTAACCGTGTGTATGCGTGTGTGCATATATTTGTGAGTTTGTGTGTGCATATATTTGTGAGTTTGTGTGTGCTTGCGCGGCGCACGTGTGTGTGTGTGTGTGATCGAGGGGGTGGGTTGCGTGCGTGTGATGTCTATGCGAGCTGATTAGATTTTGGCAGAATCCAGTGGCGTTTAATTTTTGTGTAGTTCTTGATTTCATAAAATATTTCTGAAACAGCAGGGCATTTAAAAGATATAAAAATACCAGCACATAGACCTTAAACCTAACGATTTAATACGACTGGTACTTTTGCGGTAAAAAATTCCACAAGTAGAATTTAAGTGTTAGTTCAAATTTGTTCAATATCTGAATAACGATCAACTTTATAGGAAAAATATTTGTTAAAGAAAATTTAAGTTTACGTAAGTTTAGTCTGAATATGTTTAAACTATATTATCGATATTTTATAGAATTTTTTCTTAGCATCTGTTTATTAACCTCTACCTGATATGAAGTTTTGAACGTCCGTCTGATATCGATTATTGTTTTTATTTTTATAATGTTACCTATTTTCGTTAGCAATGTTGCATAATTATCCACTGGGACCCAACGTGAAATAACTGCGAGTAAAGAAATAAAATGTAAAAATATTACTAATTGTATTAAATTATGATAATTACCGTTGTTTTCCTTAGGGAATCTAAAAATCCACGACCATTAATAAAGAATTGTGAATACCTACACTAGATTTAAACACAACGTAATTAAGTTTCTTCCAACTTTCTGGAATAAAACTTTATACATAACTTTAATATATTGTCCGAATACAAAATTTACGAACCATACACACCAAACTAGTCTGGAAAGCCAAAAAATGCTATTTATATTTACTTAATGTTTTTACACACCATAAGCGTTCACACAAGCACAATATAAAATATCTGGTGTTGAACACGACACGACCTTCCAACCTACAAAATGGAAATTAAAAGAAATGAAATAAATTTAATAACATTTTTATGCATAATTATGCAACCTCTTTTACAATAAGTTCATTACGAAAGTAGCCAACATTGTAAAAACAAAAACATTAGTCTGTCAAACAGACATCTAAAACTTCATGTCAGATAGAGGTTCATATAGGCTTTTTACGATAAGTTTAAAATGACGTCATACAACAAGCTGATTCACTGTTGCCATGTAGTAAAATTTTTCATTAGTTTACAAGTGAATAATACACCAATTTTCACGAGTCAGAGCAGTTGCGTCATAACTAACTTTGTTTCATTACCACCTTTAGAACCCGCCTATTGTGCACGAGAGGATGCAGATAGAACTGATTTAGGTTGGCAATACTGTCCGGTCTTGTCAAACATTTCTGACATTAAACATTTGACATAACACATATTTTATTATAACACATTATTTATTCTGTATCATAAGTGTTTTGTAACTGTGGTTTTCTGTTAGTGGAATTGATCGGCCTATTTCCACAGTTTTTGCTTTTTGAGCGCGACGTTTCGGAAGCGGACTCTCCTTCCGTAATCAAGCTTAGTCCTGAGAAGGACTGTTTCCGCACTTGAGTCGAATTCATATGTTATATATAATTTTTTCCTAAGCACTTGAATACTCTCAGATTCGAACTTGGTACCTTTCACTTACTAGTCTGACACCTTTGCCACTGAGTAATCCAATATATATATTTTTAGAATATATATATATATATATATATATATATATATATATATATATATATATATATATATATATATATATATATAAACTTTTTCGTGGTTGCGCAGAAGTTTATTGCGCATGGTACACAACTCTTGGAATTGTGATCTTCATTGTATGGTTTGGTTTTGGTTAGTATTCCCCTGAGCGTTCTGGTCGATTTCGTATTTTGTCTGAGGCTCAAAACAAGAGGACCTGAACAAAGAAAAAGAAAATATCGCTAGAACACTCAAAGAAAATGGCTACCCCGATCTAACACCTAACCTAAACAGAACCTAACCGAAAAAGAAGAACCTAAATATACAGCGTTAATACATATATACAAGGCACCTCAGACAAGATACGAAGGATAAGCAGCAAATACAAGATACGCACTGCCTTCACATCGACCAGAACAATCAGGGAATATTAACCATGCGAATGCGACAGAGCATACTTAGGAGAGAGCAGTAGACCACTCAAAGTGAGAACGCAGGAACATAAGAACAACGTCCGCAAGGGCGAAACACAAAGATCAAGAATCGTCGAACATGTCTGGAACGAAGACCACCGCATCCAATGGAATAACATACAGATAGTGGCAAAAGACGAGAACACAACTCGTCGGAAACTCAAAGAAGCCACATACATCGCACTAGCAGAAAATCCAATAAGCCAAGCTAGTGTAGCAATGAAACCCATATGGATTCCAATAATGCGCGAAGAGCTTAAGCGCAATACACCTGCGCAAGAAGTTACGGTGCAACGTGTGCAATAAACTTCTGCACAACCACGAAAAAGTTTTATATATATATATATATATATATATAAATGTGTTCTAAAAAATATATATTGGATTACTCAGACTAATAAGTGAAAGGTACCAAGTTCGAATCTGAGAGTAGTCAAGTGCGTGGGAAAAATTATATATAACATATGAATTCGACTGAAGTGCGAAAACAGTCCTTCTCAGGACTAAGCCAGATGATGGAAGGAGAGCCCGCTTCCGAAACGCCGCGCTCAAACAAGCAAAAAACTGTGAAAATAGGCCGATCAACTCCACTAACATTATTTATTATTGTGATAAAATAGGCATAACCCCTGAAGCTAAGATTTGACAGTTGCCAAACTGTTATTTTTCACAATCTGATAACACTGGCGTACTCAGACAGTATTAATATTAGTGACGCAACTGCTCTGACTCGTGAAAAGTACTATATACATCTAGATGCTAACTTAAAAAGGCAAAAGAAATGAAATAATTTTAATTATATTTTTTTTTAAATAATTGTGCCGTCTCTTTCATACGGTCATAACGAAAATTCCAAAGCCTACCGCTTCTATAAACTGAACTTCTTAACTTAACTTAGTAAAATTCACGCCATTCCCTTGCGGGGTAGGCAAAACAATCCCTGCCTCTTATTTATTTATCATTCAAACTCTTTCTCCATGCCTTCCTACCTCCGCATACCTCCCTAGCTTCCGAAAGATTCATACATTGTCTCCGACATGCGCTTTTATTTTTAAAACTCCTTATCTTTCTTTCCTTTATTTTATTTTATTTTAAGAACACTACGAGGTTTCATTAACGTTGCTTTATTGTACTTAAACACTTTAAAATACATGAAAAATAAAGAAAAAAACTTGAGTAAAAAACATTTTAATAAGAACAGCATTTTTCAGACTTTTTTTAACTAACTTAGCTGCGTGAATTGGTAATTTTGAGATAAGGTTAAAGATGATATTAACACAATTAACAAAAATTACGATCTGTCCCTCAGGACACAAATTATACTGTCTTATGCATAATAATTATACATAAAAACCTATGATTTTTATAAATAATTTTGCAGACATTAGTGGTTGTTATAGAAGGTAAGGGAGATTGGGTGTACGCGAAACTTTTGAAGGCATTGTGTAACGTATAAACAATGTACAAGTCTCAAATTTACTGACTCATGGTTTCTTCATTGGTCGTGTCTTCTACCACGCGAAAATTATAACCTCAATCTGTCTAAAGATGGAAATAAAAAGGAAACTTAAAATCCACGGTAACCTAGGATCCTCTCAATGAATATTAGAGTACCGTCGCTTGGATCCTAGGTTATCGTAGATTTTAATTTTCCTTTCTAGTTCCATTTTTTTTTAGATAGATTGATGTTATAGTTCGCCAAATTTCGCGTGGTAGAAGACACGGCGTTTCTTATTACCCTCATCTGTTTATACTTATACGTATGAGAAACGTAGATCATTGAATGCGATCCTCTCAATGGATATTAGAGTACCGTCGCTTGGATTCTAGGTTATCGTAGATTTTAATTTTCCTTTCTAGTGCCATTTTTTTAGATAGAGTGAGGTTATAATTCGCCAAATTTCGCGCGGTAGAAGGCACGGCGTTTCTTATTACCCTCATCTGTTTATACTTATACGTATGAGAAACGTAGATCATTGAATGCGATCCTCTCAATGAATATTAGAGTACCGTCGCTTGGATCCTAGGTTATCGTAGATTTTAATTTTCCTTTCTAGTTCCATTTTTTTAGATAGATTGATGTTATAGTTCGCCAAATTTCGCGTGGTAGAAGACACGGCGTTTCTTATTACCCTCATCTGTTTATACTTATACGTATGAGAAACGTAGATCATTGAATGCGATCCTCTCAATGGATATTAGAGTACCGTCGCTTGGATCCTAGGTTATCGTAGATTTTAATTTGGCTGTGACTATCCGCACGCGAAATTAACCTAAATCTGTTTAAAAAAATGGAAATAAAAGGAATCTAAAATCTACAGTAACCTAGGATACAAGCTACGTTACGCTACAGTCCATTGAGAGAATCCCACGTTACCGTAGATTTTTATTTTCCTTTTAATTTGCATCTTTAGACAGTTTAAGGTTATAATTTTTGCGTGTGGATAGTCACAGCGTTTTAATTTTCCTTTCTAGTTCCATTTTTTTTAGACAGATTGAGGTTATCATTCGCCAAATTTCGCGTGGTAGAAGACACGGCGTTTCTTATTACCCTCATCTGTTTATGCTTATACGTATGAGAAACGTAGATCATTGAATGCGTCCTAAAAGTTACTAAAACACATTTTTTGTTTTGGTAACTCTGTTAACACACTACTTTTATGTGATTTTAATAAAAATGAATAATAGTTAAAAAAAACTTTAATTTTAATACATTTTGTGCATTAATAAGCATTCTTTTTATGTTTTTATTAAATGTGCTAAATAAGAAACACGCAATACTTATTTAATTATCAATTAACCATTATGTTATCGGATGTTCGTCCGTTCATGACTTTTATGGTAGGTAGATTGGTTTGCGTAACCCGGCTTTTTTCATTAAATGCAAAAACCTCTTTGTTTTTCAAGTTTCTTATAATAAATCCTTACTCTAATATAATGAAAAGACTTAATTCAAATAATTTCGGTGTACATAAAGTGCATCTTCAACTGTTTATACAAGGTTATGTTTTCTCATATAAACTACTTGCAGGATGTGGAGAATTCACGTTCGTACATAGACGATTTATATTCTTCAGATCCAGATAAATGTCTTACTTCTCTTATATGTATAAAAAACTCTGTTATTGGTTCAAATCGCCAAAAAGAAAGTGTAATTGCGCAAGGAATAGTTCCAAGACTGATACAATTATTAAAGGATAGGAATAGAAAAGGAGCAGTTAGATTAGAATCTGTAGTTACAATTGGATCTTTAGCAAAAGGAACTGAAGAACATGTAGAATTATTAATAAATTGTGGAACTGTACCTTTATTACTTGATATATTAGAAGAGAATGATCCTTTATTAATAGATGCATGTTTATGCTGTTTACGAACATTATCCCAACAAGATAATGGACGATTTAGGACAACATATTCACATAGACATCTACAAAAGTTATTAAATTATGCTGAACCAAGTGAAAATATATTACGCCAATCATGTGTTGCTAGTATTTTAAGTTCTGTATGTAAAGGAGCATCGGAACAAAATACGTTAAGTTCTGCAGGAGCGGCACAAGTATTAGCAAACATGTTGGGTATTAGTAATACTGCTGTTCGCATTCCTACTTTAACTTGTTTAGCAGCTATGGCTTTTGAAAATCGTTCAGTAGCTGGAGAAATTACAAATACAATGTATAAGGATTCCAAAGTTACTAATGTTTTAGCACGTTTATTGTGTAGAGACCAACCAATTGATATGCAATTAGAAGCAGCTCGTTGCTTAACTAATTTACATCGAGCAGGAGCAATATCGTCATATGATTCGGTTATCACATTTAGAACTTTACCATGCCTGGTCAGGCTGTGTCAGGTAAGATATAGTTATTAAAGATCTTAGGGTGAGATTTTACTTTGTAGATTGAGCATGCGATTCCCCACAGAGCAGCTGCGGCTAATACATTAGCATATCTTACTGAGGTTGATAGCGAACTACAACAAACTACGGCTATTAGCAATCAGCTTATTGGGGCATTGGCAGATCTTCTAAATTCTACAAATGTTTTAGCTAAACAAGCTGCATTTAGGTAATGTGTTTTTTAAAAAAAGTTTCAACAAGTTTATTAGTTTATTTAGAGCATTTGCTTCTTTGGGTGCTAATGATGAGGACATACGTAAAAGGATTATTGAAACAAATAGATTAATGGAGAGGGTCGTTGATGGTTTAGGCGATCCTAATGAAGGTGTTAGATTAGCGGCAATTCGTTGTTTACATTCCTTAAGTAGATCTGTTCAACAGTTACGTACAACATTTCAAGATCACTCAGTCTGGCGGCCATTAATGGCTTTACTAACAGGTAAATACTTGTATGTTATAAAATTAAGCAAGTTATTTGCAGTTTGAAATTTCGATGAGGTGCCATGAATAATTAAAAGCCTTAAAATGTTTTTCATCTCAGACACGCATAATTTAATGTGCATTTTAAAATTGACCGGTTTAACTTATGTTTACGTTTAAATGCATTCGTGTTCATTTTGTGTTAATGTTATCATCATATTAATTAGGTAAGTATGTCAAATCGTCGAGCTATACAGAGATGGATGGTAGTGATTGTTGAAGTATTAAATGTAAGAACATGAGTTATCTAGAATTAAGTTTTGAAAAATAATACTATATATATATTTGTATTAAAAGAGGCAATAAATCTTGTGTCATGTTTAATTTTGTTTAATTTTAAGTTCTCCAAAAATTATCAGAATAGACTCATATCGAGGTCGGTAAACTATTTTTAATAATTATATAGTATGAACTTATGTTTGTGCTAATTGAAGTATTGAAAAACTCGATTTAGTTTATCTCATTTTCCTTCCCATATGGGTCAAATTAAATCACATTTACCAGATCAGGAATATTGGAGAAATTATATCCATAATATGATCTGTATTATAAGTGTTTTGTAACTGGTCTCATATTAGTTGAGTTGATTGGCCTATGTTCGCAGTTTTTGTTTTTATAGTGTGACGTTTCGGAAGCGGGTAAGGTAAGCTACTGTAGAAATTAGGTGCAATAGGTTATGGCGTAACATGTGCAATAAAATACTGTGCAACCACGAAAAAGTTTCACATATATATAATCTGTATCGGAAAGTCCTTACGGTTTTTATAATAGATGTCGCTAGCCATAAGTATGGAATAAAATGATTTGACATTTATGTCATTTTATTCTACTGTCATTAAGTTTCAAAAACAAGTTTCATTCCGCCTAAATAATAGCGTCATAGTGTTATAGCTCGGTGAGTATGTCGAATTTCGTGCCTGAAAAAGAGTATTTGCAGTTTGCATTGCTTTTCTTATTTCACCAAAAGAAAAGTCCGTTGAAAGTCATCGTTTAGATCGGTAGAAACTTACTGAGAACATACTCAAAGTATAAAAACATATGAGACGTGGTTTCGAAAATGTAAAAGTGGTGGTTTTGATTTGAAACACAGTAAACGTTCAGGTAGACTAAAAACATTTTGTGGATGCGGAATTGCAGGAGTTATTGAACGGAGACTCGACCCAAACTCAAAACTATTGCCACTGAATAAATGGAAAATTGAAAAACCATTTGTGAAGTGCTGCCTTAACGGTACGAAAGGAAGTCATTTTTGCGTCGGACTGTGACGGGTGATGAAAAATGAATTTATTTCGAAAATCGAAAACGTAAAAAATCGTGGTTTTCGCCTGGCCAAGCTGACTTAAGGTCGGATCGCTTCGGAAAGAAGACAATACTTGGCGTTTGGTGGGACCAGGGTGGTGTGGTGCATTATGAACTTCTGGAACCTGGTGAAACAGTTAATACTGATCGCTACAAACAAATAATCAATTTGAACCATGCGTTGATCGAAAAATGTCTAGAACGGGCCCGCAGACACGGTAAAGTGATTTTGTTGCATCACAATGCACGGTCACACACAGCAAAACTGGAGAAAGACGCATTGAAATCGCTTGGATGAGACGTATTATCGCACCCGCCATATACTCCAGACCTGGCCCGTCCGATTATCACCTTTTAGCATCTACTGGACAGGTGCTGGGTGAGCAGCAAATTTCGAAATCGAAAATGGCTTGATGAATGGTTTGGCTAAAGGACAAACGGTTTTTTTTGGATGGTATTCATAAATTGCCAGAAATATTGATAGTGTGTAGAATCGAGTGGCCAATACTCAATACTTTTCATTAAAAAACCGGTAGACTTTCTGATACACCTTTGGATATATATATGACAAACGGTTTTTTTTGGATGGTATTCATAAATTGCCAGAAATATTGATAGTGTGTAGAATCGAGTGGCCAATACTCTGAATAAATAACTTTTCACATTTTCTTAAAAATTGTTTTTTCATTAAAAAAAACCAGTAGACTTTCTGATACACCTTTGATATATATATATATATATATATATATATATATATATATATATATATATATATATATATATATATATATATATATATATATATATATATATATATATATATATATATATATATATATATATTGGATGGTATTCATAAATTGCCATAAACAGCCAAATGGAATAAATTCAGTAGCTCCATTATTATGCATTTTTTAGAAAATCTTGAGACACGGCTATTTCTAATTTTAAAATGACATCTTTTGTCACGTAAAAATGTCATCCCTTTAGGTGCCAGCTACAACCCGTAAATTTTCAAATTGGTAGTAGGAGCTTGTGATACGTCATTTGAAAGGTCTTTTCATTATCTATTCAAAACTGCTATGGTTTTAAATTGTATTGCAGAAATTAACTAGAAAAACGGATGTTTCTCCAGCGTAGGAAATTCGTTACATTAAAATAAAACTTTTATAAGTAATACTATTTGTCAATTTTAGGTTCTTAAATGTTATAATAACAAAAAATTAATAAATAAATAAAAACTTACAAATAAATACGTACAATTTTTGCTCGACAATCGAACGACAAATACCAGCAAGCAGTAAATAAACAAACCTGAAATTTAAGAACTTGGCCATTATCAGCTTTAGTGAAATTACCCAGAAACGTGATTGTCATGGTAACAGTAGTTGACAGTTGTCAGTGTTAATTTTTTTTTAAATTTTAATGTTTTATCTTTTTGTAGTTTGTTGTAGCTGTCACCTTAAGGGAGTTGAATTTAGGGATGATATTTTTACGTGATAAGATGTCATTTTAAAATTAAAAATTGACGTGTCTCAGGATTTTCTAAAAAAAAAAATGCATAATAATGGAGTTACTGAATTTATTCCATTTAGTTGTTCCACAATATATATATATATATATATATATATATATATATATATATATATATATATAATATTTACATTATTAATTACATTCTTCTCTGGTTTATCTCCTCGTGCATCGTTGAAGTTCTCATAAGAACTTGTATTATTACGACGTTTCGCCAAAATTTGTCGTCTTCAGGTCGCTAGTACTTTAGCTCAGATTCTCGTCACTCGAACTGTACTGACATCCGATGTGGTATCCTTATTATTCTTTTGATGGGTTTTTCTGCTTTCACTTTCCCCGATTTCCCTGTTTTACTTTCACTTTTATGCTTTGTTGGCTTCGCTATTTTCGTAGCTGTTATTGTGTTTATTCTCGGGCGGTGATGTTTCTGTTTGTTTAATACTAATTTCCATGTCGGTATCTGAGTGTCAATCTGTTGTATTTAGGTTGTTTGAATGTTTTTTCAATTTCAATAGCTTCCGTTATTATCCTTTTCGTCAGATGGTCAACACAAGCTATTCTTTTTTTTGCTCAAAATTGGTGTGCGCAGTGCCCTGTTGCTCAAAATTGGTGTGCGCAGTGCCCTGTACGTGTTGCGCCAAAGATGATATTGTGGTGTCTTCCTTACTGAGCCGCTGTTTTTCTACCCTTCTGCTTATTCGTGTATTAGTTTGGCCGATGTATACTCCGTCACAATCTCTGCGGGGTATTTTATAAATACCTTGGTCCTCTAGATTTATTTTTGTTTTTGGGGTCGAGAGAACCGTTTCCATCTTATCTGGCTTGAAAATGTTTTTTATGTTGTGCATCTTTAAAAGATTGAATGTGGGTAAAAGTCTGATGGTCCGCTTTTTTGTCACATGCCAACATATACATTCATAACCAATTGATAAAAACAACAAAAATGTGATTCGTGCTAACCAAAGGGTAATTCTTCTATGACATTGGACATGCTTTTGTGTTAGTATCAAAACATTCTGCACCTCCAGATATAATATTTTTACTAGTATTTTATAATTTAAAAACCACTGCCAAATTATCTGTCATAATGCTTTCTCATATATGTAAACAAATTTTGACCAAAAATTTGTAATAAGCAATTCACAATACGTGAATTTGAGTCATATCAGTTTTTAAACATGATAATCCCCCATTTTAATTTTGACAAATGATTTATACTTAGCCATCTTAAAAACACCCAACACCCGACTTTAAAAAAAAATCGGTTTATAAATTAAAAAATGCACAACTTTGCACCCTAAAAGCGGTGCGCCACTGGTTTTTTGTTTTTATTTTGAATTATATAAAAAAGTATTAGCTTGTTTTTTAATTTTGTCACTTTAAAATTTGAAGCAATGAATTTTTGTAATTTTCTAAGCCCAACCACTGGTTGGTTTTTGCTCATTAACGAACTTGAGCTAGATTTTATGGTAAAGAATCTTCACATCGATAGCTTTAATGATTCAAAAGATATTGTGCGCCCACACATAGGTACCGGGTGTAAATCAAATAGGATCCACCCCTGTAACTTTTGAACGGGTCGTTAGATTTTGTTCAAATTTTGGTGGGTTATATTAGTGCCAGTTTGAGATTTTTTACATAAAAAAACAATATGTCTGACTTCCGGTTTGACCGAAAATGACGCAAAAACTGAAAATTATATGGAACACCCTGTATATTTTTACATATTTGGATTCTACGGCTTCAAATACATACATTTCATCTGTCAAATGTGAAGTCAGGCGCCATTTTAATTTTTTTTTAATGTTAGATCAATATGAACGTCATCTGAATTATAGATAATTGACGTACAATTACCCCCCCACAATATTATTTTTCCTAATAATTAATCTTTGTGAAGTTTGTTAACGATCAAATTTAAAAATTACGGTTTTTTAACTAAAACTCACTGTTTCCAATAGAAACATACATGGGCCACCCTGTATATTAAATAGCTCTTTCAAGTACTAGTAAAACGACATGCATAGTAATTTCCCCAGTTCATAAATAAAGCAGTAATTTTTAATTTTCTAATTTTTATTACTTACTTAATATCTTATTTGCTTATTTTACCAATATTGCAAAGGACTGTGTACACTTTTTATATTTACTAAAATTCGATTTGCTGTTTACATTTGACTTTCTAATGTCTCTTTTCCTCACTCCACCTACTCACTCCCCTCCCCTTCCTTTTCCCCCAGTATTTTCTACCGTCCTCTCCTCTTCCTTTGCCTCCCTGCATGCTTTCATCATATGGTTGAGCGTTTCCATCCCCTCCCCGCATAGCCTACATACTCTGCCTTCGTCTCTTCTCCAATATTTGTTTCCTCTTTCTTCATTTCCACACCTAAATCTCGCTATCATTTTCTTTCTTTCCTTCCTCCCTTCTCCTTTCAAGTATCCCGGTATCCCTTCTCCCTTGATCTTCCTATAGTTTGTATTATATTTACCTTCCTTCACCTTCATCCATCTTTCCTGCCTTTGGACATCCCTGTCCCTTCTAATTATGTCCTCTCTCACTCTCACACCTTCCCTTCTTAATCTCTCCACTTCTTCTTTCGCATACCCATTTCTTTCATAATATTATTTCCTGGTTTCTCGTCCATATTTTATTCTTCCTTCTTTTATTTCCTCCCAGCATTCTTGTAATATCTTACACTCTGATCTTCTACTTATTTCCTCCTCGTACTTCATTGATCTCATTCCCGTCTCCACCCTTATTGTTTCTGCTTGCTCCTCCTCTCTGATGATGTATCCCGGTGTTTCTCTTTCCACTCCCAGTTAATAACACAACATGCTCCTGAAGCCGACTCTGTCAAAGTAAAATGGCGTTTGAGTGGACATATGGCAGATGGACTATGTATCTGAAGCCGTAGAATCCAAACATGTAAAAATATACAGGTTGTTCCATTTAAATTTTCAGCTTCAGGGCAACTTAACAATCCCTCGGGACTAACGTCCCTCGAGATTGCAATCCGTTGTGCCCTCGGTAATTAACATATCCATAACTCTTTTGATACATAAATAACTATTATTTCATTCTAATACATTATAAATGAAATATGAAAACGAAATTTTGTTGGTTATTAAAATTAAACGAACGTTGTTTAAAAATTAAGTAGGCATGCTTACCATGGATATATCAACTGACAAGTTTGCAAATATTTGTCAAAATACATTAGAGGGAGTTTTGGATCTATAACTGCCTAGTATAACTCCCAAGGGGGTTATGAACATGTTTACAGTTACGGTAACTAAGGATTTATTTGTTTATAATGTATTAGTATGAAATAAAAGTATTTATAAGGACGAAAAGTACATTTTCTTTTAACGCAATTGTAGTTTGTATTCAAATATATCTTAATTTAGAAATAGAGGTAAAATTGTAGAATTTGTTTGATTACAAATTTGTAAAAAAGTTCTATCAAATCTGGAATATAATAATTATTTTCTAGTTTTATTTTTAATTATCAAGAAACAAAATAAGTTGATGGAGTAATTTTCAACAACAGCTATTTATATAGGGTGTTTCGGAATTACACGGCACTATTTTAGGTGTTCTGTAGCACAAAATAAACAAAAAAGTGTATACAGTGTCTCCGTAAAGAATGGATCATAGTTCAGAGATAGATTCCTTCAGTTAAAATAACTCCATTTAGGCCAACTTACCAATTATGCTTCCTTAAAAAGTTATGACCTTTCAAAAGTGTATTTTTATTTCGATAGCTGTCTCATTTGTCGAGATATCGTGTCTAAACTTGGTACAGGGATTTTTCGGGTAGAAAAACATGAATATCTATTTAATTTCAACGTAGAGGGCGCCACCAACACCTCGCTCATGTTTCTGGTTACCGCTGTATTTTTTTTGTGGGTAAAGATTTTGAAAGACTTGTGAACATTTCTGAAAGGTCATTTTATTTTCTTTAAAGAAGGTACTCTTATTGTATATCGCTAAATGGTTCCGCTTTAGAGGAAAATGGACTTAAAGTGAATGTACATATTTCACTTGCATATTTACAAACAACTAAGAAACTATAAAACATTGAACAGGTATTTAATTATGATGAATGGTATTCTCAAAGTGTCCGCCAATCGTCTCAATACATTTTTGGCATCTTTTCAAAAATTTTCTTCTTACTGCAAAAAAGATGGATGTAGATTTCTAATTGCATTTGCAGCTGGAACAATTTTTTGATATAGTTCAGCTCTTGTATTAATCACAGCAGCAGAATATACTAAAGTTTGTATGTATCAGAAGAAAAAGTCTATTGGATTTAGATCAGGACTTCCTGGAGGCCAACGATGCAGGAATACATTATTTAAGTGATTTTGCATCGCGAGAGGATAATGGACAGGGGAACCGTCTTGAAGAAACCACATCTCACGACGAACGTTTAAAGGAACTTCCCCCAGAAGAAGAAGTTATGCTCAAGGAAGTTTAGATTCTCGCGGCCATTCAGTTTAGCTGGGAAGTCAAAAGGACCCACAAGAGAATCGTTCACTATCCCAACCAAATATTAATTTTTAATTCGTGTAGAAAACGGCACTCCCTTGTGGAGTTTGGGTTTTCGTCATACCAGATATGGCGATTTCTGCTGTTAAATACTTCTCTTCTGGTATCATCCGTAAACAAAATATTGTTTATAAAAGATTGATCACGTCGACAATGGCTTAAAATCCAGTTAGAAAAATTCGCTCTTGCCAAAAGATCATCTGGCAATACATTTTGGACTGGTGTGTAATGGTACGGATGTAGTTGCTGTTCATGCAAAACAGTTGTTATTGCCCGGCGAGATAACCCAGTACTTGCCGAATGCTAATGGACGAATCGATTTCAACTAGATCTAAGAGCTCTACTTCTTCTTCGACGGTACGCACTATGGTCGTTCATAATGCTGAAGAGGACGAAAGCTACCTCTTGAAAATAATTTTTTGTCTGGTTATTTACTATTTGGAAAAATAGTTCCGTAACTTCTGGCCACAGTACGTTTTTTGTTGAGCGTAAATTGCCACTATATTCCTCATTTCACTATTTGAGGACAAATAATGTCGCGGCATTCTTAAAACGGAAACGTAATACTTAAACAATGAAATACTAACAAACAAAACAACGTAAAAAACACCAAAGATATTTTATGAGAAGTCAAATCAAAATTACGATTTTGTGATGGATACCTACAAGATTAAATTGACATTCAATTATATTAGAGTGGCCTATAAAAAATGACCTTTTTTATGAAAAACTTTATTTAATGATAAAATAACAAATGGAAACTTATATTCACTAAAGTATAAACCATTATAAAGTAATATCTTTCGCCATCTTTCTGCAACATCTTCAAAGCAACGACGGTATCATGTAGCATCTTTGGAATTAAAGAATTCTCGGCATGTAGCTTCAACTTCCTCAACACTTGTAAAATGCCGTCCACGAAGGAAGTGCGCCATCGATCGGAATTAGTTATAATCGGACGGCGCAAGGTCCCTGGGCTATAAACTGGATGAGGAAGAAGCTCCAAATTCAATTCCCTAATTTTTTGTTGAGCTTCAGCTGCAGTATGAGGTCTGGCGTTGTCTTGTTGCAGAATTGCCCGTCCTCTGTTTACCAATCCAGGGTAACGCCGACTTAGAGCATCATGCATCCTATCCAATTGTTGACTGTAAAGGTTAGCATCAATCGTCTGCACATCAGGAACCAACTCAAAGTGAATAACCCTTTCAAAATTCCACTATACACAAAGCATAACCTTACTTTGGAGCCTTTCTTGTTTGGGAACCGGCAATGCAGGTTGCCCAACAGTAATCCACTGATTTGTTGTGCTAGGATTATTGAAGTAAATCCACTTTTCATCGCAAGTAACGATCCGTTTAAAGAAACATTCATCCCAAGGATTGGAATGCAGTTGATCACAAACCTGAACTCGCCTTTCTGCCATTGCTGGCGGTAAGTCGTGAGGAACTTCTCTATAGCGTCCATTGGCTTTTCCAAGTTGATGCAAATGGCGCCTTACGGTTTCTTTGGAATGCCGAACTTTTGCTGACGGGTACTTGATGGATTTGCTTCAACAACATCTCGAAGTTTAGTGTTACTTAACGAGTTGGGTCGACCAGTACCTTGTTTCCTCTTGAGATTTGTATCTCCGCCAGTAAATTTTCGAAACCAGCGCAGCGCCGTACGGTTGTTCACTATTCCTTCCCCTTCCATTTCGTATATTTTTTAACTGCGGCGGTTGCAGAAACGTTTTGTTTCCAGTAATGACACAACAGTGTCAAAATTTCGTATTTTTCGTCAGCCATTTTGACGTTTATTGCTAGTTAGAAACAAAAGAATATCAATCTAATTTGTAACAATTACTGGGAAAAAATACCTTTAAAAAACCCGATATTTTCATAGATTGACTACAAAAAATGAATTGGTCTGTTACATATGGGTTATTTACTGTGGTATGTACATATTTTTGACGTTAATTATAAGAATAATTTCTTTCATGTTGGCCGATATAAACCTTTTCATGATACCTATATGTTATAATTGAATAACAGTACTCTCCCCTCAATAGTGATGATGACCTAGATCCTTGGATAAATTTAACAATACGTTGACATAGAGACAAATTACATGGTTTGCCAAAAATGTATTTATTTTTTCCGAAATGAAAATAACATTAAGATAATAGAATTCTACAATTTTGGTGCATATTATGAAAAT
Organism: Vesta saturnalis; assembly: GCA_036346205.1. NCBI lineage: Eukaryota > Metazoa > Arthropoda > Insecta > Coleoptera > Lampyridae > Vesta > Vesta saturnalis. Next base: position 353,311 of record JARFJB010002005.1, on the reverse strand, counting down.
AGTTGAACGACACAATTCCAATATGCAATTAACTAACTTGGTTGGATATAAACCTCGGCTTTCGCCCTTTCCTCGGTTAGAAACTTCAACTGCGTCCGTTATTTACCACATATTGGCCTTATCACGTTAATAACGATACTGTCAAATTGTACGATACGTTTTTGATTGATTTGAAAAAAGTTGTTTACTTCAGATACAGTTGATAAAGCATAATCATTTGGTCAATGTTTATTAACCGCTTCACAATCTAATTATATTGTAAAAATGGTAAAAAAAATCTATTTTTTTATTTCAATTTATTGACCTTGGATCCTGCATATTAAAATGGAGCAATAAAATGCTTGCTAGACAGCAGATTTTAAAAATATTTTCACAAATACAAGGCGGACCACAAGGCCATGATAACACAAACATATATTTTTTAATGGAACGCCCTATGTATTATCCCAGATTTGAATTCTCTTCGCTTGGTACATTACCTCAACAAAATTTCAGCAACTTATAGCTACTGCTTTCAAAGATATGACAATTTCTTTGTTTGAATGGGCATGTGTTGATCACTCTGCATCTTTCAAGAACAAACGAAATTAATTATTATTTGTAGTAGGATATTTTATGTATATGGTCTATTTTATTTTTGTACGGATGGCTACACGAAATATCGAAAGTCGGATACAGTATGGTTCAAAACGAAAGTACTAGATTTTCTCGAAATTTTCAAATGGAACACCCTATATTTTTCATCGGGATAGCTTATTTGCTACTCTATCAATTTTATTAAGCATTCCCTATACCCAGACTCACTCGTTTTTTAGTTAAATTCGTCTTTATCCGAAACTACCCGTTATTAATCAAAACTAGGCGTAAAAGTTATATCTTTTAAAGGGAACACCTGCATATTTTATTCCTATTGGGTGCGGAATAAAGTACCGGTATGATTTAACTTACAGCTTGCCAAAATCAACTTTCAATTCTAAACTACCAATTTGATTTAACTTTGTGTTTGTGTTTGTGTCTGTATTTGTGTTTGCGTTGTATTAAGTTTAATGTCAGGAAAAATCCGAAATGACCTAACCAACTCAATGGGATGTACCGGGTGGCTAAATAAGCGAGGCACGCGGCCATATCTCCATAACCGTTTGGCTGATAACGTTGGGAAAAATATTTATAATAAAATCAGCTACAAAAATACGATTAAAAATATCTTCAAATACGTAACTTGCCGCTAGATGGCGCTAATTTCCGCAGAAAAATTCGCATTTTTTAGGAATTTTTGCCTAATTAAGGTTATTATTGGAGTTGATCGGCCTATTTCCACAGTTTTTGCTTTTTGAGCGCGACGTTTCGGAAGCGCACTCCGCTTCCGTCATCAGCCTTAGTCCTGAGAAGGACTGTTTTGGCACTTCAGTCGAATTCATACGTTATATAATTTTTTCTCAAGCACTTGACTACTCTCAGTTTTGAACTTTGTACCTTTCACTTACTAGTCTGACACCTTTACCGCTGAGCCACTGAGTAATCCAATATATATTTTTTAGAACTTTAGCGGTTTAAGCTCTTCGCGTATTATTGGAATCCATATGGGTTTCATTTCTACACTGACTTGGATTATTGGATTTTCTGCTAGTGCGATGTATTTGGCTTCTTTGAGTTTCCGACGAGTTGTGTTCTCGTCCTGTGCCACTATCTGTATGTTGTCCCATTGGATGCGGTGGTCTTCGTTCCAGGCATGTTCGGCGATTCTTGATCTTTCTGTTTCGCCCTTGCGGATGTTGTTCGTATGTTCTTGCGTTCTCACTTTGAGTGGTCTACTGCTCTCTCCTATGTGTGTTCTGCCGCATTCGCATGGTAGGTTGTATGCACAATTCTTGGAACTCTGATTTTCATTGTATGGTTTGGTTTTGGTTAGTATTCCCCTGAGCGTTCTGGTCGATTAAGGTTAGTAAAAAGTATCATCGTACGAAAGCACTTGCTTTGCTCTACAATTTTGATTAAGCTCATTTTTCCGTATCTCCTATGGGTAAGTGGTGGGTGAAGAATATTTTAATCCATAGAAAAATGTCTGTAACTTTCTTACTATTTAATCGATTTGAATTTCAAAAATGTATAGAACTAATAACTTTGGAGTTTGTTCTGGCCGCTAGAGGGCACCATGTGACGCGTTTACGTATTTATAGATTTTTGTAGTAAATTTTAAATGGAAGGATATATTTTTTATTAATACAATAAAAGGGCAATACAATGACAGTTAATCATGTCAAGACCGAACATTTTTATCTTGCGCCTTTCCAAAGATATTTAGATTTTTTGAATATTTTGGTAAGCATAGACTCGCCCTGTATATTGTCAGATAACATAAATTACTGATTTTATTAAAAAAATGAAATAGAAACATAGCACAACTATATTTAATGATAAAAATGTAACATCTAGACAAAACAAACAAAATAGTATATTATGTAACTATGTATTACAAAAAAAAACATTTTGCATCCGTTTAAGCGAGAGCTCCAATTCGTATGATTGCAAAATGATTATTTCGTAAGTGAGTTGAATACTATTTTTTTTTTAAACACAGCACAAATAATTATTTTCCATGTATTTTTTAGTTTCTACAAATAAAAATTGAATTTAATTAAAAATATCTTCAATGGATGTAGACATAGTTTCTAAAACCATGTCTTTTAATCTTCTCTGCAAATAAAAATTCAGACAAGTCAAGTCAGGTTAAATGTTCCCTAACATTAAGTGAAAAATGGGCAGCCGTTGACTTTTAGATATTTCGCCTTGTTCAAAAGGCTCATCTTCTAATAACACCGGCAATTCATTCCTCAGGAACTCCAAAAAGATTTTTCCATTTACTGGTTGGCGAACGAAATAGGGCCCAATAATTTTACCTCCTAGTATCGCACACGACACATTGACGCTCCAATGTCCCTGATGTTGAATTTCTCTTGTCCTATGGGATTTTGGCAGACCAGTAATGCATATTTTTTATGTTGACTTTACCATTGCTATGGAAGGTAGTCTCATCTGTCCAACAAATTTTAAACAAAAGTTCGGGATCTTCATTGATCATATCTAAAAGCCAATGGCAGAAATCTATTCGCTTATTATAATCCTCCTCTTTTAATTGTTGACAAGTAATCATATGGTAAGGATGTAATTTAAAATTAAAAATATATTTAATAATAAACCATCTTTTTGAAAATTTAATAGAAGTTACCGATTAGCTTTTAAAATATTTTGGATGGTACTCCGACATATCCGCAACTCACGACATCTCCTGGTACTAACGTGGGGATGAGCTTCTATATATGCCAAAACATTAATAGTATTCTCCTCGGTTGTGCCTTTAACCATTACGTCGTAATACTGGACGGTGAATGCTTCCAGTACGCCGTAACCGTTCAAACAATCTTTTAAAAGTTCTCTTTTTATAATGATGCCGATATGGATAGCGCATCGCATATTCTCTTTCAGCTATTGCAGAATTCTGGAAGCATTCAAGGTAAATATTAACCATATCCATTGCCTCATTATTCGTAAAATGCATTTTTTATTTAACACACCTCTTAAATTCAACAATAAACTCAAACTATTTATAATTTGACGTTCTTCACAGTAAGAGTATTAGTTAATATTTTGTTTCCAAAGCCTTCTAAATGTGTTCTAAATTGTAATATATAATTACCGGGATTCATGTGTTTTAGATTAATGTTAGGGTTGCTATTCCTTAGTTAAATAAATACCTAGAGTTGCGGTCTTCATAAACATTTTATTGTTGTATCTAGTAATGTTAATACGTATTGTAAAATAATAGCAGTAAAACTGAAAATTATTCTTTTTTATAAATTATTACATGTTATTTTTAAATTTCGCGTAAATGTAGCATTATTATGATTTTTTTTATTATTTATTTTTTATTTTAGTGTTCTTAACAAACTTAAGTATTTATGTTATCTGACAATATACAGGATAAGTCAATACTTACCAAACTATTCAAAAAATCTAAATATCTTTGGAAAGGCGCAAGATAAAAATTAGTAGTTTTGACACGATTAACTGTCATTGTATTGCCCTTTTATTGTATTAATAAAAAATATATCCTTCACTTAAAATTTGCTACAAAAATCTATAAATACGTAAATACGTCACATGACGCCCTCTAGCGGCCAGAACAAACTCCAAAATTATTAGTTCTATACATTTTTTAAATTTACAAGTCATGCTCTTTCCAATGAGCTCTCGTTTGTCAAAATCGGTTAAATGGTAAGGAAGTTTCAGACATTTTTATATATATCAAAATTTTCTTCCCCCACCACTTATCCATAGGAGATATGGAAAAATGAGCTTAATGAAAGTTGTAGAGGAAAGTGAGTGCTTTCGTACGGCGATATTTTTACTTACCTTAATTAGGCAAAAATTCATAAAAAATGCGAATTATTTTGAGACAATTAGCGCCATCTAGCGTATTTGAAAATATTTTTATTCGTATTTTTGTAGCCGATTTTATTATAAATATTTTTTCCCAACATTGTCAGCCAAACGATTGCGGAGATATGGCTGCGTGTCTCGCTTATTTGGCCACCCGGTACATGGGTCGTAATATACATTTATATATCTCCTATACTCCATTATCAATCCTCTATCATCAATGGTATATCATATATCATCCATCATCTCAGCTCTGTATCCTCTATCGTCAATTCCATATTATCTGTTTTATCATTTAACATCAACGCTCCAATGCTTTATCATCTATTCATAATTATCAATTCTCTATTATCCATGTTCCGTTATCCATCATCCAATCTCTGTCAAAAAGGGACTTAGATTTATAAACAAAATTGAATACACAAAGCCGTTATTGACAATCGGCAAATGCCTGAGGAGCAAATAAACAACATTTCCATATGTTAAAGGTTACTTCCATAAATAAAAATGTAATTAGGATTCGTATTTGCACGTTCACTTTATATAATCCGTAGCTCTTTATGTAAGTACGCTGTTTTTATAGACCCGATCTAATTACCGGAATTTTTTTTTTGTCACGTAAACACCATAATTGTATTTTCAAAGGTCTGTTTACCCAATTAGTGGGTTTTTTGAAAAACACAGAGGTTTTCAAGCAATGGATAGTGAAAGGTTGTTAGTGTGGTTACGTAACTGGGAAATCCAGAAAATAATTACTTTATATTGTCAATTTATAAACAAAACAGAAAGTGAATGTGTTATGACTATAAGCAATAAAACCAACTGTTTTACACGCTCATGTCAACCTGTCAAGGCGGTTTTTGAATACGATTGTCAACAACAACACTTTAATTACTTGTACAGATTTTTAATGTTACAATTCATCACCATCATCTCATCTCGGTTAGTTGGTCTAAACCTGTTGCATACCTTAACGCGATGAACACACACTTGTTATACCTTAATCAGTATATCATTGCTTTCTTCTGTTGTTCATACTTCTGCTTTTGTTATAAGCATTCAACGCTTAATCACGCACCATCTAACGACCAAAAAGCATAAACAAAAGAAGCCATTGGGTAATCTACCTAGCTGTTGCTAAAAATTATTATTAAAGTATAAGTTTAAATCAAGAAAGTTTATATTTTCATATTTGACTAATATAATATTACTGATATCATCTGTATTAGTGTAGCAATTTAAATAATATTAAAAAAAGTGATATATGATTGGTACACTCGATATGCTTATATAATTTGTTATAGAATAACAATTTTAGTAATAATCAAATTTTATTTTTAGGTGCACCTCCTCCCGAACTTCTGAGTGCAGCATCGTCAACATTATGTAATTTACTATTAGAATTTTCTCCAGCTAAAGAGCCAATGTTACAACAAGGAGCAGTTCAATTACTTGCAACGTTAACAACAAGAACTGAACCAGCTTTACGATTAAATGGTGTTTGGGCTTTAATGAATTTAGCCTTTCAAGCCGAACAACGTGTTAAATCACAAATACTAACAGCTTTAGGAACCGATCAAATATTTCGTTTATTAGCAGACTCGGATACACGGATATTAATGAAAACCTTAGGATTATTAAGAAATTTAGTCTCACCTCGGGTACATACAGATGCAATGATGACACTGCATGGACCTCAAGTTATGCAAGCTGTTGTCCTGGTATTAGAAGGTCCTCATTCTCCTGATGTTAAAGAACAAGCACTTTGCATTCTAGCAAATATTGCTGATGGAGAGAGAGCAAAAGACCATATTATGGCAAATGAAGATGTTTTGAAGAAACTTACGGATTATATGACTCACCCTTCCACACGCTTACAAACTGCTTCCATTTATTGTATAAATAATCTTATTCGTCAAGAAGAACCCGGTGCTATTGAACGACAATCACGTTTACGAGAAATGGGTGTTGTAAATATACTCAAACAAATTTCAACAACTCCCGACAGTCTTCTATATGAAAAGTAAGGTAAAAGCATTGTTTCATAAGTTTCTTCATTTAATCTTCCTTTATAGAGTTAAAGCGGCATTGGCCCAGTTCACAGAATACTAAATGTTGTACGACAATTTAATTAAGAAGAAGCAGATGAAAACATGATGTACCTTTTTAAAACAAATTCTCATTAGTTATTTATTTCGACTGTACAATTGTAGTTAATATACAATTAAATATTGATGTCTTGTAAATATTTTATAAATTGTGTTTTTGTGATTGTAACTGAACAATTGTTTGGTATAAAATGTTATCTTAAAATGTGTTATTTATTTTAATTGTAGCAAAACTGAAGTTACATCTTCCACAACTGATCTAACAGGTGTTTTCAAAAAGGACGCAACTGTGTGTTTGATGACGTGAATTTATTGAATTAAAAAATACTATAACATTAAGTAATTAAATAATAATTATACAATATTCAAATTACCTTTAAAATTTTACAATAAATGTTCCAAATGACTGGTACTGTTTGCAATGCAGGTTCGGACACGTTTCATAACATTTGCAGCCACCTTTTCGTAGCGTTTGCTCAGTAATGTTCGAAATCTCACTTTCAATTCATCAAGTGTAGGAGGATTGTTTTTATAAACCTTACTTTTTAAATTATACCCTAAAGCAGGAATAAGATCTGGGGATCTTGGGGTCACAATTGTTTTGATATCACATGATAGCCAAAAAATTCCCATAACGTATCCAGTAGAAGTATGGCACGTTGCATTATCCTGTTGGAACTAGCAATATCGATCATGTAAATCTAACAAGGCTATCAATTGTTCAATTAATTTGTGATAAACCACACCATCTACAGATATTTCAAAAAATAAAGGCCCTACAATACTACACCGGGAGATCGCACACCAAACACCAATTTTACGTGTGTAGTGGTCGTTCTTGAAAAGAGTGAGGATTTTCAGCGCTCCATTTTTGGCTGTTAATGTAACCATCCAAGTGAAACCATGCTTCGTCACTAACATAAACATGATCTAACATTTCACTACTGTTATCATCAACAAGAGAACGAATCCAACGACAATACTGTATATGTTTTTCGTGGTCAATTTCTTTCAGTTCATGAATGACGCCGATGCGGTAAGGATGCAGGTTTAATTTGTTAGTAACCCAAAAAGCAGTAGATAGTGAAAGTCCAGCCTGTGAAGATAACTTTCTAAGTAATTTTGTCAGTGAGTTAGTCAAATGTTGTTTCACATCGCCCATAACTTCGTCTGTTAACACTGATGATCGACCTGTACTTTTCTAATTCTATACATTGCCAGTATCACGAAATTTATTAATCAGATGCAATATTGTGGACTTATTAGGTACTATAGAATTGGGAAATTTTAACTGGAACTCATATTTAACTCATAAGTTTTTGTTATGAACGAATAAGTTCAAAGGTTCGTAAGATTTACTCAATAATAAACACACGTTCATCCGTAGAAAAAGACAGTTGAACATACACGGACAAATGAATACTGGAATAGCACTGGTGCATTTCAATAACACATGACAAGTTAACAATGAGTGTAGTGTTGTCAACTGACAAGTAGAGAGAAATAAAATTTACCTATGCGTAACTTCAACCTTCTTAAACACCCGTTATAACCATTGGAAGGAAGAGAGGGGAGACAACATGCGGTCTCAAAAACCATCCAAGGGTCGGCCATATTTTTAGTAGATTTACATTGTTTGTGTTGTGTAAAGCGTATAAGTGACATTATTTGAATTTTATAAATTATAGTGATGGCTTGTGCTCTGCCCACGATGTTACGGGGCCGTACACCATGATTTAAAAACCACTATGTTTTCATTTATAACTTACTTTATTAATTTTTATTTGACCTGACTCTGTTGATAGCAGATTTAGTCCCATTTACCATGGAGGTTTTGTATCGGATGAAGTGGTATTACGTCTCCCCTTCCTTCATACCTCAATGGTTATAACACAGACAATCAAGTTACAATCATGGCATATAGGCAGTAATTATAAACAGCAAACTAATTGAGTACGCTTTATTATTTGTACAAGTGTTATGTATTTATTAAAAATTTTTAATAAATGTTTTACCCTTTTGGAATGATCGGATCATCAATGGACTTACTAATATCACATGTAAATGAAACAGTAATTGCAAATCTAGTGCCTGATTTAACTCTTTCCACAAAGTGTGTGTTTTCACTTCCTGAAGTAAATATTGCAACTCGACCTTTACGAGGTTCTAATGTAACATTATTCTTTGGACTTTCCACAAATATTAACCGTCCACCATCAAACTCCCTTCCATAATCGGACAAGTATAATAATGATGTATAATGAAAAGACTCGTATACATCCTAAAACAATTTTCTACTAGTCACATCATCAAAAATGAGACATTTTGTACCTTATCAACATGTACATGCCAATATTCATCGTGAACTGTTTTAGGATCTAAATCTGTCAATCTAGAAAAGAAAGTAGGATGTGTAAGATATAGTTTATCTGCATTAATTTGGAATGTTTCAGCAATGGAATGTTGGATTTTAGTTTTAATGACTTTATAAGCAACTAAGTCAGCAGCATTAAATATTTTTTTAGATTCATCTAATGAATATATATTTATAAATTTCTCTCCTAAGGAAAGAGCTCCGGAATGTAAATCTAGAATGGAAGCACCACCGTCTGATCCTCCTAAAGCCATACCTCGTTTTGCTATCTTTAGTAAAGCTTCTGCTTCATTAGCTGTTACTATTTTATCTGAAATGTAACGACCACATTTTTTTGGTTCACAACCAGGAAATTCTTTAATTTCATTTAAGTAATTTTGATCACATACAAAACTTTGGCCTCTTTGTTGTAATACTTCTTTCTGTTTGCCGAGAGTTGTTACTTTCCCATCTTTCGAAGTGTACCAAATGTACACTATAACACCTATGATAGCTACAAGGCGACTCCATATTCTTTGTTGGTACAAAAATTGAAAACTAAGTTTCCTAATAAAAATAACTTTTAATGATTTTTACTGGTAAGTAGTAACCTACTCTGGTTTTCCATTGGATTGTTTTGGTTTTTCACTTGATTGCTTTGGTTTCTCTTTTTGCTTTTTTGTGGTTGTTGCCATAGGGATGCTTTAATGTTACCTACTCTATCATTCTATAATGTGACGTTATGGTTTTTTGTAAGTATTGTACTTGTAATTACATTATAATGATATAACCCATTGTAATTGACCTACAATTTACAGATAAAGTTGTAGTAATATACGCAGTGTTGCCAAACGTTATTTTAAAATTAAAATGAAATTAAGTACTTTTTAAATTGTAGAGATAACCGACATAAGTTTCTCGATTTTTGGTTCTGATTAGAGCGTATTCTAAATAAATTCATCACTACAGTTTGGTTCATTTGCACAGAAAACCGGAGGATACAATGCAAGTAGTGTTGACCACTTGCGGCTAAATCTCGATATATGCGGACCAATCACGCGGTTCCTTGTTTGACAAAGTTAAAATTAATTAAGCTTGCACGTACGTTATTATAATAATTTTCTTACAATACTCACTTTATTCATGTGTGCTAGACTAAAACAGAATAAAGGAACGTATGTGTGCCGTGATATGCTTAACTTAATTTAACCTTCACACCATTCCCTTGCGGGGTAGACAAAACAATCAGTGCCTCTTTTTTATTTTTGATTCACAATCTTTCTCCATGCTTTCCTATCTCCGCATACCTCTCTAGCTTCCGCAAGATTCATAAATTGTCTCTGACATGCCCTTTTGTTTTTAAAACTCCTTATCTGTCTTTCCTTTATCATACATTCTACTACATTCAGCCACGTCTTACGCGACCTACCAGGAACGGTCTTACCTCTATCCTCACCCACATATATTTGCTTCATTAATCTTGCGTTGTTCATTCTCTCAATGTGACCAAACCAACGTAATGTACTACTTTTATATCTATCCATCATCGTCTTTTTCTCGCCACACTCCTTTTCGTTTTACCATATGCGCTTCTCAGGAATCTCACACCTACGGCGTTATTTTTCTTTCATGCTTTTTTTGATATACCCATGTCTCACTACAGTTCTTACGGGCAAACACGCCATTACAAATTGCTCGTTTCGTAATTAGGCTTATGCTTTCGTTTCTCATTATCGTCCACATACTTCCAATCACTTTCCTTCCAGCATTGACCATTCGTCCACTCTCGCCCTCCATTGTACCATCTGCAGTAAACATTCTACCCAGATATACCAGCTCGTCCGCTTGCTCCACAATTTCATCTTGCAGAGTAAATACTTTACTCTCCTTTTCACCTTCCCCATTGAACACCACAATCTTGGTTTTGTTAACGTTTACCTTTAGGTCCATGCTCTCACAGACTGTACCAAACTTCCTAAAAGCTGTTTGTACCTCATCCGTATTGTCACCATTTGTGTCGGTACATGCTTGTCTAACACATTCATCCATGTATACATTGAACAACCACGGTGACATCGCACAGCCTTATCGCACTCCTTGCTCATCCTAACACATGCCCGACTACCGCTGTATACTGCCCTTATTCCGTTTATTAGACCTTTATTTACGCCATATTCATTTAATGTTTCCCACAGCTTCTCCCTATTCACCCTGTCATATGCTTTATGTAGAGCTACAAACGCACAGTACAGCTTCCTTTTTACACTTAAATACTTTTCGATCACCTGCTGAAGAGCAACCATCTGAACGACACATCCTCTCGCTGGCCTGAAGCCACCCTGCACATCCCAAATCTTAGTTTGTATAGTTTTTCGTACACATCAATCAGTATTCTTCCAAATACCTTACCAGACACACTGAGCAAACTTATTCCTCTATAGTTCTTGCAATCACTCTTGTTCTCCTTACCCTGATACAGTGGTACAATGATCGCGCTCTTCCAATCCCTCGGCACTTTTCCACACGTAACGCATACATTGAATAATTCACACAATCTTCGTATAAGCTTTACACCCCCAAACTTTAACATTTCACCAGTGATTTCATCTACGCCTGCTCCCTTGCCGTTTTTTAAGCTTCCTACCGTTTTCTCTACCTCATTTATCCCAATATCCTTCTCAGTTTCGTTCACTATTCCTTCTACATTCTCCTTATTTAACCCTTCAGTCTCACTTTCCTCGCACTACTGTACAGCTTTACGAAATATTCTTGCTAGCATTTCCTCACTTCACAATCGTCCCATACTATTTTGTTGCTCATATTCATCATTCCCGCAGCGTTCTGTTTTGGGTCACGTGTTGCATTTTGACCAATTTCCAGAAGGGTTTTTTGTTTCCCTCTAAATCATTCTCCATTTTCTCTCCTTCCACAGCCGGCACTTCCCCTTTACTTATTCTCACTTCCCCCTTCGCTTCTTTGTTTCTTAATCTGTACACCTCATATAATCGCTTTTTCTCAGTCCCATTTTTTGCAGCAATCATTGCCATGTACGCATCTTTTTTCTTACATATTGTCTTTTTTACTGACTCATTCAACCAATCGCATTTTTTCTGTCTACCTACAGTCGCTCTTCCACATATCCGCACGGCACAATTGACAATGCAGTTTTTCAAGCTTATCCATGCACTTTCAAGGCCAGTGTCTTGTGTTTGTTCGTTCTACAGTTTCATTCATATTCAACTCTTTACTCACAGCATCTGCGTATTTCATTCTCGCACCATTATACACTAGTTTGTCCACCATAATTCTTGACGTTCGCAGTACGTTTGCTTTCCTTCTACAGACCCACTTTTGCCCTAAACACACTCTCAATACAGGCAAAAAATGGTCCGATCCACACTCCGATCCGCGCATTACTTTTGTGCCTTTCACAGGCTTCTAAGCCGTTCATAATAAACTATCAAGTCTATCATACTTTTCGATTCACCTCTTTGCCATGTATACATATGCACATTTTTATGTTTAAACAACGTATTGGATACAAACAGGCTTCTCTCCACACAGATGTTCACCAGGCGTTCACCAATCTCATTGATTCTTTGGTCTCCGAAGTTTCCTATAATGCGTTCAGTATGTTCTCTCTGTACAACCACCCATCCGTTCATATCCTTCACTATCAGCACTCCTTCGTTTGGTTTACATACGTTCAACACGTTCTCTACCTCATTCCAGAAGTTCTCACGCTCCTGGTCGCTTTCTCCATTCACCGCTGCGTGGCATGCAATAAGAAAAATTCTTCTAAACTCCACTTTCATTATAACCCATATTACCCGGGGAGATACCAAGTCGTACTGTTTAACACTTATTTTCGCTCTTTCACTTACGATCACCCCAACTCCTTTTGCCCCATGTACTTCAGTCTCAACTCCTGACCATAGTGCTAGGCTGCCATCCCCCATCTCCACAGCATACTTTCCTTTGCGCTTTGTCTCCGATACACACAGAATATGAAGGTGTCTTTCGTACATTACATTCGCAATTTCAAATTCTTTACCACGTATAGCTCTAACATTCCACGTACCGATTCGCTATTCGTTCCTTACACAGTCGTCAACAACGGGGTCTGTCTGTTTCGACTTTGACCGCCTCTTGTAGCCAGGTCGACCGAGGCAACTGTATTTTTCTCTTGAGTAATACCATAGCGAGCAGACCTGTTACTGGCCAAATCGTGCCCCGGACGATGTAGCTTTCCCACTAAGGGTATCGTCCTACTACCTGAAGATTTAGAAAATCGAGTACGGTATTTCCAGCGGTTACAAAATAATTTGGAGCTTATTGAACATATACTTTTTACGGATGAGGCCCAATTTACAAGGAATGGTATTAAACAACACACGTAATTCTCACATGTGAGCGGATCAAAACCCACACGAAACAATCGTGGTTAACCACCAACATCGTTTTTCCGTCAATGTGTGGTGCAGTTTGTTAAATAATCATATTATTGGGCCTCATTTGATTAAAGACCGTCATAATGAAAATTTTATAGGACGAGGTGGTCCTGTGCATTGGTCAGCTCGGTCACCTGATTTGTCGCATTTAGATTTTTTTGTGGGTTGCCTCATATCTCGTGTGCAAAGTAATGGTAAATCAGATACACGAGAAGAGTTGACTGACCGCATAGTTGAAATTCTCTAAAGAATGTATTGGCAGCAATTAACTGACAACATTCAATGACACGAAGTATAGCTGCTTGTTTAGTTCTCATTTTGAACAGTTACTGTAATTTTGCGTTAATTATCTATCAATGTATGAATAAACTTTCTTTTCTCTTTTTTTAATTTAAATTCCATCGATATCTACGAAACAAAGAGGAATTCACCTAAAGGTCATATAACACCTTTGATCGTAATGACCGCTAGAGTTTGTTGGTCGAGTCGCGGAACACCTGGTATATATACACACACACACACACACACACACACACACACACATATATATATATATATATATATATATATATATATATATATATATATATATATATATATAATGTGAGATATTTTGGGCAAAGGGCACTAGGATAAAGTAATCACAACACTAACGTTTTATTCAAATATATTTCAACAGAAACTCTGTCGTCATCAGTGAAACTAGTAATAAAAATAAAAACAATAATATTGGGTTACAATATAAAATACACATACCGTTGTTTAAAGTGATCCTGGTAGTTATATAATTCAAAGTAATAACTATGATGGTTTTGGGAAATAATAGATGTTTTATATAATATAAATATAAGTATTTAATAATTTGAAAATTGGAAATTTGATTAGTCAGAACGAAAATAAAATAACCTTTCTACATAGATGTAAAACAATCATATAACTCCTTCGTTTATATCAAATAACATTAGAATTTGCACTAACCTCATGTTACAGTATAATAATTCACATAACAAAATCTACAATTTAAATAGATACGTAGTAAAAACAATCCTGAAATTAAGTATCAATAATGCCCATTATGAATTAAGAAGATCAAGAAATGAAAAAGAACAACTAATCATTCACTTGAGAGGAATATTAAATCCGAATGACTTTAATAGTTACTATCATAATCAAACTAATAGATATCACAAATATTTTATTAAAATTAAAACAAGCAATGTAAAAAAATACAAAATATTGGCTGAAAAAGAATCAAATAAATTTAAAATAAATATCCAAAAATGGTTTTCAAATAAATCATCATATGATATTCCCATTAATGTTAAAAAATTTTTGGCTCTTGGTCCTAACTTTGCTTTACCTATGACCAATAAAACTATAAATATACCTAAAACAATAGCAGAAGTAGAATATTTACTAGATAATATAAATTTAAATCATAAAGATTTACTACGTAATCAAATAACTAATGTAATCACTAATTTTATGAATGGAAGCAATGAAAATTGCAATCAATTAAACAATTGGAAAAGAGAAACAATTAAATACTTAAAAAATAATAGAATATTAATTTTAAAATCTGGCAAAGGAAATGTTACAGTAGCTATTGACGAAGATGATTATCACACAAAAGTCAAAACTCTTCTTGAAGATGAAAATACTTATCAATTATTAACCAGAGATCCTACTAAATTATATGAAAGAAGACACAATGAATTAATTCAAATACTAAAAATAAAGGACTACATTAATTCAAATGAAGGTAAATTACTAATTACAAAAAATTCATCTTGTCCAATATTTCATGCTGTACCTAAACATCATAAAACAAATTGTCCACTAAGACCGATAGTATCAACTATTAATGCACCTAATCAGAAACTTTCAATATTTCTCACAAAATTATTAACAACTTCTTTTAAAGAATATAATATTTACCGAATATGTGATAGTTTTGAATTTGCAAATGCCCTAAATGAATTTCAATTACCTGATAATTCTACAATAGTATCTTTTGATGTCATATCATTATTTACCAACATTCCAACAAATTTAGCAAAAGAAGTAATAATGGACAACTGGAATTTAATAAATGTTAATACAAATATAGATAAAATTACCTTTGAAACTTTATTAGAATATATATTATCATCCAACTATTTTACTTACAACAAATACTTCAAACAAATCTTCGGACTACCGATGGGTTCTAACATTAGCCCTGTAATTGCAGATATAATGGTTAATACACTCCTCAAATCAGTTATACCAACCTTAAATTTTCAATTACCATTTTATATCAATATGTAGATGATATCATTTGTGCTCTTCCAACATCAGAAATAAATAATACTTTATTATTATTAAATAACTACCACCGAATATTCAATTAACTTTCCAAAAGAAGACACCTTCAATAGTGTACCATTTCTTGACACTTTAGTTATTAGAAGTCTTAACAATAAAATAATTCTGGACTGGCATAGAAAACCTTCTTCTTCTAACAGATATATAAATTTTGTATCTTATCATGAATTCAAATATAAAATAAATTTAGTCAATTGCCTTAAAAATAGAATAATAAAATTTGTCACAATTCTTTAATAAATAAAATCTTCTTATACTTAAAAATATTTTAAGTGAAAATGGTTACCCTACTAAGCTTTTAAATAAATTATTATTTAGCACTCCACTAAATAATGACAATCAACTAGCACCAAGGATTGATAACACAAATAAACTATATATACCTATTGAATATAATCCTATAATTTTCCTAAACTAAAAACATTATTAAGCAGAGATGAACCAGTCACATTACTATCAAAAAGTACAAATTTAATATCAAAATTCTTTTCAAAAACAAGATTGAAGAAGCAACCAACTGAATGGAGTGACGTAGTACATAAATTAAAATGTACAACTTGCCATAAGACTTACATTGGCCAGACATCTCAAATTCTAAGACTTAGAATAAACCAGCATAAAAGTGATTGTAGAGTTAAACCTAATGCTTGCGGTGTTTCTCAACATGTACAAACTACAGGACATACAATAGACTATCCTAATATTGAATTTTGGCAAATGAAAAGAATAAGAAGAAAAGAGAAATACTGAATTGGTACATATTTTCAAGAATAATGAAAATAGTTTAAACACAAAAAGACATTGACAAAATTAGTAACATATATTCTTGGCTAATTTTAAGCAACCAAAATTGAAAATTTTAAATTTTAAATTCAAAAATTTTAGATAAAATTATTAATATATATTTTACCTTAGTTGCAAATTTACATAAAATTATCTAGTTACTTTATATCAATTCTGACTAATCAAATTTCCAATTTTCAAATTATTAAATACTTATATTTATATTATATAAAACATCTATTATTTCCCAAAACCGTCATAGTTATTACTTTGAATTATATAACTACCAGGATCACTTTCAACAACGGTATGTGTATTTTATATTGTAACCCAATATTATTGTTTTTATTTTTATTACTAGTTTCACTGATGACGACAGAGTTTCTGTTGAAATATATTTGAATAAAACGTTAGTGTTGTGATTACTTTATCCTAGTGCCCTTTGCCCAAAATATCTCACATTATAAATTATGGCACGAAATGTCTCTACATAATAATATATATATATATATATATATATATATATATATATTGAGATGTTTAGATAGGAGTAAGACAAGGATCGGTCAGTTTAACTAGTAATTTCTTTAAAAAAAAGGTGATTTCAAGCATGATACATGTGCGACACATTTATTTGATATAATTTGGTTCACGTTGGGTTGAAAGTGGATTTGTTTTGGGCAAAATAATCTGAATAACATTTATACAATTTGATTTAATCATAAAAAGCATTGTGCTACCAACAAAAATATTAGGAATGTTAAATAAACTTATTTCCGTAAATTTAATACAGTATTTTAGTTTGTTTCAATAAATTTCAATTTTTCGAAAATATTTTGGCATGTGAATATTTTACAGGTGTTTAACACAAAGTGTAAAGATAGATTTATATTAGGGATATGGTATAAATAGTTTAGAATGCAGGAAATTTGGTAAAATTTAGGAAAGGGTTATAATATGGACTTAATATGATCATTTCTCACATATTTTTGGAAGCGATTGTGTGACAAATTTAGTGATACAATTTAAATATTAAGAACAGTGCATAGAACATATTCACACAAAGACATTTACATGTAGATACATTTTTATAGTGGATTTTCAAGAAAGTGTGTTAAACGATATGACTTCTTAATGTAACATTAAATTATACAATGCAAGTGATATGAACATTAAATACAATAAAGACAGTTATTACAAGTCATTAGGATAACATTTTGAGTTACATAAACGTTTTTAAAAGTAAGTTATTTGTAATTTTAGAATTAAGTTTGGTTATGTTTTAAATTTTATGTTTTTTCACAAATTTATAGTTTTTTTTAATTATATTAGGCTTAAATTGTACTATTAAAGTGATTAATAGGAGGTCTTCCTCATTATTACATGGCAATATAAAGTGTACAAAGCATTTCAGCGCAAAATTTTATGAAATGGGGGTTGAATTTGTAGTTTTAATAGGTAAACATAAAATTCCCTTAAATTTACGATTTTGGACTTTAAATGTGTGTTTTCCTATGCTAAATTTTATCAGGATTACATATATGTAATTAAATTAAGTGTAGCTTGTAAGATTAGGTAGATATAAGCAAATTTAAATTAGAATAGGCCATTTTGCAAAATGTTTAAAGGGACCATATCTTGTTGGATATCTATCTATGCGTAATTTTACACAGATTTCATTTCTGTCATTAGAATTTGAATCCGAAATTGTATAAAAAAGATATTGCTAAATTTCTATTTTAGTTAAATTTGTAAATTTTTTCAACCAATCAGAAACATGGTTACATATTTAGATTTGCTAAAAAAAATTGAATATGTAGTAACAACCAAAAGGGTATAAAAGGAATTGCCCTGGAAATGAATCTCTCTCTATAATTTGTCAGTTTTTTTGAAAAGGTTAAAATAGTGTTGTGTTTTTGTGTTACAAGTAAGTTTTCCTAACCTAAATAATCATCGGGAAAAAGTTAATAACGAACGGAGAGAAGAGTATTCAGGCGCAATTGTTTTTATACCGACAATAATTTAAATATTTAAGTTCGGTTACCGATACCTGTGCGTTTTCGTAAAATTCATTACGAATTAATAATTTTTGTGACGATTTATGTTGAACGTTTAAATTTTTCGTTTTGTTGAAGTTGAATATTGGTTACGTTTTACCAAAATAAAATCGTAATCATTTTTTTCATTTGTGTTTTATTTTGTTGCTGCGAATTTCCTCTAATAATTAACATTTGAGCCGGAACCTAAAATAAAGTGACATTAATTTAAACCTTGGACAACCATTAAATATTTTATAAACGATACAATTAGAAATCATTAATACATATAAATAAAATATTATCGAATTAAAATTTGTGGTTGGAGTGAAGCCGTAAAGTGGAGAAATTTTACCAGTTACTGAAGCGAACGTGATCAACAACCCGAGCACCAGTTAGCAGCTTGTGGGTAAATGGTAGCAGTAAAAGTTCATACATAAAGATCTTCGATAATATTGGAAAGTGCCTGCATCTATTTGGGACAACCTGTATGAAGACATCACTTTGAATTTGGAATATTTATATGTGAGTTACTTTTGATTATAACCCTATCTATTGTGTTCATTGTTGTGATTGATTTCCTGCAATTATTATTGGTTGTATGTATAGGTGTATATGTTTGATTAATACTTGTGTAAACACCTGCAAAAGAAGCAAAATTTTAAATTATTTCCAAATTTTAAATTTCATTTATCCAATTAAAAACATAAACATAAATTCAACAAGTCATTGTTTGACAGTTTTGACATTTGATAATTTTATTCGGTAACGTTACAACGCATGCGTTGGAGTATAAATTGTGTTCAGATATATTTTTTTTACATATATGATATTTTTCATAAAGGGCTATTCACATAATTATATTCGAATCAAATACAATATCCCACTAAATCCTGAACCCTATCCCCACATTGAGATTTGAGCTAGTCCGGCGCATAATTATAATTATAAAATATCATTATATTGATATTTACAAATTTAATAAATACTGAACCCTATCCCCATTCATTTATATTATCCAAATTTAAATATATAGTAAATTATATTATATCATTCATTCATCATACATGTCATCCCAATATATATATATATATATATATATATATATATATATATATATGGTTACGCAGGTGTATTGCGCTTAAGCTCTTCGAGCATTATTGCAATCCATATGGGTTTCATTTCCACACTAGTTTGGCTTGTTGGATTTTCTACATCGCACTAGCAGAATGTCCAATAGAAGCTAGTGCGGAAATGAAACTCACATGGACTCCAATAATGCGCGAAGAGCTTAAGGGCAATACACCTGCGCAATAGGTTACGGCGCAACATGCGCAATACACTAATGTGCAACCACGAAAAAGTTTAATATATACGTAAGTTCTAAAAAATATATATTGCATTACTGAGCGGTTCAACCGTAAAGGTGTCTCACTTGTAAGTGAATGTACCAAAGTTCGAATCTGAGAGTAGTCAAGTGCTTGGGAAAAAATCATATCACATGAAATCGACTCAAGTGGGAAAACAGTCCTTCTCAGGACTAAGCCTGATGACGGAAGCAAAGAATTTAATGCATGCACGGTATTTATTTTTGAAGTCCGATAGTTTGGCGCTTTATGTACGGCTGCAGCGTTACAAGTGGTTGGCATCTAGATCTCGGCACACAAATACAAAAAATTTGAATCTGATCAACTTTGAAAAATCTGACGATCAGTGTTGCCAACTTACCTGACAACAGCAGCAGATTGTTAATCTCTCATAATACAATACGCAAAATAGAAAAAAGTATAAAAAAAAACCAGTTGAATAAGACGTTTATCGCACTTCGACCATTATAAAATTTACCGCCGCGCGGATCATTTTCTCAATTCTAGCTTAATTGATAAACCAGTTTCTTAACCCTCCAACCGCGGGCGACGTGGAAATAGCGTTCTGCTTATTTGGTTTATTTTCGCGGGCCACGCTATATCCGCGTCGCACGTAATTTGTTTGAATGTAGTCAGCGGGAAACGTTTATTTACCGTCAAGACGTTTACCATGGAATTTGAAATAAGTGGGCGCGTTCCAGTGAAAATATTAGCCAATTGCAAACCGTAGTTACCAAAACACGGATGGCGTGGATGGTTAGTCATGTACAACAAGTTGTAACATGTTGAAATTATTTTATCAGTATAAGAACGTGTTGTGTATCATTTGAATTATATCTTCCAAGTTAGTTAGTTGTGCTACATTTATTCTAGTACGAATATCTCTGAAATTTGATATGTCAAAACGTGCAGCTGAAATGGACATTGATGATCATCAAATGGCATCATGCAGCGAAACCACAATACATGAAGACTGTGATTCAGATAGTGATATCAGCGTGAATCTAAGTTCAAGTGACTATAATAGTTCGGAGGATGATTTGAGTGAGAGTAATGGGGATTCAGATGAAGAAGTGGAAGATCTCTCAAGTGTACGCGTTTGGTATGAAATTGATACAGATAGTATTCCTCCCGCACCGCCACATTTTGCTTTTACTGCAACACCAGCAGTGAATGTAATATTGGACGAAAATGCTACACCACCTACATATTTCGAAATATTTTCCAATATGTTCCAATTTTTGGCAAAGTTATAACACGCGACAGATTTAGACTAATAATGAAATACTGGCATTTTTCGGATAACTCCACCTTCAATCCAACGTCACATCCGTGTACGAAATTACGTAAAATATACGAAGTAGTTGAATATTTACGTATGAAATGTATGACAGCAATAGTTCCAGAACAGAACATTACTGTGGATGAAAGTTTAATGTTATTCAAAGGGAGATTAGGATGGAAACAATACATTCCAATAAAAAGATCCCGTTTTGGCATAAAGTCATACGTTTTGTGTGAATCTGAATCTGGTTACATTTGGAACTTTTATTGTATGTTGGTAAAAGTACCTTATACACGCAAAATATGAAAACTTTCTGGTTTCAACTAAAACCGTATTATATCTAATGGATTCTTTGCTGAACGAAGGATACTGTGTTACTGTTGATAACTTTTACACTTCTCGGCAACTTGCCGATTATCTGATTACTCATAAAACAGATGTGTATGGTACGTTACGGCCAAACAGAAAAGATTTGCCACCAGGTTTTGCAAAGATTAAATTAAAAAAAGGCGAAATAAAAGCTTTTCAAAGAGGCAAAGCAATGGCTTTGAAATGGCATGTTAAAAAAACCGTTTGTACCTTGAGTACAATGCATAATCCATCATTATGTACTATAAGACTGAAGAACGGCCAAGAAGTAGTGAAACCACAGGTAATCATTGACTATAATCACACTATGGGGGGCGTTGATAGATCTGATCAAGAATTGAGCTATTACGAGACCACAAGAAAACAACAGAAAAAATACTATAAAAAAATATTTCGTCACCTGATGGACAAAGCATTGCTGAATGCATTTGTCATATACAAGAAAATTTCAAAAAATTCAAAAAAATCATTTTTGGACTTCAGACTAGACATTATTGAAGAAATTTTTGAAAAAATCTTCAACATCCTTCAAGGCAAAATCAAGGAGATGCTAACATATCTAGGCTAGTAGAACGTCATTTTATTTGTCATATTCCACCAAACCCCATAAAAAGGAACCCAGAAGAAGATGTGTAGTATGTTGCTCCAAAAGGATAAAATGGGAAAAAGTGAGAAAAGAAACAAGAACATGGTGCAATGATTGTAATGTTGGGTTATGTATGGAGCCATGCTTCAAAATATACCATACGCAAAAAAATTTTTAAAAATACGTCAAACGCGGTAAACGCGTTTCCCACATATGTATACATTTCATAAATAAATTTTTCACTAATTCCAATTTTTTTTTAAATTTTTTTCTGTCTTTTTCAAACAAGTCATATTTTCAACTTAAATAATGCATTAAAATTGCCCGCATTTTTTGACAGAAAAAATGAAAATCGGCCCGCGGCTGGAGGGTTAATATAGTATTTCTAATTTGCATGTTTTGTGAGTGTTACCGTGTACTCTCAGAAGTCAATCAATTAAGAATATGTATTTGAAACATTAAATAGGCAATTTTACAATATTGAATGGTCTTATCATTGATATAATTAATGGTCTTATATCGACTGGTTCATTCTTCATGCCACTTTTGTGTGTGCAGCTGGCTTTATACTGAGTACGACCACTTTATTTGTGACCTTTCGACATTTATTTTGCTGAATCTGCACAGTAACAGTATACACTTCCATTTTGGAGTGTTCACGTTGTTTTACTCTTTTGGTAATCCTGAAATTCAAAGGATATTTAGGTTATTAGTTATAATTTTCATGTAATTACTACTAATGTATCGTAAGAATAGCTCATAAATCTGTTCTTACAATTCAGAAATAAGTTAATACCAAATTTCAATACTTTATCCATTAGTTTAATTTAAAATAATTTGAAATGTAACCATGTCTGTTAAAACACTACCAATTTGTTTAGGGTTCGGGTATGTAAATCAACGTTTTTAATTTGATTATTGTGCATTATATTGCAGAGGCGGTGCTGAGTTACTATTTGGAAATAAAAAGAAAATTTCTATTTCATTACCTATCAATGAGTCGCCACAATGTAAGTAGTTTTGGGAATATAACCTCTAACCGATTTGCGGTGGTTTATAACATAAGTAGACAAATATGGGATACATGATATATACAAGGATGAAAAAATATACTTAAAATTTCTACATAAAGTTATTGCAACTAAAATGTCAACAAAAAATGGCTATCGTGGCCTATCGTAAAATAGGTTTTGCAAATGACAACCTCACGACAAATGGTTTGTCGCTTTAAGTTGTCCTGTAATCAAAGGGTTAATATATTATTAAAATTGAAAACAATTGAAGTAAATTGGGTGAAAATAAGAATTAAAGTTATTATTATTTTGCTAGAAAAGAGGACATGTGAAGTAGTTCAAAATATTCATAAATAATAAGAATATGTACTTTGAAGCTTACATTTTGTGTACTTCTCAAAACCTGTATACATAATATTGCATTGCTTAAGAAATAAGCATACCTTACATTACATATATAAATAGATAATTATAAGTGAAACAGTAATCTATATTATTTTTATCATGATCAGTGTTTATTTATTTTAACCAAAATATTTACAGGGACCGTCTCAGACTTATTAAAATGGGTTAAGGATAATTTATTGACAGAACGACCTGAATTATTCATTCAAGATAACTCAGTGTATGTTGGTTGAAGATTCATTAGATTTTTTGATAGAGTTATTTCTTTTTTAGGAGACCTGGCATTCTTGTTTTAATTAATGATACTGATTGGGAGCTTATGGTAGGTTTGTTTCCATATTGATTTTGAAAAATAATTTCGTTTTGTAGGATACTGGTAATTATGTTATTCAACCTAATGATAATATAGTTTTTATATCGACTCTTCACGGTGGATGAATGTATGCTTTGTATGTTCAAAATTTATGTACTTAGGTTGAGATATTTTACATGCATTTTCTTCTTTTTGTTATAATGCAGTAAAAGTTTGATGTAAACTATGTTATATTCTGTATGATAAAATGTATTAATAATTTTTTAACCTATTTGTAAATAAAAGTGGTGTACCTACTCAGGTGACCAGATGTTGGAAAAGTCCTCATTTTTATTAAAAAACTGTTATATATATATTTTACGAAAACTTGCAAACTGTTCTTTTTTTTAAGTAAACAATAAAAAACAACTTTATTATAATAAGCTTATTATGACACATGGCAATATTTTTTTTTCTGCATTTATTTTAAGTTTTTCTAGATGTAGGAATAGTCGGAGCTAATTCAAATTATAGCTCCCCCATTGCATATTTTTTTGTAACCTAATTGTAATTAGGTGCCAATATTAAAAATTTAGTGCTTCAGCCATTTGGCACAAAAATGGATTAAATTTGGGCGTGGCTAACTTAATATTAAGCTGCACCCTCTCAACTAAAAATGAATTTTTCACTACATTATGTACATAAAAAGTACCACATGTTTAAGTGCTAATTAGGTGCTTTGCAAATGAAATTGCTAAGAGTTATATCATATACTCACAAAATTTAGAACTACTACTTCCAGAAGCGAAGCAATAAATTAACGTGGCAGATTCCAGTGGCATTGGCTTGTTTTATGATAAAAAATATAAAACTGAAGTAATATTGATTAGATATGTCTTAATGAAATTAATTAATACTAATTAAAAGTTGGGAAGCAATGAGGATATTATTTATTTGTAATATATGATAGTTCTTCCGAAGAAACAGATGAATTTTCAGAATAACTGTATTTTAAAATTATATATTTATTATTTTTCTTATAAATTTTGTTTGTTCTTGTTTAATATAGGTAATAAGGAGTTCATATCGACTATATTATATAATAATTGTTGCCTTACCTTAAATTTGAAAACTATAAAATGATTTCTAACAAACAAAGTGTTTTATAATTAAATGATATCTTTAAAATCACTTTATAGTTAAGTTTCCAATAAAACATCGCAGTTGTACATGCTTATGATCTTTACTTTAGAACTCGACAACAGATACATCCCATTGTTAAAGGATTAGCAGCTATTGATAATGTTATGGAAGCGGTATATCCTAAAACTAGTTTAAGAAATCGATTAAGTACTTACTACAAAATCGTGTACCAGTTATATGTAAAATAAATGAACTATTTTAATTTATTCCTTCGCTTTGGTTTCTGAACTCTTTTAGGGCTTGACATTAAAATATGTGTATTAACAAAATTACTAGTTTCCGAATTAATTACTCGCACCTTTTCGAAAAATTCAGGATTTTGTTCAGCAAGTTTAGTTTGTTCCAACAAGAAACGCTGTATGAATATTTTTAAAATCTAGTACCTATTGATATCTACCCGTGGCCCAAAAATCATTTCGCTAACTTATTTCGTCTTTGTACAGTCTTCCACCCTCTCCTCTTTTGGCCACCATATATATACAGTGACCGGCATAAATGAAAAATTTGAATATCTCGTTTTTTATACGAGGGAGATTCGAAAATGTGAATGTGGCTCAAGAGTAAAGTACCCTTATCTTTCAAAATACACAAAAATGTCATTTTAAAAAGTTGTTTAGAATTGAAAATATATGTATAATGTGCAATTTCAGCCAGCTTCTCTAAAAAATGCCTACGACGTTTTTCCTTTATTTTTTTCTACCATCCCTGTATTTGTTGGGAAACAAAATACTTCGGAGGTAAGTTATTTTCTAATGGAACAACAATACACTAAAAATCATAAGTTATATTTGCCCCTTAAGTGTCAAATTAGGGTATTCACGATTATCCCTAAAAATACCTCAATTTTTGTATCCAATGAAGAAAAGTACATGTTCCTTCAAGATTATACCAAGAGCATGTGATGGGATTATAGAGAACGTCAAAACATTTAAATTTTAATATTTTCAAATAACTCTTTATGTACCTTTCTGAAACGTTGTTATAATAAATAAAAAAATCTTCAAATTTCAAGAAAGAAGTTTTATTCAAAATATTAGAATAACCTACCTTAATTGATAATGGAACACAAACATAAAGCAAAAGTGTGAAAAAAGTTACCTATACCATCATCATATTCCTATACAGCGATTAGGAAATTTTAGGTTCATCCACGACTTTACCGCCACCGTTGAATGAATAGATACACCATCTTGTTGGAAAAACATCTTGATTCTGGTTCTCAGAGGAAGATTATCTAAATAATTTAATAAATATGTTTGGAGCATACTTAAATATCTCGCAGAATTTAAATTTTCTTTAAAATATACTGGTCCCACAATTTCATCATTTAAAATTCCACACCAAACGTTGATTTTAAACGAATATTGATCCTGGCATTCGATCTTACAGTGAGGGTTTTCATTTGCCCACCATCTACAGTTTTGTGAACTTACGATACCATTTGAAGTAAAACTGGATTCGTCAGAATAAAGAATTTTTCTCGAAAAATATTCATCATTCTCTATTTCTCCTTGGAACCAAAAAGAAAATTCTAACCTTGCGTGTGGGTCTCTTTCCTGAATAGTATGAATAAATTTGGGCTTGTATGGCTTGAATTTATTTAATCACATAATTCTTCTAATTGATCGTTCAGAAACATCGGTCTGCTGTGATAACGATGTCCTCGGATTCTCCACAGTAGATAGAACAACATTCATAACATTGTCATCATTACCAGTTACATTTCTTCTGTGTTCCGTTTTATATTTATTTTCGACAGATCCATTTTCTTGAAATTTTTTTATTATGTTTGCAACTGTTGCATGACTAATATTTTTATCTGTGTGTCTTGCATTAAAAATATCTGCAGTCTCGCGAGAAGTTTGATAATTATCACCATACACTAAAACAATCTCAACTTTTTCTTGGACACTTAGACGTGCGGCCATTACAGTGAATAATTAGTTTTCGGACACCAGTGAAAATTAGACTAACAGTGATATCGGAAATGTCAAAATGATATTGTTGACTATTATCATTTTTTTTCCAACGCCTATTCTGCAAAATATCAAAGTGAAATAAGGAATAATGAGTACTTGTGAGGCATAGTTGTTGTAAATAAAGAAATCAATTTCTATTCATTTGCGGACAAGGATTTATTGATAAAATTTAAGTGTTTTGATGTTCTCTATAACCCTCTCACATTTATTACGTATAATCATGAAGGAATATGTAGTTTACCCCATTGGATACAAAATTTGAGATAATTTTAAGGATAATTGTGAATAACCTAATTTGTTACTTATGGGGCAAATAAAATTTATGCTTTTTAGCGTATTGTTGTTCCATCAGATAATAACTTACCTTCGAAATATTTTGTTTCCCGTAAAATACAGGGGTGGTAGATAAAAAAAGGAAAAAGGTAAATTTCCAGAGAAGCTGGCTGAAATTTCGCGTTTGACATATCTTTTCAATTTTAAACAACTTCTTCAAATCACATTTTTCTGTATTTTGAAAAATAAAGGTACTTTACTCTTGAGCCGCTCACATTTGCTAATCTCCCTCGTATAAGAAACAAGATATTCAAATTTTTGCAAGTCCACTTTAGGTTTGCGATCAAGCAGGCACTTTCACCAAGAATAACCTTTTCTGAAAAATGAACAATACAATTTTTCCATTATATGGATATATATATATATATATATATATATATATATATATATATATATATATATATATATATATATATATATATATATATATATAGGGTCCGGAAACAAGAGCGCCTTCTTCTATATCTTCCGTTTTATACAAGCTAGATTAATAAAATTTGGAATGCAGTTATAAGTTATAGTTTAGTTGTGTGCATATTTTAAAATTACTCACGCGAATACACGTTGTTTATTTAGAGGACCAAATTATTATAAAAAAAATTAAATGGAACACCCTGTATATTATTATTTTTTTGAATTCTACACATTGTTCCTAACATATTCGCAATATGTTTCCCTATCCCTAAATATAGCCGTTTTTGAGTTATTTCGATTTTTCTAAACAAAAATTGAAATTACAGTTTTCTTTGAAAATGTACCTCCTTAACTGTTGAAAAATAAAAGTATCTAATTTATATGAGAATAAGTACACAGATAGAGCTTCCTTTTAATGTGAAGAAAATGACATAATTGCATACAGGGTGCTTATAATTAACTTGCCAATCAACCATTATTCGAACTAGTAAAAGTTTACTTTTTCAAATAAAACACCCTGTATCTTATTACATTTTTGGTTTCTACATATTAACCCTTATTAGTTCGCCATACAACTCCCTATCCCTAAATATAGCCGTTTCCGAATTGTTTTCAATTTTTCAAAATGTATAAGAATATTGAGACATTTTAAATCTATGGCCTCGTATAGATAAAAAAGAACATCATAAAAAAATTGTATTATACATTAAAAAACGCAACAGAAACTAATATATTATGATAGAAGACTAATTACAATTTTTGTACTGGAGGCATTGCATGTTAACAAGAATTTGACAAATATTTACTTCAATTTCCAGTAAAATTCTAAAATCAAGTGTGCTTCTTATAAAAATTGAATGTTTGACGTAAATAAATAAAACTGTAGTTAACCATTAACGAGTGTTATTGTTAGTAATCAAGATTTTTGTAAAATGAATTTTACACAAAATGAGTTAGTTGATATGATATTCGTGCTGGGTGCTGCAGAAAGAAACTGTTTATTGGCCAGCAGAATTTATGCTGAAAGATATGCAGATAGAAGACATCCAAACGCAAGATCGTTTCAGAAAGTTATGAGTAGATTTATTGCAACTTCATGTGCCAATTACTCCAAACAAGAACGTGTCTTCTACAAATGAAGATAGTGAATTGAGGGTTCTTCTCGCCATCGAAGAGGATCATCACAGAAGCCAAAAGGACATAAGTGAAATAGTTGGTATAAGTGAGAGATCAGTAGGCCATCTTTTAAAGAAGAATCGCTTACATCCCTATCAAATTCAGTTACACCAAGAATTGAGCGATGCAGACTTCGATCATCGAGTAAGATTTTGTAACTGGGCCAGAGAAAAAAATTTTTTTATAATATTTTATGGACAGACGAATCGACATTTCATAAGAATGGATTTGTTAATACACATAATTTTCATTATTATTCCTCAGAAAATCCACATTTATTAAGACAAGTTGATAATCAACATAAGTGGTCTTTAAGTGTCTGGGGTGCCATCGTTGGGGATTATGTCATCGATCCATTTTTTTTTAATGGACACTTGAATGGTGAGAAGTACCTTACCTTTTTGCGTAACGATTTACCGGGCTTATTAGAAAATATTACTCTTGATATTAGAGCCACAATGTGGTATCAACATAATGGCGCTCCTGCTCACTACTCTGCAGATGTAAGAGATTATCTCAATAGAGTCTTTCCAAATAAATGGATTGAGCGAAATGGACCTGTGAGGTGGCCAGCTAGGTCCTTTGATTTGATACGAATAGATTTCTTTTTATGGGGATACATAAAAAGTATTGTCTATAGGGAGCCAACAACCACTGCCGAAGATATGCGTAATCGTATAACACAGGCTTTGCATAGCATTACTCCTGAGTTGTTGCGTAGAGTTGAACAATCCTTTAAAGATCGACTTCAGGTGTGCATCCGAGAAAACGGACAACATTTTGAACAATTATTATAAATCATTATCGCTAATGATAAGCGTTAATTTATTTTTTTTTTATTTTATTAGTTTTGTATTTTTAGAAATAATTTTAATAATTATAGTGTATTACTTTCTGTTGCGTTTTTTAATTTGCAATACAATTGTTTTCCACTATTTTTTTTTTTCTATTTATACGAGGCCATGGATTTAAAAAATGTTCCAATAATCTTATACATTTTGAAAAATTGAAAATAAATCGGACACGACTATATTTAAGGATGGGGAATTGTATATCGAATTGATGAGGGTTAATATGTAGAAACCAAAAACGGAATAATCTACAGGGTGTTCTATTTGAAAAAGTAAACTTTTACTAGTTGGAATAATGTCTGATTGGCAAGCCAATTGTAAACACCCTGTATGCACTTATGACATTTTCTTTGCATTATAAGAAAGCTCTATTTGTGTACTTGTTCTAATATAAATTAGATGACTTTTTTTTTCAACGGTTAAGGAGGTACATTTTCAAAGCTATCTGTAATTTCAATTTTTTTTTATAAAAATCGACATAACTCAAAAACGGCTATAGTTAGGGATAGGAAAATATATTGCGAATTTGTTAGGAACAATGTGTAGAATTCAAAAAGTAATAATATATAGGGGTTCCATTTAAATTTTTTATTATAGTTTGGTCATCTTTAAATAAACAACCTGTATACAGTGAATAATTTTAAAATATGCACACAACTAAACTATAACCCTATCTCAAATTATATATATATATATATATATATATATATATATATATATATATATATATATATATATATATATATATATATATATATATATATCTTACGCAATTTTCAAAAATTACTCTAAATACCGATTTCATGATCAAAATATAAGGATTTTAACTGGAGAGTTAATTTACAAAAGTGTAATTCCCAGAAGGACAAGATATTCTTGGATCTCAACAGAAAACTATTCTGCAGTTTTTTTTGAAAAATTGTCGGTGTTTAAATAAATTGCAGAAAAACCAAAATGTTTAAAATTGCGGCCTTTTTTTCATGTACGCATCAGTGAGAGGGGGCATTGTACATAAAGAAGATATACACCACCGAAAAACAAAGAAATTAGCTTGTACCATATTAGTTCCACCTTTGAATGAAATTTCCAGTTAACTTACTAATTAATAGTACATTTAAAAAATGCAATAGTTTTCCAACGGTCTGTATTGCTCAAAATCTCATTAAGGCACATTTCGGCACAGTTCCGGCACAAAACAACGCGATTGTTCCCGCGTTTAGTACCTACAAATGTTGTCGAGTTAACAGTATTATTAAAAATACGATAATTTTGGAACGGTATGTTGACAATATGACGGCACATTCTGGAAGAGTTCGACACAAAACCACGCGCAGGGTCCCGCATTTTGTACTGATTATGCGCTGCTAACTTCACAGAGTTTATTTTTTCCTGGTACTTAAACCTAACTAGTCTTAAAACGGTTTGGTTAAGAATAAAATGGCGAGTACCTCTAACTCTTTTAAAAAGTTGCTAGGCACCTCCATTTTCTTTCCCCGTAAAACCATTTAATTCTGATACGAATATTACATGTAAGGTACAGGCGCCAAATAAGGCCAGACTCCTAATAAGGCCAATTTTAAATATATTTGTAAGTACGATGTAAACTCAGTAGGAGGCGTCATCTTCCGTCCACATAATAGCCCAGCAACCTTTCGGTTAGTTCTTATTCAGCTGCGCGCAGAGACGGTCATTTTTTCTCCTCTTTGTTAGAGTGGTCGGTCGCACGAATTCTTCGTGGTAAGATTTTTAATTTTTATCTAAGTTATAAAGTGAGAGTTTAAAATTTTGATTTTTAATTTTTTTGGTTTAACAGCCACTGTTTGTTATTAAGTGACGTTGTTTTGTGGTATTTCTTGTTCATTTCAGTTTTATAAGCTATTAAACATAAACATGTGTGGTATCCTAATATGGCCACTCGATTAGCCTTATTAGGAACCACTTAGTTTTAGAAAAAAATTACGTTTTTAGCCAAATTTCTATTATTTCCAGAAAAATGGCTCGCAAAAAAAGAGCTCAATGGGCAGAGGAAGATTTAGTAGCTGCAATAAACGCCGTTAGAGACGGTATGGCTACTAATAGAGCAGCTATTACTTTTAATATCCCTAGGCGAACTTTACGAAACCACATAAAGAGTGGAAGTTTAAAAAAGAAGCTTGGTCGCCATCCAATTTTGTCTGAAGTTCAAGAAGCAGAATTAGATAGGAGAATAGGACGCTTGTACGAGATAGGAATACCATTAACACCGAAAATTTTAAGTAAAATTGTGTGTACGCCTTTGTACGAGAAACAGGAGTAAAACATAGTTTTTCACTTATCAAAGAAACAGCCGGAAAAAAATGGTTAAAATGTTTTTATTCCAGGCATCCAGAAGTGGAAAGACGTCGTGCTCAAAAACTCAATCTTGCTAGAGCACAAAAAATAAACCATGAAATTGTAGACGATTACTTTAACAAACTCAGAAGGACATTATTAGAGAAACAATTTAACGGTAAACCTGTCCAAATTACAATATGGATGAGAAGGGATGCCAATTGACTCTTCACCATCAGCAAACTGTGTTGGCACAAAAGGGAGTGAAAAGAGTACACCTTGTTGCTCCCGAGCATGGAGAAAATGTTTCCATTGTAGCTTGCGCTAACGCAATAGGACAAAGCATTCCTCCAGTTATCATCTTCAAGGGTGTACAGATTAAGCCCGAGTGGTATATCACCATACCAGCGGAGAAAGCACGACTACAGATGCATTTATACAATGGCTTGATCATTTTGCCAAGTTTAAACATCCTGAACCTGTTCTATTAATTTTCGATGGAGCATCTTCTCACTTTGATACCCGCATTGTAGATGCTGCAGAAAAACATCAGATAACCCTGTTCTGTTTACCTAGTAACACTACACATGAGTTACAACCGTTAGACAAAGCTGTATTTCGAAGTCTTGAGACATACTGGGATGAAGAGGTTCTGAATTTTTGGGTAACTCATGCAAACAAACGTACTATTACAAGGGCCAGGTTTGGAGAAATATTTACTCCAGTTTGGTTTAAATCCATGTCAAGCAAAAATATCTTATCTGGATTTACAGCAACGGGAATTTTTCCATTTGACCCATCAGCCATTCCAGAGACAGCATTTGCTCCCAGTGTTCTTACACATCGTCCTTTCGATGATCAAGTTTTGGGCAATGTCTGCGAAAATAGTACTCAGCAATTAAATAATAGTGCCGATAAATCAAAAGCTGGTACTGATCCACAACCTGGAGCAAGCGGTGTAAATGCTAAGAAGAAAGCGCAAACCCCAAATAAAGTTTTTACAATTACATTTCCACAAAGTGACAGTGACAGTAACTCCAGTGGTTCTTACACATCTGATGAATCAAGTGATGAAGTTGAAGATGAACTTGAGGAAATAGAGGAAGATGATAGAAATATATACAACCTAAATAGCGAGCAGCAAAGCAAAAATAAAGAGCCACTACAAGAAACAGATAATCTAAATAAAAGCTTCACCGAAAGTGGTTTTTTCATTACTCCAGAACTAAAGAAAACTGTCAGAAAACATCGACCAGTAATCAACTCCAGAGCCCAAGAAGTAACAAAAAGATTGTTTTCAGAAATATAAACGAGCACCGTTAAAGAAAATAACTCGCAAAGTAATAAAGAAAAAGGGAAACAAGTTGTGAAACAAAAAGAAAATCAAGGCAAAATAGAAAAAGGAAAGAACAAAATTAACAAGAAAGAATCCTGGTACTGTTTTGCTTGTGCTGAAGACAGAGTAGCTGACATGCGAAGATGTAATTTATGCGGCTCCTATGTTCACGAGGAATGTGTAGGACTTACTAAGCAAGATAAAGCCACATTTGTTTGTCCTAAATGTACCTAATCAAGACATGTAGCTTAAGTTAAAAAATAATTTAGAGTTGTTTTCATTTTATTTTATTTTAATTTGTGTAACTGTTTATTTTCTTCAAAACTAAAATTAAAAGTTATGTAAAAAATTTAAAACTACGTACTTGAAAAATACTGTTGGCCTTATTATGAGCCCAGTCTCCAAATAAGGCCAATTTACCAGTTGCCATAGTTACCATTTTTTTTAAACAGTTTATATTCAAAAGCAATTATATTTAACAAAAAATGATAACTTATAGCATACACTCATTACAAAAAAAGCGTTGTATAAATCTTTCAGTAAATATTCTTAAAATAAGCAAACAAATCTTAACATGACCTTATTTGGCGTCTGTACCTTAGGTAAACAAGTATTAAATTCTTTTAACACATTTATTAGTTTTGTACTCATATTCTATTTTTCGATTTTTTTTTGGTATTTGGTCACTTTAATTAATTGATCTAACTATATAACTTCAACCACGTGAAACAAATCTCTGAGTAGAAAGTGTAATGGAAAGGGACTTCAAGGTGGTTAAAACAACAGTTGTAAGGATGTTTATACCATTTTAAAATCGATACAAAAATTAAAGTTATGGCAATTTTTGACATTGAATTTAACTGATAATCAATATTTTTCGTTGGTTTTTGTTATAATTGTGTCTGTTTAGTTACGAGTAATACCAACCCTACTTAAATTTTGCAGAGAAATAAGTTCTGATAAATGTCTTTGAAGTATTTCAGTTTTCCATTTATTTCACAAGAGATTATTAATAGTAAGATATTCATTTTAGAATTGTGAACTCAAACAGACTGCTATAATTTATATTTATTATCAAACATAAGAAATCATTTTAGAGCGACCTTAAATTTATTGCGTTACTATCTATTTAATCTCAACTTTACAAATGAGAATTTAAGAATGGTAATATAAAAAATGCGTTGTTAAAATTACACGATTTTTTAAGTAGTACATTAAATGTAATTTATGCATAAAATGGATATAATCATCGATAATTGAGTAGCGCAGGTAAGCTTAACGATAGTCGTTCAACGCTATCATGTTCAATTTATGATCGCATTTACACGGGTTCAATCCGGTGCTACTAGACCACGACGGCCGTACTAAAGAGAAAACAATACAGATTCGAAAATTTACAACCTATAGCTTCCGAATGAGCTTTAAATAATTCTGATTATGTGCGTGGTTTACCGTAAACACTTCCACATTTCATTTTTGGGAAAACCCGCGCCCACTATACATGTTTCCTTTCATCAAATCTCGCATACATTATTATAAAATGCCTTTGTTGTATTTCGCTTATGGAAACCATTATCATTGTTGTCCAAAATATGTATTATTACTGTATATTAATCGACGATATTACCACAAATTCTTTTTACATTACACAGTAAGTAATACCATTTTATAACCTTCATACCCTTAATTTTGTAGCAAATTCAAAATAAAACAGTTATTTTAATTTGACTATTTGAGAAAAGTTGAAACTTTAATAAAGGTGTTACGATTTACAAACATAAGTTGGGAAGCAGTACTAAAACATTGATCTACCTTTAGCTACCCTAACTAGCCGGAGATTCCAGAATAGGTAATGAGTCCCTAGCGGAGAAGAGGAGAAGCCCCTCTTTACAAAATAGACCAAAACAATCCCATGTTGATCATAAAATACAATTATCTACTTTTAGCTATTTGCTGTTCAGCTAAACGACATGGTGGCAGACAGAAAATAGAAGGCTTACATTGAGTTTTCTGGTCATTTTTACGGTTTGATCGTTGTAAAATGTTTAGGTTTAAAAAAAAAATAGAATTGATATTTATTCAGAAATTCATAATCTCTATACTTAAATGAAATAAAGTGAAGGACTTTGAAAAAGCAATTCGAACGAATAAACGCTTTATTTGAAAACGGACACTAATGATTATAATATTAAATTACGACAAAACATCAATAACTATTTATGAATTTTAGAAGTTTCGTCAACATCACAATATTATTACTCTGTAAAACGATTTATTTTTGATTTCGGAAAAGTTTGATTATCGTTGAGAATACAACAAACAAAACTTTTAAATCCTGCATTATTTCTGAATGTGGTACTTCTATCGCCTGCTACAAAGGCTCTTCTAAATCGATACTAGGCGTCGCGTAAGCTTATTAAAATAAGTGGGTTGCCGATCAAGCTTACCGAGGAAGGCTGCAGGTTTTAATGAGCTTGAACATTCGAAACTTGTCGTTTTACAATCTTAACCCCAACAAACACACCTACAAAGAATATATTCGGTCAGGTATTATTCAGTGCACAAATTGACTTTAGTAACAATTTAAATAACAATAACCCAGACAAGTAACATGATGCCATTTATTCACTGAATGCTCCCACCGATAGTATAAAACCCTTCTTAAAGCTAAAGTATAAATTTAAACCGAAACAATTATAATATCCCGCTTGAATATTTCGAAATACCCTATATATTCAATTATACAAAACACAACCGGTATAACATATAATGCTACTTCACAAAAAAACGTCAGCGCAGGTAATAAATAATTAGCCAAGTAAAGATAACGGCCGTCTAACGATAACGTAACAGCTTGTTTATTTGGTGGAGTACATAGGGCAGTAAATCCAAGACATATAATTCCAACTCCACACAATTATTAACGTTAGCCCTAATTTACATATATATATATTTCAAGAAAGTGATTTATAGAATATGATCGTTAAACAAACCAACGAAAACTGCAGATAACAGCTTGCAACAAAAGGTAATTATTTTATTGACACTTAATGGTCTCATTACTGGACACCCACTTTTTACTTTATACAATTTGTATCGACCCTGCAGAAGGCAGTGCACAACACAAGAAAGTGCATACTGCGATTGAGTGTTTACATAATCTTATAGCATACTAGAATGGAATGTTCTGACAGTATGTAAGATTGGAACACAACACAATTCCAAGGTCCCACAATTTCAAGGTTCCCACATTCTCAAGGTCCCATCCGCTCAAGGTTACACAATATCTAGGTCATTTGTGTGCGCTACTTCCCCAAGGTCCCACTTGACCAAGGTTACCGCATTTTAAGGTACGATAATATGTGGGTCATTCACACCTTACACACTCTCAAGGCCATTTGCATACGCTACCTACTACGATAGCTATCTCACTTTTTCAAGGCCTGCTCATGTAAATTTTTTACAATTGTCTGATACCACACTTAGAACAAAGAAAAAAAAGGAAATGATATGTTAATATATTTATTTGTTGTATGTACAAAGTTAATCAGTTTATTAATCAGACACGTGATTTTCTCTAGGAATAAAACAGTTTGATTTAGTACAAGTGCAAAAGTCCTTTCCACTTCTGTAGCATTACACCTGCGTGGACGTGGTGCAAGTAATTGAGCGTACGTGCAGTGTGGCCCCCATCGGAGATGTTCCTGTAGCGGAGTGTTCGATGGTTGCCATCGGTTAATTCGAACTCCACACATGAAGCATTCAACCTTATCGTCTGAAGATGCTCCTCTAGAGGACTAGCAGATGTTCATCAACAGTATATGATGGTATACCATCACAGCGTCATTGATATATGTGAGCATATACACCGCGTGGTGTGTACCTGTCTGTCTGTCTGTCTGTCTGTTTGTCTGTCTGTATAGTAGTCGACGTTATCAATCAATTAGTGTTGGCCTCTCTGGTCTGCGGCCGTACTATTGAGGACGACGTTTTTCTGGAAATAAATCATAAGTAGAAGAAGAGCTGTGTCATCATTTACAATTACTATGCCTGTCTCGATCACTTGGAAAGACCACTTGTCGAAGAGCTGCATTACGAACTCGGATGAGTTCATAAAATCCGGCAATCTCTTCCACAGTTTCCAGTATCATCTCCAGATGTACAATAGCGTAATCATACCCACTTAGTATAGCTAGGCTTATCAAGGTATAATGTTACAAGCCTAGTGGTGGGGCCGGTCGAGCTGCTCCTCTAGAGAGCCCTCCGTAATGACGACATCACAATTCCGAACAAATGGGACTATGGTTGCCAGCTGTAACGAAAGAAAGAATTATTATTAAAAAAGTAGTATAAAGAGAATACATACCGTGAACGCGAGACAGTCCCATGTGATTATGCGATGTGCGCAGAAGAGCCAGTACCACACAGCGATAATAAGAAACGCGGAATTGCGTTGAGTGGCACTGTCTACCGACGCCTTCGCACACATAACGTTGTAGAGGAGAGGAAGCATAGTGCGGCCAATAGCCATAGGAACATGTGTAGCCCAAAACCAGTCATCGTGAATTTCGTCGTCGTCATTGTCGTGCTTGTCGTTATCGTGGTTTTCGTCATTTCCGTGATCCTGCACCCCCGGAGCGGCGTCTGGAGCTCTGCTACTTTCATTATCCTTGTCCTGTATGCTGTTACATATCTGTTCCTGGCACTTAGTTGGTCTAGTACGTCCGACAGGTCCTGAGCGCTACATTCTAGATATTGCATGTTGTTTGTGAGACTGTTGGCGTAACGCGTCGTTGTCATAGTCGTCTGAATCATAACTCAAGGCAAGGTTCATGTCTACGTCGGAGTCGTACTCACCAATGTTGAGGTAATCGTTCCCAGTACAGGAGGAACATACTCCCTCAACACTGGATGATATGTTGATGAAGTTATTACTATCATTGGTATGTTCGTCTAGGTCAATAGGCACTGTGGTGTCCTCCTCACTGACAGTGATGACTTACGACACTGACCAGGTCAAGTATTAGTGTATCCGCATCAAGATTGTACTTTTGTAGAGAGTCCACGACTATGGTCTTCAGTTCATAAATTTCGTCATCGCTGGATTAGGCGTCCACGTCAATAGGAGAGTATGCAGGGGGAGGGATATACAGCTTCTCAGGTGAATAGGGTGAGGAAACCTGTCAATTTGAGCAGAAACCTAAGGTGTGGTAGTTGGAGGGAGGTCAGGAAGCGGAGTAAAGGAGGCAAGCGGGATAAAGTTAAAGGGATACATATTTGCCCCAGGTGATGGAGAGCGGGGTGTTATAGCAACCTGAAAAAAAGAAATAAGAACGTTAGAAACGTATCAATAGAGGAAAAAAACAAAAAAATTAAAACATAAGCCTTGTTGGTTTTACCTGGCGCGCAATTCATCATTGCCAGACGAAGAAGATGATGGGAACTTGCTCTTGAATTCATTGTCAGTTCAGTATTTTCAACTATAGAATCAGTTGTACGTATAATCTCGACTGTTTTCATTTTGCTAAATATAGGTGTTTCTCCCACTAAAAACAACGTTTTCATGCATTTTTACAGGACATTTTCCAATATATTCTTTAAGGACTTGTAAAATTTTTCAAAAGTTATTTTGTGGACTTAGGCCTAGTATAATTGCCATAACAGCCTTT
This sequence comes from Vesta saturnalis, assembly GCA_036346205.1. Lineage (NCBI taxonomy): Eukaryota > Metazoa > Arthropoda > Insecta > Coleoptera > Lampyridae > Vesta > Vesta saturnalis. The sequence goes on along the minus strand of JARFJB010002005.1, from coordinate 314,188 downwards.
TAATTGAAACAATGCAAATGTTTTCCATTACTGTATATTTATTACTTTATGTTTTGTACATTAGTAATAGTAATCACTTTTAGATTCAGTAAACCCAATTGTATCCACCGCCGTAGTGGACAATACGGTGTCAGCCGTAAACAGAGCTAAGAAAGCGCTTTTATCTATTACTGCACCAGATGTGTAATTTAAGTTCTTTGGCTTTTTATGTACGTCACGATCATGCGTGGCTTATGATCGTCCGTACCGGCGGGTGGCCGAGTGAACATCATAAGTCACGTTGTGATACTACCGCGGGATGAAACTCCCATCCTGAGGGGGTTGCTGGGAGACCGGCCTAATACGGATCTCGCGCAGGATGTGATGGAGCTACTCCATGAAGGTGGTGCTGACGGTGGCCTGGTGGAGAGCGGGCAGTATTTCGACCAGGATGGCTGTGGAGTAGCGTTGTGGTTTTTGGATACTCCACCTTCAGCGGACGATTTGGATGTGGTATTATCACGCAATTACGAGCAGGCAGACGTGGACGAAATACTGCTCACCCTACAGCCTGTACGTGAACCGTATGAGAGTAGACAGTCACCCGTAAGAGAAGATCAGGTAATATCAGGTAATATGTCTTAAGTCTCGCCTCCATTGCAGAATTTGGGGATCAATGGTCTCCAATTGCGGAAGAGCGTTCATCGTCAAGCTCTGTAGCGAAGCCGGTGCTGGGGAGAGATGAATCTCAGACTACTCTGACATCTGCATGAGTTGTAGATGATCAGCCGTCCACCTCTACAACACACGCAGAGCGCAGAATAGTAGGGAATCGATTTGAAGGTTTGCTGAGCCATGCTACTACCTTAGAATTTATGTAGGAGTGGTCGTACAGTAGTTCTACGGCAGGAGAGGTTAGGGAGCACATTTCTGAGATTGTTCTGAGTCCTACTTGTATCGAGGAGTTCGCTGAAGAGTGGAGTCCTATGAACTCTTCGATACAAGTCGAGCAAATGGATGATTCATCAGAGAGTATCCTCAGTCCTGTATGTGCTGCAGATTTTATACACAATACTTACCTGCACAATCACCGGTGAGGGATATAGTGGAAAACGCAGTATCTTCTCCACAGAGTGCATTGCGCCCTACATGCGCTGCCGAGTTTCTGGAAAACAGTTGGGGTTAATACCTTGCTTCCATCCCAAAGCACATGACAAGGTGAGATACAATGCTGGGTAGAATATGTGTGCTCAGCAACAGTCTACCCCGACCTTCATTGTTACTGTTTCCTTACCCGTATACTACTCTGCCCCTCAACCTGATATATCCGTCATACATATTATCCTACTCCTGGCGATAGGTTACGTTGCGTCCAAGTTCGCATCGCTGGATATGATTTCTTTTTTAACAGTTGTAATAAATGATAAAACTAATAAAGAGTTAAAAAGTGTCATCAAGTTATCTGTGCGTTTCCTTTAACGAAAATATATGAAACAAATATAACATTAATCTTGATGTAAAAATATAAATCCCTAACACTGCAAAATATTATTAGGCAAGGAAATCATGTGTATTTAGTACGATCTGAAATATGGTTAAAGTGTTTTCAGTCGTGAAACAATGTCAATTTGCAATGTAACCTCGGAGAGGAATTCTATAATTTAAGAAGACTAAAAACTAATTTAAATAAAACGATTTTCTAGAAAATCTTCAGTTTTCAACTTTAGAAAACATGGTATTAAATTTGAACGAAGTATAATTTTAATTATTTTTACTGTAGTACCTTTAGTTTATTCTAATTAAGAATACATTAAAACACCTCAATTTTTCCAACCTTGATTAGAACCAATTAAAAGTTTGATAAACGTTCGGCAAATAAAAATAAGCTCATATAAACAGCTAAAAAATTAAATTCAAAATAAAACCGCAGTTTCTTCACAAATTCAATTTGTTATTAAAGTTTTATTCTCTAGTGCAAAAATATCTAAGCAGCTGTCGGGTTCACAAAAAAGGAGAATCTCAAGAAGCAGGATGTAGCTTAAAACAAGTTTCTGAATCTGAAGAAGAATTAAATAAGAGCATTTCTCAGCTACAAAAAATGCCGAAAAAGGTATTCCTACAGCGGACATCGATGAATTGCTCCCTGTTGCCTCTCAAAGTACTGAAGTGACGATTGATGATATAACACTTAATTACCATGATTCACTATCTTGGCCCGTTATTACCAATAATTTAATTCATTTGCACACGTTAACCATGGACCAGATCAGGGTGATAGCATACATGTTCACTCTCTTTTGCCGTATGATCCTGGAAGAAAATTTTTAAAAGACTGGTTTGATGAAAAAGAAAATAAAGGAGAAACCGTTAAAAGAAAGTGGCTCATGTATTCCAGCAATCGAAACACCTTGTTTTGTTTTCCTTGTGTGCTTTTTGGAAATAAGTCGCATAACCTTGCAGACCCCCAAGAAGAGTTTGGTGATTGGGGGACCTTTCTCCAGGTATTCCTCGACATGAAAGTTCTTCAGGTCACCATAAAAATTACGTAAAATGGAAAATTATGGAGAAAAATTTATTATCAGTAAATGCAACTAATGATTATCTTATGGACTCAGTAAATAATGAAATAAATATTGGAGGGAAGTATAGTTGATGCTATTTTATTCTGAGTCAAAAATAATCTTGCGCCGAGGAGCTCAAATGAAAATATTTAAACTTAATAATTGGATTTGCTAGTCACTACAATCTTATTATTAAATATCATATTGATAAACTTAAAAAGGGTTCTGTCTTATACTTCTCGTCCGCTGTTAAAAATGAAAAAATAACATTAATTGGCAATAAAATTAGGAATGGTATTACGAGATTTGAGTGGTCTACTGCTTTCTCATAGATAGCAGAGAGCAGTAGACCACTCAAACCACAATACACCTGCGAAATTAATTCTGTGATTTCTCACATTTTTCATAGTTTTGCCGAAACTGACATTATTTAACAGCTAGTATAAATTTTTCACAAATGGGTTAGTGGATTCTGCTCACAACTTTGTATTTAGGTCTATATATGATTTAAGCCTACGCGATTGGTTGAAGCTAATCGCGCGATAAACTTTCTCAAGCACAAGGCCTTCTTGAAGGCATTGTATCAAATTTGCATCATCCGGTAAATTCAATATCGCTTACGGGGTTAATAAATTTAATTGTGCCTCGTTAAGCCATTTGAAGTCGTTTCGCGGCAAACATTGACTTTAAGCCCATCCACATAAGTTAACCACATCTGTGTAAAGGATATAAGAGGAGGGTTTGCTGGGATCGTAATCATCCATATACTTTTTATTTACTTTGCTATATGTAGTACAGCATTGCGTTATTCCACGTCTTATACCTTTTTCCACGAATAATAATATCGGTGAGCAGCTCCAGTCTAACTTTAGTGTCATTTAACATACACTGCCAAGTGTATCTGGGACCAGTGTAAAGGAATGCCGGATCTAGCTTATGCATTATGCACTTAGTTCTAAAATTTGTAAATATGTCAGCAAGTAGAAGCACAACACATGTTAGATAAACATCGCTATATTGACCTAAATTTTGAATGTGAAATTTCTGCGAAACGGTTTGAGCATGCGCATAATTATTATTTGTAATATGTGATTGCTTCAACTTGCTGTAAAATCTCTGTTTACCTAGGAGACTAGTTTCGTCAAATTTAGCCCACGTATCTACATATTCATACGGGTACACCCATTTTTTTAGTTAATAACTGCAGCTGTTCATTACTCAAATAGCTTAGGGTGGTGCGTACAAATTTCGAAATCGTTAAACGATAAATAGGATGATAATTTGTCTAGGAACTCGTTCATGAAGCGATATGAATCTACAAATCTAAATTTAACATTGTATATATATATATATATATATATATATATATATATATATATATATATATATATATATATATATATCTTTGGTGAATGATAGGTAGCGTTCTTTTGTCTTAGCTAAGAATGTGTTTTTACCGGGGATGACGGGTAAAATATTTTATTATAAAATGAATTTCATAACCTGAAAAGTTATGGAAAAAGACATGAATTATTCAATGCTACTGGAGATTGTATGATTGATGAGCGCTACCTCTAAATCGATCGGTGACAAGACAGTGGTCTCCCAATTTAAAAGCACGTTCAAAGAAGGGATGCTCGCAAGTATGGCAATGGGTGGATGCATTAAATCTCAACCTTTGAATATCGCTTAACGTTTACATAGGTATTAGATTGTCGAAGTACTGCTGCAGATTGCCTGCAGTATCCAACAACTCGTTGGTAAACCAATTAATGGACTCCTCACCCCTCTGCAATCGAAATTTTGGTAAGGAATCGTTAAACGTGCAGTGGAGATAATATGTGATGCTGCATATGTTATGCTTCTTATACTTAACGGTATTTCGTGTTTCATCTTATTTAAAATCCTGCACTAAACATTCTATGTCGCAATATAGAATAAGTGGCGCAGTATGATTAAACTCGTGGTTCTTAAAATAAACATTCGATCCTACACTTATGAATTAACTTCCAATCTGATTCATGGTTACTAAGCTCAATTTCTGAACTAAAATAGATTATATACCATACCATACTACGATTCTTCGTTAACTGTGAACGCATTTATCCGAATAAAGTTTTGTTCTAGCAGAAATGAAATTTCGTTATTTCGCTATAATCTTTTCTAAGAGCATAAACGTTTAAAGATAAATCGGGGTTTTGTTTTAAAAATTTAAGGTCATGGGAAACTATATCTTCATAATTTAGAGTTTCAGCGTAGTAAGGATAAGATGATGCGCTATCAGAATCGCGAGGAGCGGGGAAGAGAGCCCTTCCGAAACAGGCTTCATTATTATTTTATACTAAAATAAATTTAATTTTTCAGGTACTTTCATTCGGTATTCTATTTTCAAAGAAAACCCGCAATATACTTTAAGTCAATATTTTCATTGAAACAGGTTAATGAAGTTAATGAACTTCAATCTTCAACATGTAGGTGAAACTTCACAAAAACTTTACAGAAGATTATACCAACACAAATACGATTGCAGAGTAAAACCAGATTCGTCAGCACTTGCCACCCATTATAATACAAACACAAAACTCCTGGCTAATTAAAGAAATGACGAAAGAAGAAGATTTATAGAAATGTGCCATATAAAAACGAACCAAGCAATGAATTTTAGAAGCGATGTAAATAATCTTAGCAGCAGTTACAATTATCTTTTAAAATTCTTTAAATAAGTTCATTTAGTAGCATTAAGTTTATACTGTTATTATCATTGATTCTTAAGTTTAACTTTTATATTCAAATTCTAGTTTTATTGATAAATGTTTAGTTATTATAGTATATTGAGTATCAAGAACAGTAAGGGACATTTACTGGTCGACGGCTATGTTTGGAGGCTGAGCAATTTAGCCGGAAACCGGTACAACCCTTAATGTTCGTGATGCTCATAAAGTTTTTTTTGCATGATTGTATTAAATTTACCACAATTGAAAAGTGACGTTTTAAATATAAATGTCCAAATTTTTTGTTCTTATTGTTGTGAAATGTAGTACCTATATATAATTTTACGTTGGTAAGTAAAAGACGTCGGTAAGTAAAATTTTACCGACGAGTTGGGCCTCGCAACCAGTAAACTTATCCTACTGTCTTGCAAACAGATATGGTAAATAAACGAAAAAGCTCAATTGTGCAAAAAGTTTATTAACAGATCTAGTTACTGTTATTGTAATTCAGTCATTAGTGACAAAAAAAATGTTTCTAGTTTTAGCTTATATTTTTGGTTTTATACCTTCAAATATTGTTAGTTATTTTATTTAATAACGTTAACTTATAAATTATGTTTTTAGCTGCCCTGATGAAGTGTTAATTAAACACGAAATCTTGGCTTAAAGTATATTGGGAGTTTTCTTTGAAACTAAAATACCGAACCGAAGTACCTGAAAAATTAAATTTAGTTTACTCATAAATTCGGTTGTAAAAGTATTATTTTCTACATTAATAATGCATTTTTATTTTTATTTGGGGGTGGGGGTAAATCTATATAGGATGATGCTCTTTGAATAATGTACTATTCGCGTTCACAGTTAATGAGATAATTTTCGATAGAGCCCAACTACTATCTTGCTCTTCGCTGAAGCGATCATTAAGTAATCCACTACATTAATATACAGATTTTTTTAATTTTCTCTTCATCTTAAAATATTAAAACCTTTCGTTGTAAATCTAAATTTCCTATGGATTAAATTATCATCATTGTTTATGGATGGTTTTACAAATTCGGCGCAAAATTCAAAATTTACTTTTAAAATCTGTTGATAAATATTAAAAATATCCCTAACCTTACCTAAAAACAACTTAAAACTATCGTAAAAAAACGTTCCTAAAGTCTTATATCCTAAATGAATTATAATACCTGAGCTCGCCCTGGATTTGAAAGCTGTTACCAGATCCCTCCACTCGACTGTACCCTTTCTTCCAACTGATCCTCCTTCAGCCGGTTTTGTTAACTGCTTAAATAATATTCCGTATCGTTCTAATTTTCTTACAATGCTCGCCAAATGCCTCTTATCACCAATATTCCATGATACATCGCCAACAGATGATTTAATCAATCTTCAGTTGGCATTAGTGATGTTAGTTATTTTGTTGATCTTTGCAGCATCTTGAGTATTGTGATGTTTGTAGAAATGCTCAAGTATTTTTAAGGATGATTCAATATTTTCAATTAAAGCCAAATTCATTATATTTACTATTAAATACATTTTTTCAATACCTATTGAATTTCTATATTAATTTTATAATTTCCAACCGTAAATCATAAACGTTTCTATACGCTATGTGACGCCAGAATAAACATTTATATAGATATCCAGCTTTCTACATTACGTATCCAACAAAGCGCGGTGGCCCAGAGGTACCGTATAGGTTTACCTTGCTAACTCTCTGTAGTTCTAATCTCGCAAGGAGCAAACAATTTTTTTCAGAGTTTATGCTTCTACCAGAAATAGGAGCATCAATGTCTTCACCAGCAGCGGCCAACCTCCGCGGCGAAAGTACCTCTTCAGCAACGACAACGACAAAGAACGAAGGTGGCTTTTTCAGCAAGGACGAAAAACCGGAAGTAGCTCTTCAGTGGCGGCGAAAAGAATCTTCCAGATACCTGAAGAAGCCACCTTCTGCATCAACAATATCTATATGCCCCTTCCCGCGTACGTATTCCAACATCTCAAGATGGCCGCCACGTCTCTCATTGCCAACGGATGGTCCAGCTCACTTGCTAATCTTTACAGGGGCGGGACCCATACTCGCACCCTTTGGCTTAACGTCACTAAGGCGGAGTCACGTTCTGGACTCTCATTGGTCCTCTAATCGCAAACTTTCGGAGGGGGCGGGACTTAACTGCTCGCTCACTTCGCTAATTAGTGTGACGTTAGTTACGCTAGAAGTCACATAGCCTAACTACTTGTACGTTAATCCAACAAAGTCAAGCTCGAATCTAAACGAAACAATTACAAATATGTATGGTCAATAAGCCGAGCCTTGCTCTAATCATATCTAACTTAATACTATATAAAACATAAGGGTGACTGGATAGCAGATGTTTCCATATAGTTTACTAATTAACGGAAATGAGCCAAAATAGACTAAACCATCTGGATATTCATTCACAAAATAATAATTTTTTATAGATCAATATTTTCTTACTTTTAAGAGATGTTCAAGTGCAGTAAATCCTTTTTGTTTTACATCAGTATGACACAATGCATATTTAAAAAACATGAAAAATATTTACGTAATTTTTCTGTGTACGTTATTCACATAACACCATTTGTCTTTTATAATACTGGTCGTTGCTTTTATTTTGTTTAAAAACAAATACGAAACGTTAACTTTATTTAACAGCCGCTTTCACCTATTTATGGTCATATGTCATCAACCCTTCTTAATATTTTTGGACAACAATTTTAAAATAGTCCAATCGAAAAATTACTTTGGTAGAACCAAAAATTATCGATCGCCTTCGTTCTTATTGTAGTTTAAGCAAAGATCAACCTTTGCGTCTTATTGTAAAAAATTTCGTCAAAGCTTTCAACCTTTATAAGATATCTTCCCAAGCTTGTTTTACATCCCTATATTTTCAAGTAACTTAATGAATATATAATAACACAATTACTTTAAATCGTAAGCACTGTCGTTTTACGTTAGTTTCACAAAAAATGGTAACGCGAATTAGCGCCTATATAAGTTTTATTTTTTGCAATATTATATTAAAAAATACTTTAAATAGTCAAATATTATAAGTTTAGATAGCATGATTAATGATATATGATACGTAAAATCGTTAGTTACGTTTCGTAAATTGTACTCAGAAAAAAACTTGTCCACATTATTTTTACGTCAGTTTATTTGTACGACACAGTTGCTTAATGTGTTGCAAGCCAAAATATCAGAGTTTAAAAATTTTAAATTTTTTTTCAGGTAGTAAGTTACTCATTTACTTTTTAATTTTTAATTTTAAGGAAGTTTTTTGCAAACAAATCTTGTTCCTTGAAAATAAAACAAGATACAGGTTACACATAAAAAAACAATATAAAACATGAATTTAAGCTTAAAATCTTCCCATTTAGTTACTGGAGATTCTGTTCGTTTTAGAATGTAGCTCAGGACTTAATTTCTTCAATCGATAACTGTTGTACGAGCAACTATAAATTTTTTTTAATTCCCAAAGTATTTGCAATCTGTAAGTTTATAAATAGTGGTAATGGTAATCGTATAAAAAGTGTTTTAATAATGTAATAAAGAAATAAGTATAAAAATGTTCTCCAAACAAATCGTTAAAATAACGGGAGATACAAACCATTCACCAAAAATAATGCCTTTGTCTCAGTCGGTTGGTTAAACTAGGGCGGTTCAATCTTTTGATTTGATTAATTACCACAAATTCTGCTAGATTATTTCCACTTAAGATAAATATAGAAACAGCAATGTAACACTAATAAAAATGATCTCGGACGCCAAGTTATTTTCTAATTATGCTCGGAATAACTAAACCGAGTTTTACAATAAAAATTTACCAAAGTGCAAAAATAAAAAAATATACAAACTATGTTTATTAACATGTAAAATTATAATTATATAAAATATATCTTAAAAACTAGTTATAGCCTTAAATTACTTAATAATGGTTATAAATACCTGTTTGAAAAATTTTGTACACAAACTTTTTAATAACGTCTGGTATCTAAACGATTACAGAAATGTAAACCAAAGGTGATGTCATCTTTGCACCAATATTGCGCAACATATCGCAATAACAATGCTTTACGTTGTAAACCACACCCAAAATAGGATTTTACTTCTTATAAATTTCTCTTCGTGAAATTTTGAATCCAATGTTTATTGCATTTTCTCGAGAGTTCATATAAAAAATTGTAATCAAAATTTAGTTTTGCATTAAAAGCCAAAACGCAATGATAAAATAAAAGCGTACGTAAAAGTGCAAAAAAATATGTAGTAAAAGTAAAAGTGAAAGTGCCTGCAAAACGCAAATATTTTAGATTTTCAATATAACGAGTTAAATTATCTTACCATTAAATCAATGGCACTTTTCACAAAATTTAGGTGGAAACCCCAAAATGGATTCCTGCATCTAACAGCGTATCACAAGAAGTGAAAAAAAAATGGATGCTTAGGAAGTCAGATGATGATGACGCGTTGCGCGAAAATATTTGCGCAAAGAATTAAGTCAACGATATGAGCAGAAAAAATAATTTAAAAAAGTGGGAGTATAAACCCTTAAGAAAATATGCAACTTAAGTTACTCCAAAATGCAAATTAAGTTGCCTACCCCATACCTATAAATCATTAATTAAAATATTGTTTCTTATATTTACAACTAAATGAACGAAGAACATAATTTACGGTATATTTTACTACAACTCAAAATGGGTTGTTACAAGTTATCATACGTTGTCAAGTTGTCGGGTGGTGAATGGTTAATGGGAAATCATAAACTTTCGAATTCCTGCTTCCCTAATTATTTTAGGTAAAAACAAGAACTTTTCTTTAAAGAATTGAATGCACTCTAAAATGAAACTATTAAAAATATTTTACAGTTTACGCTAATTTCAAAAATTAGAAAAATTGTTGTCAGTCTATTAGTCATAACAATAGACTTAAAAAATGCCGTACACGGTTTCTGAGAGAATAGAAATTCTAAAAATGTTTTATTTCGGCAATAGCACACCCACAGTAAATGTCTTATTTAGCGCGGAATATCAAAACCGCCCGATTCCAAGTCATACTACAATTGGAATAATTATTACCAAATTTGAAAATAGTGGAACGGTGCTTCCTTTGTGTAAATTCGCTAAAAATTATTAAACCAATATTCAAAATGTGTTTGAAAATGACAATACTGCAAATGTATTAACTGCAGTTGTTGAAAATTCATGGTATAAGTTCTCGAGAAATTGCGTACCAGTTTGGAATGCATAATACAACTGCATTAAAAATTTTGAAAAAAAATTATTTCCTTTCGTACAAACTTCAGTGTCATCAGGAGTTGTTTGAGGGGATTTTGAGAGAAGAGCAGAGTTTTGCTTTGAGATGCTGGAGAAAGCTGATCTAGACCGACAATTTTTAAAGAACATGTATTTTATGGATGAGCCTACGTTTACGTTAAATAACGAACCAACGTGCAAAATGATAGGATTTGGTCAACAAAAAGGCCTGAAACTATTATTGAAAGCCAATTCGAAGATCGTAAAAAAATTAATGTTTGGGTAGAATATTCGGACAAGATATTATTGGACCATTTTTTTTTATGAAGAAGGCTCTAGCAGAAGTAGCTCCCGAGGAAGAAGCAAATCGGTTTCAAATTGATGGTTGCCTTGCTCACAGTCGAGAAGTAAAAGGCTTTATTAATAATTGTTTTAATAACTATGTAATCGGACCAAATTGTACAATTAAGTGGTTCCAAGATCTGGAGATCTTGCTCCAAATGATTATTATGTCTGGGAACATTCAAAATTAAAAAAATTCATTTCTGAAGGGTTTGCGTGTTTACAGGCTTTAAAGACAAGCATCAGCGAAGAATAGTCTAAAATAACGCCTTGCATTCTTGTTAGAAACGAATTTTATGATAGATTAGGATATTGATTAGCGCAAAATGGTGGCTTATTTGAGCACTTGCTATATTTTTTGTGATTCTTAATTATTATTGACATTTATACAAGGATTTTCAACTGCAGTTAATACATTTGTAGTATTTCCATTTTTAAACACATTTCTTTGAATGGTAGCTTCATAACCTTTGTCACGATTAACAAAGGAAGCAACGCCTCATTATCTTCAAATTTGATGGTAATTCTTCCAATAAAATAAATTCTTCCAAGCGAAAATGACTAGATTTAGAAATTAAATGCCCTTATTCAAAAACAAACTAAAATTAGTGACTTGCGACTTATATTTAAAAGTTGTGCGCATAAAATAAGTAAAGCGAAGTTCCTTTAAAATAATATGTAGTATAATGAAACACGTAGCTCTAGACCCTATGTCCTTGCAATACATTTACGTACGCATCCAGAGTACCTGTCAAAGCAGAACAATGTAATTGCGTAGAGTTCGTATTCGTATATGAAGGCAATAAGCGACAATGCATTCATTGAAGTAGAAAGCTCGCCTTCGCCTTGTTCTAAACTCAAATTTGTTTAATTGTCACAAATATGTTCTAGCCTAGTTGTATAGTCGAAATGGCAGTTTTATGTTGTTTTATTAAACATTAATTACAAGGTAGCAGCAATACCATTCGTATCTAGAAATTAAAAGGTAAATTTCCAACATACACCATTATACATAAAAGGAAGTCAACAAGAACAAAATGTAAGTATCCTTCTTGTATATCGTATCTCTCGTTGCTATCTTCATCCAACCAGATACATTTTACCTTCCAACCTACAAGTATTCATTAAAATCTAGTACAACTCTTGAAAGTGATTTTGGCATTTATCTGATACCCGAAAGCGAGTTTCTTGGCTACTATCTGCGAATAAAAATAAATCTACAAAGATCTCAAAAAATAAAATAAGTGTGTGTGTGTGTGTGTGTGTGTGTGTGTGTGTGTGTGTGTGGTGTGTGTGTGCGTGTGTGTGTGTGGGTGGTGGGTGGGTGGGTGCGTGCGTGTGCGTGCGTGCGTGCGTGTGTGTGTGGGCGTGCGCGTGCGTGCGTGCGCCTGGGTGGTGCATGGGTGCTTGCGTGGTGCGTGCGTGTGTGTGTGTATGTGGGTACGTGCGAGCGTGCATGCGGGTGTGCGTGCGTGCGTGGTGTGTGTGTGTGTGTGGGTGATGTGGTGTGTGCGTGTGTAGTGTGTGCGTGTTCGCGTGTGCGCGCGTGTGCGTGTGCGGCTGGCCGCGTGTGCGCTGTGCGTGTGTGCGTGTGTGTGCGTGTGTGCGTGTGTGCGTGTGTACGTGTGTGCGTGAGTGCGTGTGATCGTGCGTGCGTGCAAGATAACTCCACAACAAAAACACCCACGTGCCTCAAATATTTATTTAAGCTTGTTTTCATTTCGCTTGGAGCTGATTAGATTTTGGGAGAAATCCAGCGGCGGAGGAGAGTTTATTAGGGGCAGTTTTTGGATTTTATCAAATATTTAAAAAAAACTGTATATTTCAAAGATATAAAATACCCATATAACACCCTCGTTTATAAAGGGGTATTATAAAAATAAATTTTTATATATTTTTGACCATGGTTCGCCCGGTCGGGAGATGTGGGGAATTCTTTTCTTTAAATACAGTTTTATAGCACAATCGAACTAAACAGGCATTTATTCACCATGAATAATGTTATAATAATGCAATACAGGTTTAACAAAATAAAATAAAATGGAATCCATACTTAAGTAAAATATGTAATTTAAAATAAACGGAAAATAGTTATGGGCTAGAATCGCCTGCAGATTAGGCAATTTCTGGCATTGGTGTAGCTGGAAAGGAAAGATTACGTATTTCATTTTCTCCCAAGGGGAGGGCGTGCTAGTTTGAGCATTCCAAGCTTCTTCAGCCACAATCATGGTTTCCCACCGTACATTCATACATTACGTAAGTATGGATGGTGTGATTAAGGGTGGGTCAGGATACGACCGGAAGGAATGGAGTTAGGGTTCTGAGGGGAAATACTACCCCAGCATTCGACCAAGTAGCCGTACATGGTGTGCATATACGCAGTGACCAAGCCGCTGCATGTGTATGAGGAAAACCCCTGAAAAACCTCATGCAATGTAGACGGTAACGGGCGTCGAACCCATTACATCCCGAATGCTAAGAAGGTCGTGTCGCTATTACTCTATTAGCTCGGTGGTGTAACTGGTATGCTTGTTTGTAATCAAATAATTACTTTTTCCAAGGTTTCTGAGGCTTAATATCAAATCCTTAATAAATTGATGGAGTTAATTATTAATTAAGTTTTTAATATTAATACGCGTGATTGAATTTGTATTTCAAAACTAGGGAGTTTTCTTAATGTGGTTATCGGTAGTCTGGTGTAATACAGATGGCCGAATTTGTTTACAACCGATGTTTATTAATTCAAAATTTGTTTGTTTTATTAAGGGTTGTTTTTAATAATGAATTGTTTGGGGTGTTGTTTTACGTGTGCAAGTGTTTGTTTCTGTTCTGATCAATTTACAGTGTATAGGAAAATTCTGTATTTGAGTGTGATTTTATTGACGTTTGGAAATAATAACAATGCCGATTTTAACGATTCTATTTGAAATAGGTCCGTTTTCCTTATTTATTTATATTTAATTAAACAATTAAATCTAATCTCTATTAGATTTCAACAATAGTAAATGGGTAATTGCGATATTTATTTCAATTGTAATTTTTGCCTATTGAAATGATAGTGATTTCAATAATAGAACGAAAGCTTTATCTTTTTATTCAAAGTTTGAATTTGCAAAACGTTTACTTTTTGTTACTCTAACCTTGATTGATTAACTTAAACAAAATTATACCCATGCAAGCGTAAAATAATATATAAAATAATTTTTTTTTCCAATGGAACTAATCTTTATGAACGGTTATAATGTAAAATTTCTTTAAAAAAAGATAAATTTTACGATTATTTGAAAATGTAAACTTTCATCATTATCACACATAATAAAATACTTATTTTTTTTGGGTCTTTTAATGGTGTATGTTAAATTCTACAATCTAAACGTTTCGATAACACTTACACTAACAATTATTAGATACGTTGAAACAATTTTAATAAATAATATTACTACCGACGAAGATAACTGTAAGTGTTATCGAAATGTTTAGATTGTTATAATTTAACATACACCAATTAAAAACCCAAAAAAGATAAGTATTTTGTTTTACGATTATTTAAACAGGAAAATTAGAATGTTTTCGTAAAATGACAGGAACTAAATTTGTTTTTGACAATATAAAACGGGAAATGAACAGGAAATACAATATTTTTCTGGTATATACGGGATGAATCTCAATTGTGTTTGTCGTATTTTGTACGGGCTGTAATGCGGTTGATTATTTTGATTAAACGGAATGTTGTACAGGATAATTTGGGGGTTTCGCCTAAGCTGCGAGGGTTGTAGCAGTACAGTTTGCACCGGTAGCTTGAAGACGAAGAGTATTCGAATTGAGCGATTCTCACCGACAAATATGGAAAGGATTGAGTCCACTCTACGTTGGTTGACCAACGCGTGCAGAGATCAGGCTGGTTTCTCGAAAGAGAAGAGTTTGGTTGATTTCTCGACAGAGAAGAGAATGCATTTAAAAACAGGAAAAGGAAAAGGCAACGTATTTCATTCCCTCCTAAAGCGGGAGGGCGGGCTGCTCGAGCTTTCCGAGCTCCTTCAGCCACAATCATGGATTCCCAGCATACATACATACATTACGTATATATGCATGGTGGGATTAAGGATAGGTGTGGCCAGGATATGATCGGAAGGAACGGAGTTAGGGTTCTGAGGGAGAAAATACTACCCCAGCATTCGCCTAAGTAGCCGCACATGGTGTGCATATATGCAGTGACCATGCCGCTACATGTGTATGAGGAAAACCCCCTGAAAAAACCTCATATAAGGTAGACGGTAACGGGAACCGAACCCATTATCTCCCGAATGCTAAGCAGGTCGTGTCACCACTACACTACCAGCTCGGTGAATGCATTTAAATTTGCGGTCGCTTTTATAGAGGCGGAGTCGGATGGAAGGAGAATATTTTTGTAAATTTTTTAGCAGGGATTGGAAATGGTGGGATTTGTGCCAAATTGACGGATTTTGAACATATAGGAATACCATTGCGGGGATTTATAGCATTTAATTAAGGAAAGTGAATTAGGATTAGGATCGGGATCTTTGGATTCCTAATATAAGGACCTGGATCTTTACATGTTCTAGGCAATTTTTTGATACGACGCGTAATTAAACGCCAAAAAAAATTCGTAAAGTAGAATTTAATTGTTAGTTCAAATTTTTTCTATTTTGTAAGAAAAAGGGTAGACATATATTTTAAAGAAAATTTAATTTTACATAACTTTTCCTTATAAAGTTTTTTAATATAACGCAAGGTAAGTCAAAAAATTAATTAAGTATGAATGAAAATGGTTAAGCTGTATTATTGATATCTTATAGAATGGGGCGGTTTGGTAATTTTTTTTAAATAACGTGTATTTATGTCTATTATCTCTATCTGACATGAAGTTTTAAACGTCATTCTGCCATAGATTATTGGTTTGTTTTTACATTGTTACCTGTTTTCGTTACGAACGTATAAAAAAGAGGGTGCCTAGTTTTCCTAAAAAAATTACAATTAAAATTATTTCATTTCTTTTAATTGTTTAAGTTAGCATCTAGACATCTATTAACCTTTGTCTGCCATAAAGTTTAAAATTTTTCAATTTTGACAAAATTGTAACAATTTTAATAGATATTACTACTGACGAAGATAACTGTAAGTGTTTTTGAAAAGTTTAGATTGTATAATTTAAAAAACCCAAAAAAGATAAGTATTTTACTTTAAACATCTGTTTGACATAGATTTCGTTTTTGCTTTTACAAGGTAGCCTATTTTCGTAATGAACTTATTGCAAAAGAGGTTGCATAATTATCCTAAAAAAATGTTATTAAAATTACTTCATTTCTTTATTTTCCATTTTGTAGGTTGGAAGGTCGTGTAGTGCTCCACAACAGATATTTTTTTAAGTTAACATGTATTTATGTGTATTATTCTCTATCTGATATGAAGTTTTAAACGCCATGCTGGCATAGATTATTGCTTTTTTGTTTTTACAAAATACCTATTTTCGTTATGAACGTATAAAACAGAGGTTGCATAGTTATCCTTAAAAAAATAGTAATTAAAATTATTTCAATTCTATTAATTTTTTAAGTTAGTATCTAGCTGTCTATTAACTTCTGCATGAAATGAAGTTTTAAACGTCTGTTTGACATAGATTATTATTTTTGTTTTCACAGTGTTACCTATTTTCGTAATGAGCTTATTATAAAAGAGGTTGCGTAATTATCCTTAAAATTTGTAATTAAAATTTTTTCATTTCTTTTAATTTCCATGTTGTAGGTTAGAAGGTCGTGTGGTGCTCCGCACAAGATATTTCTTTAAATTAACATGTATTTATGTCTACTATCTGACATGAAGTTCATAAACGTCATTCTGACATAGATTATTGTTTTTGTTTTCACAATGTTACCTACTTTCGTAATTAATTTATTATAAAAGAGGTTGCATAATTATCCTTAAAAATTTTTTTAAAAATTACTTCATTTCTTCTAATTTCCATTTTGTAAGTTGAAAGGTCGTGCGGTGCTCCACACAGGATATTTCTGTAAGTTAACATGCACTTATATCTATAAATATCTTCCTGACATGAAGTTTTAAACGGAATTCTGTCATAGATTATTGTCTGTGTTTTCACAATGTTGCGTATTTTTGTTATGAACGTATAAAACAGAGGTTGAATTGTTATCCTAAAAAAATTATAATTAAAATCATTTCATTGCTCTTAATTTTTTAAGTTAGCATCTAAATGTCTATTAACCTCTGTCTGACATGAAGTTTTAAACGTCTGTTTGACACAGTTTATTGTTTTCGTTTTTACAATGTTGCTTATTTTCGGAATGAACTTATTATAAAAGAGGTTGCATAATTATCTTAAAAAATTACTTCATTTCCTTTAATTTGCATTTTGTAGGTTGGAACGTCGTGTGGTGCTCCACGCCAGATATTTTTTTTGGGTTAACAAGTTTTATGTCTATTAATCTTTATCTGACATGAAGTTTTAAACGTCATTCTGACACAGATTATTGTTTTTGTTTTCAAAATGTTGCCTATTTTCGTAATGAATTTATTATAAAAGAGGTTGCATAATTATCCTAAAAAAATGTTATTAAAACCATTTGCTTTCTTTTAATTTTCATTTGGTAGGTTGGAAGATCGTGCGGTGCTCCACACAAGATATTTCTGTAAGTTAACATGCATTTATGTCTATTAATCTCCATCTGACATGAAGTTTTAAACGTCATTCTGACATAGACTATTGTTTTTGTTTTTACAATATTACTTCGTTTTTATTATGAGCGTATAAAACAAAAGGTTGCATAGTTATCCTAAAATATGATAATTAAAATTATTTCATTTCTCTTAATTTTTGAGTTATCATCTAAATGTCTATTAACCTCTGTCTGACATGAAGTTTTAAACGTCTGTTTGACACAGTTTATTGTTTTCGTTTTACAATGATGCTTATTTTCGGAATGAACTTATTATAAAAGAGGTTGCATAATTATCTTAAAAATTACTTCATTTCCTTTAATTTGCATTTTGTAGGTTGGAACGTCGTGTGGTGCTCCACGCCAGATATTTTTTATGGGTTAACAAGTTTTTATGTCTATTAATCTTTATCTGACATGAAGTTTTAAACGTCATTCTGACACAGATTATTGTTTTCGTTTTCACAATGTTGCCTATTTTCGTAATGAATTTATTATAAAAGAGGTTGCATAATTATCCTAAAAAAATGTTATTAAAACCATTTGCTTTCTTTTAATTTTCATTTGGTAGGTTGGAAGATCGTGCGGTGCTCCACACAAGATATTTCTGTAAGTTAACATGCATTTATGTCTATTAATCTCCATCTGACATGAAGTTTTAAACGTCATTCTGACATAGACTATTGTTTTTGTTTTTACAATATTACTTCGTTTTTATTATGAGCGTATAAAACAAAAGGTTGCATAGTTATCCTAAAATATGATTATTTTCATTTCTCTTAATTTATAATCATCTAAATGTCTATTAACCTCTGTCTGACATGAAGTTTTAAACGTCATTCTGACATAGACTATTGTTTTACACAGTTTATTGTTTTCGTTTTTACAATGTTGCGTATTTTCGGAATTAACTTATTATAAAAGAGGTTGCCTAATTATCCTAAAAAAAATTGATTATAATTATTTCATTTCTATTAACTTGCAATTTGTAGGTTGGAACGTCGTGTGGTGCTCCACACCAGATCTTCATGTAAGTTAACATGTATTTATGCCTATTAATCTCTATCTGACATGAGGTTTTAAACGTGATTCTGACATGGACTATTGTTTTTGTTTTTACAGTGTTACTTGTTTTCGTTATGAACGTATAAAACAAAGGTTGCATAGTTATCCTAAAAAATTATAATTAAAATTACTTCATTTCTCTTAATTTTTTAAGTTAGCATCTAGATATATATTAACCTCTATCTGTTATGAAGTTTTAAACGTCATTCTGACATAGTATATTGTTTTTGTTTTCACAATGTTACCTATTTTCGTAATGAGCTTATTATAAACGAGGTTGCATATTTATGCTAAGAAAATGTTATTAAAATTATTTGATTTCTTTTAATTTCCATTTTGTTGGATGGAAGGTCGTGAGGTGCTCCACACAAGATATTTCTGTAAGTTAACATATATTTATGTCTATTAATCTCTACCTGACATGAAGTTTTAAACGGCATTCTGTCATAGATTATTGTTTTTGTTGCTGCAATGTAACCTGTTTTCGTTATGAACGTATAAAGCAGAGGTTGAGTAGGTATCCTAAAAAAATTATAATCAAAATTATTTCATTTCTCTGAATTTTGCAAGATAGCGTCTAGATGCCTAGTAACCTCTGACCTCTGTCTGTCTTGAAGTTGTAAACGATTGTGTGACACAGCTTACTGTTTTTGTTTTTACAATATTGCCTATTTTCGTAATGAACTTATTATAAAAGAGGTTGCGTAATTATCCTAAAAAATTATGTCATATCTTTTAATTTGCTTTTTGTAGGTTGGAACGTTGTGTGGTGCTCCACACCAGATCTCTTTTTAAGTTGACATGTATTTATGTCTATTAATGTCTATCTGACATGAAGTTTTAAACGTCATTTTGACATAGATTATTGTTTTTGTTTTTACAGTGTTGCCTGTTTTCGTTATGAACGTATAAAACATAAGTTACGTAGTTATCCTAAAAATTTCTCTTAATTTTTTAAGTTAGCATCTAGATATCTATTAACCTCTGTCTGTCATGAAGTTGAAAACGTTTGATTGACACAGGTTATTGTTTTTGTTTTTACAATGTTGCCTATTTTCGTAATGAACTTATTATAAAAGAGGTTGCATAATTATCCTAAAAAAATGCTACTAAAATCTTTTTATTTCTTTTAATTTCTGTTTTGTAGGTTGAAAGGTCGTACGGTGGTCCACACAAGATATTTCTGTAAGTTAACATGCATTTGTGTCTATTATTCTCAATCTGACATGAAGTTTTAAACGTCATTCTGACATAGATTACTGTTTTTATTTTTATAATGTAGCCTGTTTTCGTTATGAACGTATAAAACAAATGTTGCCAGTTATCCTAAAAAAAATTATTATTAAAGATATTTCATTTTTTTAATTTCCATCTTTTAGGTTGAAATATATTGTATATTATGTAAATATAATTATTTTAAATATTGCATTATTTTGTTTTGAGAAGCTCTATTTGACAAACTAAAATGAAGTTAAATATATGGTCCACTACTATTATAGATCGAACAACTCAAATTTGAACGTGTGCATTTTTTAAATACCATTAAAGAGTAATGATTGTTAACAATTCTATTCCATACTTTCTTACTGCTAAGTATTACAATAATAAAATTGTTAATCCTGTTGTATTTTAGTATATTCAGCATTTTATTACAGCTCTTAGCACCAACAACGTTTTGTTAATTTATTGCTTATAGTAGTGACTGATAGTAATTGTGTTTGTTTCAACTTTTAGCATTAGCAATATTAGATTCTATAGAAATATTGATTCAAGTTCTATATAACATCGACATATACAGAGTGAGATGTTACGCTCAATGTAACAACTTTAAAAAAGGTAATATACTTATATTTTAGTGATTGGTCTTTAAACGAAATCGGTTTATTTTTATATGGCTTTACCATTTTGTTTAAAACTTATCTCATTTTATATTTATGCGTCAATAAATTCAGTTTAATCCCTATTCTATTAGATCACCCCCAACTGTTTGATCTAATAACTGTACAGTACGTTATATCAAAGGAGAGATACGTGATAACATCCATTTAAAGGCTATATAACTTCATATAAGACATGAAAATTTATGTAACGTATATAATACGACAATGGCTAAGAATAATCGTAAAAATACTTTAATAATTTTATCTGTTATTTTGCAAAGAGCATTTACGATTAAAGTTAGAAATTTTATGGGTAAAATATGATTACAACGTATTTGTGTGGCAACAAAAAATAAATGGTTTGAAATATACTTACATTGCGGTTATATATCACAACGTAAAGGGAAAATTAAACAGAATTAAAATAATTATACAGCAGATTTATTCACGTAAATTGGATTATGCATAACTGGAAATTCCAGCTTAGTCGTACCAAAGAGTATTACTGCAGTTTACAACAAACTTTACACATCGTTAAATTGATTTTAGAATGTAATCCCATTGAATATCGCCATACTGAACAGTTTGTATGTCTATCTTTTTGTACATGTATCATGTTAAAATAGGAATGGGTTATGTTTAAAGGGACGTCAGACGGTTGTAACTAAATCCTTTGATCAAATTTTATTATTTACATAAAAGAAAAATTGTTTGTATTTTAAAAACTAAGCTTGGAAAAAGGTTTCTAATTTTTAAATAGTTGTATGGATGTGAAATTTAAGCAAGATTTGTTTTAGCATTTTACAATTAAGTATGCAACTAAGGAATGCACACGATAATAGTTATGAGTATTGAAGGGGTAAGGAATAAATGTGGAATCGAAAAGTTGGTGATGTGCGAAGCGTATTAGGATTTAGTGGCTCTTTATTAAGGGTATAAGGTTACGGAGTAGTTAGCGATTAGGGGTGTATTTTTACACGAAAGTAAAGTTATAGGTCCTAATGCCAACGATAAAGAATAAAATCCAGTGAAAATTAAGTTTTGTGTGATGTCATCAGTTGTCAATTTATCGATAAGTAATCAAGAAGCTAGAAGTTTTCTTATTTGAATTGAAATATGAAGAACTCGCTTATTAAAATAAGAACACCCTCTAACGGTCGACGGCTAACATTGAAAAATGTCAGCCAAAAAACACCTATAACAAAATTTAGCAAGTTATGATGTATGCGTAAAGTTGTGAAAAAATTCAATTTGAAAATTATAGAAGCATTCACGAATATAAACATGATATCAAATAAAATAATACAGTTAAATCTAACAAAGATATATCTTTGTCAATAATTGCAACTGTTATTAATACTGAAAAGCATAATGCAGAACGTTTTTTGTAATTGTTTCATTTTAATCTTAATTTCTTATGTTAAATTATAGTGCGGTGGTAATTTAACATATAATTGGTAAAGCATATGCTTCCAGGTCTAGGAAAAACGAAAACTAGACTTTACCAAAGTCAAAATTTACCAAATCAAGACGTATCATTATGCCTTTTTTAAATTATAAGATGCTAAAACCTATTTAAACGGAGATTTTCTTCTAGTATATTATTAGGGTGTTTATACATCTCAATATCTTCACGTTGTAAACGAACACAATAATAAATTTGTCTTGACAATATTTCCAAGTTAATTTTTTTTCATTTTATTCATGTTATTCAACTTATTCATTTTATTGTTTATCTTTATCTCTTTTACTCGTTTTACTCGTTTTACTCGTTTTACTCGTTTACTCGTTTTACTCGTTTTACTCGTTTTACTCGTTTTTACTCTTTACTCGTTTACTCTTTACTCGTTTACTCGTCTTACTCGTTTACTCGTTTACTCGTCTTACTCGTCTTACTCGTCTTACTCGTCTTACTCGTCTTACTCGTCTTACTCGTCTTACTCGTCTTACTCGTCTTACTCGTCTTTACTCGTCTTACTCGTTTACTCGTCTTACTCTTCGTCTTACTCGTCTTACTCGTTTACTTACTCGTCTTACTCGTCTTACTGTCTTACTCGTCTTACTCGTCTTCGTCTACTCGTCTTACTCGTCTTACTCGTCTTACTCGTCTTACTCGTCTTACTCGTCTTACTCGTCTTACTCGTCTTACTCGTCTTACTCGTCTTATTCGTCTTACTCATCTTACTCGTCTTACTCGTCTTACTCGTCTTACTCGTCTTACTCGTCTTACTCGTTTTACTCGTTTACTCGTTTTACTCTTTTTTATTTTTATTTGTTTTATTTGTTTTATTTGTTTTATTTGTTTTATTTGTTTTATTTGTTTTATTTGTTTTATTTGTTTTATTTGTTTTATTTGTTTTATTTGTTTTATTTGTTTTATTTGTTTTATTTGTTTTATTTGTTTTATTTGTTTTATTTGTTTATTTGTTTTATTTGTTTTATTTGTTTTATTTGTTTTATTTGTTTTATTTGTTTTATTTGTTTTATTTGATTTATTTGTTTTATTTTTTATTTGTTTATTTGTTTTATTTGTTATATTTGTTATATTTGTTTTATTTGTTTTATTTGTTTTATTTGTTTTATTTGTTTTATTTGTTTTATTTGTTTTATTTGATTTATTTGTTTTATTTGTTTTAATTGTTTTATTTGTTTTGTGTTATATTTATATATTGCTTTATTCTCCCTTTAAGGAAATAATATATGGAACGTTATCAGATTGTATTTATTTCGTTTATTTTTCTACAGAAACTGTGACCTGCGCAGTTTTATTTCGCTTATTTTAGTCCACACTCACAACCATACATAATAAGTTTACCGTAAGTAAAACCGCTATGTTACGCCGTTGACCTTTGTATAGCATTCTTATTATGTATTCTTCAATTAAATTGTGGGTATCCATAATTATTTAACTCATCATTATGTATCTCTATTTTCTTATTTTTACATTGAAATTAACTTAATCAGTTACTCATAATTACACTTACTTACAGTTGTAGAATTAGAATCTAATTTGAAGACAACCTGTTTCCAAAAATATATTGAATTGAAAAACATGTGCATGGGAATCTACTGCTTGATTTTTAGTTAAACGGCCGTAGTTAGTTGGGACATAATCTAACGCAATATTCACATCGAATAAGGGCTACTATATTTCCTTTTCCAGAATATTTTCGGAAATAACATTTTCGAAATCGACGTGTTTGTGCAATTAGGTAAAATTGTTTTCATTTTTTAATACACATCAAACTTATATCTGGAATTGCTTTAGGACTTTTACTTTTCCTTTTATGGACATTTGTGTATTACCGACGATATCAACATTCCGGTTATTTCATTGTGATTGCTTCGTAAAGTAACTTCTACAAGTCTTAGTGAAGGTTAGCCTACATTTACATTCATTTCACTTACTTTTTGAATTTATAACTAATTATATACACCAATCTACTGCCTGCTTGCACTAGTGGAGGTTGTGTAGCTATTATGTTGAACGTAGTGATTTCAGTTAAACTATTTGACTATTGCTGTATCAGTGGCAATTTTGGATAAAATATTAACATTTGATTAAACGAACAAATTCTTACAACATTTACTTACGTGTATATTCTCTGTTTACATATCTGTGTAACTTGTATGTAATAACTGTTAACCATTGTTTACTTATGTGCTGTAACTGGCAGTTTACATTGACAAACTACATCACTAACTAGGGCTGAATTGTCGTTGCTATCTCCACATCAGTTGGAATTATGTATAAAAAACTTTATTGTAAATTCTTTTTTACTTGTATTTATCTTTCATTTGGAGTAGACACTTTGTGCCACGAACATTTATTTTTCTGTATTATTAACGTTAAATGCACTCAAAGATCGGTTTGTTTAACGTAAAATTACATTTTACTACATAGCGCACAAAATCTTGAGCTCAATGGGTCACGTTCTTTTAGTTTCACTTATAGTTATTGGTTTGAGTAAACAATAACGTCCACAAATAACAAATTAATTTGATGTGTTACTGTTTTCTGCAGAACTAAAATTTCGGTAATCTAATTTTGATGTCTCGTTTCCTAAATTAATATACGTGATAGGAATTTACAGCTCACATTAGTATGTGCCTTATTGAATAAAACACTAATTTGACTAACTTAAAATTCTTTTATATGATTACTAAATGAACGAACTTTTAAATAGTGAATACTTAATTGCTTGTTTTGACTTGTCTTTGCCTCTATATATATATATATATATATATATATATATATATATATATATATATATATATATATATATATATATATATATATATATATATATATATATATATATATATATATATATATATATATATAGGGCGTCTCGTAAATAAGTACCGTAAAGTAGAAGAATGGCAGATCGTTAAGAAATATTTAAAATACCTAAATACAATTTTTCTCTAAACTTGTTAGTTTGTGAGATACAGGCTGATAGAGGTGCAGCAGTATTTATTTTGTCAAATTCTAATAAGCCAGTGACATGGTACCAGGGCTATTTCGAGCTAAAGACTTATTTGCAATTCTTCACAAATTTTCTTCATAAAAGGTTGTTGAACTCGCTACAACACTCCATTTTCAAGATTTCTAACTTTTTATTGCAATAAGACACTTTTTTACATTGTACATTTTTTAAACAATAAATTTGTAGTAGTTGCAGATTGTTTTCAAATAATTTAAACACATACGATTTTTATGGGTTCATAGTTCTACAACTAAAAAGAGTAATTTGAAATTTGTTCATTTAATTTCATACAGTCAAATAAAACTAAATACAAAATATTGTAAACGATAAGTAGATTACCTCATGAATAAACTTATTATTGAAACTATTTTGGATGTAATAGTTAAGTACATTAACAAACGTTGCTATTTCATTAATTGTTCAAAATGACGTCCTTCAGATTCACTACATTTTTGCATACGTTGTTTCATTTGGTTGGTAATCTTCCTAAGCAAAAATCTATTAAGAGAAAACTCTCTGCAAGCAGTTTCTATTCTATCTCTGAGTTTCCTCACCGTATTGACTTGTGTCGAATATACCTTTTGTTTTAACAATCCCCACACGGCATAATCCACTGGATTACATTCAGGAGACGGTGCTGGACACTTGATCAGTGCATCTACTCCGCGACCTATCCATTTTTCCGTAAAGTTTGTTACGTGTTTATCGCGAATAACGTGTATTTTCGATAATTTCCTTTACTTTATCTAATGAATGAACTAATTAGTTAGATCTAAATAAATATTTCCGTATTCGTTGGTGGAATGTTTTTAATTTCGTACCTCAAAAATTATTTTTCGCATCTCTACAGTTAAACTAATTTATTTAACGTACACATCTTTTTTTATTCCTTTATAGATATAAGTTGCGCCATCTCGAAGATTTAGGGTCATTTAATAAAGTTTTGAAAAGGAATCTTGTTTTAAAAGACAACAATGGGATATCTGTAAAATTTATTTATCATAATTTGGTTTTAACATTCTTATCTAGTTTGAATAGTTTTGACAGGTTTGCAATATTGCTTTTGTTAGGGCGTTGTTCCTGATCTTTCTTTTACTTAAGACGCCATTTTTCCGATGGGGAGATTGATCTTCAAGAAAAATTTTTCCTTCCGTTTATAAGATGTTTAAGCATCGTTTCTTTGGAAAATTTTTCATATAAGGTAATGGTTTTTGGTATAAAACCTTACTGACGCTTTACAAGCGGATCTTATTGAAATTTTCAATCTTCATATCCTGGGGTAAGTTTAACACATGTTCGACAACTTTTAGTAAATCGATTCTTTCATTTAGGCACTTTCGCACGATTAATTAAATTTATAACATAGGTCTGTTGAAACGAAATCATCGCTATCGGCTCTAAACATCTAAAAAGAGGTATGCTTGTATAAGGTAATTAGTAACGTACTTACTTGTATCACTTTCAGCGCCTTGATACCGGCGAAATAAACAGCTACTCTTTATTTATATACATAACTAGCAAATTGGAATTCACTACCGATCACCTTCGTACCTATTCCTACTGGAATGCTGGCTCTTACCTACTGATTAGCTGTTTTGGTTCCACAAAGTAACTACCACCTTCGAAACACGAAGGGCATTTACAGTTTGGTAATTCTTCATCAAAGGTCAGAATTCTTTATTATTCAATATACACAGGATTTATGTAATGAACAGTGTATTGCTAAAATTAGTACACCAGAGTTAGGTTACATTTGGGGTTTAACCTTATATTACTTACCTGTAACAAAAATTTATCACTTATAATAACATGCTTTTACTGGAGGCTAAAGTGGTTGAATAATTTAGAGTTTGATTTGTTCAATTTGTAATTTCTTTCTGCATACAAAAGAAGGAAAAAACCACACCCATTATTCACTGGGACGTTGACCGACTTAGTTCACTACCTTCACACGGTAGTTGCGCGTTGAAGCTCCTGTTTTAAAATACATTATATACAGGGGGAACAGATATCGAGGTCGTATGAATTACAGTCATTGTTTGAAACTGTATATATATATTTATATTCAAATTTAGAATTTCTGTAACTTTTCTGTACTTTGTCTTTAATTAATATTAATTAATTGTCATTACGGATAATTTTGTTCAGAGCAGGTTTTGCTGTAATAAAAATTCTGTACTATTGAATGTCTTGCTGCCATTCTATGCCTTGCACTGAACAGACTATCCAGATATTTCTATTTAATACCACTTCTTAAGGGTTTTAATAAAATTCAAGAAACCGAAATTAAAATCATTGGGGATTTAAATTCTATTTTGTGAAACGTAGGCAAGCCGTTTCAAAAATTAAGCACTACTATTTTCATTGTGGATCTATTTTAGATCGCACTTTATGGGTTACTTTCGCCCTTTCGGCTGCGATTTGTAAGTACTTACAACCGTCGGGAGCGGCACAATTAACGAAACTTTTCTTTTACATTTAGGGTTCGATTAACGAACTAAATACATTTAGTTTTTTATTCTTTGTGGGCATCTGCGACGGCTCACCACTTGCCATCGTCAGGGCTGAATTATAATTATGTTGTAAGTTAAGATTGTTATGAATACTTTGGGGGAAAACTAGCATAGTATCATATTTGTTTACGTTCGATATTTATTCGACAAGTATTAATTTGAGTTTAAATTAAATTAAATAAACGATTACTGTGTGGTTGTTCGGGTAAAAGTTTGTCTCTCTTTAAATTGTTCCTTTTTTTTTGGAGCACTACCTGTTTCAGGTTTTACAGGGCCTGCCCTACTCTACTCCTCTTTTCCTTTTTCTTTCCTTTTCTCCCTTTCCTGACTAAAACCTGTGGCGCCTATCCTTTAGTGGCTATCTAACCACGTCAACACCATTGTAGCAACCCTCCAAAACCCCACGCATCCAAGTGCTCTGCGGTCAAACGACCGTACGCAGGAGCTTAGTCGAGTGCACTTTCAAAAAATGTTTACATGCAGGTTAGACATGTAGCAAGTTATCATTCAACCATTCCCCAGCTTGCAATGTAAAATGTGGCGAAGCCCCATCGTGCATAAACCACATTGACAGTCAACATGCATCAAGAAGATCTATTAAATTATTCCTAAGGAAATGTACATATCTGGGTCCATTTAAATATTCTGGTAGAATAAAAGGCCCTATAAACTGGTCCTAAATTGTTCCAGCCTAAACATTAATTTTAAACCTGTACTGATGATGTGTAACTTTCACGGCGAGCGGGTTTTCGTCAGACCAAACGTGCTCATTGTGCATATTAAAAATACCACTTCGTGTAGATGTTACTTCGTCAGTAAATAATACATTAAAACAAAAATCCCTATCCCTTCGTATTTGTCTGAGAAACTATTCACATAATTCAACCCTAGGTTCATAATCATTATCTACAAGACCTTGTACCTTTTGCATATGATAAGGGAGACAGCTGCATTTCTTTTAAAACTCTCCATGTTGACATTCCCGAAATTCCAGTTTTCAATGCGCATTTGTGAACAATGATATAAGAGACGGCTTCTACTGTGTTAAGGACATTTACCTCATTTTTAACAGTCCGAGTTCTTCTGATTCTTTCACGGTTATTAGCTGCAAGTTTAAGAATTCCGGTTTCTCTTAAACGTCGATCCACAACAATGAATGTTCGGCGATTAGGAATATTGCGGCCAGGATATTTTTCTATATATCGCCTTACTGCACGTTCAGAATTACCGTGGCATCCTTCTAGTACTAAATGCATGTCAGCGTATTCCGCGAAACTGTCAAGCACCATTTTAATTACTAGTAATATGTACTTAATAACTGGAAATATGTATACTCATTAAATATTTTCACAAGTTCACATTAGATGACATTGACAACTTTAAGACAATGCATAGGTAACTGTGCTCTTGAACAAAATTAAATTGTCTGCCCTTGCTACTAAAAAGTTATAGCCATATTTAACGATTCCTACATGTATGTATTAATTTAAGGTAAGATAAAGTGTGCAAAATATTTAAAACTACTACAAATTTATGGTTTAAAAGAAAACAATGTAAAAAAGTGTTTTATTCCAATAAAAAATTAAAAATCTTGAAAGTGTAGTGTTGTAGCGAGTTCAATACAAAGAGTACCTTTTATGTAGAAAATTTAGTGAAGTATTGGAAACAAAAGTCTTTAGCTCGAAATACACGGTGTTTCAAGAATATGGTAGTTAACGAACCCCTGGTACCACGCCACTGTCTTACTAGAATTTGTCAAAATTAATGCTGTTGATGTGTTTTGAAGAGACCATAACCTATAAATAATTTGAAATTTGTATTTCTATGCCCCTGTATCTCACAAACTAACAAGGGTACAGACAAATTGTATTTTAAATATTTCTTAACGATCTGCCATTCCTCTAATTTACGGTACTTATTTACGAGACACCCCGTATATATATATATATATATATATATATATATATATATATATATATATATATATATATACAGGGTGCGGCATTAGTGCGTCGAAGTACGATATATCCGTTATTAAGGGAGATATTAAAAAGGCAACTTCAAACTTCACATTATAAAATTATTTTCGTATTTACAGGGTGTTACATATTATCAGGGTGAACCAAACATACTTTTTTTTAAATGGAACACCCTATATATTATTTCAAATTTAGATTAAGCTCATCTCCTCTATACTTCCAATATAGGGTTTCATTACGTTATACAAGGTATTTGAAAAGTTATGGTCAATTGTACACGAAAATCAATCTCATTTCAACGCTCTGTATACCCTAGGCAGAACAACCTAATAATAATTTTTTCCAGGCATATCTTTTTGACATTGGTACAGTGTTACGAGAAAGTGCTATTTCTTTATTATTGCACCAATTGAATATAGAGCGAGCCAAAACTCGAACACATGATTTTGTCAATTTTTTCAAATGCATCACTCTGTATTTTATCTTAAAAAGTGAAAATACACTTTATGTTCTTTCCTTTTTATTAAGCACTCCCTATAGCTGAAATCGTTAATTTCTGAGATATTTTCAATTTAATAAGAGGAAGAGATTTTTAAAAAAAATTTTTATTATAACAAGTTAGCCGTGAACAAATAAAAGTGCGACAAATTATTATAAAAAATTCAAAAAACATCGGTTGTTAAGACAAAATTCTTATAAAATGAATTAATTCTATAATAAATGTTCAAAATGTCCACCGAATTCAGCATTGCAGTTGATCTTCAAATTCTCGACTGACATTTCGACATTAATACTCTGGAATGCCTCTCGTATTCTATTCTTAATATCATCTTGTGTGGTTAGAGGTATTTGATACACACGGTTTTTCACATAACCCCACTGTCACTTATGGGACAGAATATAATGTTTTAAGTTTTTATGATAGAAAATAATAACGGACCGGTGTTCGTTTTAAGATATTATTTATCTGGTGTCCTAATAAATATTTATATAAAGTTTAAAATTTACTAGTTGAGTTGATCTGCCTATTTCCACAGTTTTTGCTTTTGAGCGCGACGTTTCGGAAGCGGACTTTGCTTCCACCATCAGGCTTAGTCCTGAGAAGCACTGTTTTCGCACTTGAGTCGAATTCATATGTTATGGTTTTTTTCCCAAGCACTTGACTACTCTCAGATTCGAACTTGGCACCTTTCACTTACTAGTCTGACACCTTTACCGCTGAGCCACTGAGTAATCCAATATGTATTTTTACGAAAATCCAATAAGCCAAGTTTAATATGTATAATTTCTAAAAAATATATATTGGATTACTCAGTGGCTCAGCGGTAAAGGTGTCGGACTAGTAAGCGAAAGGTACGACGTTCGAATCTGAGAGTAGTCAAGTGCTTGGGAAAAAAATCATTACATATAAATTTGGCTCAAGTGCGAAAACACTCCTTCTCGGGACTAAGCGTGTTGATGGAAACAGAGTCCGCTTTCGAAACGTCGCCCTCAAAAAGCAAAAACTGTGTAAATAGGCCGATCAACTCAACTAATATGAAACCACAGTTACAAAACCCTTATAATACAGAATTTAAAGCTTACGTTCAGGTGAGATATTTGAATGGCTTGAAACCTGCGAGGGGCGATATCTCGAGTAACTCTCTTGATGCTGGGAGAGAACTTTTTAATACACGTTGTGGGCGTTGGTAGCTACTGGTGTGGCGCAAGCATCTCGGATTAGTCTATCGTGGACAGTAATGCTCTGACGTAAAAATTGTTTAACGGTTTTAGTAATAATGGCAGAGGGGGATAAAATTAATGTAAATATTTTCCACCCTTTACAAACTCAAAAT
This sequence comes from Vesta saturnalis, assembly GCA_036346205.1. Lineage (NCBI taxonomy): Eukaryota > Metazoa > Arthropoda > Insecta > Coleoptera > Lampyridae > Vesta > Vesta saturnalis. The sequence continues at coordinate 282,861 of JARFJB010002005.1, read as the reverse complement.
TCAAACATTTAATGATGCGAACCTATTTTGACACAATTTTTATGCTTCTGATCAAACCTTTTATCAATTGGCAGCATTCACCAACTTCAGCACTTTTATCAGGACATATAATAAGGTAGAAGCTGTCAGTTTCACTTTGTAGTGTGTTACATTCAAGCAAATCTCTTACACATTAAAATGTTCAAGACCCATCTAACTGAAACAAGGTAAGGTTTATAAATGAAACTCTTAATAAGGTTCAATTTTAAAACCCGCGAACGTGGAAATGCGAAAATGGAATTACTGGTAGGTACGTAATTTTATAGGATGAGTTTAAATTATAAAGACAAGGAATTTTATCCGTTTTTCAATATAAGCACGCTTTTATCGTTAACCTTTATATTGTCACTACACCTGTTTAAACTTGATTGATCACATCTAGAATCGTTAGCAAATTTGCACGACAAGGCAACAATGTAGAAAAGCCAAACTGTAATCAATTATTCTCGTTTCTAGAAGCTTCGTACAAGAATAATTATTACCAACTTATATTTGAATTTAATTTCTGTTGGAAGCACTGTGTCTTAATTGAATAATCAAATTAAGTGTCACGCTTTAAAGTTTTATTGTATATTGAATTATTAGTAAAATTTTAGTAATAAATAATAAGTACGGTGAGTACGGAATCAATGTATCTAACAAATTTGCCTTAAAACATGAGTGAATAGATCTTTAAAATACACAACTCTATAAAGTGGGCCAGAATATTTAAATCAGTCAAAGGCGTTGTGTACTGCACCAAGTTTTAAACCACCACTTAATATTTCTCGGCTCTTGTGTATCAAATTCTACTTAAATGAGTGAATTATACAATGTCTTTGCTCTCTAAATTTGTATATTTTGGATATATTTGATGTAACTAAGTTTACAGTTTATTCATCTTTTCTCTTAAATATTTGGTGAATACGGACGATTTATTTGTCACTGTAAGAGTTTATTAATTAAACATATTCAAAACTGTGTAATTCTCATACAGTATTATTTCATAAATAGACTAACAGTTAATAGTTTATAAGTTCACCTTTCCCATAAAAAAAACTGTTTCTCAATCATCCCTGCGCCTGATTTTTTACAATAGGCAACACACATTTCAGTATGTATTAATTTTTACTATCACTACTAACATTATTTATTGCGGTATGGTACATTAATTTATATTCGATATAAGAAAAAACACTGAAGCTGTGGTAGGACCCGTAACAAAATACACAGGCGTACCCCACGAAAATTAAAAAACACCGAACGCGTTAAAATAGCTAATCTATCATTATCAATGGTCGATTGGGATGAACATAAAAAATTCTAATATATATATATATATATATATATATATATATATATATATATATATATATATAAAGTTTAGGGGAAGTAACGACCGTAGTTATTATAAAAATATGGTATCGGGATGCGGTCTAGTTAAAAATGAAAATGACTATTTAATTCAAAATTTCGAAATAATTTATTTCTTCATCAGGAATCTGGGTAAGATGAACATAAGTGAGAATTAATCTATTAACATCATAAAAACTACTTACTAAATGCGAGAATTATAAACTAACTAACATTATTGTACAGAATAGTTGATTACAATTTAAAATCACTACTTAAAAAGAAGACAATTATTGAAGTCTTTCAAAATTATAAAAATTGACATGTATACCTACTGCGTTCTAAACTAAAATTCTTGGAAGATATGATTTATGAAACCTGTTATACTGAATCAATTCAAATTAGTGCTCAGAATATATGAATAGATGTTGCTGAGATTATCTAGTATCTTGAGTACTGAAAATGTGAGTCATTTCAAGGAAAAGTCTGCTTCTATAATTAATTTCTGTGTCTAAAATTTTAACGTTAGGAAAATTTGGAATGTGATTGGTGTTTTTACTATGTTTTGCTAAAGCACAAGAATTTTTTTCTATTTTACAGTCACTTCTATGCTGAGTAAGTCTTGTTTTAAGCCATTGTGATGTTTGTTCAATATATACTTTATTGCATTCGTTACAAGGAATGGAATATACAACATTAGATTTACTAAGAATTGGAGTTCTGTCTTTTAATTTTGAAAAAAGTTTTTTGATAGGTTTAATGTTATATTTCGCTATACGTATTTGTTCGTTGTTTAAGATATTACATAAGATTGGTGTTAAGTTTAGTATGTAAGGGATTATTTTGTTAATCATGTTTGTTTGTGTCAAGTATGTATTTTGAAAATTAATTTGAGAATTGAATGGTGTACTGTATAACAAATTCTTTAATAATGTTTTTGGATAACCATTGTTACTAAAAATCAAAAATAACTTATCTAGATCCTTTTTATGTAATGATTGATGCGAAATCTTAAGTATTCTGCTCTTGAGGCCCAGAACAATATTAATTTTTTGATTAAAGGTATGATTAGAATAGTAATTAATATATCTACCTGAGTTAGTTAGTTTTTGATACCAGTTTATTATTAAACTGTTATTAAGTTTTCTTATGATTCTGGTATCTAAGAAAGAGATACTATTATTGTTTTCTTCTTCTAATGTAAACTGAATATGTTTATTAAAACTGTTAAAAATCTCTAGAACTTGAATGTTAGTATCATTGGGTATGGCAATAATTACATCATCTACGTATTTTTTAATTAAAGGGATATCAAAGTTAAGTAAAGGTAATACATGATCAAAAAGAGAATCCATTACTATTGTAGCAAGTATAGGACTAAGAGAAGATCCCATAGGGGTGCCAAAAATTTGCTTATAAAAAATATTATATCTACTCAGGTACTATTCTAATCATACCTTTAATCAAAAAATTAATATTGTTCTGGGTCTCAAGAACAGAATACTTAAGATTTCGCATCAATCATTACATAAAAAGAATCTAGATAAGTTATTTTTGATTTTTAGTAACAATGGTTATCCAAAAACATTATTAAAGAATTTATTATACAGTACACCATTCAATTCTCAAATTAATTTTCAAAATACATACTTGACACAAACAAACATGATTAACAAAAGAATCCCTTACATACTAAACTTAACACCAATCTTATGTAATATCTTAAACAACGAACAAATACGTATAGCGAAATATAACATTAAACCTATCAAAAAACTTTTTTCAAAATTAAAAGACAGAACTCCAATTCTTAGTAAATCTAATGTTGTATATTCCATTCCTTGTAACGAATGCAATAAAGTATATATTGGACAAACATCACAATGGCTTAAAACAAGACTTACTCAGCATAGAAGTGACTGTAAAATAGAAAAAAAATTCTTGTGCTTTAGCAAAACATAGTAAAAAACACCAATCACATTCCAAATTTTCCTAACGTTAAAATTTTAGACACAGAAATTAATTATAGAAGCAGACTTTTCCTTGAAATGACTCACATTTTCAGTACTCAAGATACTAGATAATCTCAGCAACATCTATTCATATATTCTGAGTACTAATTTGAATTGATTCAGTACAACAGGTTTCATAAATCATATCTTCCAAGAATTTTAGTTTAGAACGCAGTAGGTATACATGTCAATTTTTATAATTTTGAAAGACTTCAATAATTGTCTTCTTTTTAAGTAGTGATTTTAAATTGTAATCAACTATTCTGTACCATAATGTTAGTTAGTTTATAATTCTCGCATTTAGTAAGTAGTTTTTATGATGTTAATAAATTAATTCTCACTTATGTTCATCTTACACAGATTCCTGATGAAGAAATAAATTATTTCGAAAGCTTGAATTAAATAAAGAGTCATTTTCATTTTTAACTAGACCGCATCCCGATACCATATTTATACATATATATATATATATATATATATATATATATATATATATATGTATATATCATCAGCGAATGTTACTTATCTGGTGAAAGTGCAAGTGAAATGTATGAAAGATTAATTAGTTTTGTGTAGTCTAAATGTCCGTGATCGTTATTATTCATTAGAATGTTTTTTTTGAAGATCTCTAAACTTGCATTCAAGTTCGTACTTATTACTCAAATGTCTGATTAAAGATATCTTCTCCATTAGATGATTTTAATCAAACATACATAGGGCTATGGTAGGCTTGTTCCAACGTTTTCATTTGATATAAGCTAAATGTTGTAATGTGCGTTTGAACGCCCTGTATATATACGTATTTGTTTCGTTTTTTTTGCTATTTACTCAACTCTGGCTTTCACGCTAACGAAACTTGTTTTTTTTTGTGTTCATGAAGTTAAAAGTTAGACTGAAATATTGTACTGATAGATTTCCCTAAGCTTTATAATGGTTTTCGAATTACAATTTTCGTATTGAGACAACCTGAATTTCAGTAATTGGCAATTAAACGTTTCTTGGATAAATTGATTAGAAATAGGAAATTTCAAAGTTGAACCTATATTATTTTTCGTGTAAATTTGTATAAAAGGTTTTAAAAATGAAACGTAGTTGTTGATAAGAAAAGTTCGAATTTAAATTGAAGGGTGAGATCACCCTTGGAGTTATTTGGTTAAAATCATGTGCTGTTGATGTCATTTTTATTTCATGCGTTTTAGAGGTTGACGCCGTATTTTTGTCAGGATGCAGTACTTCAGTCCATTGATGTTAATTAATCATTTTTGCTGTTAATGTAATAATTCTTTGAACTAAAATTTGTACTCAGTAAACGTTCAGTACTCATGCCCGTAAAACTTGCTAGCGCGAGTTAGGAACAGGATGCAGTGATAGCAGTTTTTTCGAGCGAAAGTTTTTGTTGAGATATATGGTGCAATAGTGTAGAGAGGGGGAAGAGGTGGATTTTTCCGGGGTTAATTGAGCGGGGATTATTTATCTGACTCTCGTGTGTGAATGATGGGATCTGTTACACGGGTGGTGTGCCATTTTCGAATACCTGGAGGACCTAACGTGTCGTGGAAGTTGTGTGCACCATTTAGCTGGATATATGTATTCATCCCTCCTGGTTGTTTCTTATGAAGTTTCGGACACTTGGTGTCAGTTAACGATCATTTCATAAACGGATGTGTTTTGCTAAGTGCATCTTATTAGTGAAATATTAAACGCTAATACGCGGTTTAACGTTTTCAAATAAAAATTATTGTAAAATAACACCGTTCTTATCAGTCCTCACAATCAGCCGAAGCAGACGAAAAGCTAACTATAAATAAATTTGTAAATAGATGCTTTTAAATCATAAACAGACTTGTAAATAAAGCTATCGAATTAGTTTAAGATTGTGTAAACAATATCGCGCGTGACGCTTCGGTGTCAAAGTTAATCAATTACACATACAACGTAAGGAACTTGCTACGTTGGATTGCTGCATTGATTGCCTTAAAACTCATTAAACATCTCGCTAACGAGGGAATCATCAGAGAGGCCGCTCGGCTACAGATGGTTTCGTTGGGACCTGGGGGAGAAGTTGAAGAATATTATTAGAAGGTAAATTAACATTATACTTTTATGTTGAAGGTGTTATTTTACAAATGTTTCCATTTTATTGACATTGTTTGACGATAACACAGATAAACACAGTCGTTTTTGTTTCAAGTGAAGTGTTGCTCCATTTACGTATTTTAAATCAAGGCTGACGAACTACTAGTGTTTGATTTTGATATTTTGTTTAAAATGTTAACTGAATATACTATAGGTTTATGTTTATAAAAATTTAGCACTGTAAAATTGATTTGGACCGTTTACGTAAATGTTCTGAAATTGTAACAGTATTGAAGTAACTTTAATCTTCAAAATTTAAAATTAAGGCAAAAGGTGAACTTGCAAGTTGGACCAAGATATTTAAGATAATCGGCCAAATTAGGGTTAACACAGGTATCCTTGTTGTGTGTTATTTTATTTGTTTCTTATATGTGTACAATAGATGAACAATTAATTGAATGTTATAGCCTTATTTGTGATTGCCTCCGTGCAGCGAAAGCGATAATTAATGAAAATTGGTGATTTAAATATTCAAACTAAAAGATTCAATTAATAGCTGATTTTGACTTAAAGTTTTATTTATTTATTTTGAAAGTGACCAGTGGCAGAGAATTTTGAATGGCGTTTGTGTAGTTTATGTCGCAATTATTTTATTTTGAGTTTAGATTATTAGTATTTCAAGTGGACTTCGCCATAATTAACGAAGTATTTAGCGTGGATTACCTTTTGTTTGAGTGGATTTCGTTTACAAGCGTTGGGGAACATCGTAACGTAAGGTTAGGTCAAAGAGGGCCATTGAACCCCAACGGCTGATTTGTGCACTCGCTTCCTTAGTATTTGATGCGTATGGTTGTTTTGGAGATTTGTTTCATAGCTAAAGTTCGGAAACATCTCCGACGTGCACCTGGCGGTAGCCGAGGTTTAAGGCTGATTTATCTACGTGTGCCCCGGTGTATTCTTACCGATTTTGTTTTAATAACAGTCTGGCACCCATTACTTGACTTTATTCCAATTGCGACGCACCCTTATTTGTGACTTTCGACAATAGGACTAACCACCTCCAGTATTTTTAAATTCAAAAACACGCCCACGGCCCTCTGTCCCACTGAGCTTCCGTGTTAATTTCATTTTCGACCGTAACAATGTTCTTTAAAGTGAATTTTGATAGGTCGTTTGGTTCGTTCTACACGTTTGTTCACAATTTTTACAATTAATTTTATAAATTCCCGACCTATCCTGCTTTCCATTTGACCTTTTGGACGCCGTCATTATTCATTAAAATTTGTTCGTTTTTGAAGTTCTCGACAGTCAATTACCTAAAAAAGTAAAAACTCTTTGTTAATGTGTCAAGCTTTCGGAATGCTTTATTCCTTTATCAAGTCAAGTTACAAATATATATATAATTAAAGATATTTATAAATTAAGTAGTACTAAAACCCTACCTAAGGTGAGTTAAATAATAAGGTTAAATAATGTTAAATTAAATTCTAGTTAATTTATGACACTTGACAACTACTATTCATCTAAAGCACTATCACTATATTTTAATTTATGTTTTCTGCGTATTACAGGTCCCTCGTAGGAAGTTGAAGTATAATGTGGGATGAACTTGTGGTTGTTAATCTCATATTATTCGTACTTTCTTCATTTATAACTAGTATTGGAGTGTATTGCAGTACATTGGAGTATATTGGAGTATACTGGAGTATATTGGAGTATATTGGAGTATATTGGAGTATACTGGAGTATATTGGAGTATATTGGAGTATATTAGAGTATATTGGAGTATATTGGAGTATATTGGAGTATATTGGAGTATATTGGAGTATATTGGAGTATATTGGAGTATATTGGAGTATATTATAGCATATTGTAGTATATTGGAGTATATTTGAGTATGTTGCAGTATATCATCACGTTTATTTAAAGCGTTGGAACGTTTTTCAATTTGTATAGCTTCACCTATGATGCGTTCTTATAAACTGCTGTTCAAAATTAACGCACCACTCATATTTTTCGACTTATTTTGATTATTTAAGAAAATGTTAGGGTTTACTGTAACAAATAATAGATGACTTGTCTCAAACAGATGTTGTTATCAGTTTTGTACTGTTTTTGTGGTTGCATGTCATTTATCTTTAGTGAAAAATATTAATTACCTTGCTCACGTAATCCTTTCAGTTTGATGAGTGTATTTTTTAAAGTTGCTACTTGAGTGTTGGTTATTTTTTCTTCTGTAGATTTATTCACTAGCTCAATATTTAACGATTTAACTAAAAAAATGAATCGGGCACGTCATTTAAGCACTGATGAATGCAAAAGAGCTTCAACTATGAGTTGTGTGGCTAATTTATTAGGTATCAATCATTCTATAGTCAGTTGAATTGTTAGAATATTTAGGAAAACCGGATCGCACCATAGAAAACACGGCAGGGCAGAAAAAGGATGAGCGCTTTCGCCGACTACAGGTGTTATCAAAGAGAAACCGTACTAGCAGAGAGCTAAGTAATTTGCTCGAAACTGTCAGAAATGTTAGAATCTCTGCTTTAACCATCAGAAGAAGACTAAAAGAAGCCAGATTGTCTAGTAGAAGGCCTGCTAGTGAACCACTGTTTACCCCAAATCACAGATCACACAAATTAAGATTCGCTAGAGATTATGAACAGTGGACTATCGCAGACTGGAAGCGAGTTTTATTCACAGATGAAACTAGAATGAGCCTAAAAGGTCCAGATGGTCGTGCTAGAGTATGGCGGAGGCCTGGAGAAGGAATTTACGAAAGCACTATCTCTCACAGCGAGCCATTTGGTGGTGGATCAAAAATGTTCTAGGGAGGAATATGTTATGAGGCACGTACAGAATTAGACCCCATTCGTCCGCCGTCCATGAATGCAGAATTCTATCTGGAAAACATTATTCAAGATCATGTGATGCCGTTTGCGCCATTAATATGGGATCCCTTCATTTTCATGCAAGATAATGCGAGGACTCACGTCGCAAGACCTGTTTTAGATTACTTAAACGAAGTCAACATTGAAGTCTTGGAGTGGATACCGCGCAGCCCAGACTTAAATCCAATCGAGCACCTTTGAGATGTTCTACAAAGATTGGTCCGATGTCATAAACCTGCCCTAATGAGTCTGCAAGAATTGGAGCGAGCTGTTCTCTTAGAATGAGGAAACATTCTCCAAGCGACCGTCCAGAACTTAATAACAAGCTTACCACAACGAATGCAAGCAGTTATAAGAGCTCGTGGAGGTAATAGGAGGTATTAAGGTTCATGAATACTTTTTGTAAATTATAATTTTCCTTTGTTTGTAGAGCTAAGATGATTTTTAGAATTTTCCAATTTTTGTACCGATCGCCAAATTTTGTATAATTCTTCGGATTCTAAATGAGTATTCATTAATGTAATATTGTTTAATTACCTTCATTTATATTATACTAACGTTAAATTACATACTGAGGGCAATAACAAAGACATAATTACAAAATTTGTAGTGGTGCGTTAATTTTGAACATGAGTGTAGATTATATAGTGGAGCTATCAATTTTATTTCCTCAGTATTAAATTTATAATCAGTGTCAAGATGATGAGTGGCTAAAGAATATGGTATTTGTGATGTTTATAACCAGGTAGTGTTTTTGCTCTAACATGTAACCTCCTGTTCGTTTGTGAAATGTAAGGACCAAAACAACCACAACAGGAAATCTCAAACACACCCTGACTTTCGCCACGTATCTTATCTTTAGCGTTACGTAACAATAGTTGGATGGCACAATGAGATTGAAACACAGTCCAATGCAGTCACTAACAAAACAAAACGTGATGACAATACTTTTCAAGACAGCTTGTTAGGAAAGCTACACATTCTAGGCGATACCTTAAACCACAATCCCATCACCATCCAAGCCATCTTCACGCTGTGATTAAAACCGTCACAATCAGATCTGTTCGCTTATCTGATGAAAACTCAAGAGACAAAGAACTAGCAGAATTGACCAATATTTTGCAACATAATGGATATTCGTTAACTATTGATAAAACTATAAAGACTTGTTTCAAGCATCCCACCAAACAAAATATTTCATACGAAGAACCCAAAAATCAGTTATATTACCTTATATTAAAGGCGTTACTGACCGCATTGGAAAGAAATTTACAAAAAACATATTTCGGACTGTGCATTGTTTGAATGTTATTTTGCCGAAAACCGTATAAATTATTGTTCGTCGATTCTACTCTTTTCACAATTTACTTGTCAAATCGTTGTGTAAACCGACTTAGTAGTTTGGATACGAACTGTCCACTGAATTATAGGCTAGGAATATCAAATTCTTTAAATTTGACTGTTACATCGATCAAGCTAACTACAATGAGAATTGGTGGGTTCAACATAAGACGTAAAACCGTTGAAATTTAGGTTCAAATCACATTACACTTACCATAAAACAATGAATAGCAATCCGAGAAATATAGTCTCTAGGTGCCACCACAGCCTGAAATTTCTCTAAAATAAATAGTCCTAGGAGAGTTATTCAATTAGTCCTACCTGACTGGGCAAAATAAAATCATACACAATTCAAGTTCAAACCTTGAATTCGTATAACATCCTTTCACTGTAAAGAGTACGTTAAATTTCGTCGCAGTAATATTAATATATCTATCTTGATCTCAAAACAACAACCTCATACAAGTCAATGTAATGTTATATTGTAGCATATATATATATATATATATATATATATATATATATATACTCATCATTAATAACGACCTTTAACGGAGTTTTAATTCACACCGTCGGACTATACGCTAACTTAAATGTCCGTTTTCATTCATGCCTTCCAACGCGTGTAAAAGTTATGCAACTCGATTTACTGAATGCCCTGTTAAATATGTCTAACAGAATATTTTATTACACTTGATCACTAAATTGTTAATTGTTTATTAACATATGTTTAACTCAAACATTAATGTCAATACTATATAATTTACAATACTTTTCGACCGCGCGTGTTTTATAGGCAATACTTTTTACCTCAATGATAGTGATTTATTAAAAATTTGTTTAAACACCAAATTTTTGGAAAAGTTTAATAACAATTTCCAACTCACACTAATTCCTTTCGTTTGTAAACGTTTAAATACTTTATCCCCAAAATGGGTTTTGCAGTACAACTATATATATATATATATATATATATATATATATATATATATATATATACCGGGTGTCGCAAGCAGGTGGTTCCTCCTATAACTTTTTGTTTGTTTTATAAATAAATGAAAATTGGTAGGTAGACATGTCAGATACATGTGGATTTTTTGACATTTGAATTGGTTTCTGTTATTTACGGTTTCCCCAAAAATTACCGTAACTTTTTATTTTAAATGAGACACCCGGTATATTTTTGCTTATTTTGATAAAAAACAACATTCTGAAAATATCAATTGGTTTCTGTTATTTCGGTTTTGCCCGGAAATAATCTTAACTTTCTTATTTTAAATGAGACAATTGTCACTTTTTGACACCTAACCTAAAAAATATTTAAATTTTAAATTTCAGTCTAGAGTGCCTTGAATCGATTAAAATGATTAATTTGAGATCGGTAGTTACCTAAAATTAAGCAATATCGCTTTTTATTTTTCAGTATCATTTTAGGGTCACTTGAAGTTTGCAAATTCGTATTTACCGCCTCAACTTAATTTTTCAATAGTAATAACGTTGTACACAATAAGTACTTTATACTAAGGCACAATAAAGTGAAGCTATTAGGTTTTCAAAATGACCACTCATTTGCTGTTTACAAAACTGCACCCTTTTAATTGTTGTTCGAGCAACTTTTCGTAATTGAGTACGAGTAATCCCATTTATTGCTGCTTTGACTTTGTGTTCCAGCTTACCTCTTGTAGCTGACAATGTATTGTATACTTCATTTTTGATTGTTGCCCATAAAAAAATCTAATGGGGTAAGGTCAGGTGATCTACAACGTTTAAATAAATTAGAGAAAAATGAATAAGTTTAACTTTACCTAGTTGACCATCTAACTGGTCCCGCGTTTCCAAACCAATTTTCCCCGTAGAAATTATTTGAATGATCCGAAACAGGCCTTGAGTTATGCGATGGAGCGCCATCTTATTGAAGAAATCGGCACATTCTATTTACTATTGAACGTCGATTTCTTCTCTTAAAAAACCCAAATATCTTTTCCCCGTTAGATGACCACTAAAAAATATTGGTCCTAAATATTTTTCTCAGATTTCTTAGATTTTAATTTTCTTGAGACCAACATCTCTTATTATTTCTGTTCAAAAATTTCAGTCATCGCAAGCATCGCTGCTGGTTACGTCGCAGTGCGCGGTGGGGGCCATTGTTAGAGCTGCGGTGATTAGGGTGTTAACCACTAGGATGTAATAACAAATAAGCTATTGGCACGTTGTCATATTTAATACTGATTATGATTGTGTGGTATCAACATGTCCGTAAAAAATATTCTTTTTAAGCATGCTAATGCGCCACCCTCATTGTTATTGAAAAAATTGAGTTAGGACGGTAAATACGAATTTGCAAACTTTAAGCGAACGTAAAAAGGTACTGAAAACTAAAAAACCATATTGTTTAATTTTAGGTAACGGCCTGATGTCAAATTAACCATTTTAACCGATACAAGGCACTCTAGATTGAAAATTAAAAATTATTATTTTCATAATGTTGTTTTTTGTCAAAATAAGCAACAATATACATGTTGTCTCATTTAAAATAATAAATGTAATTTCCGGGAACACCGAAAACGACCGAAAACAATTAAAAATGTCAAAAGATCTAGGTATATCAGACATATCTACCTACCAAATTTCATTAATTTTATAAACCAAAAGTTATAGGGGCGAACCACTTACTTACGATACTTATATAATATATATATATATATATATATATATATATATATATATATATATATATATATATATATATATATATATATATATATATATATATATATATATATATATATATATATATATATATATATATAAGGAAATTTGTCTGCTGGATTCTTTAAGAATAATTTATATAATTTTGGGGTTGCGGCTATTTAATTGTTATTAATTAATACTTTTTATTCTAAGATAAGTAACATGGTCACAGCTTTACAAAAAATTAATTTACAGAATGTGAGATATAACAATTCTCTCTATTGATTACATTGTATTTAAACTGGATTATTAAGTTTAGAAGGAGATGTGAATTAGTGTGAAAAACTATACTATTCAGTACTTCAGTAAAAGCAAATGTCACTGCCTATTTTGTTGAAAACGTCACACAAAAACAAAGTAAAGTTACGCCTTCTAATTTTGTTTGGAGGGGATATTGTCCATGGGTCATTTGAGAATTGACAGGTTTTTTGTTCTTTTTAGTTTAGTAGTGGTGTATCATCTTTGAGTTGGGAATTCGGTGGTGGAGTTTTAAATTGTTAAAATGTTATTTGAATTGGGATCTATTACATTTGGGAAAATAAGATATATGTTAATACATTTTATGAGCCATAACTTGTGTCTTGTTATGTTAAAGAGGGATTGGGACAGGTGAGGGTTGATGTTTTCTTTTGTCTATTTCAATGCACTTAATTGTTCTGTATCACTCCCTTTATTCATCGTGTTGGGATTTTGTTTAATTATTACCATCTCTACGAAAGATCTTTTGACATACTCTGTTTCTGTATCAAGGACTCGATGTTCATTATAGTTGATGGAATGATCTTCATCAATGGAGTGAGTAGCAAGTGAACCAGATTTGTGCAATCGCTGCGATGTGATGTAATCCTTCCTTTGATTTTCCGGGATGTATGTCCAATGTAAACTTTACTGCCATTATTATTACAACTAACCTGGTAAGTGTACAACATTACTTTTTAGTGTTATTGGGTCATTGTCTTTGATGTTTGAGAATAGTTGTCTTATTGTTTATAGATCTTTTGTAGCTATTTCGATGTTTTTATTTATGTTAAACAATGTTGTGATTCTGGTTGTAATATTTCTGATCTTAAGAATCGATTTATACTATATTGGTTTCAAATTTATTTGAGCAGTATTATTTGATTGAGGTTGTTGAGGTGAAACGTTATTAACTATTCTGTTGGTTTTATGTAATAAATGATGAATAAGCTGTTTTGGGTAGAAATTTTTTACTAATACTTCTTTAAGTTTATTAAGATTCTTGTGATGAAAAGTGGGGCGAGAAAGTCCTATTACACGATTTTTTAATGATGTAATTATGTTAAGCTTCATTTTCATGTCGTGGTAGGAGTATCCTTCAGCGTTTTATTGGGCCGTAATCTTAATATAATATAGGTGTTGTTTACTTTCTTCTTTGACGACACCGACGAGGATTGCGCCTTCTTTCCGTTGGGGGAAAACCCCGAGCATTCGCCCGCAGACGCAGCTCCCGACGGACAACGCGTACCAGGCACTGGAGGAATACATTGACAGTCCCACAGCGATGGATCAGACGAAGACCGCAGAAGACACCAGGGAGAAAGTACCCCCGGGAATCCCTCATCAGAGGGAAAACTGGGTCGCGTTCTCGCGCGAACTAGATAGACAACGGATCGCCTTCACGAGAGCCAGCCTGCCTCACTCCAGGACCGAGAGAGGCTGATGAGGTACATGGATAGGTGTCATACTTCGTACCACACCTGTTAGGTAAGGAGCGAGAGTCTCGCTAACGTAGTAATACTAGGCCTGCCTGTACAGCTATCGAGAGGCTGAGGTTAGCTCGTAGCTTACATTACACGGTATTAAGTGATCTCTTGCTTCACAATAAAGCAGCGGGGTCGAGCGATGCCCCTAGTGTTGGTACACTTACCAAGCCAAGAGAACAAGAAGATGATCTGAGAGGTGGAGTACGTCGCCCGCCTCCACATTACTGTAGGCGGCTATCCGACATGGGACAGTGTCACCGGTGTCAGGGTTTACGTCACGCACAGCGTTGCTGCAGGTCGGAGCACGCTGTGTAAAGTGCGCCGCAGATCACCACTCCAGTCAATGAACAAAATCACCCACAGACCGGGTAAAGTGTATTAACTGTGGGACCACCCCGGTAGCTACAGTAATGCCCGTAGAACCCTTAACATTCACAACTGAAGACGACGGAAGGACCACGGAGACCGAAGAGGATATCGCCGACAGCGGCGCCTTCTTCAACCCGCGGTAGGGAAGGCTGAAGTACCGAGAGCGGCTCCCGGCGCTGTCCTTACCCCGCCTCCCCAACCCCTCCTTCATATTGAGCCTCCTCGGAGGTCTCACTATGGAAAAGGCCCTACCTGTCATCCGACGGTAGCGGCACTCGCTCAGGCGGAAACTGCGACTGACCTGTTTGAAGTGATCTTCACGTACGGCCAGCAGGTGGTTGCCCTTTTCGGGTAATCATACAAATGTCCGACGCGAAGATTGACGCCCAAGGTTAAGTATACAGTATCGATTTCTTATTTCTTATGTTCTGTCTAACATTACCGTCTCTCCAACAGCGCTTCACGTTTTGGAATACTAAGCCGACAACCGCACTTTAGTAACACCGCTACCACCACATACACAACACGGTGTCAACTGGCATCACAGAAGAACAATAATCCACATCAAAGTGCTGAAGGTGGAGAGGATCCTCAAACTACACACTACATACATACATATACTCAACCAAAAGCCATTCTGGAAATAATCTTGACATATATCCATCGGTCTACGTTTTTTACTGTTAAAACGTGACCAGCTGCATTTTTTTCAATGAAGTAAAAGAAGGATTCTGTTTGAAATGAATGATATTAGCACCAAATAAATAATATATACCGACAGGAGAGAGTTTTCTGTATAATTCGGATTTAAATGGGTAGACATGAATGGTATAAAATAGTTTTCTAAAACCTACAGTATAAAGTGGTAACTGAAAGAGCAGTTAACCTGAGAATTTTAGTAGACTGGGAAGCATCTAATGTTTAATTTTGATTGTTGTTACATACATGTAAGATGAGTCATTTACCAACTGTGGTGGTCAGGGGAGTGTAAAGGGTGTAGAGGGAGTGGAAATAGAGAGCGGGATTTAGTTATAATACAGGTCTTGGTTCTTTAATAGGAGAGATTATGCGTGAATTGTATAACTACTGGTGCCGATGGTGAATGATGCAATCGAGACGACTGATATTTTATTTCATGGTTGTATGTTTTTCTCTCCAATACTCGCTTTATCAGTTGGATCATCCTGGTTTTTCACCAGGCTGACAAATGACAATACCCAGGGCCTTCGCTAGAAGAAAGTGAAAAAGCTCGATAAGTAGGAGGCGTACGATTTTGACATAGGTCAAAATGATTGCCTTTTTGAAGTGTTATGTGCGATTCTTTTGAGCGACAAGAACAAATCGTTTCTTAACTAAATTAAGTCGTATGACGAAAAATAGGTCCTGAACGACAACAGTAAGCAATCAACTCACTTCACGGAACGGAAATTAGTTCAGAAGGTCATGGTTACTGTTTGGTAGTCTCCGGCTGGTCTTATCTACCTAAGTTTTCGAGTAACACGATTACGGCGGAAAGCGCGTCGAGCAAATTTATGAGAGATATCAAAAACTTTGATGTACATGACCGACATTAGTGAACAGAAAAGCACCGATTCTGCTTTACGATGACACATGATCATAGGTCGCATAACTGGCGGTGAACCTGCTGGGTTACGGAAATCTGACTCGCACGTCATATTCGCAGGAGCACTCGCTCGATAGTTACCCCTTTTGTAAACATTTGGATAACTCTTTGAAACTTCAGAAACTAAGATTATATCGAAAGCACCGCGCGATGGCTGAAGTGTGTAGACGTGCGCTTATTTAGATTAATACAGCTTTTGTGTAAGTCGAGGTATCACGTTTTAAAATACAAGTAAAAATCATTTTTTTCTGTAGAACTCAATATTCAAGGCGTATCAAATCTATGAAACATCTTATATAGCACAATTGCACGGTGCCAACACAATCTAAACCTTCTCTGAAATAAAAAGTCCTAGAGTGGTACTTACATTAATCCTATTTGACTGTGGCAGGTAGAATTGTAGACTACTCGATAATATTATACACAATTAAATCTCAAACAGCCAAGTACTACATTATCTTAATCCAAAACAGCAAACGGATACACGTCAACTAAATTTTCAAAGTCCTTAAATACAATGAAACTAAGCAATTAAATTATGCAATCGGTCGGTCCCAAATAAACCAAATAAATAAAATTGTGAAATTCTCTCAGTTACAAAAGTAAAAATACCTACATATTCTTCCTCCACCCTTTACTATAATACTAACATATTATTAATTTACTCACGCTACTCATTCATAGCAACTTTGAACCCACATTCCTGAAAATACATAAACCATAGAGTAGCACTTATTATCGTCTCAAGACGAGCTTTACTAAAATATTATTTCTCATGCATATTTAGTTCTTTCAGATCACAATCTTTTATACAACATTTAAATGTCATTTTACACAATCTTCAACGCCTTACTACAACTTCTAGTGGCGTAACATTTACACCGATCTTACCTTATGCTGAAAAAAAAATTCTCCAGTACGAAAATACATTCATATAGGATCATAAATGCGTTATACGCACACTATATATATATACCAAGTGCACCAAAATAATTTTACACAAGTTATCCCTATAGCCAATGTATCTAAAAACATTAATACCCTTATATCAAGAAAATGTTGAAAAATCTGCGAAAAATTACTTATAGTTCTTTTCAACAATGCTCATTGATCTAGCCATTCTCACTCCTTTTTTTCAATTGTTGAAACTATTGAAGGTACCAACATAATTAAGTTCAATTGCTTCATCAAGTGGAGGCATAAAAGCAGTCATGAGTATTTAGATTAATGATCATACTTTTGAGACCTCCTGTGCACAAACAACAAAAAAATAAAATTTTCAATCAATCGTGTGAAATATTTAACTTAATACGTGTAACAAAGTATCATCGTACAAGTAAGGTAGAAAGATATTCAAGAAGTACTGTTTACGATAATGTATATAAAATAAAAATAGCCAAACGGTATTTCCTACGAACCTCATTTCTGTCAAATGAAAATAAGATTTATGGTATATTATGGAAAATGTTTCTTTAGATAGAGTAGTGTAGTGTATTTTCTTCTTTACTTTTATATTGTACGAGTTATTAAACACTTACGTAGTAAAAATATACATTAAACATCTGTATGAGAAATGAAAGAAGGGCGTAGTTAGTCGTTTAGCTTTTATATAATAAAAAAGCAATATACGATTTTGATATGATAAAAGTCCAAATTTTTACAATGTTAAAAAAGTGGTAAGATGCTTTTAAATTTATTTTACTAGATTTTCATATTTTATGCATCTACCGAGTTTTCAGTTTTACTACGAAAATTTACGATTCTATTAATTTTCATAACGATTTTCATGACAACGATGAATTGATGGATTCTTTTCATTGCAACGTGAACGTATAATGTTGAAACGTTAAATTTATATTACAAAACCGTACGTAATGCTCTTTTATTTTATTCGCATGTGTTTTATGTTAATTTTTTAGCATTACTTTCGAAATGTTAAAACGAATCAAAATGTTAATGTTAAATATAGATTTTGAAAATATAATAATTCATATGAATACGCATTTGATGTTAGTTGGAAGTAAAAGTAAAAACAAACTGATTGATTCATTCCTTTTTTTAATTAAGTTTTAATATTATGCCCCCACTCAAGTTGGATATTTAATTAAAGGTGACAAAATAATCGGATATTCCTCAACACGCGTATTATGATTGCTATTATTCACATAGGTGAAACCGGTCTAGGACAACTGGCCGCCGCCAACTGGCCGGCGCCAACCGGCCGCGGCTAACTGACTGCGAGACAAGTGGCCGACAGGACAACTGGCCACCGAACCAACTGGCCGCCGACTGCTTATAATCGAATATTGTAGATTTATCCACTTTGTATTTTATTAGAGTTAACCTTAATTAGTGGTGTTTCCAAGAAATTTGTGAAAATTTAACAAAGAACGGAATTTGCCCCTTTAGAAATTAGTCAACGACAATAAACATGCCATTAACATTCTAGAATAGTGGCACACCGATCCCACAAACTACTTATTTGTGAAGATTTCAAGTAACTTCCTATAATCGAATATTGTAGATTTATCCACTTTGTATTTTATTAGAGTTATTACTTCACTATCAGTTTGTTTGTTTTCAATAAATAAAATTAGCCATTTATTTATTTGAGGTCAAGTTGTACCTACTTACAGCGACGCGACGGCCACTTGTACCGGCGGTTACTTGTCTCGGCGGCCAGTTCTCCCAGCGGCCTGTTGTCCCAGCGGCCAGTTGTCCCAGCGGTCAGTTGTTCCGGCGGCCAGTTGGCCGCGGCCATTCGGCAACGGCCAGTAGGCGGCGGCCACTTGTCCCATTCCGAGGTGAAACTTATGACACGAGCCCAGCGAGTTTATTACTTGAAATTAAACATAAACAATTAATTGTTTCGACTTTAGCATGTTATATATATATATATATATATATATATATATATATACTGACTTCCATAAAAGTTGCAAAACCTGGAATATTTGTTAAACGATTTTATTGAAATTTTCGTCAACGATGTCTTTCATTAGAACAAACAAACGATTAAAATTTGAATAAAATCTGGCTAGTAGTTTTTTTTTTGTTTTTTCCTTTGCACTTAGTACCAATAAATTTGAAGAAATAAACTAGTGTGTAATTAACTGTCAATTTTGCAAATTATTATATATTTCAATATATATATATATATATATATATATATATATATATATATATATATATATATACATGCTCTTAAGGCCTACAGTCCATATTACCTTACTGTACCTTCATAGTTGTGTATTCAACTAGGGTAACTCCGGTATAGTTGGACCACTTTTTTAAAAATCCACATAATTTCTATAAAAATTTAAATAAAAACATGAACATGTGCTATAACAATTTATTGTAAAGAATAGTATCACATAATAACCACAAAACTAAAAAATATGATTCTCAAAAATGAATAATTCAAAAAAACTAAAAAAAAAAAATTATTTGGTGAGATGGACCGCATCAGGGTTAGATGGACCACTGGCTCCGGGTCAGATGGACCACAAGAAAATGTGTGCCTACATCTTACAAACAGTTTCTAGAATAATTATAATACAACTATGTTTAAAGTAAATCAATAAAGACTGTAATAAAACAACCAATTCAAAATTTAAACAAAACAAATGATTTTCTATTACTTCTTTTTTGTCGCTAATTTTCCACATTCGTTACAAATGTTGGTGTAACCAGTACATCCCTCATGCATCCAACGTAGGCAAATAATGCAGCAGAGCCATTCATCCTTACGTTTAGTTCTACAATACTGTTCTCTACAGCCTACACATTTAGCAGTATCTTCTTCTTCATCATCACTGCTGTTGTCATCTAATTCGAGGTTACCATTCGAATCAGAAGTGTCAGAGGTAGAAGCATTTGTTGTTTTGATGGGACGTTTTGCCTTTTTCATGTTTCCTTTTTTTAAAAGAGTTGTTTTCTTAGTTAGTGGACGTTTCTTGTTCGTCAGCACCTCAATATTTTCAGAGGTATTAAGAACTTCAGCCAGCTGAAGTCCGCGTCTCTTCACCTTTTGGACACAGGTAGTATTGTGAATTGGTGATATTTCTTCTAACAGCTTTCCAGGTGTAGTTCTTGTCGGCGGAAGGGTTTTAATGACCTTGTCAATATAAGAACAAATTGACTGAGGATCATCATTGTTGAGTGAGAAGCCTGCACATTATCGTCTACAGAAGTACTAGAGGTAACGTTTGTTTCTGTAGAGAGGTATGCGTATTTCGGAATGGAAAAAATGCTGTAAACCCAGACACACCATTTTGAACTGTAGCTGCTTTGTTCCAGGAGCAACCCAACAATTCACCAAATTGAAGTCTTCCCAATTTTTTTGTAGAATCTGCTTTCATAAAGCTATTGCAAACGGAATAATAGTAGGTTTTCAATGATTTGAAAAACGACCGGTCCAGCGGTTGTAAGAAATGTGTAGTATGTGCAGGAAGGCACAAAAGAATAATATCATTTTCTTCCGTAAACTCCAGCACACTTTCCGAGTTCGTGTGCGATGCATGTCCGTCTAAGATCAGAAGGATTTTTCCATTCGGTTGTCGTGGCAGGAAATGTGTTTTCAACCAATGAAGAAATATATCAGCATTTATATAAGCAGACTTTTCTGACATGATTACGTAAGAACCTGGGGGCATGCCATGTGAAAATTCGTCCTTTTTATTTTTGCCTTTAAATATACAATATGGAGGCAGACACATTCCTTCCGCATTACTACATGCGACCACGGATATTGTTTCTCCTCTTTCTGCCGACGTGATGTTTGCGACGCATTTTGAACAGCCCGGTTTCGTCAATATTAAATATATGCCCAGGTTTGTCAATGATATTATTTTCATTCAAAATTTGAGCTAAAAAATCAAAATAATTTGTCACATTTTCTTTGCACAAGCCTGTTGCTCGTGAAAAAGGTATGCCTTCAGTTTTTCGAACCGAAATCCCTGGGTGGCGACTTAAATATAATTTAAGCCAATCAAAACCTGCTTTACCTTTATCGCTGTTAAATGTGTGTTTCACTTTAAGTTTATCAGCTAATTCGTAAGCCACTTTTCTAACACTATTTCTATCTGGTGCAAATCCTTGCTTCTGTAACTTAAAAATGTGATTCACTATCTTCTTTTCCGCTTCATCGCCTAAACAAGACTGTGGTCTAAGACGATCAGTTTTAACTTTATTACTAGACTTTATCCTACGTTTCAATGTTGTTTTTGGTAACCCAAACTCTCTAGCTGCCTCATTAACGCCCATTGTACCTTTTTCTACAGCTTCCATCGCATTAACTAAAGATTCTGCAGTCCATGATCCTCGGTTTACTGTTCCTTTCCGTCTATATACACTCGGCATGGCTCTATAAATAAAAAGAAAATATATATGCTACATAAATTTACACTTAATGATGTTATTTGGCAATATAATATGTGGTCCAACTCAACCACATAATATATGGTCCATCTATCCCAAAGTCATGGGGCAGATGGACCAGTGATTAATCATAATTTGTCGCAATTCTAGATTGCTAGTTTTTAGGTTATCATAATGTGCATGGACACCATGCTTTATATTAATCAAAATTAGATCGCAAGAACTTACCTACAGTCGATGTTGTGTGGCACAACTAAACACACAAATAATTTTAAAGGTAGCGTAAAACTTTAATCGATCACAATTATTTATCGAGCATGCGTTTAACGTTCACTTTCCCACAACGGACACTACGGGACTTGCGTTTCTTCCAGTTAGTGCTGCAGTCGACATCTGTGTATTATTTTTGCAAATATGCTTAGTGGTCCGTCTCTCCCGTTGGTCCAACTCTACCGGTCTTACCCTAATTTAACATTCACAAAATATTTTGGTCCTCGGAGCCGGATTGGGTAGGTTAAGCATTGATATGATATTTTTTTATTTCTTCGTTCTCTTTGCATACTCTTTCATTTATTTAGTTTCTTACAAATACTCACATAAATTTCAATTTAGTTCAATTTGCTTACATGTTAATTAATATACTTTATTTCCGCCGACACATGTAGATACAGTGTTGGACTTGACATACGATCTTATACTTGTCAGCCGCACGTATTGTCATTTGTTTCTTTAACACTTTATCTTGTCTAATGGATTCCTCATACACCGGTGTCACGAAAAAAGGTCGCGCACAATTGGTCGCATATCAAAAGGTCGCCGGCAAAAAAAGGTCGCCGGCGAAAAAAGGGCGCCGAAGAAAAAAGATCGCGGGCAATTGATCGCGCGAAAAAATGTCGCATCAGAAAATGTCGTTATTTGTAATGTTTCCTGAAGCTATACTTAGGGATCTATTTGTATTATTTTAGTAGATTGGTTATTTTTCAACAATGCAAAATGAAAAATTAAATTAATATTTTAGCCTACTATTTAATTTATTGTTATTAATAAAAAAAAAAGTTTGTATAAATCCACAGTATCACTGCATTCGTATTCCACAGTATCACTGCATTCGTATTCACTGCTGTATCACGATTATGATTAGACTTATTTCCTTATTTTGATTATTGTATTTTTGTGAATATTCTAATTAAAATATGATTCAAAATTAATTTGCTTATTTAGTGCAATTCACCGAATTTCTTGGGAAGCACGTTAATAACATCGTTATCAAGCTAATTTGTATATGATTAATAATTAATTCACGGTATAAGTCCAGTGAATGAATTGTAACAATTTATTTATACTTAAAGTGAAATTTAAAATTTTTTGATGATTGTCCTAATGACAATTACTTAATTGCTTGATAATATGATTTTAATGAGAGATATTAGTGTAATTATGTAAATCAAGTAATATTATAATACTTAATGAACCCTTTACTTAATTTGTTTTTAAATTTACCTGTGATTATAGTAAGAGTTTGGTTAAACATTCCAATTTATTATTCGTGAAGTTGTCGTTTTGTCAAGATGGCCTTAACTTATGCTAAAAGTCAGAAAGGTGTCGATATGTTAGTGTACAAAGAATTTATTCATCGAAAGGAAAAAGTGATTGGTGGAAAGACCATTTGGAAGTGTACCCAATACAACAAGTTTAAATGTGCTGCCGGTAGAGTTCACACAGTGAGAGATGACGCAGTGAAAAGTACAAGTCATAATCATATTGTATATGTTTCCAAATTAGAAGCTTGTAACAGAATGAAAGAAATGGCTCAACAAGTTGAACTAACAACACAAAACATAATAGCTACTGTCTCACAAGAAGTTTCTTTGGGTGCAACTGGGCAGTTACCTACAATTTCATCACTAAAGCGAACTATTCAACACACGCTGAAAAAAAAAGAAGCTATTCCGTCAAATCCTAGAAATTTGACAGAGATTATTATTCCGCAAGAATACACCAGAAACAGTAATGGTGAGCCTTTTCTTTTATTCGATAGTGGTGCAAACGAAGAAAGAATTTTAATATTTTCCACCCAAAGAAATTTAGCTTTTATGGAGAACTGTAATCATTGGTATGCTGATGGAACATTTACGTCCGTCCGTCTATTATTTCGTCAGTTGTATACAATTCATGGCGTACAGTACAGCAATGTTGTACCGACGATTTATGCCTTACTTCCCAATAAGACCGAGGAAACCTACTCTTTCGAGAATTAAAAATTTTAAGACCAGGTTTACTACCTTCAACAATAATGATTTTGAAAGAGCAGCAATTAATGCTTTACAAGAAGAGTTTCCTGAAGTCAGAATCCTGTGGCTGCTTCTTTCATTTGTGGAGAAACAAGTTTATAACAGAAGATGCGAATTTTGCTCTACAATTAAGACACTGGCAGCTCTTGCGTCTGCACCTACAGAAAATGTTATTGCAACGTTCGAAGAATTATTGGACAGCGAATTTTTATAGAAAATGAAAATGTGTTATTATCTTTTTTGAACTACTTTGAAGATATGTGGATAGGCCGTTTGGATATCAGACACCATAGGAGACAACTGTAGTTTTCAAGATCTCTTTGGAATTGCTTTGAATCAATAGAGGAAGATATACCACGCACAAATAATTCTATCGAAGGATGGCGCAATAGTTTTTCCTCGATATTAAATGCAGCACATCCAAATGTTTGGAAATTTATAAATGCGTTAAAGAAAGAGGAAAGTTCAAATTATTTGAAAGTGGAACAGAATATAGCAGGAAACGAACAGCCACGTAAAAAAACTTATAAAGATACTGTGAGCAATACGGCAATTCAACTTTGAAGTATTTAAGGGGAATTGCTTATAATCTCCAACTACAGAAATAAAAAGTAAAAAAGAAAAAAAATAAATAAGAAAAAAGGAAAATCAAAAAATGACAAGGGCTCTGTGCAATCCGTCTTTATTTATATTATAATACATCAGAGATATACAAAGCTAAAAAACAAATAAAAAAAACTTTTAAACACGCCAGTTTCTATCTGCCAGTCCTAAGCCTGGATAAAGTCTGAAGGGAAGTTAAATTTGGAACAGAACTAGTATTGTGGGAAAGTACATGTTAGCACCTCAGCGTTATGCTCTTACGTACAAACAAATATATTTTTCTAAGTGCTTTTTAACACGCCCTCAGTTGCTGAAATGTGGCGACATTTTTTCGCGCGATCAATTGCCCGCGATCTTTTTTCGCCGACGACGTTTTGATATACGACCAAATGAGCGCGACATTTTTTCGTATATCCTCATACACCACGCAATATTTGTAAAAATACAAATTCTTAATTGTAAGTTGCATTTTTGTTAAGTTCTCACATTTTTATACATCTATTTGGAATGTCAACCGATAAACGGTCATGATACCGGGTACATAGACAAACGTCTTGTAATCGTTGGCGCGAAACTCTTCAAATTGTTGAGCGGGCCGATCATAATACTATTATCGGTCTTTTGAAGATGATTTTAGTGTTGAAGATGATATTCGTAAAACTTTTTATACAACTTTTTTTAGTATTAAATTCAAATTACGTTCTTTAATTAAAGGTCTACTATGAAGATGACTAATTTATTTTGTAAAAATGATATATATACTATAAATGTTTGAAATAAATTATATATTTTTGTTGCAAATATATAATTTATTTCAAACAATTATCGTATATTTAATTAATACGTTACAGAAATGTTAAATTAGCATCTTCTACAGTTCAGCTAGCTTACCATTCTCAACCAGATATTGCTTAAACTTTTCATTCTCTTCTTCTTCATATTAGATCGACGTTTACACCCATTCCCAATTTTCTTTGCTTTCATGATGGTACTGACTGCTAAAGCTGCAGTTCGTTCACCTAGCGTTGCGTCTAATGATTTAAATATGCTTATAAACTACATTATCATCATCGATCCATGAATATTATTATTGTTTAAAAGCGGTTGTTCGGTTTTTCAATGTATCCATCTTAACTGATCTGTTTAAGGTAAACAGCTACCTGTTCAAGGTGAACCGGTACCTGTTTGTCGCAACAGCTACCTGTTCATGGTAAACGGTACCTGTTTATTAAATCTC
Organism: Vesta saturnalis; assembly: GCA_036346205.1. Classification (NCBI taxonomy): domain Eukaryota; kingdom Metazoa; phylum Arthropoda; class Insecta; order Coleoptera; family Lampyridae; genus Vesta; species Vesta saturnalis. Next base: position 257,192 of record JARFJB010002005.1, on the reverse strand, counting down.
GTTATTGATATATATATGAGGCAATATATATATATATATATATATATATATATATATATATATATATATATATATATATGCTACTTTCTAAATCTTGGTAAATCTCTGTAACTGATATCATGAAGTTTGCACTGAGCATCTAATTGATTAATACCGAGGTCAGCTGCAGTCGTTTTCTAACTTTGTACCAGGACCGCAATACTGGTAACCAGGTAAATGCAATTCAAACGGAAGTTTATTGATTAGACCATTCACCAAACCACCACCACCTAGACTCTTTCGCTTCTTAACGCATTGTTTACATGGATGGATAGAAAGGTATACCTAAATTGAGAAAAACAAATCATAGTTATTTCTTTATTCAGTAAATGCTATACATTAGATAAGCAGGACGATAATACAAAATTTCCATTAAACATACAGTGTTATGTGAATTAATATTATACTTAGCATTTATAACATCATCAATATCTTTATAAATGTCATCATCATCACCACCGAATTCTTTCAGAAAACGACGGTAGTCAACAACTTCTGTATGAACTTTTCATAAACACACCAGATTGTAGATTAAGAATTCATCTATAGTCGTTGCATTCAACTGAAAAGTATACAGGGTTGTCATAAATGTGATCAAAAACATCAGACTTTATTACACTTTCCTGATTCACACAATCCTCATAATTCAACTTCAGTTGTTTACGATACATCTCCAGCAGTTTCAGCAGAATCTTCAACTTCTGCTGAAAATGACGTCGTCCTCATAGTTTCATCTCTTTCAAAATCTTAAGCATTGTTTCGGAAATGCAAGTGAAAAGGGATATTGCGGCGTAGCATATTTTGTGTTCCCAAATGGCAATTCATTTTCCTCTTACCTTGTTTGCTCTAAATCGAAGGTGGCACCATTAAAGAAACTTTCTCTCCCACGTCTTGAACTGTGTGCTTCAGTTCTTGTAGCTAACCTTGTAGAATACATACACAATAAGTTCAAAAATAAACTGAATTTTTCTGTTACGCGGTGCTGGTCAGACTCCAGTGTGGTTTTGTGTTGGGTTCAGGCCGATCCCTCCAAATGGAAAACTTTTGTTTCTAACCGTGTGGCATATATTCATGATAGAGGATCTCCTCGGTCGTGATTTTATGTCCACTCTAGTCTCAATCCAGCTGATCCCCGTGGAATCTTTCCTCGTGATCTTTTGAATTGTTCACTTTGGTGGTAAGGTCCTAGTTTTTCTGTTCTTAGACAACATTTACGGAACACTGTCTTTCATTTTTCAGCCCCTGCTGTTCTGGAGGAGAAGAAAATAATCATAGTTTCCTTCATTACTACTGAGTGCTACTTTCTTCTTGACCTGCTTGAACAATATCCATCCTTTTTAACATCCCAAAGAGTTTTAGCATATATTCTGCGATTCCTTCATAACAGTTTGCCTCACAAATAAAAACTCGAGGGGACTTTGGATTCTCGAGAACTCCATTCAGCTTTGTTAGTTTTCGCAAAATATCCGCAATTTCTATATTTCACAAATTAAACAAATCTAATAAAACAGTAAGAAAAGTTACCTAAACCTTTGCAAAAACTTTCACCATTTCTCAACAACGATGGTTTATTTTGTGTGGGAGGTAGACTTCGCAATGCTGCGCTTTCCATTGGTAGTGAATATCCTATTTTGCTCTCAGGGAATTGCATTTTTTCACATCGTTATATTGAATGTATTCATTGCAAGTATTTGCACTCAGGTATACAAACAACGTTATGTCTGATTGCAGAACATTTTTGGATATTGTCCCCCAAACGAGTTATTAGGCGTATTCTTCATAAGTGCGTACAATGCTGGAAAACACAACCCAAACCATTTTCTCCCCCACCTATGGGTAATTTACCAATCTCACGTATAACTCCAGTGAAATGTTTTCTACATAGCGGTGTTGATTATGCTGGACCGTTCAAAGTGACAATGTCAAAGCACAGAGGCATTAAATGTTCCAAGGCGTATGTTTGTCTCTTTGTCTGTATGGCTATTAAAGCGATACCTTTCGAACTTGCCTCTGATCTTTCCACTCAATCAGTTTTAGCTGCCTTGAAACGTTTTATTGCCATGCGCGGACGATGCTCCGATTTATATTCAGATTGTGGAACCAACTTTGACGTTGCGTTCCGCGAACTCCACCATATCATGGCTAATGCCGCATTCACGGAACACCTTAAATGGCATTTTAACCCCCCGTCGGGTCCTAATTTTGGTGGACTATGGGAACCTGCAGTAAAAAATGTCAAAACACTTATGGTTCCTACCGTGGGTGAACAAATCTTCAACATTTTTGGTTTAGATCGAAGCAGTCGTTAATTCTCGTCCCTTGGCTCTTTTCAGCAATGATCTTCGTGTTCTTACTCCTGGACATTTTTTAATTCATGGCACATTAGCTTCCTTACCAGAAATTTATGTTTTAGAAATACCAAGTAACCGATTAACCAGTTGGCAGCTAATTTCTCAAATTCATCAGCATTTCTGGAAGCGTTGGTCCCTTGAATATCTACACACTCTGATCAGCGGCACAAATGGTCGATTCAGACCGAACCTGTTCAACTTGACACTAGTTTTAATTAAGAATGATAGTTCTTTACCTTTACATTGGGCTATTGGTCAAATTGTAAAATTGTTGCCCGGTAAGGACGGCCAAATTCGGATTGCTGATGTACGCACATCTAGTGGTGTATTGCGACGACCCGTTACACAGTTATGTCCGCTTCCTATTGATATTTAAAATACCGTTGTATTTTGGTGGACAGTATGTTGCGTCCAACGTATACATATATGTACGTATGATATATATATATATATATATATATATATATATATATATATACATACACATAGTTTTTTTTCCAAGTGGTCGAGACAGGCATAGTAAGAATAACTGTTGACACAGCTCTCCTTCTACTTATGATTTATTTTCAGAAAAACGTAATCAGTAGCGCGGCCGCAGACCAGACAGACCAACACTAACTAACTGAAAGCGTCGACTACTATACAGACAGACAGACAGGTACGCACCACATGTTGTATATGCTCAAATATTTCAATGACGCTATGATGGTATACCATCAGGTAGCGCTGCTGAAAATCTGCTACTTGCACGACTTTACTTGCTCACAATTTCACTATGACTAAACACTGTTTAAGAAAATAATTCTAGTATTTCAATTTTACATATGGTAGGGGTGCTACTATTAAAAAGAAATTGTTATGTTTGTTGTTTTGCCAGCTGCACCCAAACTACTTATAAACACATCCTTCGTGTTTAGGAGTGTTTTAAATTCTTCAATTCGTGTTTCTTCTTTTTTGAAATACACATAAAAGCGTTCCGGCAATACACATTTAAAATCACCCGTTTCTATCACTATACGTTCACCATACTTAGTATTAATTATATCCATATTCGTTACTTTATACTTTCTCGATATATCGAGCTCGCACGCATTTTTAAAGGGTTTGCAATAGGTGCTTTGATTTAACCCTGTTAATTCCATATTTAACAATTACGTGCTGCAGACTGATCTCAACATACAGCTCGCTGCAATTTATATAAGAAATATGCGTCCTACATATTACAACATGCTTAAACTTGTTAAATACCTACTTTTGACCTTGACTAGAAATATAATATGATGATCAGCTCCAAAATTTATATTTCCCGCTAAAAGTTTGACCTTGAAAATTATATTCTTACATTTATGATTACATTGCAATTTCTATTTTTAGCTTTTCACCTTTTATATTTCTAAGAAATATGACACCACCGTAAGTCTTCGACCTTGAATACTATTTTGATTACCTTGCAACTTCTATTTTTACCTTTGACCTTGACTTAGCAGGGTTACCAACCTAACACGTGGCCTTAGCAGGGTTGCCCTTCAACATGACCGTTACCAACAACGTGGCCTTGACTTAGCACCCCTTGAAATAGGCAATGTTACCAACCTAGAAATCTAGTGACTTTTCTGGTGACTTTTTCTAGATCTGGTGACAAATCTAGTGACAAAAGTGGATCAGAAGTGCGGTAGTATTACTACTGACAGATATAAAATTACTAAATCCAAAAATTTATGAATAAATTGTCTGAGTCGTTGGCATTCAACTGCAAAAGTATACAGGGTTGTCATAAATGTGATCAAAAACATCAGACTTTATTGCACTTTCCTGATTCATACAATCCTTATAATTCAACTTCAGTTGTTTACGATACATCTCCAGCAGTTTCAGCAGAATCTTCAACTTCTGCTGAAAATGACGTCACAGTCCCTCATACAGTTTCATCTCTTTCAAAACCTTAAGCATTGTTTCGGAAATGCAAGTGAAAAGGGATATTGCGGCGTTGCATATTTTGTGTTCCCAAATGGCAATTCATTTTCCTCTTACCTTGTTTGCTCTAAATCGAAGGTGGCACCATTAAAGAAACTTTCTCTCCCACGTCTTGAACGGTGTGCTTCAGTTCTTGTAGCTAAGCTTGTAGAATACATACACAATAAGATCAAAAATAAACTGAATTTTTCTGTTACGCGGTGTTGGTCAGACTCCAATGTGGTTTTGTGTTGGGTTCAGGCCGATCCCTCCAAATGCAAAACTTTTGTTTCTAACCGTGTGGCATATATTCATTATAGAGGATCTCCTCGGTCGTGATTTTATGTCCCGTCTAGTCTCAATCCAGCTGATGTTGGTTCCCATGGAATCTTTCCTCGTGATCTTTTGAATTGTTCACTTTGGTGGAAATGTCCTAGTTTTTCTGTTCTTAGACAACATTTACGGAACACTGTATTTCATTTTTCATCCGCTGCTGAACTGGAGAAGTAGAAAAGAATCATAGTTTCCTTTATTACTACTGAGTGCTACTTTCTTCTTGACCTGCTTGAACAATATCCATCCTTTTTAACATCCCAAAGAGTTTTAGCATATACTATACGATTCCTTCATAACAGTCTGCCTCACAAACAAAAACTCGAGGGGACTTTGGATTCTCGAGAACTCCATTCAGCTTTGTTAGTTTTCGCAAAATATCCGCAATTTCTATATTTTGCAATGAAACAATTAATAAAACAGCAAGAATGCTCCGATTTATATTCAGATTGTGGAACCAACTTTGACGTTGCGTTCGGGAACTCCAATATCAATGCCGCTTTCCATTGAATATAAATGTTTTCCCCCGGATGGTCCTAATTTGTGGACTATGGGAACCTGCAGTAAAAATGTCAAAACACTTATGGTTCCTACCGTGGGTGAACAAATCTTCAACATTTTTGGTTCAGATCGAAGCAGTCGTTAATTCTCGTCCCTTGGCTCTTTTCAGCAATGATCTTCGTGTTCTTACTCCTGGACATTTTTTAATTCATGACACATTAGCTTCCTTACCAGAAATTTATGTTTTAGAAATACCAAGTAACCGATTAACCAGTTGGCAGCTAATTTCTCAAATTCATCAGCATTTCTGGAAGCGTTGGTCCCGTGAATATCTACACACTCTCAATCAGCGGCACAAATGGTCGATTCAGACCGCACCTGTTCAACTTGACACTAGTTCTAATTAAGAACGATAGTTATTTACCTTTACATTGTGCTATTGGTCAAATTGTAAAATTGTTGCCCGGTAAGGACGGCCAAATTCGGGTTGCTGATGTACGCACATCTAGTGGTGTATTGCGACGACCCATTACACAGTTACGTCCGCTTACTATTGATATTTAAAATACCGTTGTATTTTGGTGGGCAGTATGTTGCGTCCAACGTATACATATACGTACATATGTATATATATATATATATATATATATATATATATATATATATATATAACATAGTTTTTTCCAAGTGGTCGAGACAGGCATAGTAAGAATAACTGTTGACACAGCTCTCCTTCTACTTATGATTTATTTTCAGAAACACGTAATCAGTAGCGCGGCCGCAGACCAGACAGACCAACACTAACTGACTGAGAGCGTCGACTACTATACAGGCAGACAGACAGGTACACACTACATGTTGTATATGCTCAAATATTTCAATGACGCTATGATGGTATACCATCAGGTAGCGCTGCTGAAAATCTGCTACTCCTCTCGAGGAGCATCTTCAGTACGCTCAATTACCTGCACCACGTCCGCGTAGGTGTAATGATATATAAGTGGAAAGGACCTTTTGCATTTATACTAAATCAAAATGTTTTATTCCTAGAGAAAATCATATATCTGAATAATAAACTGATTACATTTGTACATACAACAAATAAATATATTAACATATCATTATCTTTTTTTCTGCGTTTAGTGTTCTAAGTGTGGTATCACACACTTAAAAAAATTACATGAGCAGGTCTTGAAAAAGTGTGATAGCGATGTGAGAAGGTAGGGCGCGCAAATGGCCTTGAGAATGTGTAACTTTGTAAAAGCGTAAGGTACGAATGACCTACATATTTTTACATCTTTTAAATGTGGGACCTTGGGAGAGTAGCGCACACTAATGACCTAGATATTGTGTAAACTTGGGCGTGTGGGACGTTGAGAATGTGGTGACCTTAATAAGGTGAAGCCTTGAAATTGTGGTGTGTTCCAAAAGCCTCCAATCTTACCTACCTAGCAGGTATGGGGGAACTTTGGCCAGACAGTTGCGTGCGCAACCGTCTGAACCCAAATCCTCCATGTGAGAGTTATATTACAGCAAGGGGAAATTTATAGTGACTAACTTATGTTATATAAAAGGTAAGTCTGTGAGATTCGAACCGTAGACCTCAGAAGTAACAAAAGACTTTAATAAACATTATATCTATAGGTTAGCGTACGCACACACCTTATATCACCGTAAAATAATCATCCTACAAACACAGTTAAAGATGTTACGTAAATGACGTATGCGTATGTGTCTGTGTGAGAGAGAGCGAGAAAAACAGAAAGAGAAAACAGTGGTGAGAAAGAAAGACATGCGTTTTGGGGTCTTTGTGGACAGTTATTATAAAGTACATACGTCTGCACTCTGTGGTGTGCCTGTGTGAGACATAGCGATAAAGAAAGAAAGAGAAAACAGTGGTGAGAATGAACGATATGCGTTGGGGGGTCTTTGTGGGAAGTTATTATAAAATATACACGTCTGCACTCTGTAGTGTGTCTGTGTGAGAGAGAGTACGAGAAAGAGGGAGAACACAGCAGTGAGAAAGAAAGACGTGCGTTGGGGAGTCTTTGTGGAGAGTTAGTATAAAATATACACGTCTGCACTCAGTAGTGTGTGTGAGAGAGAGAGATAAAGCAGCGGTGAGAGAGGGAGAGGTTTACCGTCAAATAACAGCTTTCCATAATGAGGAAATTCCCCGGGATATGTATTAGCTAGGCCCCCTGTGCCGATAGGTTCCTTCGGAACATTTTGGCGTCGAATGTCGCTATGTACCGAGCACCACAGCCGAAGCGACTGCTCGCACATTTGGGTAAGCCCAAAGACAGACCGATAGGATAAGATAGGGATAAGATTAAACATACACATTCTGTCTTTAACGTATAATAACGATTACGGTCCTTAACTAGTAACGAAAAATAATTTCTTTGTTAGATTTAAATAGATATTTAAGGGGTATGTCATTTTTTATCTGCGAATACATTTTCCATTTTCATACTAATGTATTCAGAACTTTGTACTTACATTTGACAAAAGTTTTTAAATTCGTTTATCGATAGACATTTTTCCATGTTACTCTTCGTCCGTTAGAGAGTGTTCTGATTTGTCATATTCAAAGAAGTTTAATATTATTTAGTCTATTACAATGTTTAATAAAGCAAAATTAGGTTCCCTAGTTGGATTTGCGTATACGTTCTCAAACGTAATGGTTTGCAACAAATTTATGTCAGCGTCGTCAGATTTGACGTATTTATTTGACACCATAATTAATGTATTAAAAACGATTACTATTTACTAAGGACGATCACTGTAATTGTTATGGAAACGTTTAAATTTGTCCAAAAAAATACACGATTACATACTCTAAAGGTAATTATTTTAATTATCAGTGATGTTCCTGAAACTGCATTTTCATAACTAAAATTATACGTTCTCTAAAACTTAACGCCACTTGTTAACGGTCGGCTTACTACAGCGAGTTTTCAACCAAAAATTAAATTATGTGAATACATAAGATCAACCTTACCTCATGCTAGATTTTCCAATATATTTGAACAAAACCATTGTACAAATCAGATCCGAGTCCGAGTTTCCACACAGTCTAACATGTAGCTTTGGTAGGGTTTCTGCTAAAACCCAAAGCTAACGCTACTGTCAAAAGCGCAATCACATATTAATTAAAATAAATTAATTATCGACCCTTTATGGTATTATAAAATTGATCTACCTTCTCAGTAGCTTAGTTAAATACTTTCTGTAATTCTATCAAGTTAAATTTTTAAAATACGGAAGTCCTCTTCTACTTTCCAACGCGTGGAAAAGTTATTTGGTGGAAATTTTAAATCCATTACTAAAGTAATAGCATCCTGCTAACGGTTTAAGTAACGTTCTCTGCCATGTACTATTTCACAATATGCCTTCGGAATCAATAATAAAACTAATTCATTTACTATGTATCTGTAGTAGTTGCAAGAATTATTTTTGTGACTAAACAGATGTTTAATATGTATCATTAATTAAATACTAAAATGACATGTAAAGTCTGTGGTAAAAACGGACGAGTGAATTGTGTGTATTGTTCTGCCAAGAAAACATCCCTATTAGTAAAAATTGAACCACCCTTAAGAGCGGCCTTCATATCCACCAACTCTGATGTTTTGGGTTTTTTAAGTTTATTTTTGAACCAATTGACATATTAATTTAAATTTAAGTATTATAAGCCAACAAATAATCCTTTCAATTTTGAGGATCCTCTGACAATCCCTCAAAGGGGTTCGGACAATTCTTAACTGACTCCAAAGTATTTTTCGAATGTCGATGTCCTAAATGGAATTAGTTTCCTTTGCCTATAACTTAAGTTGATTTCAAGCTGAATCTGAAAGCTTTGAAAATAAAATTTTAAATCAACCGCAGAAAGAAAAAAATAAAAAGTCACTAATAATATTAACAATATTGACAAAAGAGGGAAATGAAATAAAAATCAACTGGCAACAAAGCAGTTTATTTCTTTTGAATTTGAGAATTTTATGATGATATAATATTTCGACCGTATTCATTATGCCTGAAATTCTGACATATTATATATACATTGACAATTTTGTTTTATGAACATAATCTATGCCATTAGAAGACCGCCATTGACATCTATAGAAGATCCATTCACATACGACGACCTGTCAGATGCTAAGAATACGATGACTTCTGCAACCTCTGTAAAGAAATTTAAGTATTTTTAAGTAATATAACGCTATTAAAATTATTTAGATAATACGTATATTTTAATAGCTATTTATACAGGGTGTTTCAGCGAGACCTAATCATTGAAAGTATCTGGCGAACCATGGAGTATAAAAATCTAAAGAAAATTACATAAACCTTTACCGACGTGATCTTCTTTTGCAATATATTGTCACCTTTGTGTCACTTTATACAGGAAGTAGCTACCAACTTTGTAACTTTAAATGGAACCCCAGTAGCATAGCAAGGCTGATCCTAATCCACTTTTGATAATAATAACAATACACCTTACCATACAGATTGTGCACATCAAGGTCAATGGTTTTCAAGGTTATCGTATTACCTGAATCAAGGTATATTCCTCAAGGTCAAAGTCATTGAAGTAACTAGAAAAGTTACTAGACTGGTTTTCAGGTCATCGGCGCCCCTGCATATTGTCTGCATCAAGGTCAATGCTTTTCAAGGTCATAGTATACACTATCTCCATATATTCCTCAAGGTCATCACATTGTCTATGTCAAAGTACAAGGTTTTTCAAGGCCATGTTCCCTGCATCAGTTTCAAGGACAGGAAATGTTCAAGGTCACCAATCAATCAATTCTCTGGTTGAGTGTTAATTTGACAGGAAATTTTCAATTCCAGGAAGTTCATTGACCTCTTTCTAAAGCCCTATGGGGTTATTACAATTCTCGAGGTCAGGAGTATTAAATAAACTTCAGGGTATGAGAGATTCCACTTTTCAGGGTCAAGCTCACCAATTCTTGCCTGAGCCAAGTTGTTAATTTACTTATTACAATTTTTTCTCCTGCTGGGGTATCGTATTACAGATTATTGTATATGCTAGTAGTCAAAGTTCATTGACCATTTCAGGGCATCGGTTTCAAGGTTACGCCCCCAAAGAAGTTCATTCACCTCTGTGGTTCAGGTCAAAAATGGCTTTGCGCAGGATATTTTAAGCAGATCAATGTCAAAGGTTATTCAAAGTTCTTGTATTGACTAAATTGTAATAATAGGATTATAAAATATACACGTCTGCACTCTGTAGTGTGTCTGTGTGAGAGAGAGCACGAGAAAGAGGGAGAACACAGTAGTGAGAAAGAAAGACGTGCCTTGGGGGGTCTTTGTGGAGAGTTAGTATAAAATATACACGTCTGCACTCTGTAGTGTATGTGAGAGAGAGATAAAGCAGCGGTGAGAGAGGGAGAGGTCTACCGTCAAATAACAGCTTTCCATAATGAGGAAATTCCCCGGGATATGTATTAGCTAGGCCCCCTGTGCCGATAGGTTCCTTCCGGAACATTTTGGCGTCGAATGTCGCTATGTACCGAGCACCACAGCCGAAGCGACTGCTCGCACATTTGGGTAAGCCCAAGGAAAGACCGATAGGATAAGATAGGGATAATATTAAACATACACATTCTGTCTTTAACGTATAATAACGATTACGGTCCTTAACTAGTAACGAAAAATAATTTCTTTGTTAGATTTAAATAGATATTTAAGGGGTATGTCATGTTTTATCTGTGAATACATTTTCCATTTTCATACTAATGTATTCAGAACTTTGTACTTACATTTGACAAAAGTTTTTAAATTCGTGTATCGATAGAGACATTTTTCCATGTTACCCTTCGTCCGTTAGAGAGTGTTCTGATTTGTCATATTCAAAGAAGTTTAATATTATTTAGTCTATTACAATGTTTAATAAAGGAAAATTAGGTTCCTTAGTTGGATTTGCGTATATGTTCTCAAACGTAATGGTTTGCAGCAGATTTATGTCAGCGTCGTCAGATTTGACGTATTTATTTGACACCATAATTAATGTATTAAAAACGATTACTATTTACTGTATTCACTGTAATTGTTATCGAAACGTTTAAATTTGTCCAAAAAAATTAATAAAAATACACGATTACATACTCTAAAGGTAATTATTTTAATTATCAGTTATGTTTCTGAAACTGCATTTTCATAACTAAAATTATACGTTCTCTAAAACTTAATGCTACTTGTTAACGGTCGGCTTACTACAGCGGGTTTTCAACCAAAAATTAAATTATGTGAATACATAAGATCAACCTTACCTCAAGATTTTCCAATATATTTGAACAAAACCATTGCACAAATCAGATCCGACTCCGAGTTTCCACACAGTCTAACATGTAGCTTTGGTAGGGTTTCTGCTAAAACCCAAAGCTAACGCTACTATCAAAAGTGCTATCACATATTAATTAAAGTAAATTAATTATCGACCCTTTATGGAATTATAAAATTGATCTACCTTCCCAGTAGCTTAGTTAAACACTTTCTGTAATTCTATCAAGTTAAATTTTTAAAATACGGAAGTCCGCTTCTACTTTCCAACGCGTGGAAAACTTATTTGGTGGAAATTTTAAATCCATTACTAAAGTAATAGCATCCTGCTAACGGTTTAAGTAACGTTCTCTGCCATGTACTATTTCACAATATGCCTTCGGAATCAATAATAAAACTAATTCATTTACTATGTATCTGTAGTAGTTGCAAGAATTATTTTTGTGACTAAATAGATGTTTAATATGTATCATTAATTAAATACTAAAATGACATGTAAAGTCTGTGGTAAAAATGACAACGGACGAGTGAATTGTGTGTATTGTTCTGCCAAGAAAACATACCTATTAGTAAAAATTGAACCACCCTTAAGAGCGGCCTTCATATCCACCAACTCTGATGTTTTGGGTTTTTTAAGTTTATTTTTGAACCAATTGACATATTAACTTAAATTTAAGTATTATAAGCCAACAAATAATCCTTTCAAGTTTGAGGATCCTCTGACAATCACTCAAAGGGGTTCGGACAATTCTTAACTGACTCCAAAGTATTTTACGAATGTCGATGTCCTAAAATAGAATTAGTTTCCTTTGCCTATAATTTAAGTTGATTTCAAGCTGAGTCTGAAAGCTTTGAAAATAAAATTTTAAATCAACCGCAGAAAGAAAAAAAGAAAAAGTCACTAATAATATTGACAAAAGAGGGAAATGAAATAAAAATCAACTGACAACAAAGCAGTTTATTTCTTTTGAATTTGAGAATTTTATGATGATATAATATTTCGACCGTATTCATTATGCCTGAAATTCTAACATATTATATATATTGACAATTTTGTTTTATGAACATAATCTATGCCATTAGAAGACCGCCATTGACATCTATAGAAGATCCATTCACATACGACGACCTGTCAGATGCTAAGAATACGATGACTTCTGCAACCTCTGTAAAGAAATTTAAACATTTTTAAGTAATATAACGCTGTTAAAATTATTTAGATAATACGTATATTTTAATAGCTATTTATACAGGGTGTTTCAGCGAGACCTAATCATTGAAAGTATCTGGCGAACCATGGAGTATAAAAATCTAAAGAAAATTACATAAATCTTTACCAACGTGATCTTCTTTTGGAATATAAGCAAGGCTGATCCTAATCCACTTTTGATAATAATAACGATTCACCTTCCCATACAGATTGTGCACATCAAGGTCAATGGTTTTCAAGGTTATCGTATTACCTGAATCAAGGTATATTCCTCAAGGTCAAAGTCATTGAAGTAACTAGAGAAGTTACTAAACTGGTTTTCAAGGTCATTGGCGCCCCTGCATATTGTCTGCATCAAGGTCAATGCTTTTCAAGGTCATAATATACATTATCTCCATATATTCCTCAAGGTCATCACATTGTCTATGTCAAAGTACAAGGTTTTTCAAGGCCATGTTCCCTGCACCAGTTTCAAGGACAGGAAATGTTCAAGGTCACCAATAAATCAATTCTCTGGTTGAGTGTTAATTTGACAGGAAATTTTCAATTCCAGGAAGTTCATTGACCTCTTTCTCAAGCGCTATGGTGTTATTACAATTTTCAAGGTCAGGGGTATTAAATAAACTTCAGGGTATGAGGGATTCCACTTTTCAGGGTCAAGCTCACCAATTCTTGCCTGAGCCAAGTTGTTAATTTACTTATTACAATTTTTTCTCCTGCTGGGGTATCGTATTACAGATTATTGTCTATGCTAGTAGTCAAAGTACGTTGACCATTTCAAGGTCATCGGTTTCAAGGTTACGCCCCCAAAGAAGTTCATTCATCTCTGTGGTTCAGGTCAAAAATCGCTTTGCGCAGGATATTTTAAGCAGATCAATGCCAAAGGTTATTTAAAGTTATTGTATTGACTAAATTGTAATAATAGGATTATAATTACGTGGCCTCATACTACTATCCTAAACCACCAGGATGAGGTAGTTTTCCTAAGAACCGGATCCGGTTCCCAAAGACAGGTGGCCGTTTCACAAAACAGGGGAGCCGTTTCAAGGTCACACCTCTGAGAAGAGAACAAAGGCGATTCATTGTTCTGGCCGAGTTAGAGTCATAATTCCTAAAGTAGATTGTTATCCAGCTACCTCCACCATTTCAGGCTCAATTCTGAGAAATAGATTTTCAAGAACAAAGGTGATCCATTGTTTAGGCCGACGCTTCGAAGTCTATGCTTACAATTTTCAAGGTCACACCTCTGAGAAAAGAACAAAGGTGATCCATTGTTTGGGCTGAGTTAGGGTTATAATGCCTAAAAATATATTGTTATCTAGATGCCCCCACCATTTCAGGCTCAATTCTGAGAAATCAATTTTCAAGAACAAAGGCGATCAATTGTTCAACCGACGCTACAAGGTCAAAGTTTTTTTGCTCAAGGCCATCATACACGTTGCCTACGTATATTCCTCAAGGTCACACAGCAAGGTGTTAATTCTCAGGGGTATTAAGTGGACTTTTCAAGGCGTGGAAGATTCTACCTTTCAGGGTTACCCAAGCAATTCTTGGCTGAGTCAAGACGTTAATTCTCGAGGTCGGGGTATCGTACATGTCGTTGTTGTCTATGCTAAAATGTGAGTTAAAGTTCTTGTATTGGCAAAATTGTAATAAAAAGAGTATGCTTACAGTATGTGGATTCATAATACTACTGTCCTAAACCACCAGGATGAGGTAGTTTTCCTAAGAACCGGATCCAGTTCCCAAAGACAGATATCCGTTTCCCAACACTGGGGAGCCATTTTCAGAACAGGGATCTGTTACCCAACACAGGTAACCGTTTGCCCCACCATTTCAACGTCACACCTCTGAGAAAAGGACAAAGGCGATCTATTGTTCAAGTAATTCTTGGCTGAGTCAGGGTCATAATTCCTAGAAATCATCTGTAGGGCTATCAAATAGATTGTCAATGGTTAAAATGTATTGGTATCAATTTTGAGGGTCATAAGTCCTAGGAATCGACCCGTAGGGCTATCTCAATACATGGCCGGTAAAGGTATATAGGAGGATACTCTTCAAGCTCACGTACACTATAGGATCCACTTTCTCGGTTTCAAGGCCATTGCGTACACACATTGCCGGTATATATTCTTCAAGGTCACGTATAGTGATCTACTTATTAATTTATTAGGGAAAACCCGAAAGGGTATTATGTCACGTACACTTTCCCTGCAAGGTGGCGTCATTGATTAGGAATGCTGCTAAATCTGACTTCCTGACAAATGGTCTCAACCAGTTTGGTGACCTAACCCTGAAAAGTAAAATTCCCCGCACCTTGGAAAGTCTATTTGAATACCCCATGCAGCTGATTTCTATGAATTATGCGCCGACCAGAATTGCTTGAACATCGCCTTTGTCCTTGAAAATTGGTTTCTCAGAGGTGTGACCTTGTAGGGAAAGTGTACATGACCTAATGCACTTGCGGGTTTTCCTAATAAATTAATAAGTAGTTAACTATACGTGAGCTTGGGTTGGGTAACAGATCCCTGTTCTGAGAAACGGCTCCCCAGTTTTGGGAAACGGATATCTGTCTTTGGAAACTGGATCCGGTTCTTAGGAAAACTACCTCATCCTGGTGGTTTATGACAGTAGTATTATGAATCCACATACTGTAAGCATAATCTTTTTATTACAATTTTGCCAATGCAAGAACTTTGACTCACATTTTAGCATAGACAACAACGACCTGTACAATGCCCCGACCTCGAGAATTAACGTCTTGACTCAGCCAAGAATTGCTTGTGTGGCCCTGAAAGGTAGAATCTTCAACGCCTTGAAAAGTCCACTTAATACCCCTGAGAATTGATTTATAAGAATTAACACCTTATCCCAGCCAACAATTGCTGTGACCTTCAGGAATATACGTAGACAACGTGTACGATGACCTTGAGCAAAACAATTTTGACCTTGAAGCGTCGGTTGAACAATTGATCGCCTTTGTTCTTGAAAATTGATTTCTCAGAATTGAGCCTGAAATGGTGGGGCTATCTAGATAACAATCTATGTTTAGGAATTATGACCCTAACTCAGCCCAAACAATGAATCGCCTTTGTTCTTTTCTCAGAGGGGTGACCTTAAAATGGGGGAAACGGCTACCTGTGTTGCGAAACAGCTATCTGTTTTGGGAAACGGCTCCCCTGTTTTGGGAAACGGCTCATCTTGGTGGTTTAGGATAGTAGTACGAGGCCACGTAATCGTAATCCTATTATTACAATTTAGTCAATACAAGAACTTTGAATAGCCTTTGACATTGATGTGCTTGAAATATCCTGCGCAAAGCCATGTTTGACCTGAACCACAGAGGTCAATGAACTTATTTGGGGGCGTAACCTTGAAACCGATGACCTTGAAAAGGTCAATGAACTTTGACTACTAGCATAGACAATAATCTGTACTACGATACCCCAGCAGGAGAAAAAACTGTAATAAGGAATTTAACAACTTGGCTCAGGAAAGAATTGGTGACCTTGACCCTGAAAAGTGGAATCCCCATTCCCTGAAGTCTATTTAATACCCCTGACCTTCAAAATTGTAATAACACCTCAGGGCTTGAGACAGAGGTCAATGAACTTCAACTTCAATGAATTGATTGATTGGTGACCTTGAACATTTCCTGGCCTTGAAGACTGATGCAGGAACGTGGACTTGAAAAACCTTGTACTTTCACATAGGCAATGTGATGGCCTTGAAGAATGTATGGAGGCAATGTGTACGATGACCTTGAAAAATCATTGACCTTGATGTAGACAATATGTAGGGGGCGCCAATGACCTTGAAAGCCAGCCTAGTAACTTTTCTAGTTACTTCAATGGCCTTGACCTTGAGGAATATGTCTTGACGCAGGTAATGTATACGGTGTCCTTGAAAACCATTGACCTTGAAGTGTACAATCTGTACTGGAAGGTGTATTATTATTATTATCAAAAGTGAATTAGGATCAGCCTTGCTATACTACCCCCCCCCCCCCTCATTTTTCCTCATTATCAGATTTCCCGTTTAATTTTAAGGCCACTGTGTGTAAAGTGTCTTATGTAAAAAATTTATCATTTCCGAGTTATTTCGAAAAATTTGATAATTTTGAGCGGGCGTACCATCCAGTTCTTACTACAAGTATCTTAAATAAGCTAACGGTAAATTATCTAGATAGTCAGTTACTACTTCATTCATAATTCTCACATATTGGGCACTGTTTAATGATGCCCTATAAATACTAAATCTCAATTCATTGTTTTTGAGCAAACAAAAACATTTAAACTAAATTTATTTTAAAATCCACATTCGCGAAACATAATAGGGTTTCTATCTGCCCAAAAATGTCGGTTGTGGGTATTAAATAGACCCTCCCAATCATGTTTAATTTCATTCGTCCAGATATTTTTTTAAAAAGTCACAGTTTTTTTGAATTTGCACTATTAAGAATTCACAAAAATCCACTCGTCTTTGAAAATCCGTTGGAAATAGATGTTGAACTGACGTAAACTTATACAGCCCTTCATATAACAGATTTAGGATATGCATTAAATTTGCCAAGAACGTTAACAGTATTAATAACTTCCTTGGTACGACGATTCAGGTTGAATTGTCGACAAGTTCTTTCGACAACCTTATCACAAATACCAAACATGCAAAACAAATGAAAAATTACTTCACTTGGGTACAGTAGAGATAATTTATTAAAATTCAAAACTGACAATAAGAGTTGTTGATTTTTACAAATCTTTCTTAGTTACACAGTAATGAATTACGACTTCTTAATTCAAAATCAAAACGTAAAATTTAAGTCGTAATTTGTTACTATGTAACTAAGAAACATTTGCAATTCTTGTTTTCAGTTTTGAATTTTCACTTTTTTATTATTTCGTTTGGTTTTTTTGAGAATAAATTTTATTATTTTGTATTTTGTTTGGGTTCATTGTGCTCAAACTACTGATACATCAAGAGACCAAATGAGATGCAAATAATAATAATAAAGGCTTGCAACTACTAAAAATTTTGAAAAGAAAACGTCAGTGTGTAGACAAACGTTACGTCAACGGTGCGACTAGCCAAAGCGCGAGCAATTTTTTAAACTTAGAAACGGCTGCGTTTAGGGATAGGGTCATGTTAACAAAAGTCGTAGATTTTTTAAATCATAACAGGATGCCGCTGAAAAAATTATGGAATTCCTTTGGAAATAAGCAAGTTATGGACGTTTGAGACCGTGCAACTTCAGAGACATGTTTTGGGGGTTATGAAAGAGTAAAAATCAAATAGTTTATTAGGGCCTAAAAAACCCTAAAAGTCCGATTCCGAAATTCACAGTTCCGATTTCATCACTCTGCAGCTGTCAACTGCCAGTTTATATAAACTGTCCTTAATATTATACGAGGAATCTGAAAATAGCAAAAAACGGGGGGGTTCGATTTAAAGTAACGAAGTTGGTAGCTACTGCTGGTATAACCGGAGTGTCAGAATTGTTTTCAGATTTTTATAGTCCATGGTTCATCAGATACTTCTAACTATTAGGCCTCGCTGAAGTACCCTGTATATCAAGTACATAAATTGGGTCTTTAGGGTCGCGCCGCTGATTATTTGGCAAACAATTCTGCGAATGACGCTAATAATGAAAGGCGAGTTCATAAAGCCTATGCTTTATGTCAGGATGCCATGCGATTATCTAAGAAGGACAGCAGAAGGATAAATTGTAATTAAAGTCTCTTGCTAAATATGATGTGTCTTTGATTGCATGTTTTGTAATAATAATTAACAAACGGACTCTAGGCTTGTCTGTGTTTAGCGTTGCAGGACAATGTACTCACCAAAGATTAGCTTTTCTCATCTTGAGAAACACATTTTGTTCAAATTAGTTGATACAGAAATCTAAGACAGATGGCTCTCCTCCAGGGAAGAATGATTTACTACCGACAGTGAGGAAGCTGAGATCAATTACCAAAGAATAAGGTAGTCATCAACTTTTGAGAGTCTAGAAAATTGGTGGTGTGACCTGTATTGGGTAACAATTATCGCCGAGAAAAACTAAAATATGCTTCCTTTTCGAATAAGAAGTAAAACCGTAGGTCCCGTGGCGACGTTACGTTTAGCTGAGGGTAGATCTTCTTTAATTAAAGCAAAATTCTAGTGAGGATAATGTTAATAACCAAAGCTAGTCTATAAAGTAACAAATGGTGACCGTTAATGAATACTATAATCGTGTTATTCGTATTATCACGAAGTCGGATGTAATAGTTATTTATGTATTAAGGGCATAATGCGGTTTTTATGGCCCGAGGCGCTATTTCACGCCTGAAGACGCTAACGCGAGGGTTACAAAAGCGCCGTGAGTGTTCTTGAGTGTTTTGGCACGGTAAGCCAACTTATCCTGTTCAGGGCCATAATATTTTATGCACGATTAATATATTTAATATTTAAAATGAATTATAACGTTAATTGTTTTCAAAAGAAATACGAGTACAAAAGCAGGCATCACAAATTCATAATTCGTTTGACGTATTGGTTGAGTTAGTTTTAAACGTAATAATTGAATATTTCCAGAAATAAGGTGAACGAAATTGAGGAATTGTACCACTTAGTATAAATATGACTAATTGTAATAATTGAATTCGACGTTCCGTTATAGTCCGCTGGGTCGTAATGAAGTCCGTGGGCCATACAAAGACGGTTACATCAAAGAAATTTGGTTAGAATTATCATATTATAATGTAATCGTGCAAATTTAGTTACGTGGAGTGCGAGAATAAGATATATACCTTCTGGTTGACCCAATCTCTTACAAGTTACCATAGATTTCAATTTTTCAACAGATTTTTCTGGAACAGTATCCATCATAGGTGTGGCGATAAAACCTGGGAGTACAGCATTACAACGAATTCCAAATTTTGCAAATTCCTTGCAAGCAGTTCTAGTTATAATATCAACACCCGCTTTACTTGCACAGTAGTTTGCTTGGCCAATGTTACCAATTTTAGCAAATATGCTTGCTATATTTATAAAACTTGACTTCTCAACACCATTTTCAATTATTGCTTGGGCAAAGGTTTTCATCACCATAAACGTTCCCTATAAAAAAGCAATCAATGGTAATAAGTACTAAATAAAAACATGATTCCCTTGTTTCAAAAAACTAATGTAACTGTTAAAATAAAACAATATACAATACAGTTACTCATTTTTCCCGCACCTTTAAGTTGACATCTATAACGTCTTGAAAATCTTCTTCTGATAACTTTAAAATAAAACTATCCTTTATTATACCTGCACAATTAACAAGTATGGAGGGTGGTTTTTTATACCTATCCACGGTTTGTTGTAATGCATCTTTAATGCTTTTAGAGTCCTTTACATCAATAATTAAACTGGTATGATGGTTCTTTGATACATTAAGTAATGCGTTTATAGTTTCTTCTGCGTTCTTCAAGTTTTTATCTGCAGCAACTACACTTGCACCTTCTCGAGCCAACACTTTACAAGTTGCTCTACCAATGCCTGATCCAGCACCTGAAAAATGTTGTGTGTTAATTAATGAGTACGAATAATATATGTAGAAGCATTCACTTATTTACTTTCAACTTTCAACTATTATTTTGCAATAAGAATTTTATTTCTTTTCAGTATGGATTTTTAGTATCAGATTCAAATATTTGTGTTTATCTGTTTATCTCAGGACCTACGGTGCAATACATTTGGTATTCCGTCAATTGTAGTCAAATTATTGAGGATTTAATTGGGGTATTGCATTCTGGTGATGTGTTTAGATGTTTACAATACAAAGAAAGTGTCGAGTCTTTATCGTGTCTCCACAGGAAATTCAGATTGCACGTGACGTTCGTGAGTAAATTTCCATGCAGCTTGTTGAGTCTCATGTTTTATTGGTGGAGGATTACATATGGCGTGATTAAGTTTTTACAGAATGGGGTTACGAGATTTTTTGTGTGACCACAGTAGTAAAGTTTGGGTTGTGATGAAATAAGTGGGCACACGGAGATTCTGTAATCACAGTTTCGCAGTAATATCTCAGATTAACCCTGTGGCTTATTGAAGATGCCGTTTTTTACCTGTTCGTTGCATGTGGATTTATGTTTAGTGTTCAATCACCCCGGGGAATTTTATATGTTTGTTTAGTTTTCAACCGGCTGTGTATGTGAAATTGTTTTGGGGATTTCGCTTGTTGAAAAAGATCTCGCCTCGACCCTTCGTTATTATCAGGTAATACTGAGTTTAGTAAACTGTGTGCTCCCAGCTGCTTTAAGGATAAACAATTATTACCTGTGTAAAGAATTTGTTAATACAAAGAAAATGTATATGCAACTAAGTAGATGAGTATGGTTGTTGAGATTTGGGTAATTCCAATTTTAAAATTATTTTAATCTTGCAAGATTCAATGAAATTAAGAATAAAAGTTGTAGTAAAAATAAATTGTATATTTCAACCGATTGTTCAGGATAATTTCAATTCTAATATATTTGTGTTATTGGAACTTATTAAGAAGCATATTACATCGATAGTGAATGTATTTTATGTGATTTCCGCCCAATTCACAGTGGAAAAATTGTTTAACAATTCAGAAAATTTGAGTAACGTGAAACACTTACGTTTTTTTTTGCAATTTTAGGATTGAACAGCGTTCGCATTAACGAATTTACGATTTAAATCAAAGAATTTAAGCTTCTTTGTTTTTACGTTAATATTGAGATCGTGAGTTATTGATAATTATAGTTAAAATTAAGAGGTAAAAATAAAAAGGTATTTCGATAGATTTACCGCCAAGGAAAGTAATGTTTCAGTAATTCAGTTTGATAACATCTGCGTGTACTACGTGTCTCACCCCACGCTTACGTATTTTTAATATCGCGTGCGATTCTTTTACATTTTTTATATGGTACCGGCCCCGGAGTACTTTTGCTCATCGATCTGGTTGAATGCTACGAAAGGCAAGTTTTTGTGTGTTTTTAAAATTTATTGTGGAGTACTAGCGTTTATTTATTTACTAATATTTTGAATCTAAACAAACTGGCGCCTTTTAATTAGTGACTGTTCCGATATTGATTAATCAATTATTATTTACCTATCAGAGCAACATCAACCTCCCGCCCGCTTCCACTGAATTATCGGTAATTACCCTTACCTGTTACGCAAATTTCACTGCCATTTTAACTTGAAACAATGTCAGCCATGGAAGATGCTTGCGAAGTTTCTAATAGTACTCTGGTTTAAATATTGTTCCATTTTAAATTATAACTGATTAGATTCTCGCATAAGGATTTTTGTGCTTATAGCATATTACTTAAATTATTTGTTTGTAAAATATTCAAACATAATCCAAATATGTGAATGCAATTGTTAAAGTTGAGTTAATTTTACTATTATGAAAAAATGTATCTAGACAATTGTTAGTATTTCGCATTAGCAGCATAGTACAAACTGTTATCTTGCGTATAAGATAATATATATATATATATATATATATATATATATATATATATATATATATATATATATATATAATTTATTCATTCGTAAATTACATTAAAAACTTGAACCTATGATAGTAACATTTGGAATATGTCGTCCGCTGTGGCTTAAAGTATCATCACGACTACGCGTTACTAAATGTCAAATTGCTGTTACACATACACATGCTATTCATGATCACTGACGTGTAATATTTTTACAAGATAGTAGCTTGAAAACATGATTTCACATTGCTTATGTTTAACTCGAATAATGAATGTTTACCAACGTGGAAGAAGTAAAAACTTTTATTTGTTACTCAATAGTAAACATGCATTAACCTAACTAATCTTAAGTTATGTAAAATGACTTTTACAAATTACTAATACGTTAGAAATTTCACAAATCAACTATTATAATATAGCAGGTGTATTTCTGATAATTAGTAACTCATTGTCGTAGTAATACTTTAAGCCACGGCTTAATGCAGTTTACCAATGTTGTTATGCACTATACATCACACAAAAGGTAAGGTTTTTACTGGTCCTATGAAATTACAGGCTCGCCCAACGGTTCGCCAACAAAATCTTCTCCTCTTGCCTGTAAAAACCTATTCACCATGCTAACAATGTAAAATACTGTAACTTATTAAAGTGTCATGCACTTTACAAATAAATTGTCAATCTAATGAGTTCATAATGGTTTTGTTTGATGAAACTGATTTGCTTGGCCAATGTTACCAATTTTAGCAAATATGCTTGCTATATTTATAAAACTTGACTTCTCAACACCATTTTCAATTATTGCTTGGGCAAAGGTTTTCATCACCATAAACGTTCCCTATAAAAAGCAATCAATGGTAATAAGTACTAAATAAAAACATGATTCCCTTGTTTCAAAAAACTAATGTAACTGTTAAAATAAAACAATATACAATACAGTTACTCATTTTTCCCACCTTTAAGTTGACATCTATAACGTCTTGAAAATCTTCTTCTGATAACTTTAAAATAAAACTATCCTTTATTATACCTGCACAATTAACAAGTATGGAGGGTGGTTTTTATACCTATCCACGGTTTGTTGTAATGCATCTTTAATGCTTTTAGAGTCCTTTACATCAATAATTAAACTGGTATGATGGTTCTTTGATACATTAAGTAATGCGTTTATAGTTTCTTCTGCGTTCTTCAAGTTTTTATCTGCAGCAACTACACTTGCACCTTCTCGAGCCAACACTTTACAAGTTGCTCTACCAATGCCTGATCCAGCACCTGAAAAATGTTGTGTGTTAATTAATGAGTACGAATAATATATGTAGAAGCATTCACTTATTTACTTTCAACTTTCAACTATTATTTTGCAATAAGAATTTTATTTCTTTTCAGTATGGATTTTTAGTATCAGATTCAAATATTTGTGTTTATCTGTTTATCTCAGGACCTACGGTGCAATACATTTGGTATTCCGTCAATTGTAGTCAAATTATTGAGGATTTAATTGGGGTATTGCATTCTGGTGATGTGTTTAGATGTTTACAATACAAAGAAAGTGTCGAGTCTTTATCGTGTCTCCACAGGAAATTCAGATTGCACGTGACGTTCGTGAGTAAATTTCCATGCAGCTTGTTGAGTCTGCATGTTTTTATTGGTGGAGGATTACATATGGCGTGATTAAGTTTTTACAGAATGGGGTTACGAGATTTTTTTTTGTGTGACCACAGTAGTAAAGTTTGGGTTGTGATGAAATAAGTGGGCACACGGAGATTCTGTAATCACAGTTTCGCAGTAATATCTCAGATTAACCCTGTGGCTTATTGAAGATGCCGTTTTTTACCTGTTCGTTGCATGTGGATTTATGTTTAGTGTTCAATCACCCCGGGGAATTTTATATGTTTGTTTAGTTTTCAACCGGCTGTGTATGTGAAATTGTTTTGGGGATTTCGCTTGTTGAAAAAGATCTCGCCTCGACCCTTCGTTATTATTAGGTAATACTGAGTTTAGTAAACTGTGTGCTCCCAGCTGCTTTAAGGATAAACAATTATTACCTGTGTAAAGAATTTGTTAATACAAAGAAAATGTATATGCAACTAAGTAGATGAGTATGGTTGTTGAGATTTGGGTAATTCCAATTTTAAAATTATTTTAATCTTGCAAGATTCAATGAAATTAAGAATAAAAGTTGTAGTAAAAATAAATTGTATATTTCAACCGATTGTTCAGGATAATTTCAATTCTAATATATTTGTGTTATTGGAACTTATTAAGAAGCATATTACATCGATAGTGAATGTATTTTATGTGATTTCCGCCCAATTCACAGTGGAAAAATTGTTTAACAATTCAGAAAATTTGAGTAACGTGAAACACTTACGTTTTTTTTTGCAATTTTAGGATTGAACAGCGTTCGCATTAACGAATTTACGATTTAAATCAAAGAATTTAAGCTTCTTTGTTTTTACGTTAATATTGAGATCGTGAGTTATGGATTGTTTAACAATTCAGAAAATTTGAGTAACGTGAAACACTTACGTTTTTTTTTGCAATTTTAGGATTGAACAGCGTTCGCATTAACGAATTTACGATTTAAATCAAAGAATTTAAGCTTCTTTGTTTTTACGTTAATATTGAGATCGTGAGTTATGGATAATTATAGTTAAAATTAAGAGGTAAAAATAAAAAGGTATTTCGATAGATTTACCGCCAAGGAAAGTAATGTTTCAGTAATTCAGTTTGATAACATCTGCGTGTACTACGTGTCTCACCCCACGCTTACGTATTTTTAATATCGCGTGCGATTCTTTTACATTTTTTATATGGTACCGGCCCCGGAGTACTTTTGCTCATCGATCTGGTTGAATGCTACGAAAGGCAAGTTTTTGTGTGTTTTTAAAATTTATTGTGGAGTACTAGCGTTTATTTGTTTACTAATATTTCGAATCTAAACAAACTGGCGCCTTTTAATTAGTGACTGTTCCGATATTGATTAATCACATTATTATTTACCTATCAGAGCAACATCAACCTCCCGCCCGCTTCCACTGAATTATCGGTAATTACCCTTACCTGTTACGCAAATTTCACTGCCATTTTAACTTGAAACAATGTCAGCCATGGAAGATGCTTGCGAAGTTTCTAATAGTACTCTGGTTTAAATATTGTTCCATTTTAAATTATAACTGATTAGATTCTCGCATAAGGATTTTTGTGCTTATAGCATATTACTTAAATTATTTGTTTGTAAAATATTCAAACATAATCCAAATATGTGAGTGCAATTGTTAAAGTTGTGTTAATTTTACTATTATGAAAAAATGTATCTAGACAATTGTTAGTATTTCGCATTAGCAGCATAGTACAAACTGTTATCTTGCGTATAAGTAATATATATATATATATATATATATATATATATATATATAATTTATTCATTCGTAAATTACATTAAAAACTTGAACCTATGATAGTAACATTTGGAATATGTCGTCCGCTGTGGCTTAAAGTATCATCACGACTACGCGTTACTAAATGTCAAATTGCTGTTACACATACACATGCTATTCATGATCACTGACGTGTAATATTTTTACAAGATAGTAGCTTGAAAACATGATTTCACATTGCTTATGTTTAACTCGAATAATGAATGTTTACCAACGTGGAAGAAGTAAAAACTTTTATTTGTTACTCAATAGTAAACATGCATTAACCTAACTAATCTTAAGTTATGTAAAATGACTTTTACAAATTACTAATACGTTAGAAATTTCACAAATCAACTATTATAATATAGCAGGTGTATTTCTGATAATTAGTAACTCATTGTCGTAGTAATACTTTAAGCCACGGCTTAATGCAGTTTACCAATGTTGTTATGCACTATACATCACACAAAAGGTAAGGTTTTTACTGGTCCTATGAAATTACAGGCTCGCCCAACGGTTCGCCAACAAAATCTTCTCCTCTTGCCTGTAAAAACCTATTCACCATGCTAACAATGTAAAATACTGTAACTTATTAAAGTGTCATGCACTTTACAAATAAATTGTCAATCTAATGAGTTCATAATGGTTTTGTTTGATGAAACTGATTTTTTCCTCTTTTATTGCCTATTATTTTTAAAGATGGTTGATTTCCGGATATATTGGAAATGCATATCAACTTCGTTATTTGAAATACCACACCATATATATTATTGCATTTTTGAATTCCTTGATAAATTTAAGGACCACTTTTATAACATTTGGTCTAAGCCGATTTTGAATCTAAGTTTTCGAAAAAACTTACACTTTCATTGTTTTAGATAGTTTCAACTATTACTGTAGCCATCAAAGGGTTCTATTAAGCCTAAGAAGTTGTCTCGTTGCAAAACTATCATGTTATACTTAAAACTTCACTAGGAACGAATATTTAATTTTTAAATTCTGCATTCATGGTTAACTTAATTTTTAAAATCGGATATGTTAATTTTTCCCCCATTGCGTGCGGAATTAAATCTCCTACAGGTATTGTCATGGTACTGTTGGAATCAACCTGTAACAGTTTGGAAGGTATTGTTAAGTTTGAGCACTGCACGAAGCAGAGCATTTCTGGAAAAATGAAAAGGCCACATATTTCATTCCCTCTCCAAGGGGGCGAGCGGGCTGCCCGAGCTTTCCGAGCTCCTTCAGCCACAATCATGGATTTCCAGCATACATACATACATTACGTACATATGCATGGTGGGATTAAGGATGGGTGTGGTCAGGATAGGAGCGGAAGGAACGGAGTTAGGGTTCTGAGGGGAAAAATACTACACCAGCATTCGCCTAAGTAGCCGCACATGGTGTGCATATACGCAGTGACCATGCCATTACATGTGTATGAGGAAAACCCCCTAAAAACACCTCATACAAGGTAGACGGTAACGGGAATCGAACCCATTACCTACCGAATGCTAAGCAGGTCGTGTCACCACTACGCTACTAGCTCGGTGCAGTTCTGGAGTAATATCTCGAACAGATGTCAAAATTCGATAACGCATATCCTCCGTAGTAGTTGGCGTTCTTGCATAAAATTTACTACTTATGAATCCCCATAGGAAAATCGCTGCCAACTCATGTGCGCTCCACGTCTAATCAAGCCACGAGAAAATAAACATTCAAATATTGACGAACTTCGGCAGCATAGTGTGGTGGATCCCAACCGTACTGACGAGTTATAGAGGCGAGCCTCCCACATCGGAGAATCACTCTTTATGTTATGCAATCGACACTTTTCACTACTGTTAAATCGACTTACTACCTCATTTTACAACGCCTGACATTGTTCCCCGCGATTGGTTATGTCGTGCGCGTGTGTGTGCGTGCGTGAGTGTGTTCGTTTAAGTGTGTGTGGGTGAGTACGTGCGTACGTGTATCTGTGTGAGTGAGTGCACGTGAGTGTTAGAATGAGGATTAATCTGAGAGTGAGTGTACGTGTGAGTGTGAGGGCGAGTGTAGGTGTGAGTACGTGTGAGTGAGTGAGTGTGTGTGTGTGTGTGTGTGTGTGTGTGTGTGTGTGTGTGTGTGTGTGTGTGTGTGTGTGTGTGTGTGTGTGTGTGTGTGTGTGTGTGTGTGTGTGTGTGTGTGTGTGTGTGTGTGTGTGTGTGTGTGTGTGTGTGTGTGTGTGTGTGTGTGTGTGTGTGTGTGGTGTGTGTGTGTGTGTGTGTGTGTGTGTGTGTGTGTGTGTGTGTGTGTGTGTGTGTGTGTTGTGTGTTTGTGTGTTTGTGTGTTTGTGTGTTTGTGTGTTTGTGTGTTTGTGTGTTTGTGTGTTTGTGTGTTTGTGTGTTTGTGTGTGTGTGTGTGTGTGCGTGCGTGTGCGTGTGCGTGTGAGTGTGCGTGTGCGTGTGCGTGCGCGTGCTGCGTGGCGTGTGCGTGCTGTCGTGTGCGTGTGCGTGTGCGTGTGGTGTGTGTGGGTGTGTGTTGTGCGTGTGTGTGTGAGTGTGGTGCGCGTGTGGCGTGCGACGTGCGTGGTGCGTGCGTGCGTTGTGTTGTGCTGTGTGCGTATCGTGTGGTCGTTACTGTTTGTCGCTTGTGTGCATCGTGAGGTATTGCCGCGTTTCAGACGGGTGCACCTGTAAGAAGTTGTGATCAGATAAATACTTTAATTAACCTATTGTTGATTGTGTGAATTAGTAATCAATTTAATCATAGTAGAAAGATTATGATCAGTAAAATTTGTTTGAGTGTGCCATTATTAATTAACTTTAAATTACTATGTTAGGTTTTTTGCAGGTATTTATTTTGATTGATTTGAAGACGTATTTGTAAACTTAAAGCAACTGAAGGTCTTCATAAGGACAGTTATAATTCTAATTAATGGCAGAGTAGAGTACTAACCGTCTTGTAAACAATTTGCGACCGCTTTCGTTATGTGCCCCGTTATAAATTTTAAGAAGGTGGAGCCAGGTTGATTTATATTTTTATATTTTGACGTTTTGTTGAGCAACAACGAGTGCCCTCGTAAGTACCTACCTGTTTGTAAGCGAGGACTACGGCCTATCACACTGAGTTACCTATGAAAAAAAAATTGTATTGGTTAAAAAATCCGGATAAGTAAAGAATGACGAAAAGTCAAACTACTCTTGCATAAAGTTTACTAAGAAACAAACCGTGATGGTTTTCAAGTGGAGCACGTTATACTGTACAATACCAATAAAATCGCATTTCATGAAGACATACAACCCTTTAATACATATTACCAACAAAAATACCTATGGCAAACTTTTGTTTTGTAAACTATCTTAGTAATTTATATTAGAAATCCTGAATAATTCTTACCATTTTCATAGTTTAAATATGTTCACTAGTTTGTGTGAAAATTTGTCAATACAACAAAGCCAAAAAAGCTAATTTCAACACATTAACTCTTGAGAGGAAAAAATCCTCACACCCCGCCACTGGAAATATTGAAATCGTGTGCGATACGTACGTACGTGCGATAGTATATTGCTGTTTACGTTTACAATTATCAGCTGCGAATTTATCTTATCGTATAGCTTGGCTTGTATAAAAAAATTGTTTAAATTAATTTCGATTTAATACACATTAGCTAATTTAATAATATAAATATGTAGAATACTAATTAAAACGTAAGACATTGTGTATAATTTAAACCATACCTGTTACAAACGCTAATTTTCCTTGCACTAAACCACTCATTTTATCATGACAATTTGATATTAAACTTGATACGGTAAAATAAAATTTTTGTATCGCATGTGGATTATTAATCTAAGAACAACAGTGGCGTAACAAGTATGCTTTAATAATACGTAACAGTTATTCTTTATACAAATATAACTGCTGCAGACCGTCCAAATCTACAAGTGCAGTATGGGGTTTATAGTAAGGCAGTGCATGCTTGCCAAACTTATTACACCGATAGATTACTGCACCGTTTTATAATATCGGGCCCGGTAGCTACGGTGTAAGTGACACAGTTTCTAACCTAAAATAAAAGACGAATGTAAGTTTTAAATGAACTTATAAATCGAGTTGTAAATATACGGAATAGAACTTCGATTCTTAAGCTGCACCTGCTTACATGTATTTATGTTAATGAATGTATACAATACATAAAAAAATAAGTAAAAAAAACATTTTTAAAGAAACGCTTTTATTTCAGAATGTACTAAAAAGAAGAAAATATTTTTTTTATCTACCCATTAACATCAAAAATTTTTGTGACTAACAATAAAAGTGTGGGGCACTCTTGGCCTTGCACTTCATTATTTGAATGTAGGTGTTGATAGGCTTTGTTATAGGTATAAGGTATCATCTATGCCCCACACTTTTATTTTTAGTCACAAACATTTTTAATGTTAATGGGTAGATAAAAAAATTTTTTTATTCTTTTTAGTAAATAAAAGCGTTTTTATAAAACGTTTTTTTTTTACTTATTTTTATTTTCTACTTTTTAGTCGCTTGGGTGTAAGTTGCAACAAAGAAAGAAACTCAATTTTTCAAGACCCTAGTTTTATAAACAAAAATTTCGTTACTTGGCCAATATGCACATGTATGCTGAAATTCAGCTCAACCGGAGATCGGCACATAGTTGATTTTTTTGACCGAATACAATACTTTGAGCCCCCCGGGCGCAGTCCTCTGATCTTGAACTCAACTTGTCGTATATTTTGTGCATGGTCTTATGCTAAAAGCTTAAGTCTGGAATTTCAAGGCCCTAGCTTTATAAACAAAAATTTCAACCATATTTGGCCAAATTTAGCCGCAATGCAGCTCCTGGGCCTCGAAACTCAACTTGTCGCATATTTGTGTGCATGGTATTATGCCAAAGACTTAAGTTCTAAATTTCAAGGTCCTAGTTTTATAAATAAAACGTTAGACCATATTTGCCCAAATTAAAAAAAAAAATTTGGCCGCAGAAGTTAAAGCAATAAACATATTCGTGTATTGTCATCAAGAATACGAATGTATGCCAAATTTAAGCTCAATCGGAGATCAGGAAGTTGTTGAAAATTCATTTACAAGATTTGAACCGGACAGATAAAGTGAGTTGTATACAAGCGTTAAAAAAACAATCTTAATTACATTTACACAACATGGGATTATACGTAAACTTCACTTATAAGTGGTCTTGATATAAGAACTGAGTTGGAAACATTGAACTCTACTACTAGTAGAGTTCAATGCTTGGAAATAAATATCACATTATGGCCACATTCAAATTAACTATAAGGAGTACCTATTAAAGCAACTTTCTATTACTATAACGAATATCTTAATTACGACAATAATTTTAGATACAGGTTATTAAAACTGTTTTAAATGTATCAAATCCTCTTATTATGTATCTTATTTACCAGTATCTCCCTCGACTAGTGCAAAATCATGCAGGATTTTGAAGCACAGTATTTAAGTTTAACTTAACCTTAAGGTACTAATTTTTAGTTCTTTTAACTTTTGCAGGTGTCCTTTTTCTGCATTTTAACAGCAATAACGTTATTATAATTTAGCAGCTATATAAATCAAAACTTTAAAACGTAGATTGTAAATCCCATAATAGGGGACAGGATTTACAGATATTATGAGATCGATACTGCTACAGAATTTATTTTGACATATATAAGAAAAACTATAACTAACACCACGTAACATTAGTTGAAGTAGAAATTGAAACTTTGCCTATAGTAGGAACAAAACAATTTTATTAGAATTTTATTATAGGTACATCATTTATTTTCAACATAATATAATATTTCTGGCACAAATAATATATTTCAGCCAATTTGGTTGAATCGCTCTAGCTCCACGGAAGATGACTGTGTAACGTTGATTATCAACTGTTCAGTATTATCTTGCAGATTACCTGCTATCCATATATTATTTTCAATAGTCTTTAGGTGATTTATATAATGTTGTCAGTTTTCAATTGTCACTTCTTTGTATCCAGATTTTATTAACTGTTTCATGTCCTTTACCTTAAACGTCGTATTATTCATTTTAATACGGGTTTAATGCACAATAATCTGGAGGTAAACGAAGCATAGCTTGACCTCTTTAATGCGCCGTAACATCACGTTCATGTTTATCATATTGATGCCTCACTTGAGCTACAGAAGACAGTAAGTCTCGCTTTAAAACGTTTTCTTCAATCAAAAATGTGTTCTTTTCGCCATGCCATTGTTGGAATCTTCTCTACCTTCCTACTGTGATAAGACACATTATCCATAACAATAACTGAATTTAGTGGTTTATTTGGAAGAAGTTGGTCGACAAACCAATTATTATACACATCTGCGTCCATTTCCTTATGCACATCAGCAGTGGTCTTTTTACGCAAGAAAGTTCGTTCCGCACCTACATTGTTCCCTCCATCATGCACTAAAGCAAATTGGGATCCATGGCCACTTAGTAATTTTAAACTTGTATTGAGCACTCGCATGAATGTCTGCCGACCACTTTCAATGGTGGTATCAAGCCATGCTTTACTCACTGCATGTCCTACGTTGACCGTAGGACAAAAGAAGCAGTGTTACTTTTTCAAAATTTTATTTCCGATATGTTCAAAGCAGTTGCTTCTGCTATAATGCACTTAGCCATTCATTCCTCTGCTTAAATGCTCTAAGCCATGCAGTTTAAGAATACTATTAAAATAGCACCGAACAACAGCATTGATCTCTTCCTCCGGAAAAACCTTCCTCGTCCAAAAAACAGCCAAAAGTCGCGCATTGCCAGATCCGGTGTGTAGGAAGGGTGCTTGATTACACTAATCTTGTTCGCAGTCAAATACTGCCGAGTTAGCTTTGCACTGTGGGAAGACGCATTGTCGTGATGTAACATAACTCCCGTCTTTGGCACTTTATTAAGCAGTGTTCGACGTACCGTTTATCTGTGACAGCCTTCTGCTTCTCTAGCCTAATTGGGCTTACTAGACCGGTACCGTAAAGAACACAGCGTAAATTGCTTTCTACACTGCTCACTGATTTCTGATTATTGTTGATATGGCCTTGTCTTCATGGATCCATACACAGCCTTTGTCGAGTTGGCATGTCGAAAAATGGTATATAATTTGTTTCATCGCTTATTACAGTTTTCGAAAAAAACTTGGTATCCATCATTCTTAAGCAATGTTATAGTTTTGTGGCAAATTCGTACGTTCTGCTTTTTGAAAATCTGTAAGATGATGGGGTACAAACCGACTCCCGACTTTTTGCAGATGAAGGTGGCCGTGTATTAGGTGTTGTATTCACAGATGATGATCAAATCCCAAGTTGAGCCACTATTACGGTGTAACTAGTTGTTTTATCTGGTTCCATAATCTTCTTCACAGCAGCAATGTTTTCCTGCCACAGCGGTAATGCGAGGGCATGTGCCCTTCTCGTGATCAACTGTAGTTCCTCCACGCTCGAATTCCTTGTACCACCTGTTGCCAAGGAAATGTTGATTTCAAGCGTTCTTCGCAGTCATGCGCATTTAAACCTTTCTTAAAGTCATAATAAATCATTATGCGAAAATGTTCTCGGGTTAATTCCCAAGAACTTTTTCAAATACTATTTAAGATAAATTGGCAAATTTACTGGCAAACGTCAAGTAAAGAGTTGCTCTTACTGAGGCTACGTTTTTTGTTTTCTTTGGCCTGCCTAATTTATTCATTCTCAATAATAATGGGTTGTCTCTCGTGTAATACCTAAAAAGTAAACATTTTTAATCACGTAAAATTCGACATTATTAATCATGTAAATTGAAATAATTTAATATCATCAGGCTCAGTAAGAATACTTTTTCGTCCCATCTTTTGAAATTCAAAACCAATATCTTTCAAGAAGTTGAAAAGTGTACTGCGTTTAAAATTCGTTAAATCATCATCACTATTAACAGCACAAAGGATACTGTTCATTGTTGGTGGAATGTTTGCTATAAAAAAATCATGCACGTTTCGCCGAATAATAGTTTGGTCATATACATGAAGGCGATCATTGGTTTGAGCACCTTTCCTTTTCGCACGTTTCTTCGGACTGTTTTTTCAGTTTGATGTTCCTTTTTATAAGCATAAATACTTTGTTCTGAGCAACATAAAGTATTGCTGGCTTCTTTAACGGCTGCACTAACATTCAGTTTGACCGAGACATAATTTAGTACGTTAAGAACCTGACATTTTCCTTACGGGTGAAATATTCCCCAGTACGTCGTTTTGGAGGGCCAGCTTAAGCTTCCACTAGCATATCGAAGAATCAAAGAAATTTCTACAAAATTAAGTTCAATAACAGAATTATAGAAAATACTCAGCATTACCATAAAAGACGCTTGTACTAAGTTTAAGCGTTTTGAAAAGAACGGTTTTTAATAAATGGAGCTGGATTAATTTGAAAAAGTGTGCAAACGAACAATAATATGAAAGTATAAAGAGGTTATGTGTTCCTAAATGACATTTTACGTTTGACAACATTTCCATGAAAAAAAAGGATAACGTTATTTGTAGATGACTAAAGTTAGTGAAAGAGACATTTAATCGATAAGAGCTCGTACAGCACTTGGAGGTTTGCACAGTCTTTAGTTACGTATTATAATGCAATGTAATTGTCATTACCATATAGTATATTAAAAAACAAGTTTAATAAGACCAGTCTTGACGCACGAATTGAAACGTAAAAGAATGAGTGCTTAATGGTCTTATGAAACACATTTTTTATGCTATGTTTGTGAGTTGCTCTTTTTATGCCGTTTTAAACAAACTTTCTTACTTTACTTGATTTAGGGATTTTTGTGTCGGTTGGTAATATCTTAATTTTAAAAGTGAAAATTTGATCTAGTTGCATTTTGTTTTAAATTCTGTCACAAAATACAATAATGGAAGGTAATCAGGATAATCTTGCATGTACGTCTCCTTAAATACGTGAACGGTCGCGAATTTGCTCACATTAAAGTTTTCCACTGGACGCATCCTGTTATTGACACATTTTGTAAGAGTGACAAGCATGACATAATTCAGGATCAAAGTTAGCCAACCTAAACATTTTCCGTGAATTAACGGTTATAATGACACCAGAGATGATGACGTCGCGTTTCTTAATCCTTAGACCTTTGCTTTACATTAACTTTTTGTATACCGGGGTTTTTACGTCCTACTAAGGAAACATTTATATTTTTGGTATTTTCTTAATTTAGGTAATACAGCAGATAAATTTTATTTGGCCACTTTGGAGCATTTGAATTTATATTTATTATTGTATGAACTTTTTTTTTTTTTATGATTGTGGACCTGAACAGGCTAAATAAGGCCTATCGTGCTAAAGCACTCAGGAACACTTAGGAGGATGGATAGAGGGATAATGAATTGCCAATAGATGCCTATGAACAGCTACCTTAAATTTTCTCATATCATAAGTGAGAGGAAAACAGGAACTAGGGAGATCATTCCAGAGTTTAGAAGCCGTGTAGAAAAATGTGGATTGCGCCCGTTTGGTACGACAAGTGGAGATTTGTACTGCATACTGATGATGTGATTGAGCGAACCGAGTGTTTCTCGCAAAGATAGCCGGAGATGGTATCAAAGAATGTAATTCACCAGCACAATAGCCGTTGTAATAACGATAATACAAAGAAAGAACTGAAACAATCCTTCTATGCTCAAGGGACTGTATGTGAGAAGTTAAGGACGGGTCATTTATAAGCCTAATCGCTCTCTTTTGAATACGATCAACGATATCGAGAGCGTATTGGGAGCACTAACAAAGGTGAGAATTATATTCCAGATGAGGCCGAATTTGGGCCTTATACAGCAGAAGGAGTTGTCGAGAGGTAAAGTACTGCTTAGATCTGTACAAAAAGCCTATTTTACGAGCAGCTGTTTTGGTAGCTGACAGAAGATGGTCAACCCATGAGAGATTTGAAGATACAGTCATACCCAACAGAGTAATAGAGTCTGAAAATTTAAGAACTGAGCCATTCATACTTACAACAGGAAATGATCGATCCTTTTTGGCGGACATAAGGCAACACTGAGTTTTGTTAGCATTAAATTTAACTAGATTATTGCTTCCCCATTCGAGAATACGTTGAATGTCTTTGTTGATTGAATTTGCCATTTCAGCTTTAATTTCTTGATTTGACATAGAAGGTGGATTATCACTATGAGTAGACTGAGATGAACTACAGTGAAGAGTGCTATCGTCAGCAAAGCAATGGATGGGTTAGTTGTTGAAGAAATAAGGTCGTTTATGTACAGCAGAAAAAGTGTAGGCGCTATAACGGATCCCTGTGGTACGCCCGCGTTAATGCTAACTTCTTTTGAAAAAAAGCCATCAACTACAATACGTATTCGTCTTTTATCAAGGAAACTAGAAACTCAGTTGATGAGCGTATCATTTAGCCCAAACGAGGTGAGTTTGGCAAGTAAACACTTATGCCAAACTTGGTCAAATGCCTTTGAGATATCTAAAGCGACTACAACTGTTTCACCGGACTGCTCTACTGTATTGTTCCAAACTTGGGTCACATATGAAAGAAGATCGCCTGTTGAACGACTTTGCCTAAACCCATATTGGTGGTCACTAACGAGTTTGTTAGTTTCAAGGAACGTGAGCAGTTGCTGATTGATGACTTTTTTCATGATTTTAGACAAAATGGAAGTGATGGCAATTGGTCTGTAATTTGGGAGATCGGTCTTATCACCTTTTTTGGGAATAGGTTGAACATTTGCTAACTTCCATGATGAAGGGAATTCCCCAGAATATATAGAGATCGTATAGAGCTTAGATAGGACTGGTACTAGTTCGGGGGAACATTTCTTTAGGACAATAGCTGGGATACTCTGGACCAGTCGTATGAGCAAACTGATGATCGATTCCAAACTTGTAAAAAGTTGGTTTCATAACGTGAAGAAGAGTTGACTAGCAATTTTTCCAGAATCATTGAGACACGAGTTTGATGCAAACAAATCCACAAAAACGTTGGCTTTGTCTACAGAATCAGCAACTTGTACTAATCCTTCCTTCTACCTGCCCATCTTCCTCTTTGGGTATTATTGGAACTGTTACAAAATTTCTAACGGTGGATTTACCATTTTCCCTGTATTTAGAGAACTGTTCTTGACTGGATCAATTTTCCAACTCATCCAAATATTCCACATGCTGTTTACTCTGAGCTGGTGGCGTTCCTTCTTAACATGCTATTATTACTTTCGGACTACTGATTCCTGGAACAATGTAACAATTATCGAAACGTATATAATTAAATAAGTATAAATACAAAAACATACTATTTAAGCTAAGCATTTTAATTATTGTAATAATGGTGAAAAATTATGTTTTCATAATATCTGAAAAAGATTGTAACAGATAATGATAATCATTCTAAACAAAAGCACTTGGTAAATATTAATACACGTAAAAAATAAGTTTACCTTGATTATAATTATAACTACAATCAGTAGCGTGCCTAGGATAACATTTCGGGGGGTGGGGGGTTGTATAATATAAAACCTCGGGAACAATCATTATGTCCTAGGTACACAAATAAAAATATAAAAATAATAAACTAAAATTTATTGTTACAGCAAAAATATATCAAAAATAAACAAATAAATTTAAATAAATCCAATACTTCTGTACAAAGAATAATATTTATTTAGTTGGTATACATAATTATATATGCTTATAATCACAACAGAAAATCAAGTTCTCCCTTT
Organism: Vesta saturnalis; assembly: GCA_036346205.1. NCBI lineage: Eukaryota > Metazoa > Arthropoda > Insecta > Coleoptera > Lampyridae > Vesta > Vesta saturnalis. Next base: position 219,840 of record JARFJB010002005.1, on the reverse strand, counting down.
TTCGTTTTGCAAAATCATCGGTAACTTCATCTACGGATAAAGATATTTCGCGATGAATGTGCAAGCATCCTCGCCCGTAATTCTTACATACGTTTTTAGGCGTCTCAGCGTAGAAAATCTTTGTTCGTGGGTGCCTGTCGAAACTGGCCTAGTTACCCAAATTTTAAATAAACTTGCATTATTTGGAAATAGATCATATTTCTTTTGCAGTAAAAAATCTGCGATGCAGACTCTATTTCTTTTAAGACTGAATAGTTTCACTGATGTAAATATTTCTTGAAACTGCTTAATTTGATTCAGTCTTACTTTCACGACAACTTCTTTTACACTTTTTGCAATAGAAATAGTGTGGTGAAGGTCGAGGTTTGGTGTTTGTAATATTCTGCACGAGGGTAACGTTATTGAAAATGCTTTTCCCAATATTTGAGCTGTTACTTGAAACTCTATTGTTAGTACACTTTTTAATACAGAAAAACTTGTAAATGCTGCCTCTTTTCTATCCAGTCTTGAATATTTCCTAGGGAAGCAATGCTTGGTTCTTGAAGTCCGAAAAACGCCAATATTGAATCATGTTTCTCTATTCACCTAAGTAGTAATACTACTGTACTTCTGATCCACTTTTGTCACTAGATTTGTCACCAGATCTAGAAAAAGTCACCAGAAAAGTCACTAGATTTCTAGGTTGGTAACATTGCCTATTTGAAGGGGTGCTAAGTGAAGGCCACGTTGTTGGTAACGGTCCCTGCTAAGGCCACGTGTTAGGTTGGTAACCCTGCTAAGTCAAGGTCAAAGGTAAAAATAGAAGTTGCAAGGTAATCAAAAATAGTATTCAAGGTCGAAGACTTACGGTGGTGTCATATTTCTTATAGTATGCCGATCCTGGACCAGTTCAAGGTGACCCATGTAAATCTTATGGGGATTTATTTCAAGGTCGAGTGAGTTTTCTCGTTATGCCAGAACGCGCTCCACGCATGTTTTTGGCGGGGGATTTAAATTTCACTCGCCCTCTGGTGGTGAAATCGGAAGCTTTTGGAGCTCAAGGTCGAACTTTAAGCGGGAGATTTAAAATGTAGTTGGTCAAGGTCAAAGCTAAAGAATTGCAAGGTAATCATAAATCAAAAATAGTTTTGAAGGTCAAAGGTTATTGACTTGCGGTGGTGTCATAACATTTCTTAGAAATATAAAAAGGCTAAAAATAGAAGTTGCAAGGTAATCATAAATCTAAAAATAGTTTTAAAGGTCAAAGGTTATTGACCTATGGTGGTGTCATATTACATTTCTTAGAAATATAAAAAGGTCAAGGTGAAAAGCTAAAAATAGAAGTTGCAAGGTAATCATAAATCTAAAAATAGTTTTGAAGGTCAAAGGTTATTGACTTGCGGTGGTGTCATATAACATTTCTTAGAAATATAAAAAGGTCAAGGTGAAAAGCTAAAAATAGAAGTTGCAAGGTAATCATAAATCTAAAACTAGTTTTCAAGGTCAAGGGTTATTGACCTACGGTGGTGTCATATTTCTTAGAAATATAAAAAGGTCAAGGTGAAAAGCTAAAAATAGAAATTGCAAGGTAATCATAAATCTAAGAATAGAATTTTCGAGGTCGACGACGACGATGACGATCTCATAAGCTATGCATAAAAAGTAGGTCATGAGTTCATTGAAGGTGAATACTCCACTTCAAGCTAAAAATAGAAATTGCAATGTCACCATCCTCATCATATTACAAGGTCAAGGTCCGAAGCTAAAAATAGAAACTGTAATGTCATCATCATCATCATCATCATCATCATATTACAATTCTTAGAAGTCTAAAAAATAGTGTGTTCAAAGGTTATTGATCTGTATATCATAGCTAAAAATGGCCGGTTCAAGTCCTCACTAAAAGTTGATCGCGTTACAGCTAAAAGTATAGTGACAGCATGATCGTTGAAAGTAGCTTATGCGCGTAACCAGATATGTATGGTAATCAAAGAGATGGTTCATATCTGCACTAATGTAACATAGTGGGGTCGTTTAGAGTAACAATATAAGGAAATAGTGTAATGGGTAGTGAGTGTTGTGTCAAACATGTGGATGGCATACGCTCAAGAGCAATGGACCAAAGCAACTGACCTGAGAACAGCGGTGGAACGCTTGAAGCAAGAATTTTCAGCATTAGTATTCGATGCCGAACATGAGGCGGTTTACGGGCGAGGTGATTATAGTGAAGCGGAGTGTAACGTCCTAGTGAAAAAGTATGAAAAAGGAGTAAAGATATGTGAAAAGTTTTTAAATTTAAAGGAAATATGTAGAACATGTTTTGTAGAAGAACTGAAAGCTGCGCAATTGCATCAGTTTTGCAATGATGTAAAAAAATGGAGGCATCTCTTGATGGTAGTAGTTCATCCTCATCAGATGCAGATTAGCCTATCGATACAATTATCAAAGTGCACTCTCCTCTAACATCATGATGCAGTAATATATAGGACAGTTCCGGTGTCAACTATAATTCATAAGCGTTCTCGAATCAATAAAGATGGATCTATCTGCATTGAACAGTAGCACTTTCTGTAAATCCTTCACGAACGTAAAAGACGCAAAATATAAAGTGATTGATATGAATACTATCAACACAAAGTATGGGAAACATATTATCATTGAAACCCAGAACTTTAAGTGCATACTTACCTTAGGATTTTATGAATAGTTCAAAAAGAAGATCGCATTGAAAAGTTTAAGCAATATCTGGTTGAGAATGACGCATTACCAGCACCGGAACTGTAGGAAAGATGACTAATTTAACATTTATGTAAAAAAAAAAAATAATAACATATATATCTATGTATAATTGTTTGGAAATAAATTATATATTTTTTGTTGCAAAAAAAAAAGAAAGTCTTCTATTTTTGATTAAATGAAGGGTATATCATAATGAAGAGAGCTGCTATTGATGAGACTAAAAAAATGTGGTGTATAATAATATGGTGTCTGCAGCTATATTGGCTAAGCTCTTCAAGGTTAAGATTTATTGGTATCATATTACAATTCATACCAACCAAAGCAATATCTGGTTGAGAATGACGCATTACCAGCGCCGGAACTGTAGGAAAGATTGCATTAGCGCATATACAACACGCTAACGAAGACAACCAGACAAATATAGAAAAGTAATGATTGTTATAATTGATGTGCAAGGATTCAAAACAGCAAGAAATATATTTACACCTAAGGAACTAGCGATATATAATGGAGAGCAAATTGCTCATTACGTATTCAAACCCCCATTTCCATGGCACACCTTGGATAGTGAATTTCAAAAGCAAGCTAATTGGTTAATTCACAACCACCACTTTATCAAGTGGGAATATGGATATACTTCTCCATGTCTATTCCCTAGTATACTTAGTGATTGCATATCAACAACAGATGAGGTGTACGTTAAAGGACGGGAGAAAGCCACATTTTCGGTGTTTACAAAATTTAAAAGAATATTTGATAAAGGTTATATACCAAATTGGTCTAGTGAACTTTTCAAGATTGTTACAGTGCGTGTAAGAATCCGGTCACGTACTTACTACAAGACAGGGACACCTATTTATAGACAGGAACTGCAAAAGGTTAAATATCCCGATGTGTATTTGGTGGAAAAGGTCATTTGACGTAAAAAGAATAAAATGTACGTAAAGTGGTTGGGATTAAAATAATATTCATGGATCGATGATGATGATGATAATGTAGTTTATAAGCATATTATTGTAAGGCAATAATCTCATTTATAATTCAATGATGCCGGTAAGAACAACAAGCACTTTGGAACACTTAAATTACTGTAGAAAGCATTACTATTGGTTTAATAACGGATATAAATGTCCTGCTTGTATAGGTACCGACTAGTATGAATATAACTTATTGTAATATAGTGTACTTAAGGAACTAACGTAGAATGTAATTTCTGTAAGAATAATAATAAAAGACCAATTGTAATTTGTATTATTTATTAATAATAAAACATACAGATACATAAATATTAGGCCTAAAGTGTTTATGTAGTCCTCAAATGGTCAACCTAAACTGCTTTCAGTCTACAGGAAACAGATACCGCTTCTGAGAAACAGCTACCTGTTTTGAGAAACGGGTACCAGTTTTAGGTCTGTTTTGAGCTGTTTTCGAAACCGGGAAAGCTGTTTTGAGCTGTTTCTGCCTGTTGCTAGAAAAATAGGTATCTGTTTTTGAGCTGACTGCATCAAAGTTTATGCTATTAAACAGGACAGAATTTGTCAAAAATAAATGGATCTATCTGCATTGAACGGTAGCACTTTCTGTAAATCCATCACGAACGTAAAAGACTTGGAGGTGTGCAAAACATAAAGTGATTATATGAATACCATCGACATAAAGTATGGTAAACATATTATCATTGAAACCCAGAACTTTAAGTCCATACTTCCCTTACAATTTTATGAATACTTCAAAAGAAGATCGCATTGAAAAGTTTAAACAATATCTGTCTGAGAATGACATGTAGATTACCAGCTCAGGAAAGGCAACTAATTTAACATTTCTGTAAAAAAAAAATTATAATAACATATGTCTATGTATAATTGTTTGGAAATAAACTATGTATTTTTTATTACAAAAAATAAAATGTCTTCTATGTTTTGATTAAATGAAGAGTAGGTACATCGTAATGAAGAGAGTTGCTTGGGTAAAGGACTGCCGAGTTATGATTTATTAATGGAAGCAATTGACAACGTTTACGTTACATATAATTGTACCATTAGCAAGATACAATTTTTCATGCAAAACTTTTGTATTTTCAAGAGACACCATCGTTCCTCGAGACTAGCGTGATTAGAGAAATTACACCTCAAGTGGAAGAAGAAGAAGAAGAACATGTAGCTACGACCGACCCTTATTTTGAAAAGGATGCATGTTTATAATAAAAGGCTTCTCCGGGATTGCATGATTCAGTAAACTTTTTATTGCTAGAAATGGTGAAAGTAATAAGAATGATAAAGAGAAAGAATTATTAAGTATTGATGAGAGAAGGAAAAGACTCGAGGTGTTAATTAAGGAAATAAAAAATTGAGGGTAGATTTAGAGCTGTATGAGGTAAAAAGAAAATGATGCAACTTCAGTGAATGTGCCATGAAATAAAGGTGCTTTAGTAAATAAATAATTACAGTAGTGTATGTTATATTGCATAAGGAAAAGGCACTTCATTTGAAAAAATAAATGTGTGTAGGCATAGAAGAAAGAAAAAAGTGAAATTTAAAATGTTTCCATATGGTTTTAATTGAATTTGTATAATATATATATATATATATATATATATATATATATATATATATATATATATATATATATATATATATATATATTAAACGAGTTTCTTATCATGATTTATTAAATTATACAAATTATGTAGGAAGAAATGACACATAAAGCTTATATATTTATATTTATTTATAAATCACTAGTCCTTTACCCAAAATTCCAATTTTTGGCATGTAGAATAAACAAGTAAGAGCGCAATAGATAGCAATCCAAAATTCTCAAAACTAAAGAATGTGAAAAAAATTTTCAAGTATTAATGACAAAGTTTGTAGTTTAGTATGTACAGAAAAGTTGAAACTTGTACAAATGAATAAATCATAACACTTTAGTCCTTTACCCAAAAATTTTAATTTTGGTATGTAGAGTAAACATGTAACAGCGCAAAAATAGGAGTTTCAAATTCCAAAATGTGGAAAACTTTGAACTTCCAACTAGCGCTTTAAAATAAGTTTCCATATGGTTTTAATTGAATTTATATAGATATATATATATATTAAACGAGTTTCTTATCATGATTTATTAAATTATCCAAATTATGTAGGAAGAAATGACCCATAAAACTTATATTACAAAGAAAGAAAGAAAAAGGTCAATAGCATTATCCTGTTATATGAAATGTATGTCAGCATTTCTGTATGTGTCTATTTTAAAATAAATAAATACACTCTTTTTATAATATCAGATTAATTTTTAACTCAAAATTTTGAATTTTTGTATATAGGTTGAATAAATAACAGCGCAAAGGATAGCATTAAAATAAATTCAGAATATAAAAATTTCAAAACAGTCTTGTGAATATAGTACATAAAGGTGAAACTTGCGTACATTTATATTTATATTTATTTATAAATCAGTAGTCCTTTACCCAAAATTCCAATTTTCGGCATGTAGACTAAACAAGCAAGAGCGCAAAAGATAGCACTCCAAAATTCTCAAAACTAAAAGAATGTGAAAAAAAATTTCGATTATTAATGACAAAGTTTGTAGTTTTGATAGTAACTGAACGTTGTTAATTGCTTAATAAATCACAACTCGATAATCCTTACCCAAAATTCTGAAATTTCGTATACAGATCCAATAAATAAGAGCGCCAATAATAGCAGTTTCAAAATTTCCCAAAATGTGATAAAAAATTTGTTTTACCAATTAAAGCAATATGAAATTGTTAATTGCTTAATAAATCACAACTCGATAATCCTTTACCCAAAAATTCTGAAATTTCGTATACAGATCCAATAAATTAGAGCGCCAATGATAGCAGTTTCAAAATTTCCAAAACAAAAAATGTGATAAAAAAATTTGGTTTACGAATTAGAGTAATAGAATTGAACGTTGGTTAATTAATCGATATCCTTTACCCAAAATTCTGAAATTTCGTATACAGTCCAATAAATTAAGAGCGCCAATATGAGCAAAATTTAAAACAAAAAATGTGATAAAAAATTTGTTTTCCAATTTAAAACAAATAAGTTTTAAATTGCTTTAAATCCAATGAAACCTTTACCCAAAATTTAAATTTCGTTCAGTAATAAATTGAGGAATATGAACAAAAATTTGGCTTGAAGCTTTTACATTAATATTAAATCATTTTTCAATAAATTGACCAATTGAAATTGATAATTAATTTTAAAACAATTTTAATTTTCTTTTTTTTAAAATTTTTAAGTTTTTAAAATAAATTAAAATAAATGAATTTTAAATTTTAATTATATAAAAAAATTAAAAATATTTATGTTATAAACTCAATTCAAAAGCATCCGAAATTTATTTGTAAATTTAATTCAAATTTAAAAAAAAATTCAATTTTGTGTAAACGATAGACGTGTGCTTGAACTATGAAATTGATGTATGTTTGAAAGTGTGTGATGTAAGAAAAGATGTATGTACATATGTATGGAAAGAGATAGAAAACGAGTCGACGAGGACGTGCTCAGTGCATTCCTTTAAGAAACTAAAGTCCTAGAAAATGCGCTCTTAAAATTTAAATTTTCGCCTAATTGAGCAAAAAATTTTTTCAGCGCAGTTGTGTTTTAGAAGTGGTAATCATATTTTACGTATAAATTTTTCAAATATGAAAAATTACATTAAATTAGCCAATTCCATTTTGAAACAACAAAAGCACTTAAAACACACCTTTTGTACTTACGTAAGCTCAGAAGAAACATATGCATGCAATTTATCCATTTAATGTATCTAAATGCTCTTTAAATTACCCAATTTTTGAAACAACACTTAAAACATGACTTGTAATTTTCGGTGCAGCGTTAATAATAGTTGTAGTATAATGAACGTTATTTTGCTGTGAAAGCATTTAGCAAACATTCTATTTTTATGTCATCAGTTTACATTACAATTTGAAACGGAGTTTGTAAATGTTTGAATACATCATTTGTAGATTTTAAAATTCCGAATTTATTTAACTGGTATCCTTTGCGCTGTTATTTATTTTCTACACGCAAAATTGAGGATTTTAACTTAACCATTAAGCTGTTATGATAAAAGAGTATATTTATTAACATATAATTATGATAAAAGAGTATATTTATTAACATATAATTTATTGTTTACTACTACATTTCATAATGTTGTTCACCTTCTTTTTGTAACAGTTTTATATTGATAATTACATAGCAGTTTAATCATTAAGAGTGAAAATTAGAATTTATTGTAGATAGACTGAACAAATAACAGGTGTAAAAGATATAACAGTTCCAAAATTTTCTAAATACTAAAACTAATGATTTTATTTTATGAAATAAAGTATTCACACCTGAAACGTAAAATTGACAGTTGGATCTGTTTAGTGATATCAACAGTTGTTGAATTTACAAGAAAATAATTTGATATGGTTTTATTTGATACTATTAAACATATTTTATGTGATAAGGTTATAATGTTATTTCTTGGTACATAATTTGAAATCTATCCTCAATGCTTTACTTTCTTGATTAACACCTTCAGTCTTTTCTTTCTCTCATCAATACTTAATAACTGTTTCTTTCTTTCTCTTATCATATTTATGATGCTCTTGCCATGTTTAAACGTTTTTTTCAAACTCAAAGCTGTCTCATTCGTCTATCTTTTCACACTATTTTGCTTAACATACTATATAAATTAGTAATAATGTTATTCACCTGATTATAATATAAATTGATAATTGTCAACCATATACGTTCATTCCTGCTTGTTCATTTAACGCATAAAAAAGTTAAAAAAAAAAAATTAAAGTAATGACTGGTAAGTACATTTCATGCAAATTTTTTATTGAAAGTTAACGTTTTCATTATAGCTGTAGTAGAAAACTTAAATTTTGTCAGAGTGGAGGAGGGTATGTAGGATTTATATGTAACTTATGTTTTAACTTTTGATTTTTCAGATAATATGGTATAATAAATTAAGGAAATATTTCTAATGTGAGTAATGTTTGTTGTTGTTTCAGTTTTAAGTATTTCTGTTTTAGCATGATATAGTCCTACTACATGGGATGGAACAGCTAGCAGGACCCATTTTGTGGGTTACATAAAATGTGGTGCATTAAAATATATATTGTTCAGGGATGAAGACATACCTGAAACAATTGTTGATGAGGGTATGTATTTCTATACATTATTTTATTTTTTTATTTAAATGATTTTTTTCAGATCACACCTTAAAAAATTTTGTTTTTTTTTTAGTTACAATTTTAATTTTAATATTTCATATTTTTTTTTATATTGTATACAAATTAGTTACACTATTATTTTATTATATCATATTTCATATTGGTGCTCGATTTTATTTGAAAATGCACTTTAATATTCTAATAGTAAAAGAGGACCTTCAATTTGTTTCCAAATTTTTTTAGTTCTATCATTGGCGCTCTAATTTATTGGGTCTGTATACGAAATTTCGGAATTTTTGGGTAAAGGACATTGGAGTTTTGATTTATTAAGCAATTAACAACGTTCAGTTTCGTATACTTCAATTAGTAAAACACATTTTTTTTTTATCACATTTTGGGAAATTTTGGAAACTACTATCTTTGGCGCTCTTATTTATTGGATCTGTATACGAAATTTCAGAATTTTTGGGTAAAGGATTATCGAGTTGTGATTTATTAAGCAATTAACAACTTTCAATTTCATATTGCTTTAATTGGTAAAACAAATTTTTTTTATCACATTTTGGGAAATTTTGAAACTGCTATTATTGGCGCTCTAATTTATTGGATCTGTATACGAAATTTCAGAATTTTTGGGTAAAGGATTATCGAGTTGTGATTTATTAAGCAATTAACAACGTTCAGTTACGTATCAAAACTACAAACTTTGTCATTAATAATGAAATTTTTTTTTACATTCTTTTAGTTTTGAGAATTTTTGAGTGCTATCTTTTGCGCTCTTGCTTGTTTAGTCTACATGCCGAAAATTGGAATTTTTGGGTAAAGGACTACTGATTTATAAATAAATATAAATATAAATGTACGCAAGTTTCAACCTTTATGTACTATATTCACAAGACTGTTTTGAAATTTTTTATATTCTGAATTTATTTTAATGCTATCCTTTGCGCTGTTATTTATTCAACCTATATACAAAAATTCAAAATTTTGAGTTAAAAATTAATCTGATATTATAAAAAGAGTGTATTTATTTATTTTAAAATAGACACATACAGAAATGCTGACATACATTTCATATAACAGGATAATGTTATTGACCTTTTTCTTTCTTTCTTTGTAATATAAGTTTTATGGGTCATTTCTTCCTACATAATTTGGATAATTTAATAAATCATGATAAGAAACTCGTTTAATATATATATATATATATATATATATGTATATATCTATATAAATTCAATTAAAACCATATGGAAACTTATTTTAAAGCGCTAGTTGGAAGTTCAAAGTTTTTCCACATTTTGGAATTTGAAACTCCTATTTTTGCGCTGTTACATGTTTTTACATACCAAAATTAAAATTTTTGGGTAAAGGACTAAAGTGTTATGATTTATTCATTTGTACAAGTTTCAACTTTTCTGTACATACTAAACTACAAACTTTGTCATTAATACTTGAAAATTTTTTTTTCACATTCTTTTAGTTTTGAGAATTTTTGGATTGCTATCTATTGCGCTCTTACTTGTTTATTCTACATGCCAAAATTGGAATTTTTGGGTAAAGGACTAGTGATTTATAAATAAATATAAATATATAGCTTTATGTGTCATTTCTTCCTACATAATTTGTATAATTTAATAAATCATGATAAGAAACTCGTTTAATATATATATATATATATATATATATATATATATATATATATATATATATATATATATATATATATATATATATATATCTATACAAATTCAATTAAAACCATATGGAAACATTTTAAATTTCACTTTTTCTTTCTTCTATGCCTACACACACTTTATTTTTTCAAATGAAGTGCCTTTTCCTTATGCAATATAACATACACTACTGTAATTATTTATTTACTAAAGCACCTTTATTTCATGGCACATTCACTGAAGTTGCATCATTTTCTTTTTACCTCATACAGCTCTAAATCTACCCTCAATTTTTTATTTCCTTAATTAACACCTCGAGTCTTTTCCTTCTCATCAATACTTAATAATTCTTTTTCTCTTTTTATCATTCTTATTACTTTCACCATTTCTAGCAATAAAAAGTTTACTGAATCATGCAATCCCGGAGAAGCCTTTTTATTATAAACATGTATCCTTTTTCAAAATAAGGGTCGGTCGTAGTCGCTACATGTTCTTCTTCTTCTTCTTCTTCCACTTGAGGTGTAATTTCTCTAATCACGCTAGTCTCGAGGAACGATGGTGTCTCTTGAAAATACAAAAGTTTTGCATGAAAAAATTGTATCTTGCTAATGGTACAATTATATGTAACGTAAACGTTGTCAATTGCTTCCATTAATAAATCATAACTCGGCAGTCCTTTACCCAAGCAACTCTCTTCATTACGATGTACCTACTCTTCATTTAATCAAAACATAGAAGACATTTTATTTTTGTAATAAAAATACATAGTTTATTTCAAACAATTATACATAGACATATGTTATTATAATTTTTTTTACAGAAATGTTAAATTAGTTGCCTTTCCTGAGCTGGTAATCTACATGTCATTCTCAGACAGATATTGTTTAAACTTTTCAATGCGATCTTCTTTTGAAGTATTCATAAAATTGTAAGGGAAGTATGGACTTAAAGTTCTGGGTTTCAATGATAATATGTTTACCATACTTTATGTCGATGGTATTCATATAATCACTTTATGTTTTGCACACACCTCCAAGTCTTTTACGTTCGTGATGGATTTACAGAAAGTGCTACCGTTCAATGCAGATAGATCCATTTATTTTGACAAATTCTGTCCTGTTTAATAGCATAAACTTTGATGCAGTCAGCTCAAAACAGATACCTATTTTTCTAGCAACAGGCAGAAACAGCTCAAAACAGCTTTCCCGGTTTCGAAAACAGCTCAAAACAGACCTAAAACTGGTACCCGTTTCTCAAAACAGGTAGCTGTTTCTCAGAAGCGGTATCTGTTTCCTGTAGACTGAAAGCAGTTTAGGTTGACCATTTGAGGACTACATAAACACTTTAGGCCTAATATTTATGTATCTGTATGTTTTATTATTAATAAATAATACAAATTACAATTGGTCTTTTATTATTATTCTTACAGAAATTACATTCTACGTTAGTTCCTTAAGTACACTATATTACAATAAGTTATATTCATACTAGTCGGTACCTATACAAGCAGGACATTTATATCCGTTATTAAACCAATAGTAATGCTTTCTACAGTAATTTAAGTGTTCCAAAGTGCTTGTTGTTCTTACCGGCATCATTGAATTATAAATGAGATTATTGCCTTACAATAATATGCTTATAAACTACATTATCATCATCATCATCGATCCATGAATATTATTTTAATCCCAACCACTTTACGTACACTTTATTCTTTTTACGTCAAATGACCTTTTCCACCAAATACACATCGGATATTTAACCTTTGCAGTTCCTGTCTATAAATAGGTGCCCTGTCTTGTAGTAAGTACGTGACCGGATTCCTTACACGCACTGTAACAATCTTGAAAAGTTCACTAGACCAATTTGGTATATAACCTTTATCAAATATTCTTTTAAATTTTGTAAACACCGAAAATGTGGCTTTCTCGTCCTTTAACGTACACCTCATCTGTTGTTGATATGCAATCACTAAGTATACTAGGAATAGACATGGAGAAGTATATCCATATTCCCACTTGATAAAGTGGTGGTTGTGAATTAACCAATTAGCTTGCTTTTGAAATTCACTATCCAAGGTGTGCCATGGAAATGGGGTTTGAATACGTAATGAGCAATTTGCTCTCCATTATATATCGCTAGTTCCTTAGGTGTAAATATATTTCTTGCTGTTTTGAATCCTTGCACATCAATTATAACAATCATTACTTTTCTATATTTGTCTGGTTGTCTTCGTTAGCGTGTTGTATATGCGCTAATGCAATCTTTCCTACAGTTCCGGCGCTGGTAATGCGTCATTCTCAACCAGATATTGCTTTGGTTGGTATGAATTGTAATATGATACCAATAAATCTTAACCTTGAAGAGCTTAGCCAATATAGCTGCAGACACCATATTATTATCACCACATTTTTTAGTCTCATCAATAGCAGCTCTCTTCATTATGATATACCCTTCATTTAATCAAAAATAGAAGACTTTCTTTTTTTGCAACAAAAAATATATAATTTATTTCCAAACAATTATACATAGATATATATGTTATTATTTTTTTTTACATAAATGTTAAATTAGTCATCTTTCCTACAGTTCCGGTGCTGGTAATGCGTCATTCTCAACCAGATATTGCTTAAACTTTTCAATGCGATCTTCTTTTTGAACTATTCATAAAATCCTAAGGTAAGTATGCACTTAAAGTTCTGGGTTTCAATGATAATATGTTTCCATACTTTGTGTTGATAGTATTCATATCAATCACTTTATATTTTGCGTCTTTTACGTTCGTGAAGGATTTACAGAAAGTGCTACTGTTCAATGCAGATAGATCCATCTTTATTGATTCGAGAACTTATGAATTAAGGTAAGTATGCACTTAAAGTTCTAGGTTTCAATGATAATATGTTTCCCATACTTTGTGTTGATAGTATTCATATCAATCACTTTATATTTTGCGTCTTTTACGTTCGTGAAGGATTTACAGAAAGTGCTACTGTTCAATGCAGATAGATCCATCTTTATTGATTCGAGAACGCTTATGAATTATAGTTGACACCGGAACTGTCCTATATATTACTGCATCATGATGTTAGAGGAGAGTGCACTTTGATAATTGTATCGATAGGCTAATCTGCATCTGATGAGGATGAACTACTACCATCAAGAGATGCCTCCATTTTTTTTACATCATTGCAAAACTGATGCAATTGCGCAGCTTTCAGTTCTTCTACAAAACATGTTCTACATATTTCCTTTAAATTTAAAAACTTTTCACATATCTTTACTCCTTTTCATACTTTTCACTAGGACGTTACACTCCGCTTCACTATAATCACCTCGCCCGTAAACCGCCTCATGTTCGGCATCGAATACTAATGCTGAAAATTCTTGCTTCAAGCGTTCCACCGCTGTTCTCAGGTCAGTTGCTTTGGTCCATTGCTCTTGAGCGTATGCCATCCACATGTTTGACACAACACTCACTACCCATTACACTATTTCCTTATATTGTTACTCTAAACGACCCCCACTATGTTACATTAGTGCAGATATGAACCATCTCTTTGATTACCATACATATCTGGTTACGCGCATAAGCTACTTTCAACGATCATGCTGTCACTATACTTTTTAGCTGTAACGCGATCAACTTTTAGTGAGGACTTGAACCGGCCATTTTTAGCTATGATATACAGATCAATAACCTTTGAACACACTATTTTTTAGACTTCTAAGAATTGTAATATGATGATGATGATGATGATGATGATGATGACATTACAGTTTCTATTTTTAGCTTCGGACCTTGACCTTGTAATATGATGAGGATGGTGACATTGCAATTTCTATTAGCTTGAAGTGGAGTATTCACCTTCAATGAACTCATGACCTACTTTTTATGCATAGCTTATGAGATCGTCATCGTCGTCGTCGACCTCGAAAATTCTATTCTTAGATTTATGATTACCTTGCAATTTCTATTTTAGCTTTTCACCTTGACCTTTTATATTTCTAAGAAATATGACACCACCGTAGGTCAATAACCCTTGACCTTGAAAACTAGTTTTAGATTTATGATTACCTTGCAACTTCTATTTTTAGCTTTTCACCTTGACCTTTTTATATTTCTAAGAAATGTTATATGACACCACCGCAAGTCAATAACCTTTGACCTTCAAAACTATTTTTAGATTTATGATTACCTTGCAACTTCTATTTTTAGCTTTTCACCTTGACCTTTTTATATTTCTAAGAAATGTAATATGACACCACCATAGGTCAATAACCTATGACCTTTAAAACTATTTTTAGATTTATGATTACCTTGCAACTTCTATTTTTAGCCTTTTTATATTTCTAAGAAATGTTATATGACACCACCGCAAGTCAATAACCTTTGACCTTCAAAACTATTTTTGATTTATGATTACCTTGCAATTCTTTAGCTTTGACCTTGACCAACTACATTTTAAATCTCCCGCTTAAAGTTCGACCTTGAGCTCCAAAAGCTTCCGATTTCACCACCAGAGGGCGAGTGAAATTTAAATCCCCCGCCAAAAACATGCGTGGAGCGCGTTCTGGCATAACGAGAAAACTCACTGACCTTGAAATAAATCCCATAAGATTTACATGGGTCACCTTGAACTGGTCCAGGATCGGCATACTATAAGAAATATGACACCACCGTAAGTCTTCGACCTTGAATACTATTTTGATTACCTTGCAACTTCTATTTTACCTTTGACCTTGACTTAGCAGGGTTACCAACCTAACACGTGGCCTTAGCAGGGACGCCCACGCCCCCACCCAGGCCCCCCAGGAACCCCCACCCAAGTCCAACCCCCCACCAAACCCCAAGACCAACACCCCCAAACAAGCAGAAAACCACCAACCCAACACGAACCCAAAACACCCAATAGCCCAACGCAACCAACAACAAAAAACAAACCCCAACAAACAGACAAAAGACACCAAAAGCCCCAAGAAAAGAAGAAAAAGCAACGCCCGAAGCAGCCGAAGAAATGGGGCCCCAACCCAAAACCCAACCCACCCCAGACCAACCCAACCCAAGCAAAGGCCCGCCCGCAACCAAAAAACCCAAAAAACCCCCAACCCAACCCTCCCCGCTATAACCCAGAAACCCACCAAGCAACTACCAAACCCAAAAAGAACCCCCAAAACCCTACCCCTAAACCCAAGAAGAAGCACCCCAGCAACCCCAAACCCAAACCCAAAAAAAACCAACCAAAACCCAACCACCCAAACCCAGAAGAAGCACACCAAGCAACCATAAACCTAAAGAAGAACCGCAACCTAAAGCCCAATATCTAAAAAAGCAACGCAAGACCCAACCCAAAAAGTACCTCCCCAAAACCTACCAACCAAAACCCCCCAAATCGCAAGCAAAAACCCCCACCAAGCAAAAAACCCCGCAACAACGGGAAGCCGCAACGAAGAACCAACCGCTAATAACCCCATAGTTTTCCCCACCGAGCCCGAAGCATACTAAAAGAACCAACCGACGCCAACCAAGAACCCAAACCCCGCACAGTACCAACCAACGCCCAAGACCGTACCAACAAGGGCCCCACCCCAAAAACACCCCAATAGACCCGGGGAAATCGAACTAACAAAGGGACAGAACAGATATCCACCAAGGGCCAAGGATCCAACCCTAGCCCGCAACCAGATATACCATCGAACCCTACGAACCAAAACAACGAAATAAATGAACGCACCGAACCATACCAAGCCCTCCGAACGCTCCTACCAACCATAGCCCAACCAACCGCCAACCAACTCAGCAAGCCATTTTGTCCCTACCCATAGAACCAAACAACAAAACGACACGAAGTTTCCAAAAAATCAGAACGCATGCATAGAACGCCAAAAAAGTCTCTCCCCCCAAAAAACAAAAAACCCACCCTTGGTAATTAACATAAAATCCATGTCAATAGCCCATAGACCATGTCCCAAAAGTCGATCCATTTTTGCTGCAATAACCCCAAAAGACCAAGATCGAACCATAATGATAAAGTACCTTTCCAAAACCGCCCCGGCCCATTTAAAAACCAAAATTAACCCATAAATAATAAACGCAAGCCACACGAACCAACCCCAACCCAAACCCCCAAGCCCCCAGCAACCCCAACTAAAACAAAACGAAGAAAAAAAATAACCAACCCAAAAAAATCAACAACGAAATCGAACGCAACACAAAAATACCCAGCATACGAAGCTACGAAGCATAGATTTGAACGTAGACAGCCCGATAACCCAAACCCATCCTATACTCATAACACTAAATACGTACGATCCAAGATGAACCAAAAGCACCACCAAATAGAACGAACCCCAAAGAACCCACACCACAAAAACCAAAAAACGAAACGAACCCGGCAACCCCAAGCACAACCCAGCAACGCCAGAACCCAACCATATAAAAAAAATAAAAAAATAAGCCAAAACCTAGCATAAACAAAGGGATCACGCCGATGCACTCTAGCAACCAAATAGCATAATTTTTCCCAACCCAAAAAAATACAAGCTTTGGGCATAACCAACCCCCAACCAACGCAACCTTGACTAAATTTAGTAAAACCAACGTAATAAATCCTACGGAAAAAAACCATAAACCCCAACCCCCTAGCATGTGATACATAGTCCAAACCAAACAGACACGAAAAAAGACCGACACCACCCAAACGCCCCCCGCACGAAACGCCCGCCCGAACGCCCCCGGGGAACCGCACA